>CM067339.1:160997657-161640157 GCA_034376525.1 Nicotiana benthamiana
AAAAAATAATTTCACGCAAAAATTCATTTCTCGGGCTTTGGACCGTCAGAATTCGATTCTGGGCATACGCTCAAGTCCCTTATTTTCCCACGGACCCTCCTGGACCGTCGAAGTATGGGTCCTGGTCTGTTTACCCAAAATATTGACCGAAGTTAAATTTATTTGATTTAATATCAAAATTTAGCATTTTTCTCACAAAATCCCTATCTAAGCTTTTCGGCTACGCGCCCGGACTATGCACGTAAATCGAGGCAATCCCAAATGAGGTTTTCAAGGCCCCGAAAGTACATAATAGGTAGAAAACAAGTGTTGACCCCTTTGGGTCGTCACATTCTCCACCACTAAAATAACCGTTCGTCCTCGAATGGACAAAAGAAAGAAGTACCTGAGTCCTGAAAAATGATGAGGATAACGACTCCAAATATCAAGCTCGGACTCCTAGGTTGATGCCTCAAGAGGCTTACCTCTCCATCGGATCCGAACATAATGAAATCTCTTGGACCTCAACTGAAGAACTTCCCGGTCTAGGATATCTACCGGCTCCTCCTCATATGACAAGTTCTTTTCCAACTGGATAGTGCTGAAATCTAACACGTGGGATGGATCGCCGTGATACCTCTGGAGCATGGATACATGGAAAATTGGATGCACGGCTGATAAGCTAGGCGGCTATGCGATTCTATATGCAACCTCTCGCACTCGATCAAGAATCTCAAACGGACAATTGTACCTAGGGCTAAGCTTGCCCTTCTTTCCAAATCTCATCACGCCCTTCATAGGCGATACTTAGAGCAATACCCGCTCACCAACCATAAATGCTACATCTCGAACCTTGCAATCTGCATAACTCTTCTGCCCAGAGTGAGGTGAACGAAGCCTGTCCTGAATGATCTTGACCTTGTCCAAGGCCTCCTAAACAAAATCTGTACCTAACAACCGAGCTTCTCCCGGCTCAAACCATCCAACTGGAGATCGACACCGTCTCCCATATAAGGCCTCATAAGGAGCCATCTGGATGCTCGACCGGTAGCAGTTGTTTAAGGAAAACTCCGCTAAGGGAAAGAACTGATCCCAAGACCCTCCAAAATTAATCACACTCGTACGAAGCATATCCTCAAGGATCTGAATAGTGCGCTTGGTCTGTCCGTTCGTCTGGGGGTGATAAGCTATGCCCAACTCAACCCGAGTACCTAACTCCTGTTGCACGACTCTCTAGAACCGCGACGCAAACTGAGTACCTCTGTCTAAAATAATGGAAACTGGAATACCGTGAAGACGAACAATCTCCCGGATATAAATTTTTGGCAACCGCTCCGAAGAATAAGGGGTACACACAGGAATTAAATAAGTGAACTTGGTCAGCCGATCCACAATAACCAGATAGCATCAAACCTTTTCAAGGTCCGTGGGAGACCAACTACAAAATCCATGGTGATGCTCTCCTATTTCCACTTCGGAATATCTATCTGCTGAAGCAATCCACCCGGTCTTTGGTGCTCATACTTCACCTACTGGCAGTTGAGGCATCTAGTTACCTATCCAACTATATCCTTCTTCATTGCCTTTACCAGTAGTGCTGCCTCAAGTCCTGATACATCTTCGCGGCACCCTGATGGATGGAATACCGCGAAATATAGGTCTCTGCTAGAATCAACTCTCGTATCCCATCAACATTGGGCACACAAACACGACCCTGCATCATCAACACCCCGTCATCTCCAATGGTCACATCTCTGGCATTACCACGTTGAACCTTGTCCTTAAGGGCAAGAAAATGGGGGTCATCATAATGCTGCTCCCTAATACGATCAAATAAGGGAGACCAGGAAACCACACAAGCTAGAACTCGCCTTGGCTCCAAAAGATCCAATCTCACAAACTGATTGGCTAAGGCCTAAACATCCATCACCATAGGCCTCTTTAAAGCTGGTAAATATGCGAAACTCCCCAAACTCTCCACCCGACGTTTCAAGGAATCCGCTACCATATTGTCCTTGCCTGGGTGATATAGAATAGTGATATCATAATGTTTCAGCAACTCTAACCACCTCCTCTGGCGCAACTTTAGATCCTTTTGCTTGAACAAACGTTGTAAACTCCGATGGTCAATATAAATCTCACAAGGCACACCGTACAAATAGTGATGCCAAATATTCAAGGCATGAACAATAGAAGCTAACTCAAGGTCGTGGACATGATAGTTCTTCTTATGTATCTTCAACTGTCTGGATGCATAGACAATCACCTTACCGTCCTGCATCAATATCACTCCAAGGACAACTCTCGAGGCATCACAATAGACAATATAAGACCCCGAACCGGTAGGCGATATCAAAATTAAGGCCGTAGTCAAAGCTGTCTTGAGCTTCTAAAATCTTGCTTCACACTCCTCTGTCCACTGAAATGGGGCGCCCTTCTACGTCAAGCTAGTCATAGGGGCCACAATCGATGAAAACCCCTCGAGAATTGACTATTGTCGCCCGCCAAACCAAGTAACTGTGAATCTCTGTAGCTGAGGACGGCCTGGGCCAAATCTGCATGGCCTCTATCTTTCTCGGATCTACCTGAATACCCTCGCTCGAAATCACGTGGCCCAAGAATGCCACCGAATCCAACCAAAACTCACATTTTGGGAACTTTGCATATAACTTCTTCTCTCTCAGGATCTGAAGCACGATCCTCAGGTGCTGCTCATGATCTTCCCGACTCTGGGAATACACCAGAATATCATCAATAAAAATAATAATGAACAAGTCTAGATATGGCCTGAACACACTCTGCATCTAATACATAAAAGCTGTTGGGCATTGGTCAACCCAAATGACATAACAAGGAACTCGTAATGACCTTAGCGAATCTTGAAGGTGGTTTCGGAATGTTTGGCTCCCGAATCTTCAACTGTTGGAAACCTAAGCGCAAGTCAATCTTAGAAAACACATGTGCGCCCTGAAGCTGGTCAAACAGATCATCAATATGAGGCAAAGGATAACGGTTCTTCACTGTAACCTTGTTCAATTGGCGATAATCAATGCAAATACGCATAGAACCATCATTCTTCTTCACAAAAAAAATAGGAGCACCCCACGGTAAAATACTGGGTTGAATAAAACCTTATCAAGCAATTCCTACAACTGATCCTTTAATTCCTTCAACTCAGAACGACCCATATGATATGGAGGAATCGAAATGGGCTGAGTGCCCAGCAATAGGTCAATGCCAAAATCAATGTCTCTATCGAGCGGCATGCCCGAAAGATCAGCTGGAAACACATCGGGATAATACCGTACTACTAGAATTGAATCAACAGAAGGGTTATCAGCACTAATCTCTCACATAAGCTAAATACGCGGCACACCCCTTCTCAACTATATGCCGAGCTTTAAAAAAAGAGATACCTCTATTGGAGTGTGATCTAAAGTACCACTCCACTCAACACGCGGAATACCTAGCATAGCCAGTGTCACGGTATTGGCGTGACAATCAAGAATAGAAAAATAGGGAGACACCCAGTCCATGCCCAAAATAATGTCAAAATCAACCATACCGAGTAACAATAAATCTGGTCTAGTCTCAAAACCACACATAGTAACTAAGGATGATCGATAAATGCGATCCACAATAAGAGAATCTCCTATATGAGTAGAAACATGAACGGAGGCACTCAAGGAATCCTGAGGCACACCCAAATACGGAGCAACTTAAGAAGACACATAAGAATAAACGGAGACCGGATCGAATAGAACCTATGCCTCTCTGTTACAAACCGGTATAATACCTCTGATAATAGAATCGGAGGCAACTGCCTCGGCACGAGCGGGAAGGGAATAATATCTAGACTAGCCTCCCCCTCAGTGATGACCTCTACCTCTCTGGTCTCCACCTCTAGCTGGCTGAGCGAGTAGGGTGGCAACTGGAGCTGTGATCATGGCCTGAGAACACATCTGAGCACGCTGTGACTAAGAAGTCTGTGGGGGTGCACTCCTCCCAAGTCTAGGGATGTCCCTCACCACATGGCGGGTGTAGCCACAATCAAAACAAGCTCTGGGAAGGCGCGGTGGCTGTAACTGACTAGGGCTACGTCTACTGGACAGACCTCTAAGAACACCCTGTGCAGGAGGCGCGCTAGAAACTGGAGGTGCATAGTAAGGCTCCTGAGGTATAGGCGGAACTGGAGCACTGCTGGCTGTTGGAAGAGCTGAATGAATAGGGCCACCCACAAAACACCCTACCATGTCGACCTGCTTCTTGGTACGGGAACGCGAATTGTGGCCCGACTTTTGAGACCTTTTGGCCTTTCTCTCCACTAGCTCCCTAGCGAGCATACTCTTGTTGCTCCTTGCAATGCTCACTACCTGCTGATAAGGAATTTCCATCTCCAACTCTCGATCCATGCTAGATCTGATGGGTGGGATAAGACCCTCAATGAACCTGCAAACTCTCTCGTGGACTGTAGCAACCAAGGCCGGTGCATGCCTGGCCAATCTGTTATTACGGATAACATACTCTGAAACGGTCATAGCACCCTAGCGCAAATGTTCAAACTCTACGCTCCATGCATCCGTGAGACTCTGGTGGATAGACTCTCTCATAAACATATCTCAGAACTGGGTCCAAGTCAGTGAAGCAGCATCGACTGGACTGTCTATCTCATAAGTGCACCACAAATCATAGGCGGCTTCGCGAAGCTTAAAAGCAGTAAAGGGAACCCCGTTGGACTCTACTATGCCCATTGTGTGAAGAATACCGTGGCACTCCTCTAGAAATCCCAAGGCATCGTCTGATGCTAATGCATTGAACATTGGGGGATCATACTTCTTGAGCCTCTCAAGTCTCCGCTGCTTGTCCTCTGAAGCAGCTAACCCGTCCTCGGACTGAACTGGCACTGTAGGCGGTGGGAGAATAATCTCGGGAGCCTGTTTAACCTGCACCCGCTGCTAAGGAGTGCGGACGGCAGGAGTCTGTGCTTCTCCCCGGGCCTGGGATGTGGCTGCAGCAAGGGGAAACAACCCTGCCTGAGCCAAGGTGGTATACATACTCATGAACTAAGCCAAAGTCTACTGAAGGGCTGGAGTAGTACTGGCAGAAGTAGGCGTGCCAGGTGCCTGGGCTCTGGCTGAATCTGCTGGTGGTGCCTCGGTGGTAGCTGGCGCAGGTGCTCTGGCTGCAACACGTGCGCGTCCTCGACCTCTGCCCCGGCCTCGGCCTCTAACGGCTACAGTAAGGGGCATGGGTGCCTGATCATCCCGAGTAGTGCATGTCCTCAGCATCTGTAAGTGAATAGAAAGCAGAAGTTTAGAATTTTTGTGATGTCAAAATATCGCACGACAAGGAAATCAAATGAAGCGGGAATTTTCCTAACACTTACATAGCCTCTTGTAGATAAGAACTGACGTCTCCGTACGATCAGCGAGACTCTAATAAACCAAACTGTGTCCCGTGACTCCTATGAACCTAGAGCTTTGATACTAACTTTTCATGACCCCAGTTCGCCCTCTGTGAATACGTCGTGATGGCACCTAGTTCCTAAGACTAGGTAATCCTAACAATGCGGAAGGACAACATAGTTTGCAGAATAATCAATTAAAAACTAAACAGCTACAAGAAATTGTATATAAAGGCCACTCGGCATATACAAGTCAAAATGCGGAAGTCTACAATATCATTCCAAAAGAAACTCACGAAAACACAAGCTAATAGAAGTACTGTAAATTGCTCTAATCTCCAGAAATGCCTACAACAAGAGTATGGTAGAAGTCTAAATACTACAGATTGAGTAAGAAAGGAGACTCCTTGGTATGTGGATGCTGGCCCTACCGATATACAACATAATAAATAATTAGATGAGGATAACTGTATAAATAAAGTGTGCAGCGATAATATAAACAAGATCAATACGGAAACTGTCATAGAAAGCAGAAAAACAAGACAATAATAGTAAATACTACTCACAATAGGAACCATAACGGGGATCTCTTGATATCCCGAGGAACTCTTGGTATCCTCAAATCTTACAAATTTCATGTGCCAGGGATCTATTGGTATCTTGAGAATCTCTTGGTATCCTCAAATCTGACAAATTTCATGTGCTAGAGATCTCTTGGAATACCGAGGATCTCTTGGTATCCTCAAATCTTACAATTTCATGTTCCAGGGATCTCTTGGTATCCCGAGGATCTCTTGGTATCCTCAAATCTTACAATTTCATGTGCCAGGAATCTCTTGTTATCCTGCACCCTCAATCCACAACATATCAAGTGCATTGAGATTTCTCGGGAGGCCAACCCATAGTCCCAATTTTAAAAACAAACAATAGCAACCCAAACATTAGGAAAGATACTAGCTCAGGACAAGAAATAGAAAAATAAATACTAGCCAAACATACTACATGGAGTACAAACAAGATAGTTTCAGCACTTAGGCAAGTAAGTCAATGAACATGCTTCTCTAAACTAGCATAGGATAAACTTACAATTTAAAATGAACAGCGAAGCAAGGAAACTCAATTTAAATACTTTAAGTAAAAATTGATTTCCAACAATTTGCTCAAGTACGCGCTCGTCACCTCATGAGGCATTCAATTACCAAACATAATATCCTAAGGGGAAAGTCCCCCACACAATGTTAGACAAGCCACTTACCTCGAATTGGCTCTAAAATCAACTCAAATCGCACTTTTGCCACGAGTATCTGACTCCAAATGGCCAAAATTTATTCTTTTTAATTACATCTCGTAAATAACATCTCAAACAATCGATACCACTATTTTATTTAAAGCTAAGATGCAAAATTAGGTAAGGTAACCAAAACACCCCTCAGGTCAACATGGTCAAAACCAAAGGTTCGAACCAAATTATGGTTAACCATTCCCCCACGAACCCAAAGATATGATTTGTTTTGAAATCGGACCTAAAATTGATGTCCAAATCCCCAATTTTAGAAAAACCTAGGTTCTACCCAAAATACCCAAAATTTCCTATTAAAATCTTTGAATTGAAGTTGAAATTATGTTAAAATTTGCTAAGGAGTGAAGAAAATAAGTTAAAAATCACTTACTAATCATTTTGAAGAAGAAGAATCGTTTGGGAAATCGCCCCCTATGTTTTGGGTTTTTGAAAGGTTAAAAATAGCTGAAAAATTCCATGTATTTATACCCTCTGAAGCCCCTATCACGGACCGTGCAAAGAGGACCGCGGCTGCGTTGACCTACCTGAAGACCTGCGGATCTTGTCCTTGCGCGGACAACACAAAGCCGACCGCAGCCGCACAACATCCACCGTATATCGCGCAAAGGAGAGGGGAGCGTCAACCTCCACTGCAAGAGAAGCGCCACGAATAATCAAAAGGCTACTGGAAGAATGGTTAATGAGTTCCTTGAGCAACATGCTCAAGAAGCCTATTTAGGGAGGCGTCGAAAATGCGCCTCCCACAGAAATCGCAGCTGCTGTGATGAGCCAAATGCTACACGAACAGGTAGTACTCGCACTATTACTGATGCAGGTGACGACGCACTTATGACCATCTTAAAGAAAATGGAAGAGATGGAAAATGAGAACCAAACATTCCGCGACCATATGAAGGAACATCAGGAAATGGTCGATAAAATACCAGGCGCTCCGAAGTAATTACCAAAATGCGATGTGGGCCGATTCGTCGAATAGCCGTAGAAGGAAGAAGAAGCTCCCCATTCTATTCCTAAAACCTTCACAATGCTGCAATACTTGAAAATATACGACGGGACTATGGACACATAGGACCACTTAATCCATTACTTTAGCGCAGTGAATGGTAGTGATCTATCGAAAGAACAAGTACCATCTGTGCTGCTAAAAAAGTTTGGCGGAACTCTCATGGGGGGAGCATTGACATAGTATTCCCAACTAGAGCATGATTAATATTGACGTTCGAGAAGATTGAGGATAAATTTTCTACCGCTCATGCGGGAGCGAAGAAGGCCGAGGCTAGGGTTGATGATATCTTCGCCATCAGGAAAACGACGGGCGAGGGACTTTGGTATTTTCTAGCACGATTCATCAGAGTAAGGATGAGCCTACCAAATGTGTCAGAATGGATGGAAATAGCAGCCTTTCAAAATGGATTAAACAATAATGGATCAAAGGACCCCAAAACACTACTCAGTAGACTCATGAAGTACCCCCCACCACGTGGGAAGAAATCCACAACACCTATTGCCCCAAAGTGAGGGCAGACGAGGATGATCTGAATGACCTGCTTCAGCGATTAATGATGGTCCATACCAAAACAAGGAGAGATCGACGCAATAATGGGCAAAAAGATCAATTACCACGTTTCAATCGAGAAAGGCATCAACCCTATATTCGGGCATCCAATCCTTTACATCCTCGACATGCAGTCGCCGCACCTCGGAATATCGCACCCTCCCATAAGGAAAAGGTATGCCTCCATTACTATCTGCTCATAATGTTTATGTTTCCCCCTCAAAAATAGTGTACGCATTGGAGAAGCTCGGCACGAAGGTGCAGTGGCTGCAAAATATGAAGTCAGACCCAAGCATAAGGAGGTCAAACGTCCTTTGTGAGTTCCACCAAGAAAGGGGACACAAGACCGAGGATTGCATAGGTCTACGATAGGAAGTGACTGCTGAGCGACAGAGGACAAGCCAACTTTGGTGGAGGGTGCGATCAACCTCAAGGACCTCTAAAGCCACCATCACCGGCTCGTACCATACAAATTATCATTAGTGACGGTGATGACATGATAATCGACCATGTAAAGTTCACCACCACACATAAGCTCAAACGGACAGTCGCCCTTGAAAGTTATGTTGACCTCGAAGATCGTATCATCTTTGATAAGTCAAATATCGACAGTTTGTCTTTCCCTCACAATGGTGCTTCGGTTATTACTTTACGCATCGCGGATACCGATGTGAAAAGAATAATGGTGGATGACGGAAGTGGCGCATGTATTATTCATCCACTAGTTCTCACGCAAATGAGGATCACGGATAAAATAATGCCGTGTTACATAACACAAATGGGTTTTAATAGTGCAGTAGAACGGACATATGGAGAAGTTGTGCTACCTTTCCTGGCAGGATGGTTTACCCAGGATGACATTCCAAGTCATGAACAAGGAAACGACCTATAATGCCATTATAGGATGACCGTGGATACATACCAGGTGAGCCGTCCCTTCAAGCTTCTATCAAGCGATCAAGTTTCCCACCCTATGAGGGATATTCAGCATACGAGGTGAGCCACATACCACCCAAGAATACTATCGGATTGTCCAAGGTTGCACACATACCAAACAACTAAAAGGGTCAAGTACAGAAGAATAGGAATCAGCCATGGAGGGAACCAAGCCCGACACACAAGTAGAGGCCATCAAAGACCCAGACGTCGTAGAAGCTTTCAAGGGAACAATTGTAGATCTCGATCCCATCCAATTGGATGATGCCGATAGTATAAAAAAGGCTTATGTTGGACACAACCTCTTGGAGCGGGGTAAGTATCGTGATTTTTTGACTGACAATGCCAATTTATTTGCTTTTTCCCACTCAGATATGCCAGGAATCCCAAGGGATGTTGCCATGCACAGGCTGAATGTCGGTCCACTTTATCCGCTGGAATAGCAAATGAGAAGGAATTTCAATGCCATGATTTATGACTAGTTACTCGCCAACGGTTCTATCAGAGAACCGAAATACCCTCAGTGGGTCTCCAATGTGGTCATGGTCAAAAGGAAGAACGGTAAATGGAGAATGGTGTCAACGTCAACGATCTAAACAAAGCATGCCCCGAAGGACTCTTTCCCGCTACCTTACATCAACCGACTTATCAATGCAGCAGAAGGGCACAAACTGCCGAGCTTCCTAGATGGCTACTCCGGTTATAACCAAATCCTAATGGCTGAAGAAGATGAAGAAAATATCACTTACATCATCGATCGAGGAGCATACTGCTATAAGGTGATGCCATTCAGGCTTAAGAATGCAAGGGCCACGTATCAAAGGTTAGTCATCAAAATGTTCAAACAACAACTCGGTAAGACAACAGAGGTTTACATCGATGACATGCTAGTGAAGTCGAGAAATAAGAAGAATCACATTGGTCACTTGAAGGAAGCCTTCGAGATATTAAGGCAATACGAGATGAAATTAAATCCTGAAAAGTGCGCCTTCGGCATAACTTTAGGAAAGTTCCTTGGTTTCCTAGTGTCACAAAGGGGAATCAAGGTCAACCCGGATCACATTAGGGCCATCGATACAATATCGGAGACACTAACCAGCAAAAAGCAGGTGCAAAAATTAACACGAGGAACAACTTCCCTATCAAGGTTCATTTCACGATCCTCGGATAGATGCCAAAAATTCTTAAATGTGCTAAAGAAAGACTACATTCGTCAATGGAACAAAGAATGCGTCAATGCCCTGAGAAAACTGAAAACGTATCTATTCTCGCCACCACTACTTGTCAAAGCGGACCTAGGTGAATGTCTACTTGTGCATCTAGCAGTTTATAAAGTTGCGGTAAGTGCAGTCTTGGTCCGTGAAAATAAAGGTATGCAATCTCTGATTTACTATATTAGCAAAACTTTAATAGATGCCAAAATAAGGTATCCTCACCTTGAAAAACTAGCTCTAGCATTGGTCATAGCTTCACAGAAGCTTAGACCGTACTTTCAATATCATTCGATAAAGGTATTGATGACATTACCCCTAAGAGGTATCCTACACAAACCCGACTATCGGGTAGACTAGCCAAGAGGGCTATAGAACTACAAAACTGCCATTAAGTCGCAGGTGCTCGCCGACTTCGTTGGTAACTTCAGCACAAAAATATTGCCCATGGTAGAACAGGAAGCACTACGCACTTCCACACATACCAACCTCTGGGTCATATACACAATGGTGCCTCTAATGCATCGAGATCAGGACATAGACTCATCCTCGAGGCCCCTACCGATGAAGTAATTCGCTGAGATGACTAACTATGAGGCCAAGTATGAAGCTGTGATTGCAGTATTAAAGTTATCCCTCAAATATGGCGCTCGATGACTCGTCCTCCTTTGTGACCCTCAACTCGTGGTGAACCAAGTCACCAGGGCTTTCCAAATCAAAAACAGAGACTACCAAGATACCTGTAAAAAATCACAAGTTATTACCAGAATTCGACGATTGTCGCCTCGACTAAATACCTATGGCACAGAATATCGAAGTAGATGGCCTCGTTAAACTAATTGCGGCCACCAAAAATATCAACAAAGAAAACGTGTCCACTCTCCTTCGTTCCGAAATCGACCACGCCGAGGTAACTACCTCATAGCCCATTTGCACGACGGAGCGCTCGCGTAAAATGAAAAGGAAACCAAAAATCTCCGGGTACAGGCAACCCGATATAACCTCATAAATGGTGATCTCTACAAAAATAACGCTCGGCGGCCCTTAGCAAAATGTCTTGGGCCAAATCAAATGAGGTAAGTACTGGAAGAAGTACACGAAGGACATTGCGATGCTCCCCCATATAGAGAACCATGCCCTGGTCTGATGCCTCATCCGCACGGGGTGCTACTGGCCCACCATGAAGAAAGAAGCCGCCAACTATGTCAGGAGATGTTAACAATGTCAGAAGTACGCCCCTATGATACATCAAGTAGGGGAACTCATTCATTCTTTCACTTTGCCATGGCCATTCATAAAGTGAGGAATACAAATTCGGCCCCCTCCAAGCAGGACGAGGTAAGGTATGCTTCCTTTTAATTATAACTAATTACTTTTCTAAATGGGTGGAAGTGCATACACTCAGATATGTGAGCAGGAGGTCACAGGTGCATACACTCAGATATGTGAGCAGGAGGTCATCGCATTCATATGGAAATACATAATATGCCGTTTTGGTATCCCCAAAGAAATCAATTGCGACAACGAACCTTAGTTCATCGGAAAGAGAACAACTGAGTTTTTCAAAAAATGGCGCACCAAATGAGTACTCTCCATGCCATATCACCCTGTTGCCATTGGTCAAGATGAATCCTCCAATAAATTAATACTAAATATTTTTGAAAAAGGAGCTTGAGGATCCGAAAGGGCTATGGCCTGAACTGCTACCGAAAGTATTATGGGCATACCGCACTACGCCAAAAAAAACAACACAGGAGAAATGCAATATTCACTGGTCTACGGGACTAACGCAAGTATACCTATTGAGGCCGGGAACCCAGTTTGAGATACTCCAATGAGAGCGGACCAAGCAATTACAAAAATGGGCTACAAGATCTAGACGGCGTCGAAGAATGAATAGACATGACCCACATAAGAATGGTATCCCAGAAGCAACAAGTAGAAAGGTACTACAACAAGAGGGCCAATGTGCGACAACTCAAAGTTGAAGATTATGTCCTCAAGGATAAAATACAAGCAGCAAAAGAGTAAAATGAAGAAAAACTAGGAACAAATCAGGACGGACTGTACAAAATCACATCCACGTCAAACAAATGAGCATTTCAATTATAAACAATAAAAGGAAAACACCTCCATAAACAACTGGAATGTTTCTCACCCCACGTATTTCCACTTCTGAAAGAAGGCATCACTTGAGTTGTACTCTTTTTTCCTCATTGGGGTTTTGTCCAAATCGGGTTTCCTTAGGGAGGTTTTTAACAAGGCGACAAGGGAGATACCTTGTGGATCGAAGCTCTATTCATTACCCTGACCTGTCGACATGGTCTCCCCGAGGCAAAATATTGAATGGACAGGATATAAATAATCATCTCCATTGTATGAACGGAATAAAAATCTCCATTGTATGTAAGGAATCAAAATCTCCATTGTATTTACAAAATCATATCTCCATTAGTCGATATGTGATCCTTACAAGTATAAAATAGAACATATATTCCATGAACAAAATCTAGATGTCTTTCTATGGGAACACGATCAAATCCCCATGGCCAAGGCCATTTGACAAAAAATGAGTTTGACCTTGTCTGAATTTCGATGGGATACTACTTCGACGACAGTTAGAAGCAATACCCCATGGCCAAGGCCATTCGACAAAAATTGAGTTCAACCTCGTCCGAATTTCAACAGGATACTAGTTCGACGATAGTTCAAAGCAACTCCCCATGGCCAAGGCCATTAAAAAAATGAGTTCGACCTCGTCCGAATTTCGACGAGATCCTAATTCATCGACAATTTGAAGCAAAATCCCCATGGCCAACGCCAATAGACAAAAAATGAGTTTTACCTTGTCTGAATTTTGATGGAATCCTACTTCGACGACAGTTCGAAGCAGCATCCTCGTGGCCAAGGCTATTCGACAAAAAACATGTTCAACCTCATTTAAGTTTTGACGGGATACTACTTTGACGACAGTTCAAAGCAATATCCCCATGGCCAAGGCCATTCGACAAGAAGAATGAGTTTGACCTCGCCCGAATTTTGACGGGATCCTACTTTGATGACAGTTCAAAGCAACATCACCATGGCCAAGGCCATTCGATAAAAAACAAGTTTGACCTTGTCCGAATTTCGAAGGGATACTACTTCGATGGCAGTTTGAAGAAACATCCCCATGGCCAAAACCATTTGACAAAAAATGAGTTCAACCTTGTCTGAATTTGGATAGGATCCTACTTCGATGATAGTTCGAAGCAACATACCACTGGCCAAGGCCATTCGAAAAAAATGAGTTTGACCTTGTTCAAATTTTGACGGGATACTACTTCGATGATAGTTCGAAGCAACATCACCATGGGCAAGGCCGTTCGACAAAAAATGAGCTTGACCTTTCTAACTTTCGACGGGATCCTACTTCGATAATATTTTGAAGAAACATCCCCATGTCCAAGGCCATTCGACAAAAAATGAGTTCGACGTCATCAAATTTTGACGAGATCCTACTTCGACGACAGTTCAAAGAAAAATCCTCATGGACAAGGCCATTCGACAAAAAATAAGTTCGACCTCCTCCGAATTTTGATGGGATCCTACTTCGACGATAGTTTGAAGCAGCATCCCCATGGCCAAGGCCATTCGACAAAAACGAGTTCGACCTCGTCAAAATTTTTATAGGATACTACTTCGACAATAGGTCGAAGCAAAATCCCAATAGCCAAGGCCATTCAATAAAACAAAAATTTGACCTTGTCCGAATTTCGATGGGATCCTACTTTAATGACTGTTTGAAGCAACATCCCCATGGCCAAGGCCATTCGACAAAAAACTAGTTTGACCTCGTCGGAATTTCAATGGAATCATACTTCGATGATGGTTTAAAGAAATCTCCCCCTGGCCAAGGACATTCGACAAAAACGAGATCGACCTCGTCCGAATTTTGACGGGATCCTACTTCGACGATAGATCTAAGCAACATCCCACTGGCTAAGGCCATTCAACAAAAACGAGTTCGACCTCGTCCAAATATTGATGGGATCCTACTTTGATGACAGCTCGAAGCAACATCCCACTGGCCTAGGCCATCGATGAGTAACACCTAATATCATAAACAAGTCAAAGAAGAGAAAATCAACAAAATATATTTTACATTGCATTGAAATGTTATTTACAATATTCATAAACGGGCTCAAGTATGCCCTCTGCAAAAATTCCAAAATAAAAGCAAGTAAGAGCAAAAACTACACATCATCCTCGGTAGGGTAAACATCTTTATACCACGAGTCCGAGTCTAGGTGGTTTGCTTCATTAGAATGGATGTCGCCCCCGACGGTGTAAGGGGGTCGTACCCGCAAGCCTCACGAGCCACACGAGCTGCGGTATGCACAATCATGAAGCTCCGCCTCAGTCAGCCTTCCTTCGGTGTGAAAATCCATATACATATCTAGCCGAGCCTCCGCATGGACCCACAACTCATATAAATGATGAGGCACGATCGGATCGGCTGAGGCACGGGATATAGAGGATTAGGAACGGCGGGTTACATCCTCTTCCCTCAACAAGGCCACCTACCCATTTAGTGCAGATAGCTCTGCCTCATGTGCTTTAACATGCCCTTCGAGCCCCAATACTTTAAGGTTAGCAGCCTCCATCTCCCCAATCTACTCCGACCTAGAAATATGGAGGACATATTCCAAAGAAACCGATTCAGAAATGGTTGCCGCCAGCTTATCAGCAATAACATCCAACTCACCCTTATTCCCCTCAATCTCTGTTGTCTTAACACTCAACTTAGCGGTTAAGTCAACTACCTTCGCCTGCAAAACAACATTCTCAGCCATCAACCCCTTGCCCAACTCGAGCTCATCCTCTTTTGCCTTTAGAGAGGCCTTCATCTCACTACTTCGAGCAACAACCCTCATGAGATCCTCGTCCCTCTCCCTCAGCTCTTTAACCTTGCACTCTTATTAGTCCTCCTACTGCTTAAGCCCCTCGCAGAACACTTGAAACTCAGGGTCCCGATGATAAATGTCGGCCATCGCCCGGTGCTTAGCACGATGATGATGATATTTGGATAACATCTTCTCATAAAGGCTTTTCCGTCTCTTGTCTCGATGCTCCCGCTCAAACTCTATAATGAGGGTCTTGTAAAAAAATAAGAGATGAGGGGGTAATTTAGAAGTAAAATGAAGAATAACAATCACCCTACAAACCCAATAGGGGAAAGGGAAGAAAAGACATCTACTTGTAGGGCCATAACAGCGACCTTCTAAGATAACTCCATGTCACTCATCGCCCTAAGTATCTCGTTTTCAGAAGTGAAACATAGAGGAGCCATGGCAGACATCACTTGCTCGTTTTTTCAGTAGTACGTTAAGTCTCTAGGGGCGACTATGCGATGATAAAACCCGTCCTTTCTAAACATTACATGGGTATGGCGACCCACGAACCCATTGACATTTTCTAGGTCGACATTCAAACCCGAGCCATCACCCTCAACACGATGTCCTTCAACATTGGACGATGCGCCACCTTCGACAGAGCACACTAAGCCAGCTCTGCGGTAAAATCCTTCCATTTGGGGAGATATCCCTAATAAAATGGCATCGGCCATAATATAAGCATATGTGCCTCCTGCGATGCCCTGCTTCTATCAGCGTCCATGAACACATCCTTCTCAAGCTCTAGACTCCTCGTTTTTCTCAATAATGGCTCGTCTTCATTAGAAGATTTTTCCAAAGGGTGTGAGGACGGTATCGAAAAAGTGTCCTCTCTCATGACTATGGCTCGAGACGGGCCTTCAAATTGAATAGATTGAGGGCGACCTCTCGAACAGACTCACTCAAGAAAAACCATATCTGTGATGGCAACAACTTGTCAAAATGCAGGGATTGGCTCCATTTGCCTGGAATCTCCCTGACCTTTCATCATAAAAATTATATCAGTAAATAAGGTCGTATGGCCAACGAAGTAGTAAGGGAAACATTTACCAGAGGGGACTCTAGGTCCGTATCGCTTCGCGAAGGTGGGCCAATTCCGAGACTCTGCTTCATGAGACAATAGACGAGTCACCCAATCCCTGATATCTATAATAGGGCGAGGCGGACGTCTCATAGCTGCAAACGGGAAGCGAAGAAACCTTATAATAAATATAAAATGAGGGAGAGTGAAACAACTAGCAACACTTACAATCTCTATTCCTTCGATCCAGAAACCTTATAATAAATATAGAAGAATGTACATTACCCGGGTCTATGGACATCTATGTAGTCTATCCCAGCCGGGACCTTCTCTACATGAGCAAGAATATCGTACTTCACATGAAGAGCGTCGATATGAATTTGCTCCGTGTCAGAGTATATGGGGGCTGGAGTAGGAGAAGGATATTTAAGGAAGTCACTTCGAGACTATGGATGCCTCGGCAGTAGCTCGTCCAGAGTAAGAAGGCTGTCGCCCTCCTCTACCATTGTTTCATCACTGCTAGGAGGAGGCGCTGTAGATAATGGTGTAGCCTTAGTTACTTCCTCACGATAACGACTAGACTTTGGAATAATATCATCCGAAAGGATATCAATACAGAACGAAGAAGGGAGAAAAAGCTTCAAAGGAGGAATGCAAGAAGAAACAGGAGGATATGAGAGCAAACGAGGAGGGATGAAAGAAGTTATCAGGAGCGAAATGGCTAAAGTGTTTCGGAAAAACAAACCCTTCACCTATTCATAGGGCTGGGTAGTGCCAGAATAGAGGCGATAGGTCATAAAGCAGAACAAGAGTAGAAGCATCAAGCTGTCAATCCCTACCTCGAAAACCCTCATAATGATGATGCATGTAAAGCTGACATCATTTCCCGGTAAAGTGTATCACTCAGTGTTTTGCTGAACACATTGACCGTCTTTCGTTGGCCTCATCGTAACGTATCAACGGATTAAATTTCTCTATAAGAAAGCATGAGGTCCTTTCATCGAGGACGCATTTGGTCACAACCTTGAAAAGAGGAGGGACTAATTGTATGGGTCCAAATTTGATCGACCACGACCTGCGACAAAGTACAACAAATGATCAGGTATCCTTGAGTTGATGTTTCGTGGGAGGCGACCTTAGGGGAAAAGAAGAGACTGTACGGCCCTTGTAATAGTGTAAGCCTATTAGGGAACATTAGGAATATTCTGTCGAATATTCCATGCATTTTGTTTCTTACAATTTAGAAGAGTTTCTCTCTAGTATAAAAGGGAAGAGTAACCTTGTAACGATAGCGATTTTGGAAAAATCACTTTTGGAGAATGGAAAGAAACTTATTGACGATCATCTTTTATCTATTACTTCTTCTAGAGATTATTATATTCAGCTAAGTTTATCCCTTCATCTTTGATCGATTTGTTCCAAAAAATTTAATATCTTTTGAGTCAAACAATAGTGTTTATCCAAAAAATAGGAATTTCGATCAAAGCTTAATGTTAGAAGAACTCAGATTACTGATAATCAAGTATGGAAATAATAAAAGAAATTGACTTAATTGGTAGTTGAATAAGTATGAGAAAGCAAAGTAAATCGGTGTATTCCAATAATATTCCGTGTCACATTACAAATGTTATTTCTCTCCTTTTATAGCTATTTCAAAGTAATACATCTCTTTCCTTTTATAACGAAGCAATTATGAGCATTTAATGGCATTAATGTAACGTTATTTATAATTGGCAATTGTAACTATTTCGTGAAGATTCTATAATATTTTTCATCATTGATGCTTATTAATTACAGATAAAGCATAGTTATATTTTTTGCTATCTAGGTTCATTCTTCTGATGTCTCTTCAAATTATCAAAATGTCCAAGTAATCGTTACTTCCTGTTTTCTTGAATCTTTACCCGTGTCTGTTAAGGTTCGTGCCTCATCAACTATTCTTTGCCAGCTGTCATTTTATTATTGATCTACATGTCTTGACGTGTCAGCAGTTAATTATCCAAATGTTAACCTGATTTTTCCCAATACAAATTGTCCCCTCACTTTCCATTTATTCATCAATTGAATATTTGGGAAGTGGATCTCATTAAAGCGGGAACTTTTGTCTCCATCCTTCGTATCATTGTAACTTCTCCAAAACTGACACTTTGCATGTCACTTCCATTTAATGCCCATGACACGTGGTGACGTTTGATTGGTTCTGTAACCCATCAGATCCTTAAGAGGCTTTTTCCTAACTTACACGAAGTGATATTTCTCACTATAACATTCCCATCATTACCTTATTTGTTTGACACTTGCTTTTAAGTATAAATATACTCTTTATCTTTTCTTTCTCATAAAAGTTTTCCATATTTGAATATTCATTCTTATTTTCTTCCTCGTACATCTATGTCTTCTTCGAACGCTAATCCTCGAAGAGGTCCTATTGGCGATGAACATCCCATTGCTCCTATTAGAAGCAGAAGAGGGGGAAGACTATGCAGTCTAGGTTCATCATCTATTCGAGGTGCTTCTTTTCCTCCACTTAGTTCTACCCCTCCTTCTTCTTATAGAGATAGGGGTTCTCTTCCACATAGATCTTCTACTAGAAGTAGAGATTCCAATGATCCAATTCGTGAACCCATAGTAGACGAGATTATCCCTCCTGAACTTTCCTTCTATACAGTCAATGCCCCCCTTTTCTCGCGAAATGGGTTTATGACATTTGGGCGGACAACTCATTTCCTTTTTTAAATTGGGTATGCAATTTGAAGATTCGCCACCTAATGATTAAGTGCACTAGGATATTTAGAGGAAATTTAACTTAAAAAAGGACCAGAGAATGGGTAAGGGCTTGAAATTATCTCGAGATGAAGGTGTTAGGCACCCCTCAAGATCCACTAGTGTGGTTCCTGGCCAAGCTACAATTGTGACTTTAAATACAAACAACAAATACAAGCAAGCATTGTAAATACTAAGTATTTTCACATAATGGTAGCAAATAAAAGAAGTACATGAGTTTTAAAGAGTGCTGAAATTTGGAAGAATGTAGTTTTATAATTAAAGAGAAGATGCAAAAGTAAAGGGGAAGTGGTAAAATAATTTATGCAAGTAAATTAGAAAAAAATCAAAAAAGGGGCTGAAGTTTTGGAAAAAAATAGTACTAAAATAGGACAATTTAAAGAGAGGTCTGCATAAAAGGTGCAAGTAATTGAAGTAAAAGTATAAATTGAAGAACTGAAAAATAAGCAACTTTAAAAATTCTGGAAAAAACAAGTAAAGAGGGAATATGGTCCTAGGTTTATAAATAACATGGATTACCCCATACAACACCCGTTAACCATTTATACACGTGGTATTATCACGTGGTCATCATATCCATATCTACCATTTACCCACCCTGTTAAGGTATTAAATGCGGAATAGTATCGTTACTTATGCATGCTAGTACCCATCCCAATCCTAACAGCCCCGGAGGCATTTGGGACTATCAATCCTAAAGGGAAGGGTAAGTTGGCTTTTCAGAGTTTTAAAAGGACAAAATTCTAATGCGACAAACAAAATAACACATGAAGCAGTTAAGGGGAAACACATAGTATTTTAAAGCTCAAACAGGCCTCCTCATTTAAAGAAGAAACTTTTTTAGCATGACTTACATATACTGGTTATGGTCTGAATTAAACTTATGCGTTAAATCATGTCTGATTTATCACATACAGCTCATATGAGAAGTCCGAATTAGGCATACCCCTGGTTGTAATTATCAAAGACTGAGGAAGTTAATTAATCACCTAATGGCTTGCCTAGGTGAGACCTATAGACGTAATATCTAATAATGCGAATCATACTGACTTTAAGAAGGCTTGATGATTATAGAAAACATAAGTCCTGCAGATTTTAGGTGAAATTACTACTTATTTTAGACTTGTAGACGAAAGGGACGAATCCGATTCAACTGTTTACTCATATAGGCATGATTTCTAAGCATTGTTGGTTTTAAAAGAAAGATGATCGGGATGCAGGAATCCTATAGGAATGGTATCTATGATGCAATTTGTTATTATTTTAAGCTATAGACCATTTGCCTAATGACATATGTATATGCAGAAGTGCAGAAACTTATAGACATGATTTCGATATGCAGAAGTATAGAAACTTATAGACATATTTCTATATGCAGTGCAGAAAAACTTATAGACATGATTTCTGATGCAGTAATGGAACAACTTATAGGCAGGATTTCTAATGAAATGCGTAACTTATAGGCAGGATTTCTAATGCAGATGCATAAACATATAAGCAGGATTTCTACATGAAGTGCAGAAAAACTTATAGGTATGATTTCTAATGTAGATGCATAAATTAATAAGTAGGATTTCTACGTGAAGTGTAGAAAAACTTGAAGGCAAGATTTCTAAAAGAAATGCATAGATGAAGAGCAAAATGAGATTTCAGGAATAAATGTCTAAGAACATGATGTCTACCCACATGCATGCATGAGTGACCCTTCACTTTTTATTGTACACCCATACGTTAGTACAAATTATTAGAACCCGAACGAATCAAGAAAAGTAAAATTACATCAGAAATTAAACTACAACCAAGGAGCCTAATTCAGACAGAAGGTCTAAAATATGAAATAAACCAACTTCCAAAGATCATATTTCCAAAGTCTTTCTCTTGTTTGGGATGTGTCAAAGTTCCCAAAAGCCTCAAGTGGACCCGGGGCAGTGCTTACACCCCAAATACATTGCAGAATTAGATTATAGTACAATATGGAAGGGCCAGCCCTCAAATGCCCAAGTTTATAGGGAACTCAAGGTCATAAGGCAAGGCTCATAGGAGGCGGGCAGAACTTAGAGTCTAAGAATAAGTGTAAGTGCATAGACAGGTGTTAGGGAAAGCCATGGCAGGGTGGTGATCTTGCCCAGCACTTAGGAGTGCTGGCACACCCCTCTCCAACCTGTTAGCCAGATGTTAGGAGTTAGGATCCATTAAGGATCAAGTTCAGACCTAGGCATTAATTCGGATACTGCCAGGCCGTGAGCCTTAACTCAAACACATAGAAAGGAATAAAGGTATGGGGAATTCACAACAAACATCTAATACAAAGGGATAATAGTATATTTAATATAGAATAGGACAACAAAGTAGACAATAGTGTAGAAACTGTAAAGTAAACACATTTGGGAGGAATTTGAAATCAAAATTGAGACATACCAGTTTCAGGGAAACAAACAGGTAAAACAATAGTCTTGAGAAACCAAGTCTCAGGCCAATAGTCCAAAAGATCTCAAAAGATAATAGAATGTTGCGAGAGTATTCAAATTGCAATTGAATAATGTGTGCTCGAGTAGTGAACTCAAAGAAGTATTGAATTGTAGGTCTGTGAGTAATGTAAGTTGAAGGTATTGAACTGAAGGTTCAACGTTTTCTCTGTGTAGAAGTGTAGAAGGGTCGTGCCCCCTTTATAATGCTGAAAACAAGTAAGAAAAGGTAAGGGAATAGTTTGCAATTAATCACATAAAATCTCCCTTTAGTTAAGGGATTTTGATTTCAAACAGGTATGAGACAAATGAGGAAAGGAATTTGATTAAAATCTTTTCCAATGTAACACAAAAAGGGTAAATACATAGGAATTTACTTAAGGAAAGGTCCAATGGTACACGATTTGTGAAAAATAAGGAAAGGGAATCAATCAAACAACTAGTGGAATCAAAATCATATGCTTTGTTCGAATGAACCAAGTCAAGAAAAGGTAAAGAAAGTTAATTTAAAGGAAATTCAGTACCAATTAGTCAAGCCTTATTAAGAGGATTTCGAAATCAATCAATTACTTGCAAAAGCCCTTTTTTCAAGAAGAAATCCTCATATATAAAGTACACAGATAAACAAGAAGGAGTTGTCATGCTAATTAGAAAAAGACAAGCATAGTAAGGTTCAGAATCATAAGCAAAGAGTTTCAAATTTAGTTCAGAGTACCTAGAACAAGTCTGATAGTCTAAGGTTAAAAAGTAGAACCCTAATCAAACTTTCCAAAGAGACCCCCCAAATCGTAGGTTTCGAATCAGACATAGAGATGAGAAGGCAAATCATGAGAAATAAACAGACATGATAGAAGGTTTGAAACAACAAAGAAAGAAAAACAAATTTAAAGCATAAAGAACATGTTTTAAGAAAAGCTCGGAATCCAAGCAAGTTCAGAAGAGAAGGAGTGATACAAACTAATGAAGCAGTAGATAAAACATGCTTAGCAAGAACTCGAACAAAGTCCATTAGAACAAACAAATATTGAAGAATTCGGTAGGAAACACACAGTAGAAATCATGTAGGAAAACATAGAAGAGATAATCATGCGAGCTTAGTCTAGAGGCATAGTAACACACAAAGGCATGGAAGAATCATGTGTAATTGATAGAAAAATAGAAGAGCAAACACATGTGTGGTAGAGAAGAAAACATACGAGCATAATATAGACAAAACACATAAAGAAAGAATAGGAAAATCAAAAAGATGTTTTGAAAACCTTTTCAGAAACCCTAAATCTAAAACAAACGATTTTGAAAAGAAAATTTGGGGAAAACACTTTACACATCTAGTAGAACACAAATAAATTATAGATCTAAGAAAACAAATAGAGAAAAACCTCGAATAGCTTAGGGTTTCTCTAAAACGCTAGAAATGAGAAAGGCTTAGAAGAAAGTTTGATCCTGAGTCGAATGAGTGAGGATCAGGCTCTTCAGGCTTGAATATCCCAGAGCAAAGGCCAGAGAAGCCATAGAACCAAAGATTTGAGAAAGATCTAAAAGAGAGCCGTCGAGGTCAAGCTTCAAAACCTCGAACTCCCGAGGTTTAATAGTAGAGAGGGGTGAGTACAGGCCATCCATGGACTGAGAAGCCATAGATTCTGGTAAAAATATGGTGGAAAAAGGGTCGGAGACGATCTGGGTTCGAAGAAATTTTGAGAGAGTTTGAGAGACAATGGGATTCAAAGGGGGCTATCAGAATGAAATGAGGGATTATGGTAGGTCATTAGGGGTTACAATTGTAATGGGAGATCCTGGCCGTTGATAAAAATGATCAATAGTCTGGATTGAAATAAAATCTGGGCGGGTTAACAAATGGGTTAAAGGGTTGGGTAAAGATAGAAATTGGGCAGGTCCAATTGGGGTTGGGATTGGGTCAATTTAAAGGCTAAAATTAAAATATAAATAGGCTATAATTGAAATGAAATGGGGCTAAATGTTAAATAGCTAGTTTTTCCTTTTTATTTAAAAAAAATAGTAAACAATGATTTAATAAGAAAATTAAAAGTATTGATCCGATTAATAATATATAAATATTAATTAAAAAATATTGAAATCAATATATAATTATAAAAAGGTTGTTTATATTAAAATAGGTTAAAACTGCGACCGTATGCAATTTAGCCTTTAAAAATACAAGATAAATTTTTAAAAATATACAAAAATCACCTTAACTATATTTTGGTATAAATATAAGGATAAAATAAATTATTCACCAAAATTGAAAGTTTTGGGGAATAATCATTGATTTTGTACTTCTAAAATGGATGATAAATTGATTTTAAAAAATCTTTAGAAATTAAAAAAAATACCAAAACCCTTGTACATGCTTATATATGCATATATGTATTATTTTGAAGGTATTTTGTATACAAAAATATTTAGGAAAAAATTTGTGTATCAACAGCTGCCCCTCTTTACCCGGGAAGGATGAGAGAGTTGTCAGGTAAAGATATGATGGCTAATTTTACAGAACGAAACGATTTGAAAATTTTGGTCTAGCTCTGGTTCAAGATCTGCCTACATATCCTTGGTCTTACAGGAATCAGGCAGTATGTAGTTCGTGATCCATCGGCATAATATGCCGATGGAGATTTTCAAAAAATGGAAGTAGTATTCCAGCTTGGAAGGACGGTAAAATTCTAGTAGGCTGCGGGAACTGGAGCGGGGTCGCTCATGCTGAGGCGTTCGTTGCTAGCCGGTTTACCAACAAATGAGAAATGCGAAGATATATTGTGCGTAAATTTAAACATGATGCAAGTTCCCGTTGGATCATGAATGATGTCTTTGGACAACTAGGATGACGTCCTCGGACCATGATATCCTAGGCCATGAAGCATATAATAAAGGGTTCGCAGGCTATGAAATGATGTTTTCGAGCAATGAGAATGATGCCTCCGAACTATGATGCCTTTGAATAATGATATGCAAAAGATAAAATGGGTTCCCCAAGCCATGGCATGGCGTTCTCGGGCTATGAAAATAGTGCCTCCGAACAATGACGCCTTCAGACAATCTGGCGATCTTTCAGCCCATGAAATGCAGGAGGCGGTGATCTTTCAGCCGATGCAAGGCATAAATAAAAGGTGGCGGTATTTTAGCCGATACACGATTTAAGTGGCGATATTTTAGCTGATGCAAGATATAAATGAAGTGGTGATATTTCAGCTGATGCAAGATATAAATGAAGTGGCGATATTTTAGCCACGCAAAAAATATAAATAAAATGGTGATCTTTCAGCTGATGTACGATTTAAATGAAGTGGTGATATTTGAGTCGTGCAAGAAATGTAAATAAAATGTCTATCTTTCAACAGATACATAGTTTAAATGAAGTGGCAATATTTCAGCCATGCAAAAAATATAAATAAAATGGGGATCTTTCAGTCTGTGAGTATGTGATTTTTTCCCTACTGAGACGACTCCCACAAGACTCTCAGGTTTAGGATTTTCCTATTTATATGTATTTTTAGGATTTAATTTTATAGTTTAATTGCGTGTGCCAGTGTCTTTGCATTAACACATGTTTAAAATCATTTAGGATTTAATTTCGTGTTTTTGCTGAAATAATTTATTTTTACTAATATATATATATATATATATATATATATATATATATATATATATATATATATATATATATATATATATGCAAGTAGTATTTTTGGCATTTTAATCATCTTTGTTTAAATTTGTTGCAATTTTATTTGTGTTAATTAGGAATTTTAAACTAGAATTAGGAATTAAATAATAATAATAATAATAATAATAATAATAATAATAATAATAATAATAATAATAATAATAATAAGAGAGAAATAAAACAAAATAAAAATATACATATATATACACCCACCCAGGCTGGCCACAATTGGGCCAGACCTGAGTGGCCCAAATAATTTTACCCTTTAAAACACACATGTACCCAGCCCAAACACTAGCCCCAACCCAGTCCACACACTACGCCTCAAAACGACACCGTTTTGGGGCAGGCCATCTTAACCATCCATTAAAAACCATCCAACGGCCGTGAAACTTCCCCCCAAATTAAATAAATATGTCTAAATCTCGGTATAGATACAGAGACAAAATTTTCATCGTCCTCGTACATACACTTCGGTGTATCCCCTCCCCTTGACCGCCTTATGACAACCTTCGACCGCCCTTGACCACTCAACAGCCACCCTAACGTCGCCGCCGGAAATCGCTTCACGGCGGCAGCCAGTCACCAAACCACCCCAACATTACACCACCGGACCACCATGACCCCCTTTTCTCCTTCGTGTAGTTGGTTTCTTTTGAACGAACACAGATCTGCTCGAATATTCAAAACAAGTTTCGCCGAAACCATCGTCTCCGGCGACCCAATCCCAAACAGTCCCAAATTTACACCATAAGACCCCCTAGACCTCCCCTTCCCTGTCCTGCAATCCGTTCTTTTCAAACAACTTTCCATCACCTCGAATATTGATTTGAAGTTTAACCCTAAACCCAAATCCCACCGAATTATGGTCAAACTAACCTCAGACAATCCCTGTCCATTCCCCTCCCCAACCATGCCACCCACAACCTTTAAAAACCTCTAACCACCAAGGAAATCCAGCTCTGAGACCTCACTTGGTCTCAAAATCACAAAATCTGATTCCTGAACCCCTGAACCTATTATCCGCAAGGCTACTTGCCCTAGAAGGTTAGAAGCCTCCACAGAAGAGGTCAGAAACCAACGGAATCGATTCAAGTTAGAGTTGCATGTGTAAAAGCTAAATATTTTGTGTGCCTTTCGTTTTTTGTATGTCTATTTGCTTTGTTTTCTTTACAATTTTAGTTGTTTTCCACAAATAGTCTTCTTTGCTTGTTATATTCAATGACTCTTTGGGGTATTACTGGCTAGAATACATCTTCTATAATGGTCTGATTTTATATTGACTTGTTAGTTTATTTTCACCTATTAAGCTTTAAATGGTTTGAAGTTTCATCTTTGAAATTTACATGTCTCTTTGATCTTCATCTCTTGATTTTCATTTTCACCCCCTAAGATCCTGAGTAGTTTTGGTAAATACCTTTTGGATCCTACTTATATTGCGTCATGATTCTTAGAATATTCATTCCTCTTTGTCATTCTGCTAGTCATCATTATTTCTATTGATGTTTTATGTAGTATGATCTTGAGTGCATTCTTAGGGTTGTTTGATCATCTCTGAAAGTCCTGGAAATAATCATTTTGGCCTGCTTCATACCATACTAGAAATTCTAGTTAGGACTCTTTGCTAATTTGAATTTGTTGAGGCTAAGTTTGTGTGAATTTTTTATATTAGTCGTGTTCTCATCTCATTTGTTGCTTTTAAGATTTATTGAGTTTTTGTAATTGGGACACTTCTATAGGTCCTTCCTGTTCGATTGGCCGCTGCTTGTTTGCTGATTAATTTCATTTACTCATAGGTTTTGTTTCCTTGCTGAATTGCAGGTATATTCTGATGTCCATTGATGTATGGAGCTTGATTTGAATACATTTCCAATTTCGAAGATCTGTATCTATCATTTCCTCTTTGAACCTCCACCCTGTTTTCCTTTTTCTTTAAGCTTTAATATATCTCATGTTAGAGATAGTTACCTTGTAATAACTAGAAATTTGGACTGTTTCATTTTGTAATAACTAAACATTTGGACTGATTTACCTTGTTATAATTGGACATTTAGACTGCTATTTTAAGTATGTACGAGTAATAGTGAGATTAATTAGCGGTATGACCAGTTCAGGTGTCTATTCCCGTTTTATCCAAAATTGGATTTAGAAGATATTAGCTTGATAACTATTCAAACGTCAATTCATTGTGTGCTGTTTTAGTTCATTTATGTTTCAGTACATTTATAAATAGTCTATTCAGTATTTGTTTAGTATTTCCTAATCGGAATTATAATTGAGGTTGAAAATTGAATTTGTATACTCCGACTGATGAGTATTATAATTTGTTTTGTTCAAATTTAAGGTTCAAATCTGTACAAAGTCGTCTTTTGCATCTTACTTGAAGAAAATATTGTTGATACATTTCATAGTTGTCACGTATATGGTATTAATCATAAAGATACAATTGAAAGAAGAATGGTTGTGACTTGTTTATGGACTCTTTCATACAAATGTCTCCAGGCCCAATTAGAAGGCCCAACAATGGCCACTTATAATGTTGTACTCCACGTTCCCGGACTGACGGGAAATAAAACCCAAATCAGTCATGAACAAGGCCCAATAACTGCCAGTTATAGCACAAACAACGCAGGCTCATGAACAAGGCCCAATGACTGGATTGGTTAGTTAAACGAACCCCAGTGTATAGTTATCCATGAATGAGGCTAAAATATAAGTACTGAATTTCCCAAAACCTTTGAATAAATGACTAGGATATTTTAGATTCAAGAATAATAGAAGTTTAATATGCTTTAGGATGCCCAAATAAAATAAAGTGAGCTTGTTAACTAAATCAAACACCACGTGGCTTCCTAATTTAATGAAATACTTAGAAAATTGGGGAGTGTCAGTTAGTAAATTTCACGCCCTCCCACAAATTTTCGAAGACGTAGTTGCTATAAGCATGAGTCTGTTAATAAAATACCTTCCTAAACTCGGGTGCGCATTTATGTGACCCAAATCCCAATCTCAATGGAATTAAAATATGCCTATAATTGCGTGCGCATTTATGTGACGTCATTCGCGCTGTGTTTTAATGACAATGCAAATTTTTGTAAAATATATATTAGAAGCGGTTAACCATTTAAAATTGAATTTTATGAACATGTGTAACAAATCAGATTTTAGCCATTTATAATAAGTTTAAGCGATTGTGCTAGAACCACGGGATCCGAGGGTGC
This sequence comes from Nicotiana benthamiana, assembly GCA_034376525.1. Classification (NCBI taxonomy): domain Eukaryota; kingdom Viridiplantae; phylum Streptophyta; class Magnoliopsida; order Solanales; family Solanaceae; genus Nicotiana; species Nicotiana benthamiana. Next base: position 161,026,149 of record CM067339.1, read on the forward strand.
CTAACACCTTCGCTCGGGTCAACACAAGTCCTTACTCAAGAATTTCTGGTCGCAGACTCCAAGCAGTCAAAGTGTTTCCTCGATTTGGGATTTTAAATAAATCGGTGACTTGGGACATTAAAAGCCAAACCTTTTCCAAGTGGCGACTCTTGAATAAATGATTAATCCCATTTCGAACAATGTCACTTTAATTGGAAAAACTCCATTATACCTGTTATCCTTCGGGGTAGCCACGTGTAAGCGAAAATGGAGGTGTGACAGCTCTGGCGACTCTGCTGGGGACGCGAACCCAGAATCTCTGGTTCAGGGTTCAAGAAATTTGAGCTTACAATAACTGTTATATTTGGCTTCTTGTGATTTGCTATTTTCTGTGCTAAATGCCACATGTTTTACCGCTTTGATATTATCTGAACTGTATGTATAAAATGCTACAGAAACCTTTCACTTCTTACCTCCGGGGATGTGCTTACTGGTTGAGACTCCCTATTCCTTTAGTGTCTTACCCTGAAATAAGAAAAGAGGCCGAACAAGTTACTAAGCCGGAGAGCCTTTTGGTTTCCGGTATATAGCCCCCTACTCGACTCGTGCTGTCTGTTCGGGTACACAGTACCGAGGTTCTAAAGTTAGTATAACAAAATCTCAAGTCGGATCCCTAGTAGGAACATTTATTTGCATCATGCATTTTGACTTAGGGGACTCAACACTGGGGTTGGGTCCGTCTAGGACAGGTGCCCTGAAATAAAAGACCATCCTGATTCATTTTACGTGCTACTTGTGCATTTATTTACCTTGGATTCGCATGTTGACCGGTCTCTGAACAAAAGAGAATAAATTGAAGAAAATGGCAGTGTCAGGGTGATCACTTGTAAAACCAATGTTTAAAATAGCGGCGAAATACTGCCGGATTTTTCAAAAAATAAAAGAAGAAAAAAAACACATCAAAACAAAAAGCAAAACCAAAAAAAAAAATTGGGAGTTTTTCAAATCCAACCCATTTTTCGCAAAAATGCCAAAACAAGAAAAACGAATGTCTGAGATTACTCACTTGTTTTGAAATAAGTAGGATGGTTCCATTACTGCCGGTAGTAGCTGAATGTTGCTACGGGGGACGCCGGAAGGCTGATCTTGCACAAATTGTTAGAAAATACGCTTAACGCTAGAGGGGGGGGGGGGTGAATAGCGTTATAATAAAAAATAGCGTAAACTTGCGAAATTTAAAAATTGCAGGAATGAAATAATTGCGATAAGTAAATAACAAAGAACGAACGCACCGATGTATCCTGGTTCACCACAACCCGTGGCTAGTCCAGTCCCCGAGAGACTCTCTCGAGATTTACACTAACACTGTTAAGCTTACGGGTGCTAAACAAACCGTTACAACCTGAGAACTTGAGTCACACAAGTCTCAACAACCTTTGCTCGAAGATACAACACTTCAAGACTTCAACCAAAGGAATCACAACGTTCCTTAATACAAGGGAACAACTTTCCCTTCAAGTGTATAAAAACACATTGCACTCAAAACAAGACTCTCCTTAAGAGTAGATATGAGTAAAATAAATACGCTCAAGAACGCAACAACTTTCGTCTACAATTTGGCTCTCAAAAACTTATGTAACGAATAGAAAATGATGAATAAGAGAGTATGCAAGCTTTAGCAATAATATTGTCAGTTGTTGTATTTGTAAGACTGATTTGAAGATGTATTTATAGTGTCAAAACCATGCATTACCGTTGCCTAATTGCCAATTAAGAATTGCTGATTTTGTGCTATGACAATAGATTGTCTACTCGGCACAATCGATTGTTTTTCAATCGTTCCAAAAATCATTCCCAGATTTTACGCCATATAATCGATTACTGGCAATGTTCAAAAAATCATTTCCAGATTTTACTTGAAACAATCGATTGTCAGAGATATACAATTGATTACTTGGCAACGTTCAAAAAATCTTTTTCAGATTTTACTTCAAACAATCGATTACTAAAATCCTATAATCGATTATCTGATGGAGTTTGAAAATATTTTGGCAACGGTCATTTACATAATCGATTATGCTATATGCACAATCGATTATTTATCAGTCTTTGAAAAATCTAATGAACACTGTCTCAACACAATCGATTGTCATAAGGTTCACAATCGATTATTTCATATCTTTGAAAAATCTTGATAGTCACTGCTTCAACACAATCGATTGTCACAGGGTTCACAATTGATTATTTTGTAGCTTTGAAAAATCTTATGGACACTGCCTCAACACAATCGATTGTCATAAGGTACACAATCAATTGTCATGCAGATTTCAAAAATCTGATGGACACTGCCTTAACACAATCGTTTGTCATTAGGTTCACAATCGATTGTCTTGCGGCTGCCTTAACATAATCGATTATCATAAGTACATAATCGATTATCTTTGTCCAGATTTTTAGAGGCATATTTAAAAATCATTTTGCTGAAATAAATATGCATGATTTAAAATCATTTTGTTCTAAATTAAATATGCATAATTTGATAAAACATGATTTTACGAGAGAAGCCAAGTCTTGAGTTAAGTTGCCGGATCAAGATCACAATTAAAGAACGACTCATGTATAACTTTGTTTAGTCTTGATCTTTGTTTGTCTTGTGCTTGAACTTCGTTACGTGACATTTGTGCGCTTGTGCTTGGACCTCGTCATATGCCAATTGCGCGTCGTTTGTCATTTATCAAAACCTACAAATATGAACACACGTTTAGTTTAGTGCCTTGAGTACGTGTTTCAACAATTTCCCCCTTTTTGATAATGGCAAACCTTAATCGGGATATGCATATTAGGTAATTCATAATGACGATCCAAGACAAGTATATATATATGCAATTAGTTTCCCCTCAACATATGAATTCCCCCTCAATTTATGCCAATAAATATTAAGTGCATAGCCCTTATTCTTCCCCCTTTTGACATTAGCAAAAAAAAATATGTAATAGCATGTTTATTGATCAACAAAAAGGTGTTTACATAAACGAGATAATAAAACATAGAACAAGAAGAAAATAAAGAAATTATTCATTATTATCATTTCCCGCCTCGTCATCCGGCACTGCTTCAAAAGGAACAAGTCCAGCATATGGATAGTGAATATGATCAAAATATCCATGGATTTCATATGTCAATCTATTGACGGAGGTGGACAAAGAAGCAAGTTGGTCGGAAATAGTTTGGAGTGTAGGAGCTTGAGATTGACGCGTTTGACGAGTTGGAGGAGGAGCAGGAGCTGCATGTTCGCCGTCATGGGGAAAGGAGGATTTGGAAATTTCCCATTTCTTGGTGCTCTTTTTGAGAGGACCGATAGTGGTGTTGAACCCAGAGGCTTCAAGAAAATTCATTATAAGGAGGGCATAGGGAAGTGGTCTATCGTCCCCAATGGCATCAAGCATGTGAATTTTGACGAACATACACCAATTGATGTGAGCCCCGGTAATAATGGCATGCATTAGCTTTGCGTCCTCTTCGGAAAGAGTGGTATGATTATGCTTGCGTGGTTTGAGGACTCGGGTTATGAAGTAGAAAATTAAACGATATTCGGGGAGCATGCCCGTGATGGTAGGATGGCGATTGGACAGATTAGGATCATAAGCTCCAAGTCCAATTTGGTTTAGGAGAATTTGTTCATCAAATAAGGCGCCGGCTTCTCTAATGTAGAGAGAAATGTTTTCCCCACTTCAAGGCAGGTGAGAAATAGAATGTAAGTTTTCGTTGGTTAAAAGAATTTCAACACCATTAATGTTTGTCACAAGCTCACCTTCGTCGTCCTCATGAAGATTAGAGTAGAAGGCTTGAATCAAGAGAGGATTAATGTGAGGATAGGATAGATATAGGAAATCAAGAAGTTGGCATTCCCTAAGCATGTTTGCAGCTGCAGCGGGGGCGCTTGATTCAAGATATTTGCTGGTGGAAAAGCAAGGAGGAAGAATTTCACGTTTTTCAAATTTTGTCATGAATCGAGTTAATTCGGATTCAGTGTTGAACTGTAGGACAGAGCCATCTTGGTAAGGAAAATTGGGAGGAGGAGGAGCAGCAGAAGAAGATGCACCATGTCTGCCGGAGCGGGAACGTTTTGTGTGTCTGCTCGTCATTTCAATAAGTAGTAATAGCCTTTGTAAGAATTTTTGAGAGATTTTTTGAAAGTTTGGGAGATAAGATTGATGCTTGAGTGAAGCAATTGAAGACATATGATACCTATTTATAATGAGAAGAATGGCATTTCATTTGTGGTGAAAATCTGCAGAAATCTAAGAGCAAAAACGGTCAGAAACGGTAAAAGAAATTTGCACTGTCCATTACACAATCGATTGTGGAATCGAAACAATCGATTGTTATGGAGTTTTTGAACTGTACTCGGAAATGACAAAAAGTCGATTGTGGGAATCTTGCAGGACCCAAACGGTAACAAATATTTGAATTACTGACAAAAAATAATCGATTGTTGAATTATGGTAATCGATTGTTATGACACAGTGTGCACAGTGATTTTCTAACTCGGAAAATAATCGATTATACTTTTGTGACAATCGATTGTTTTAGGAAAGCAGTGCTGAATGGCCGAGATGGTCAAGAAAAATTTAAGCAATATATTGATTTTCTGTCATAATAAGCATAAGACGTAAATAATCGATTAATGATACTTGCTAATCGATTTTCCGGCACAGTGAGCATGATAATCGATTATTGATTGAAATAATCGATTGTTCTACACCATTGTCTTATAATTCCCTCTGCCTTTAGGGCGATACCTGCAAAAGAGAATTAGACGTCTCCGACGCTCAAGTTAGTAATTTTTAAAGAAATAATGACTTAAATCAATGTGAAGTCAAGAATTCCGAGTTTACTATAAATTCAGCAAATATTTTTTCTCTGAAAGGCCTTGTGAAGATGTTGGCCAATTGAGAACGTGATCTCTTAACAAGTGTATCCTAAGGTGTTCTTAAGAGTGTTTCGAGTACTTACCTGTTGTTTAATGTCGCCAATTACCTGTTCGAGAGGATGGTCTTTGATTGTTCTCCACGCGTTGGGCAGTTTCATTTCTTTTTCTAGTTGTGGCGCTTCCTCCAATAATTGTTCCAAGGTTTCACCTTGAATTTCCTTAGGAGTTTCCTCTTGTACTTTGTCTTAAGGACTTATTGAGTTTAAGATACCTGCAGGATCAAAACCAGAATCCTTTCTCGCCAAGCGAGCATTATTTTCGAAAAATACAATATGAGGGGATTCCTCCACGGTTTCGGTTCTATTATTGAATACTCTATATGCTTTGCTACGTGAAGAATAACCAATAAAAATTCCTTCATCGGACTTTGCATCAAATTTTCCCAAATTATCTTTACCATTGTTGTGAATAAAGCATTTGCAACCAAATACTCTAAGATGGGAGATATTTGGTTTTCTTCCCTTGTAGAGTTCATAGGGAGTTTTCATGAGTATTGGCCTTATGACTACTCTGTTTAAAACGTAGCATGCGGTACTCACGGCATCCGCCCAAAAATGTTTGGGAATCTTAGCCTCATCGAGCATGGTTCTAGCCATCTCTTCGAGACACCTATATTTCCTTTCCACCACTCCATTTTGTTGTGGTGTGCGTGGAGCAGAGAAGGTGTGCTCGATACCGAGTTCGTCACAAAAGTTCGCGAAGAGATTGTGATCGAATTCTCCCCCATGATCACTTCTTATTGGAGTGACGGTTGTGTCCTTTTCATTTTGAACACGTTTAAGAAAATATTTAAAATTATGAAAAGCTTCACTTTTATGTGCAAGAAATAGAGTCCATGTAAATCTAGAATAATCATCAATAATAACAAAAGCATAACGATTTCTACCAAGACTTTCGATGCGCGATGGTCCAAAAAGGTCCATATGAAGAAGTTGCAATGGTCTAGTAGTTGAAACAATATTTTTCGATTTAAAAGATGCTTTTGTTTGCTTTCCTTTTTGACAAGAGTCGCAAATAGAGTCTTTTTCAAATTTCAAATTTGGAAGACCAATAACTAGGTTTTGTGAAGACAATTTGTTTAAAAGATGCATGTTGATGTGAGCTACTCTACGATGCCATAACTACATATCATCTTCTTTGCTCATAAGACAATTCACATATTCAGAAGAAGAGTTTTCGAGATCAACCATATAGATGTTATCCATTCTAAAACCACGAAGAATAATTTTAAAATCGCTACGGCGAAAAACTAAGCATTCATTTGAATCAAATAAAACAAGATTTCCCTTGTCACATAATTGACTTATGCTCAAGAGATTATGTTTTAGACCCTTAACTAGCAATATATGCTTAATGGAAGAAGGTTCATCCTTACCGACCGATCAAATGCCGATAATTTTTCCCCTTGTTGTTATCTCCAAAGATAACGCTTCCTCCTTCCTTGTGTTCTAGTTGAAGGAACTTGGATTCGTCTCCCGTCATGTGTTTGGAGCATCCACTATCAAGGTACCAAAGTACACTTGATCCCTTCAAACATACCTACAAGACAAATTAATGAGTCTTTGGTACCCAAGCTGTTTTAGGTCCTTGAGAGTTAGGTGTAACATGCTGTTGTGCTTGACATGCATTTAAATGTCTATGTCTAGTGAAACAAGAAGGAGCAATATGTCCAATTAGATTGCAATAATGACAAATGACATTTGGATTATGAATTCGTCCAGGTTGATAGTAATTGGACGGACGAAAATTGTTTACTCTACTTTCGACAATATGACTATTACGCATTTCATGAAAATCATTTCTCCTACTATTTGTTCTAGAATATGCAGCATTTCTAGAATAATTATTTCTAGGTTGAAAGCCATTTCTAGGAGTCCTAAAATGTTCAAAGTTTCTGCTAGGATATGCATCATTTCTAGAATAGTTATTTCTAGGTTGAGGGCCATTTCTAGGTGTCCTAATATGTTCAAAGTTTCTTCTAGTGTTTGGTCTAGCATGCATGTTGATTCTAGGATTGTTATTTCTAGGATGAACATTTGTTTTATTTATCCTAGGTTGAGCCTTAGGTGGTTGGGGTTTGGCTTCAACTTTTTCTTTAGGCTCGTTTTTAAAACCTATCCCATGTTTGGTCGATTTCAAATTAACAAGAACCTCATTCAAATTTTTATGAGAAGAATTGAACTTATCTAAGGTGCCCTTAAGTCTTTCTACCTCACCTTCTAGATGCATGCAAGAAGTACAATTTTTACTAGAACTCTCGGGTTTGTCGGCGCTTCTCTTGCCGAAAATTTTATTTTCTTCTTTCAACTTCTCATTTTCCAAAATCAGTTTTTCCAAATCCTTTTCTTTCAAAGAGAGTTGTTTTTCAAAATCTTTTTCTTTCAAAGAGGCATTCTCCTTAATGCTTTTAACAGTTTTGGAAGCTTTAATGAATTCACTATACAATTCATCAAAGGCATTTTGCATTTCCTCAAGAGAATAGAAGTTTTTGGAAGAAATTTGACATACCTCTTCTTGATTGTTTTCGTGAGCCATGAGACAAAGATTTGCGGCTTCGTCTTCTTCTTCCTCACTTGACTCGTCTCCGGAGTCGCCTCCCCAAGATATGTATGCTCGCTGTTTCTTGAAGGGTTTCTTTTCCTTCTTGGCATTTGGGCAATTTGATTTAATATGCCCAGATTCTCCGCACTCATAGCACTTTATTTGATCTCCTTGTTGTTTGCCTTTTCGTTCATACTCTTTTCGCATGAACTTTTGAAATCTCTTAATAACGAGTCCGAACTCGTTATCTCCGTCCTCATCATTTTGAGGTTGGCTTGTGCTTGCCTTGAGGGTGATTCTTTGTTTCCTTTGATCATTAACAAGAGGGTTAAGTATAGTAGATACATAAGTTTTATGATTAACTCTTAATCCGTCGATGGTGACATTTGAAACGCCAATAGACTCTTGAATCGCGTCGGCCTTTGAGCGCCATTCCGGAGTGAGACTTCAGAGGATTTTTCGGACAACTTCTTTATCCGTGAAGGTCTTCTTGAGAGCATGTAAGTCATTTACGATTTTTGAAAATCGTTCGAACATGTCATCGACCCTTTCGCTTCCTTCATATGAAACAGTTCATATGCATGGGTTAGAAAATCAACTTTAGCCTCTCTTACCTGGTCCGTATCTTCGTACGTGATTTTCAGCTTATCCCACATTTGCTTCGCCGTTGTGCAACATGATATTTTTCTGTAATCATCAGCGTTTACAGCACAATATAATAGGTTGATGGCCTTAGCATTGTTCTGCACTTTTCGGATATCATTCGCGTCGTATTCATCTTCGGATTTTGGATTCCATTCATTTTCAACCTTTTTGGTTGGAATTTGTTCACCCTTCATTATAACCTTCCACAAATGAAAGCTATTCGATTGAACGAATATTCTCATCCTCTCCTTACAGTACGTATAATTTGTGCCATCGAATAGTGGTGGTCGGGTGGAGCATTGTCCTTCACCTATTCCTGCAAAAGAATCACGAGTAGAAGCCATGGATTGTTTCTCTCAAACGGTTAAGTTTTTCAGAGAGTTGGGCTCTGATACCAATTGTTAGAAAATACACTTAACGCTAGAGGGGGGGTGAATAGCGTTATAATAAAAAATAGCGTAAACTTGCGGAATTTAAAAATTGCAGGAATGAAATAAGTGCGATAAGTAAATAATAAAGAACGAACGCACCGATGTATCCTGGTTCACCACAACCCGTGGCTAGTCCAGTCCCCGAGAGAGACTCTCAAGATTTCCACTAACACTGTTAAGCTTACGGGTGCTCAACAAACCGTTACAACCTGAGAACTTGAGTAACACAAGTCTCAACAACCTTTGCTCGAAGATACAACACTTCAAGACTTCAACCAAAGGAATCACAACGTTCCTTCTTACAATACAAGGGAACAACTTTCCCTTCAAGTGTATAAAACACTTTGCACTTAAAACAAGACTCTCCTTAAGAGTAGATATGAGTAAAATAAATACGCTCAAGAACGCAACAACTCTCGCCAACAAGTTGGCTATCAAAAACTTATGTAATGAATAGAAAATGATGAATAAGAGAGTATGCAAGCTTTAGCAATAATATTGTCAGTTGTTGTATTTGTAAGACTGATTTGAAGATGTATTTATAGTGTCAAAACCATGCATTACCGTTGCCTAATTGCCAATTAAGAATTGCTGATTTTGTGCTATGACAATCGATTGTCTACTCGGCACAATCGATTGTTTTTCAATCGTTCCAAAAATCATTCCCAGATTTTACGCCATATAATCGATTACTGGCAACGTTCAAAAAATCATTTCCAGATTTTACTTAAAACAATCGATTGTCTGAGATATACAATCGATTACTTGGCAACGTTCAAAAAATCTTTTTCAGATTTTACTTCAAACAACCGATTACTAAAATCCTATAATCTATTATCTGATGGAGTTTGAAAATATTTTGGCAACGGTCATTTACATAATCGATTATGCTATATGGACAATCGATTATTTATCAGTCTTTGAAAAATCTAATAGACACTGTCTCAACACAATCGATTGTCATAAGGTTCACAATCGATTATTTTATATCTTTGAAAAATCTGATAGTCACTGCTTCAACACAATCGATTGTCATAGGGTTCACAATCGATTATTTTGTAGCTTTGAAAAATCTTATGGACACTGCCTCAACACAATCGATTGTCATAAGGTACACAATCGATTGTCATGCAGATTTCAAAAATCTGATGGACACTGCCTTAACACAATCGATTGTCATTAGGTTCACAATCGATTGTCTTGCGGCTGCCTTAACATAATCGATTATCATAAGTACATAATCGATTATCTTTGTCCAGATTTTTAGAGGCATGTTTAAAAATCATTTTGCTGAAATAAATATGCATGATTTAAAATCATTTTGTTCTAAATTAAATATGCATGATTTGATAAAACATGATTTTACGAGAGAAGCCAAGTCTTGAGTTAAGTTGTCGGATCAAGATCACAATTAAAGAACGACTCATGTATAACTTTGTTTAGTCTTGATCTTTGTTTGTCTTGTGCTTGAACTTCGTTACGTGACATTTGTGCGCTTGTGCTTGGACCTCGTCATATGTCAATTGCGCGTCGTTTGTCATTTATCAAAACCTACAAATATGAACACACGTTTAGTTTAGTGCCTTTAGAACGTGTTTCAACACAAATGGCCACCTCTAAATTTTTTCCTTAAACTGGCAAGCAAGCACACCCTGGAAGACCTTCTCTCCGAAGTGTTGAAAGGCCGTATTCACAAAGCCGGTCCTGGTTTTTTAAAAATAAATTTCGTAAAACGTCAGTTTTAATGTTTTGAGGCTACTAACTCACCTCTAATAAATGTGCAGAATGAGCTCAATAATTAACAAAACTCCCTAGGAGTTGTGACTATGGTAGAATGATCTCGGGGGCGCAGGACAGAAAAAAGTCAACGCACACCTGGGAGGCCTCACTGGTTTATATAATAATAACCCCAGGGGAGACATCATAAAGGCCTTAATCACTTTCTTGGATCCAGCCCAAAATGTCTTCCACTTCTCGTGGGACATCAATACTTGATTGTACCTAGAGCACTCGCTATACATAAATTCCTGGATTCTTTGAAAATCAGCAGACTGGCTTTTGCACTTTGCAATTTATATACCAAAGATCTGGCCAAATTGGAGGATTCGACAACCCTGAAAATCTTATTTTTAGTAAGGGTAATCGGCTCAAGTGGGAGGAGCATCGATTTTTCGCGTTCATGGTATCTTTCTTGGGTGTTTTAGTATTCCCACGAAAGGATGGGAACATCGACATACGGATGACACAAGGGAAGAGTACTCTCGCTCCAATAATCTTGTCTGACATCTTCCGAGCCCTTACCATCTGTAAAGCGGTAGGAGATTTCTTCTAGGGTTGTAAGTTGCTGCTACAAAACTGGATGAGTGAGCATGTATGTCACCGGCCTCGATTCATAAATTACGGGTTGCCAACAAAAGGCTGCGTAGAGGAATTTGGCAACAGAGTTGATAGGTGTCGTAAAATGGGTGGCGCATCTCTGGGTCATCACCGCAAATCAAAAAGAATGGACATTCGGTTGGCTCTCTGTGGACGAAATTGTGTATATGCCCGCCACCGGACCTCATTTCCTTTTGATGGGCATCCGAAGCATCCAGCCGTATGCGCCGTATAGAGTACTCGTACAATTGGGTAGATGTCAAATAATCCCCAGAGATAAGGATATTAGCCTCCATATGGTTGAGATAAGCCTTAATGGTCAATTCCCCAAAGCTACTGTACGCCAAATCGTGAGTGAGTGCCAATATTTGACAGCCGATACTCCATTACGTGACGTATCTAAGGGTGAGGTAGCGCCAGGTATTTTGCCTGGTACAAGAGAGATATAGATCCTCGGAGGCCGGCAAAGAGACCCCATATTTAGGAATTTGCTGGGACATCATAAGAACAGTGGGATTGGTTAGCAAAAGAAAATAAATACCGGGCTACTATAGGAAGGCTGGAAAAGAAAATTCATGAATTGCAATTTGAAAAAAGTCTACAAGCTGCAGCCAGCGAGCGAGGAAAGAAGGTATTGATTAAAGAGAACGAAGCCCTACGAGCCCAGATCTAGAAAATGAAGGCAGTCAAAGAAAATCATCCGAGGAGTGCAAAAGATGAAAAACTCATGGAGATCCTGCGACAAAAAGTAACTGAATAAGGGTTCGACCTGAATAAGGCGTAGGGTGAACTGTCTAGAGCTCGGAAGCTATTAATTAAAAATGCAGAAGAAAGAGACCACATACTAGAACAGTTAAAAGAGAGAAGTGGCAATGGAAGCGCTGGTTTAAAATACAAGGTTGTCATAGCGGAAAACAAAATGGCCAAACAAGCTAGGGATTTCAAAGCCGAGAGAGAACATTGCTATGCGGTAATAGCGGGATTGGAAAGATATTTACGCCAGTTCCAAAATTTGAATCAAGCAGCTGAACGCTCATTAGAAGCACAGGCTGAGCAAACAGGGCGTCTACTACAAGAAAAAGGGGTTATCAGAGAAAAGGTACGGGCAATCGCAGAATATATTACCACGAAGTGCAATCACTGTGAGGACATAACAAAATCTATGTTTTTCGCCGCTGCCATGACATTTGTCCGTCAAGTGATGGAGATCTCCACTACCTCTAAGGAAGTTTAGCGCGCAAACCTGTGGCAAGGCCGGACGATGCCCCCCAAGCTCCAAAAACATTTGAAGTTTTAATGTACTCATAAACTTGTATCTTTCTTGACAAAAAAAAGTCAGGCTGTATGTTATGTCACTTACCTTTTTGAGTCTGTAAAATTATTAAGTCCTAGTATGGTAGTTGCCTTTCATGTTGCTAGCTTATGTAATCAAAGTTTATATATTTATTAAATTGAAAATCACAAAAAAAACATCTTGCTGTGCACATAATATTTTTCTCATGAAGTACGCTCGGCCTGATTCATGCAAAGTCATGATACATGGTCAATCTCTATAGGATTCAACCGCATTCTTTAAAAGAAAAGAAAAGGAGGGGAATAAGAAGTAGGAAACAAAAGGAAATTTGGAATAAATGTCGGGATGACACTTGCGATCATGGCAAGCATATAGAAACCCGTTATCTGCATAGGTGCATCGTACCTAACGTGTGATTTTCTGTTTATTATCTGCCCCAATCTAACTGTTGAATTCTAGTGTCCAATCCAGGTGTTTTAAGAATAGTGATTGGCTTGCGTTAAGCTGGCATCACACGGTACTTCACTAGGTCAAAGGGAAGCACAAATATGTCGACCGAAATGACTCTACCAGCCGTCCCTATCCCATAGGACAACCCAATTAAAGGAGTACCAGCCTCTGAATCAATAGCGGCTGAAAAAAAAGGATCATGCGGCTCCGAGTGATGGAGATGTGGGATGCCTGGAGAAATGGGAAGGAACCTCCAAGCGCTATCCCCGGATTTTTCAAGCTTTTTCTAAGGTTAGGGGGTACCTCCACCATCCCTATCAGTCACCCAAATATTCTCCTAGGACAGCCCACCATATCAACCAATTTTGTTGGGGCGCCTTCTGAAACCCGCCCTCCGAAGTTTACATCCGGATCAGTTCCCAACATCTTCACGGCCCCTCCGTGCGCAGCTACCACACAGCCTGTAGTACCAAGGCCCATGTTTGAGCCTACAACTTTTACACCCCAGACTCCTAACTACCAAAACGAGCCTCCCCCGTACCCCACATTCCACTACCCTCAGCCAGCATATGAACTTACCCTTGTGCAAGAAAAAACCCCCAAAACGCCTGAACAAGATGAAATCACAAGGAGAATGAAGAGTGTTGAACAAAGCCTAAAGAACATGCAAGGACAGAACAGTGTATCTTACTCAGACCTGTGCATGTTCTCACACGTACATCTTCCATTGGGGTTTATTACGCCGAAGTTCGAAAAATACGATTGCCATGGCGACCTCATCGCTCATTTGAAGAAGTACTGCAATCAACTACCTGGAGCAGGTGGGAAAGAGGAACTCTTGATGGCATATTTTGGGGAGAGCCTAGTGGGCATTGAATATGAATGGTATATAGATCAGTATATTACCCGATGACACATCTGGGATGACCTCGCCTTGTACTTTGTAAGACAATTCCAGTACAACATCGACATCGCCTCGGATAGGAATTCCCTAGCCAACTTGGAAAAGAATCCTGCTGAAAGCTTCAGAGAATATGCTGTTAAATGGCGCGAGCGCCTCGAGAGTAAAGCCTCCCATGGACGAAACAGAGATGGTCTCTGTCTTTTTACAAGCACAAAAGGCAGATTATTTTCAGAATATGATGTCGGCCATCGGTAAACCTTTTGCAAAGGTGATTAAGATTTGGGAAATAGTAGAGAATGGCCTCAAAACAGGGAGGATTCTGAGTCAATCCTCCATAAAAGCAACCTCCCAGGCCATACAAGGAGGGGCAGGAGGAATCCCAAGGAACAAGAAGAAAGAGGTGTTGGAAATCATGTATATCTATGATATGTGCGCTTTGGTTGTATGAGCATGATTTTCAGGTATAGGTTTTGATGAATGACAAACAATGAAGTCAAGTGTCAAACAACGATATTGTATGACAATCAATCAAATGGCAAGAAGCATACTGATGACGGAATTGCATGAACGAGCCAAAGAGTTCAAGACCGAAGACCCAAGACGTAGGTGGTTTGATAGAACCAATGTAAGGACAACATTTAAGTTATCTTATCCTTTGGCTCAACATTAGGTCATCATAAACATGCATAAAACATTTTTATCATAAACATGCATCTTTGTGCTAAACCAAAATGATTTGTATTTTAGTCAAAATGGTTTTTAAACATGTCTTTTAAAATCTGGACCTCAACAATCGATTATTTTAATCCTACAATCGATTGTATTAAGAAAGTGTGATCTGAAGTTTTTCAAAATAGCAAACAATCGATTGTCTACTTTTAACAATCGATTATTTTGAGACAGTGCGCAACCGAAGTTTTTAAGCATCAAAACAATCAATTGTTGTTATCATACAATCGATTATACTCATAAACAATCGATTGTCATTTTCATATAATCGATTATTTTTTGACCGTTCCCACAGAATCCTAAATTGATTTTTGAACGTTGAAGAACAATCGATTATTCAGGGTTAACAATCGATTGTTTAGCCTAAAATCAGGAATCTGTTTTTTGAACGTTCGTCAAACAATCGATTGTCTACTCCAAACAATCGATTGTCTGAGCACAGAATCAGGGATTTTATTTATCAATTAAGCAACGGTCAGCACCACTTTTTCACCTATAAAAAGAGGTCTTTTGAGATGATTTTAAACACACAACTCCTGCATATATTGATATACATATTGATCATTTTCAAGCATCATTTTAGAGCTTTTGTTGAGCCATTTGATAGACAACTTTGCGTTGTTCATAGAGCTTTTTTTTTTTTTATCCACTCTATTGAGAGAGTATTTGTTGTAAAAGAGAGTTGTTTGAGAAGAACATATCTTCTCATTTGTCGGGTTTGTTAAGTACCCAAAGTCTTAGTGATTGAAGTCTTGGGGTGAGGTATCCTCAAGCAAGTGAAGTCTTAAGGTGCGGTATCCTTGAGCAACTGTAACGGTTTGTTGAGCACCCGTAAGCTTGACGAAGTTAGTGGAAATCTCGAGAGTGTCTCTCGGGGATTGGACTAGCCACGGGTTGTGGTGAACCAGCATACATCGGTGCGTTCGTTCCTTATTATTTACTTATCGCACTTATTTCATTCCTGCAATTTTTAAATTCCGCAAGTTTACGCTGTATTTTATTATAACGCTATTAACCCCCCCCCCTCTAGCGTTAAGCGTATTTTCTAACAATTGGTATCAGAGCCTAACTCTCTGAAAGCCTTAACCGGTTGAGAGCAATATATATTTTTCTGTTGAATGTATTGAACGCAGGAACGATGGATGAAGGACAATCCACCACTTGCCCTCCACTATTTGACGGAACAAACTATACATATTGGAAAGAGCGGATGAGCATCTTCCTCAAAGCAAACAGTTTTCGTTTGTGGCAAATAATCAAAAACGGTGAACCAATGCCAACAAAGAAAGTTGGAGAGACCACGGTTCCAAAATCCGAAGATGAATATGATGCCGAGGATATCAAGAAAGTTGAAAATAATGCAAGGGCCATCCATGTATTATATTGTGTGGTGAATGCGGATGACAATAGGAAAATCTCGTGCTGCAAAACTGCCAAGGAGAGGAGGGATAAACTCGAGATCATTTATGAAGGTACGCCTCAAGTCCGAGAAGCCAAAATTGATTTTCTAACACATAAATATGAAATCTTTAAAATGGAGAAGGAACCCATTGGTTTTTATGTTTGAACGATTTTTAAGTATCGTCAACGATCTCCATGCTCTCGGGAAAGTTTACACGAACAAAGATCTTGTTCGAAAAGTCCTACGGAGTCTTACTCCCGAATGGTGCTCCAAATCCAATGCCATCCAAGACTCGATGGAATTCACGGATATCACAATTGATGGACTAAGAGGTAACCTCGAAACTTATGATAGCATAATTCTTAATCCTTATCTTAGAAGTAATTCGAATTTTGCCTTCAAAGCCTCATCCTCTAAAAGAGAAGAGGTAAGTGATTCGGAAAGGGATGATGATAATATTTCCAATGATATAATTGAAAAGTTTTTTAAGTCTACGAAGAAGGACAAGAAAAACAAGAAACACCATAGGCGCGTATCACGGAATTCGGACAGCTCAGGCGATGGAACCGCCGCATTGTGTCTCGTGGCAAACGAAGAAGAGGTAAGTACATCTAACTCTCACTCATTTGAAGAATTACAAAATGCCTATGATGAATTGTATGGTGAATTTGTTAATGCTTTCAAAATGATAAAAGATTTGAAGAAAACACTTTCTTTGCAGAAAACACTTTCTTTGCAGAAAACACTTTCTTTGCAAGAAACAGATTTTCAGAAAACACTTTCTTTACAAGAAAAAGATTTTGAAAAATCCTCTTCTTTGAAAGAAATAGATTTTGAAAAATTGACTAATGAAAATGGTGTTCTTAAAAATAAAATTGAAGTTTTAGAAAAAGAAAATAAATTTTTGAAAAATGACATTGTTGATTTTAAAAATAAAATCAAGGAATTGAATGAAGCCTCTTCTATTGATAAATGTTTCAATTGTTCTTCTTGTAGTTCTTTAAAACTAGAGAACACAGAACTTAGGAAAGCACTAGAAACACGTAGTGTTGATAGTCCTAAAATTGAAGATATTATAAAGGATGTAAGTAATGTGGTCGGACCATCTAGAAAGAATGCTAGGAACCTCACTAATGAGTCTAAGATTAATTGTTTTAGACCACCTAGACACAATTCTAGGAATTTTATAAATGAGTCTAGAATGAATAATTTTAGACCACCTAGACATGACTCTAGGAAATTCAACGCTTCTAGGGGGAACAACTTTAGATCACCTAGAACGCATTTGGCTCAACCTAGACATATGCACAATCCTAATGTTATATGTCACTAGTGTAATCGGGTAGGACACATTGCACCCGTTTGTTTTGCTAAACATAGAGATTTATGTGTTGATTATGACTATTGTTATCCTAACCCCCATGGACCTAGAAGAAGTTGGGTACCAAAAACCTATTTTTAGGTTCTTTTTGCAGGTGTGCTTGAAGAATACAATATTGTAGTGGATGCACCAAGCACGAAACCTTAATGCATTAAGGGGGAACGTCGGTTAGTTATCGTATTTTGAATAAAAACGCAATGAGTTGATATGTGCAAATAATCTATATCAGTTTTGGTTGATACATGCTTTAACAAGTTTTATTTTTGAATAACAATTAGTATCAATTGGTTTTATAATAAATGATTGATTCGTGTTTTGATGAATATTTTTAGTTTAAATAACAATTGGCATAGTTGAGAAAAATGATCGTTATTATTAGTATGCCATTTACTAACTTTTTATATGATCTTGTCTATAACGATTGGTATCGTCAATGGTTTAAATAACTTTTGGTATACTCTTTTTGCTAATGCCAAAAGGGGGAAGAATATGGGTGATATGCATGCTTTAATTAAGGGGGAATTATATTGAATTGAATTGGTTGCATAAATTGTATGTTGAGATATAGCATGAATTTAGGGGGAATTCAATATGCATATCTTCCGTTGTTTGTCATTATCAAAAAGGGGGAAATTGTTGAAAATCATGTATATCTATGATATGTGCACTTTGGTTGTACGAGCATGATTTTCAGGTATAGGTTTTGATGAATGACAAACGATGAAGTCAAGTGTCAAACAACGATATTGTATGACAATCAATCAAATGGCAAGAAGCATACTGATGACGGAATTGCATGAACGAGCCAAAGAGTTCAAGACCGAAGACCCAAGACGTAGGTCGTTTGGTAGAACCAATGTAAGGACAACATTTAAGTTATCTTATCCTTTGGCTCAACATTAGGTCATCATAAACATGCATAAAATATTTTTATCATAAACATGCATCTTTGTGCTAAACCAAAATGATTTGTATTTTAGTCAAAATGGTTTTTAAACATGTCTTTTAAAATCTGGACCTCAACAATTGATTATGTGAATCCTACAATCGATTGTATTAAGAAAGTGTGATCTGAAGTTTTTTAAAATAGCAAACAATCGATTGTCTACTTTTAACAATCGATTATTTTGAGACTGTGTGCAACCGAAAGTTTTTAAACATCAAAACAATCGATTGTTGTTATCATACAATCGATTATACTCATAAACAATCGATTGTCATTTTCATACAATCGATTATCTTTTGACCGTTCCCACAGAATCCTAAATTGATTTTTGAACGTTGAAGAACAATCGACTATTCAGGGTTAACAATCGATTGTTTAGCCTAAAATCAGGAATCTGTTTTTTGAACGTTGGTCAAACAATCGATTGTCTACTCCAAACAATCGATTGTCTGAGCTTAGAATCAGGGATTTTATTTATCAATTAAGCAACGGTCAGCACCACTTTTTCCCTATAAAAAGAGGTCTTTTGAGCTGATTTTAAACACACAACTCCTGCACATATTGATATACATATTGATCATTTTCAAGCATCATTTTAGAGCTTTTGTTGAGCTATTTGATAGACAACTTTGTGTTGTTCATAGAGCTTATTTTGTTTCTCTTTATCCACTCTATTGAGAGAGTATTTGTTGTAAAAGAGAGTTGTTTGAGAAGAACATATCTTCTCATTTGTCGGGTTTGCTAAGTACCCAAAGTCTTAGTGATTGAAGTCTTGGGGTGAGGTATCCTCAAGCAAGTGAAGTCTTAAGGTGCGGTATCCTTGAGCAACTGTAACGGTTTGTTGAGCACCCGTAAGCTTGACGAAGTTAGTTTAAATCTCGAGAGTGTCTCTCGGAGATTGGACTAGCCACGGGTTGTGGTGAACCAGGATACATCGGTGCGTTCGTTCCTTATTATTTTCTTATCGCACTTATTTCATTCCTGCAATTTTTAAATTCCGCAAGTTTACGCTGTATTTTATTATATTGCTATTCACCCCCCCCCCCCTAGCGTTAAGCGTATTTTCTAACAAGAGGAAGCATCCATGGCAGCCTCCGGGATGAGGAAACATCATGCTCACAGACATTCATTCTCTAAAAGGGCACCTCAACATTACTATCCTCACCAAGACATGCACTATGTCCCTCAACCATATGCAGTTATGAACACTCAGCCCTTTGCTCGACCTTAACAGCAGAACAATAGAAACCAAGCCCCAAGAAATCAGCCTCCTCAGAATCACTACAATTCCCGCCCTCCACAAAATAATTATCATCCCAGGGAGCCACCCAGGGGACAGAACTTCACTCCCATAGGAGAATGCAACGCTAGCCTGTTCTCAAAGTTGGTCCACCTGGGTCTTCTGCAGCCTGTGCCCCCAAACAGACAAAAACCCGAATCACCTTCTTATCAGAGGGGTGTACGTTGTGCTTACCACTTTGGGGTAGAAGGACCAAAGAAGATAGCATTAAGAGATGAAGAGGTCCCAAATGTAACTGATAACCCGTTACCGGCTCACAACAACAGGTTGGTCATCGGAATGATCTGCGAGGATAAAGAATTGGATCCTGCTCTGAAAGCCATCATATCCATCGCCAAGGCAAGAAGAAAGCCAAAAGTCACCCCAAAAAAGATTTAAGAAAAGAAAATAAATAAAGCCAAATACCCAGAAGCACAGAAGAAGGTTGAAGTCAAAGATGGGACGACCCCTACCAAGGAAACAATACTCTACATCCCACAAGGGCGTAAAGAAAAGCAGCCCACTTTGAGCCCTCCGAAAAGGTTCGAGCTGAACAAAACCATATATATATATATATATATAAGGAACTGATTAAACCACCGGTGCTGAATTAGCGAGTGGTTATCGTTCGCGCACCGTAGAAGCCCATTACCAATTCTTCAGTCGTTCCTTGGAATTATCAGGAAACCATCGTTACATACAAGGGCAAAGAAGTCCTCGGGGAAGCTCAAAAAGGTTGTCCCACAAAGAATACTCATATATGGAAGAGGTAAACGCTAGTACCAAACAGCGATTTCCGCTTAAGAGGCCAGTGAATGCTGAGGAGGCAGAAGCCTTCTTTCAGAAAATGAAAATGCCAAAGTACGAAGTGGTGGATCAGCTCCGAAAATCCCTTGAGCAGATTTCTTTGTTGTCACTCTTGATGAAATCTCATGAGCATCACCAAGTGTTGGCCAAAAAATTGAACAAAGCTTATATACCAGCTGACACCTCTGTAGAGCAACTAGAGAGAATGGCAGAGAGATTCTTCGCTATTGACCAGGTCTCGTTCAGTAAGAATGACTTACCTCCGGATAGAGCAACTCACAACAAATCTTTGAACCCCACTGTCAAGTGTGAGGGATATTATGTCAAAAGAGTGATGGTCGACGGAGGTTCCGGAGTAGACATATGCCCACTGTCTACCTTGCAGAAAATGGAGTTTGGAACAGAAAGGATTCGTCCTAAAAATGTATGTGTCCGAGCCTTCGTTGGAATCAAAAGGGACACCATAGGTGAAATTTATTTGGTGCTCACCATTGGTCCAATCGACTTCGAAGTAACATTTCAGGTGTTGGACATGGACACCTCCTATAACTACCTCCTAGGAAGGCCGTGGATTCATGCAGTAGGGGTAGTGCTTTCTACCCTGCACCAAATGCTGAAATTTGAATATGAAAACCAGGAGATTGTAGTTCATGGAGAGGATGAACAATCGATTTACCAGGACCTCTCTGTCCCCTGTCTAGAAGCCAAGGAAGGGAGTGAGCACATAGTCTATCAAGCTTTTGAATTCATAGTAGCCTATCAAGATGAAGAGGGAAAGTCGCTCCCTCAGTCTTTCCTGTCAAATGCTTCAATTATGGTGGCGAAGAAAATGACACGCCAAGGTTTCAAGCCAGGCAAGGGACTCGGAAGCTCCTTACAAGGCATAACCGAGTCGGTCGCCTTGCCTGCCGCAGAAAAGTTCTTTGGAATGGGCTTTCATCCAACCTCAGAAGATATCACCTGGGACAATCGCAGAAAGCGCCAGGGATGGGCCTTACCACGACCCCTACCCCACTTGTACAAAACCTTTGTAAAACCAAAGTACAGTGAGGAGGAGGAGGAAGAAGAAACCTTCACGGTAGAAGAAATTGATGAGATTTGCGGAGCTATGAGGGAGTTGTTGTACGAAGTAAACATGGTCCAACCGGGAGAAGGTTCAAGCACAGCAAAAGTGCTTTATATGGGGCCAGATGCCAAGCTTCAAAATTGGAAGGCCGCACCTTTTCCAATCAGGCGAGAGGCCCGGTAGTCCCGCCTTGCTACCTTTTCCTACATCACAAGCTATTTCAGGGTGTAGCTTGGTTGTTTGTTTTTCTTTATCACTTTAGATTTCGAATTGTAAACCTTGTTATCTTACAAGCTCAAGAAAATAAAATCAATATTTTGTCATTCACAACTCTTTGTCTTTCTCTGATTTTTGTCTTTTTTTTCATCTTTTCTTTTAGACTCAATAATGTGGCTTTAAATATAATGACATGCTCGCGGACTTCATGCCACGACCCAAACTTGCTGCCCATCTATGAAATAATGAACCAAGAATCGGAATACGATGAAGAAGAGGCTTTTAGGGAAATCAACGGAGTGTTGGAATTATTCTAAACCGGTTAAATTGGGCAATCCCGATGAAATCAAAGAAACTAAAATAAGCATCCACATGAATAAAGAAATACGGGATGCTTGGTTCAACTTTTGTTGGAATTCAAAGACGTATTTGTGTGGTCCTACGATGACATGCCTGGTTTGAGTATGGATTTGGTGGTTCATAAGTTGCCCACATGCCCTGAATGCCCTCCGATCCAACAAAAACAAAGGAAGTTCAAGCCTGATGTTAGCGACAAAATCAAAGAGGAGATTACAAAAAAGCTTGAAGCGGGGGTAATCCGGGTGGTTTGGTACACCACATGGCTGGCGAATGTGGTCTCGGCACCAAAGAAGGACGGAAAAACTTGAGTGCGTGTGGATTACAGATATTTGAACAAGGCGAGTC
This sequence comes from Nicotiana benthamiana, assembly GCA_034376525.1. Classification (NCBI taxonomy): domain Eukaryota; kingdom Viridiplantae; phylum Streptophyta; class Magnoliopsida; order Solanales; family Solanaceae; genus Nicotiana; species Nicotiana benthamiana. The sequence goes on from CM067339.1 coordinate 161,048,293, forward strand.
CCAAGGATTACTTCCCTCTACCCAACATCCACATCCTTGTCGATAACTGTGCCAAGCATGAGATTCAATCCTTCGTAGACTGCTACGTAGGGTATCACCAAGTGTTGATGGATGAGGAAGACGCTGAGAAAACCGCCTTTACCACACCTTGGGGAATATATTGTTATAGTGATATGCCTTTTGGATTGAAAAATTGCCGGGGCAACATACATGAGGGCTATGACCACCATCTTCCACGACATGATGCATCGAGAGATAGAGGTGTACGCGGATGACGTGATGATCAAATCCAAGACCCAGGGAGATCATGTAAAAGACTTGAGGAAGTTCTTCGAAAGGCTTCGCAAATATAATTTGAAGTTAAATCCAGCAAAGTGCGCATTTGGAGTCCCGTCAGGCAAACTTCTAGGCTTCATCGTCAGCCGAAGAGACATCGAATTAGATCCAACCAAGATAAAATCCATTCGAGAGCTGCCTCCGCCAAGGACCAGAAAGGATGTAATGAGTCTATTGGAAAGATTGAATTACATCAGTCGATTCATTGCTCAGTTGACTTCAACATGTGAGCCTATATTCAAGCTACTGAAGAAGGATGCGGCGGATAAGTGGACAGTCGAGTGTCAGGAAGCTTTTGACTGAATCAAACAATACTTGTCCAATCCACCAGTTTTAGTTCCGCCAGAGCTGGAAAGACCACTATTTCTCTATCTAATAGTCTTGGAAGAATCTTTTTGCTGTATTCTCGGGCAGCATGACGCCACGTGAAAGAAAGTGCAGGCCATTTATTATCTGAGCAAAAAGTTTACCAATTACGAGGCCAAGTACACATTGTTAGAGAGAACGCGTTGCGCCTTGACATAGGTGGATCAGAAGTTAAGGCATTATCTGCAAGCTCATACCACATACCTCATAACCAGGCTGGATCAGCTATGGTACATATTCAAAAAACCAATGCCCACAAGGAGATTGGCCAAATGGCAAATCTTACTCACCGAGTTCGACATAGTTTATGTCACTCATACGACAATGAAGGCTCAAGCATTGGCAGATCATCTGGCGGATAACCCCGTTGATGACGAATACCAGCCTTTAAACACTTACTTCCCTGATGAAGAAGTGAATTCGTTAGAAGTAGCTGCTGAAGACACCCCCATCTGGAAAATGTTTTCGATGGAGTAGTACACCCAAAAGGCGTAGGGATTGGGGAAATTTTAATCCAACCCACAGGTCAGCACTGTCCGGCTACAGCCAGGCTCCGGTTCTTCTGCACCAATAATACAGCTGAATATGAGGCTTGCATCATGGGCATGAAAATGGCCATTAATCAAGAGTTCAAAGAATTGCTAATCATGGGAGATTCTGATATGATCATCCGACAGTCTCAAGGAGAATAGGAGACAAGAGATATTAAGCTCCTCTCATACAGACAACATATGAAAGACCTCGGCAAACGGTCCAGGTCGGTACAGTTCAGGTACATCCCATGTTGCCACAATGAATTTAGCAGATGCACTAGCAACCTTGGCCTCCATGTTACGTTACCCTGCAAATGCCTATGTTGATCCCTTACAAATCCAAATCAAAGAAAGGCATGGGTATTGCAATGCGACCGAAGCAGAGCCCAGCACACAACCTTGGTATTATGACATCTTGAGAATCCTAAAAAAATAGGAGTACCCTGAGCAAGCCGCCGGAGAACAAAAGAAAACCATCTGACGGCATGCAAGCAATTTCTTCTTAAGTGGTGACACTTTGTATAAAAGGACTCCAGATCTTAATTTGTTGAGATGTATGAATACCGAGGAATGAGGTAGAATTTTTCACAAAGTACATGTGGCAGTGTGTGGGTCCCATATGAACGGCTATGTACTAGCTAAGAAGATACTCCAAGCTGGCTACTACTGGATGATCCTGGAGAAAGACTGCTTTGGCTTCGTTCGAAAATGTCATCAATGCCAGGTGCACGGTGATTTGATTCATTCACCGCCAAATGAACTGTATCCTATGTCAGCACCCTGACTATTTGCCGCCTGAGGCATGGATGTCATCGGGCCGATTGAGCCAAAAGCCTCAAATGGACACAGATTCATATTGGTCGCCATTTACTACTTCACAAAGTGGGTCGAAGCCATCACCCTTAATCAGTTACCAAGAAGGCGGTGGTGGATTTTGTACATTTCGACATCGTTTGTCGTTTTGGGATCCCCGTTGTCATCATTACAGACAACGCGGCTAATCTAAACAGTCGTCTGATGGGAGAGATATGTGAACAATTCAAGATAACATATAGAAACTCCACTCCCTACCGGCCCAAAGCTAATGGTGTAGTTGAAGCGGCCAACAAGAACATCAAGAAGATCTTGAGGAAGATGATTCAAAGATCGAGGCTATGGCATGAAAAAATGGCTATCGCACTGATGGGATATCGTACCGCAGAACGTACATCAGTAGGAGAAACCCCCTATTTGCTGGTCTATGGGACTGAGGTTGTCATACCCACAGAGGTAGAAATTCCTTCGCTCTGAGTGATTGTCGAAGCAGAGATTGAGGATAGTGAATGGGTCAAAACCCATTTGGAGCAGCTGGCATTAATTGATGAAAAATGAATGGCCGCGGTATGCCACGGGTAGGTATACCAACAAAGAATGGCATGTTCTTATAACAAGAAAGTGTGCCCTAGGAATTTCAAAGTCGGGCAGCTGGTATTGAGACGGATACTGCCTCATCATCAAGAAGCCAAAGGAAAATTTGCTCCAAACTAGAAAGGGCCGTAGGGATACTGCAGTAAAAAGGTATTATGTTTGAACCCCCTACAGCAATGGCCCTAGCTGATTGAAATGACGAAGGATTTGCTTTCCCGCTACCATCACCCTCTCTGTAACCCGAAAATGTTGTTCAAAAAAAAGAAAAAAAAAGAAATAAAAAGAGAGAAAGAAGAAAATAAAAGACAAAAAAAGAGAGAAAACAAGGAATACAAACGAAGTTAGTTTAGGAAAAACTTCCTGAACTACGTCTGACTTGATTATGAAAGGATACGTAGGAAGCCTCTCCCTGAGATTTAGTCATATCAAAATAAAAAACCCATTTACACACAAAAATCAAAACTGGGGAAAAAGGTATTAGTTTGGTTACAAATCCGTCCGAAGGGTTATGAAGTCATAGATCCCCATGGATGTGAAAATACCGTTGTTGGGATTCAGCAGCAATCAAATTTTGAGAGAAATAAAATGAAAGAGTCTTATCGGTGAATACCTCCGGGCAACATAGCGCGACGACAAGCAGAGAAAAACAAAGTGAGAGAGTCCATTTAGTGAAAACTCGCAAAGAGCGCTATAGGGCGACGGGAGAAGAGAAATGAGAGAGGCCGATTGGCGAAAACCCGAAAAGGGCCCCTTCGGCCGAAAAGAGGAAATATTGCTGCCCTAGTCTGTATAAGTTTCTTTGATTTGAAAGAGTTGAAATCAAAAAGCAGAAATGGATCTGGGCTGGGTATTAAGTCCAAGAAGCATGTCGTTTCCATTTAAAGCTGTTTCATATTTCCAGATAAGTCCCCTTTCCTCCCTCCAAAAGGAACATACCTCTCTAAAATCCATGTTTCATTCCTTTCCACTCTAACTTTGATGTCTTGACTATTCCTTAAGAAAAGGTAGCAGGGCTGGTCTTACGGGTTTCTCCTGGCAAGAACTAAAGGAATACCCGGCATCGTCAAGCGCACTTAACTAATCCCAGCTGATCATGAGGGCTGATGCCTCAAGAGCAGGGAAATAAAAGGAAGGAAATTCAAAATCAAGGTCTATGAAGGTGAAGCAAAATCGGAGGGTTTTAAGCCAAGCGGGACATTAGTTCCTATCAAAAGACCCCAAAAGCAAACCCCGAAATCAAAATCGGGACAAAACCCATAACAAAGGCCTAAAACCAAAAACCAACCCAAGATGAGGACCCCCTAGCCAATCAACGAAGCAAGGACTGGAAGTCAAGGGTTTATCTTTGGACACAAAGGAAGCTGAAACCAAGCGTGACGGGGCCGCAAAATCAGTCACTGTTCAAACTAAAATTTTGCTTTGTTTCTAAACTAAAGTAGATGCAGTGTAATCTGAAAAAACAAAATAAACGTGGAGCAAAAACAACCAAAGGAATGGCCCAAGGACCAAGAATGGTGTTGGAGCAATAACAAAAGGGAAGTTTTCTTTTCATTTCTAACTCGTAAATAAGTATGACAGCATGGGATTCCAATCCTTAGCTTCCCCTTGTGCAACTTGTAGATTTCCTCGGCATGACCCAAGTATTGCATTCCACCCCTCTAGCATAGACCAAGAAATCTCCTTCCTCCACTCCCCGGCATAACTCGGGAAATTCCTCTTCACATCCCCAGCATAACTTGAGGATTCCTCTTCTACACTTTCGACTCCCTAGCGTAGTCTAAAGGTTAACGCTACCCTATCCTCAAACATAACTTAATGTTTGTTCCGTTCCCCTCTCCCTGGCATAGTCGAAGGAATCTCTCCGGTCATTCACTCCCTGGTAAATCTTCCCTAGCATAACCTAGGATTTTTTCATTCATCCCGACATAACCCGTGGATCTCCCTAGCATGACCTAGGATTTTTCATTCATCCTGGAATAACTCGTGGATCTCCCTAACATAACCTAGGATTTTCATTCATCCCGGCATAACCCGTGGATCTCCCTAGCATAACCTAGGATTTTTTAATTCATCCCGGCATAACTCGTGGATCTCCCTAGCATAACCTAGGAGTTTTTCATCCATCTCGGCATCACCCACGGGCTTCCCTAGCATAACCTAACATTTTTTCATTCATCCCGGCATAACCCGTGGATTCCCCTAGCATAACCTAGGATTTTCATTCAATCCCTGCATAACCCGCGGACTTCCCTAGCATAACCTAGAATTTTTCCATTCATCCCGGCATAACCCGTGGATCTCCCTGGAATAACCTAGATTGTCATTCAATCCCGGCATAACCCGCGGACTTCCCTAGCATAACCTAGGAATTCTCTTTAAATCCCGGCATAACCCATGGATCCTCCAAGCATAACCTAGAAATTTTCATTCATCCAGGCATAACCCGTGGATCTCCTTAGCATAACCTAGGATTTTCATTCAATCCTGGCATAACCAGCGGACTTCCTTAGCATAACCTAGGAATTTTTAGTCAATCCCGGCATAATCCGTGGATCTTCCTAGAATAACATAGGAGTTTCCTTTCAATCCTAGCATAACCCCCGGATTCCCCTGGCATAACCCACGAATGATTCATTCATCCCGGCATAACCCGTGAATCTCCCTAGCATAACCTAGGAATTTTAATTCATCCTGTCATAACCCGCGGAATCCCCTGGCATAACCTAGGAATTTTCATGCATCCCAGCACAACCCGCGTATTCCCCTGGCATAACCCAGAAATTTTTTATTTATACCGGCAAAACCCGTGGGCCTTCCTAGCATAACCTAGGAATTCTCTTTTATCCTGGCATGACCCAGAAAATTCTTCATAACCCATGACTTTCGTTCCGTCCCAGTAGGGACCTCTTTCTTCCGATCTCGGCATAACCCGTGGATCTTTCCTTATCCCCAGCAGGGACTTTTTCATCTCTATCCCAGTATAACCCTTGGATCCTCCTCTTATCCCCAACATGGACCCTTTCTCCTCCCCAACATAACCTGGCGATCCTTCCAAGGAACACACAATCCCGTTTTTTACTATTTTCAAAAAAGAATCGCTTGGATTTGTGTTGCAAATAACTCACAAAATTTTCCGAGTGAAAACTGGGGAAGAAATTTTGTTCGTTTGTTTGTATTGGTGTCTGAGCAGGATTCACCTTAAGGCACGAGATTCAAGATGACCGAAAGCATGAGTATCTTCAGAATAGAAGAAAAGAAGAAAAGGACAAAAGAAGTAAATTCAAAATGATGAAGCGGACAAAGACACGGACTGAATCAAAATTTAATTAAAGTCACAAGCTCCACATGTCCTGCTTTATTTCAAAAACTGAAGAACAAACCAATGGTTGCAGCTAACGAGCATCAAGATTCAGATCATAGTCTTCTACAAGAGCTAGCCAAGACTCAAGATCGAGCTTCAAAAGACTCATAGACTGGAATCTTGTAACTTGTAATTGATAGGCCTAGATATTTTAGCTTTTGATTTTCCTTTGGTATAATAAGGAGCTCAGCAAGCAGAAACAACATTGAAATCACAGCTTCCCGGTAGTCCCAGCTACCAGTTCCAGAACTACACTGACCTGATTCGTTTATAGCCAAGGATATGTAGGAAACCTTTGAAGCAAGATTCGGTCAGAGAGTTTTCAAAGTTCTTCACACGGAGTACTCACTCAGAGGAAAATCGTTCATGTTTTCTCACTTGTCTTTGCACGAAAACTCTTCGTGTTCCCGTGCAAAGAGGGCAACTGTGAGCATATGATTTTTCCTTGCTGAGACGACTCCCACAGGATTCTCAGGTTAAGGATTTTTCCTTTAATATTTGTTTTTAGGATTTAATTTTACAGTTTAATTGCGTGTGCCAGTGTGTTTGCTAAAATCATTTAAGGTTTAATTTCGTATTTTTGCTGAAATAATTGTTAATAAGGTTTATATATGCAAGTATATTTTTGGCATTTTATTCATCTTTGTTTAAATTTGGTGCATTTTTGTTTGTGTTAATTAGCAATTTTAAAGTAGAATTAGGAATTAAATAATAATAATAATAATAATAATAATAATAATACTAATAATAATAATAGTAATAATAATAATAATAATAATAAAAAGGAGAGAAAGAAAACAAAACAAAAATATACATATATATACAGCCACCCAGGCTGGCCACAATTGGGCCAGACCTGAGTGGCCCAAATAATTTTACCCTTTAAAACACACCTGTGCCAAGCTCAAACACCATCCCCGACTCAGTCCACACACTACGCTCCAAGACAACACCGTTTTGGGGCAGGCCATCCTAACCGTCCATTACAAACCATCCAACATCCATGAGACTTCCCCCCAAATTAAATAAATATTTCCAAATCTCTATATAGATACAGAGACAAAATTTTCATCCTCCTAGTACATACACTCCGGTGTATCCCCTCCCCTTGATCTCCTTATGACCATCTTTGACCACCGTTGACCACCCAGCAGCCACCCCAACGCTGCTGCTGGAAATCGCCTCACAGTGGCGGCCAGTCACGAAACCACCCCAACTTTACACCACAGGACCACCATGACCCCCTCTTCCCCTTCCTGTAGTTGGTTTCTTTCTAACGAACGCAGATTTACGCGAATATTCAAAACAAGGTTCGCCGGAAGCACCGTCTCCAGCGACCCAATCCCAAACCATCCCAAAATTTACACCATAGGACCCCCTAGATCTCCCCTTCCCCGTCGTGCAATCCATTCCTTTCAAAAAACTCTCCATCGCCTCAAATATTGATTTGAAGTTTAACCCTAAAACCCAAATCCCACCGAATTCTGGTCAAACTAAGCTCAGACAGTCCCCGTCTGTTCCCCTCCCCAGCCATGCCACCCACAACCCTCAAAAACCACTAACCACCAAGGAAATTCATATTTGAGACCTCACTTGGTCTCAAAATCACAAAATCTCATTCCTGAACCCCTGAACCTATTATCCGCAAGGCCAGTTGCCCTAGACGGTTAGAAGCCTCCACAGAAGAGGTCAGAAACCAACGGAATGGGTTCAAATTAGAGTTGCATATGTAAAAGCTAAGTATTATGTGTTCCTTTCGTTGTTTGTATGTCTGTTTGCTTTGTTTTCTTTACAATTTTAGTTGTTTTCCACAAATAGTCTTCTTTGCTTGTTATATTCAATGACTGTTTAGGGTATTACTGGTTAAACTACATCTTCTATAATGGCTTGATGTTTTATTGACTTGTCAGTTTGTTTTCACCTCTAAAGCTTTACATGGTTTGAAGTTTCATCTTTGAAATTTACATGTGTCGTTGATCTTCATCTCTGGATTTTCATTTTCACCCCCTGAGATCCTGAGTGGTTTTATAAATACCTTTTGGATCCTACTTGTATTGCATCATGATTCTTAGAATATTCATTCCTATTTGTCATTCTTCTAGTCACCATTAGTTCTATTGATGTTTTAAGTAGTATGATGTTGAGTGCATTCTTAGGGTTATTTGATCATCTCTGAAAGTCCTGGAAATAATCATTTTGGCCTGCTTCATACCATGCTGAAAATTCTAGTTAGCATTATTTGCTTAATTTGCATTTGTTGAGGCTAAGTTTGTGTGAATTTCTGATATTAGTCATGTTCTCATCTACTTTCTTGCTTTTAAGCTTTATTGAGTTTTTGTAATTGGGTCACTTATATAAGTCTTGCACTAGTTGATTAGTGCCCTCTCCTGGTCGATTTGATCCATTTTTTTTGACATAAAGATGCCTGAACATTTATATGATTCTAAAGTTCTAATAATTGTTGATGGATCAATCCGCATTAGGATATTTAGTTGTATGGGCTAGTTCATAAACTTTTTAATAAGCATGTTAGTCCAGACAAAAATTTTGCCCAAAACTTAAATACAATTGACCTGGTTCAAGTTGGCCAAACTATATGAAAACCAAGGTTAAAACTTCAAGTTAGTTAATTAGGAAGGGAAACAGGGGTTTAAAAGATATTTGAGCTTGAAAGAATCTTGTAACAACCCGTTAAAAATTCAAGTGAGGGACTTAGGCATAATTTCAGCCTCAAACTTGAGGCACAAGTCAGGTAACTAAGGACCATTCAAGAAAAAACTGAAATCTGAATAAGGGCTAAAAGGAAAAACAAGGAAATACTGTTGCCCTAAGGCTTCACTATAAAAAGCAATCTGAACATTTTGAGAGAGGGATTTTTTTTAACTTTTGGGAATATAATTTCGAGCAGTTCTTTCTCTGAAGATAGAGGTGAATTGAGATATATAAATACATATTAATCTCCTCTATATTCTGAAAAATCCTTAGTGCTGCTCTTATTCCTGTGGAATTTTGGTCCCTTCAAAACCTTTCATAAAATCTGGGTGTTTACTGTTAGATTGTCCGCTGCTTGTTTGCTGATTAATTTCATTTACTCATAGGTTTTGTTTCCTTGCTGAATTCCAGGTATATTCTGATGTCCATTTATGTATGGAGCTGGATTTAAATATATTTTTAATTTTGAAGATCTGTATATATCATTTCCGCTTTGAACCCCCACCTTAATATATCTCATGTTAGAGATAGTTACCTTGTGATAACTAGACATTTGGACTGATTTATTTTGTAATAATTGAACGTTTGGACCTATTTACCTTGTTATAATTGGACATTTAGACTGCTATTTTAAGTACGAGTATTTTAAGTATTTAATGGCTAATGTTATATTGACTTGTCAGTTTGTTTCACCTCTAATGCTTTACATGGTTTGAAGAAGTTTCATCTTTGACATTTACATGTCTTGTTGTTCTTCATCTCTTGATTTTCATTTTCACCCCCTGAGATCCTGAGTGGTTTTGTAAATACCTTTTGGATCCTACTTGTATTGCATCATGATTCTTAGAATATTCATTCCTATTTGTCATTCTTCTAGTCACCATTAGTTCCATTGATGTTTTATGTAGTATGATCTTGAGTGCATTCTTAGGGTTGTTTGATCATCTCTGAAAGTCCTGGAAATATTCATTTTGGCCTGCTTCATACCATGTTGGAAATTCTAGTTAGCACTCTTTGCTTAATTTGCATTTGTTGAGGTTAAGTTTGTGTGAATTTCTGATATTAGTCCTGTTCTTATCTCATTTCTTGCTTTTAAGCTTTATTGAGTTTTGGTAGTTGGTCACTTTTATAAGTCTTGCACTAGTCGATTAGTGCCCTCTCATGGTCGATTTGAGCCATTTGTTTTGACATAAAGATGCCTGAACATTTATATGATTCTAAAGTTCTAATAATTGTTGATGGATCAATCCGCATTAGGATATTTAGTTGTATGGACTAGTTCTTAAACTTTTTAATAAGCCTGTTAGTCGAGACCAAAATTTGGTCCAAAACTTAAACACAATTGACCAGGGTTAGGTTGACCAAACCATAAGAAAACCAAGGTTAAAACTTCAAGTTAGTTAATTAGGAAGGGAAACAGGGGTATAAAAGATATTTGAGCTTGAAAGAATCTTGTAACAACCCCTAGAAAATTCTAGTGAGGGACTTAGGCATAATTTAAGCCTCCAACTTGAGGCACAAGTCAGGTAACTAAGGACTATTCAGGAAAAAATTGAAATCTGAATAAGGGACTAAAAGGACAAACAAGGAAAAAGTGTTGCCCTAAGGCTTCACTATAAAAAAACAATCTGAACATTTTGAGAGAGAGATTTTTTTTTAACTTTTGGGAATATATTTTCGAGAAGATCTTTCTCTAAAGCTAGAGGTGAATTGAGATATATAAATACATATTAATCTCCTCTATATTCTAAAAAATCCTTAGTGCTGCTCTTATTCCTGTGGAATTTTGGTCCCTTTCAAAGCCTTTCCTAAAATCTGGGTGTTTACTGTTCGATTGGCCGCTGCTTGTTTGCTGATTTATTTCATTTACTCATAGGTTTTGTTTCCTTGCTGAGTTCCAGGTATACTCTGATGTCCATTTATGTATGGAGCTTTATTTGAATACATTTATAATTTCGAAGATCTATATCTATCATTTCCTCTTTGAACCCCCACCCTATTTTTCTTTTTCTCTTAGCTTTAATATATCTCATGTTAGAGATAGTTACCTTGTAATAACTAGACATTTGGACTGATTTATTTTGTAATAAGTGAACGTTTGAACTGATTTACCTTGTAATAATTGGACATTTAGACTGCTATTTTGAGTATGTACTAGTAATAGTAAGATTAATTAGCGGTATGACCAGTTCAGGTGTCTATTCATGTTTTATCCAAAATTGGATTCAGAAGATATTAGCTTGATAACTATTCAAACATCAAAACACTGTGTAGTGTTTTAGTTCATTTAAGTTTCAATACATTTATAAATAGTCTATTCAGTATTTTTTTAGTATATCCTAATCGAAATTATAATTGAGGTTGAAAATTGAATTTGTATACTCCGACTGATGAGTATTATAAATTGTTTGTTAAAATTTAAGGTTCAAATCTGTACAAAGTCGTCTTTAGCATCTTACTTGCAAAAAAATATTGTTGATACATTTCGTAGTAGTCACGTATATAGTATTAATCATAAAGATACAACTGAAAGAAGAATGGTTGTGACTTGTTTGGATTCGTTCATCCAAAGGTCTCCAGGCCCAATTAGAAGGCCCAGCAACGGCCACATATAATGTGGTACTCCACGTTCCTGGACTGATGGGAAATAATAACCCAAATCAGTCATGAACAAGGCCCAATAACTGCCAGTTATGGCACGAACAACGCAGGCTCCTGGGTTAGTTAAACGAAGCCCAATGTATAGTTAGCCATGAATGAGGCTAAAAGATAAGTACTGAATTTCCCAAAACCTTTGAGTAAATGACTAGAATATTTTAGATCCAAGAATAATAGAAGTTCAATATACTTTACGATGCCCACATAAAATAAAGTGAGTTTTGTTAACTAAATCAAACACCACGAGGATCCCTAATTTAATAAAATACTTTGAAAATTGGGGAGTGTTGTTTAGTAAATTTCACGGCCTCCCATGACTCTGTTAATAAAATATCTTCCTAAACTTGGGTGCGCATTTATGTGACCCAAATCCCAAAATCGATGGAATTAAAATATGTCTAAAATTGCGTGCGCATTTATGTGACGTGATTGGCGATGTGTTTTAATGACATTGTAAAATTTTCGTAAAATATATATTAAAAGCAGTTAACCATTCAAAATTGAATTATAGGTATGAACATGTGTGACAAATCAAATTTTAGCCGTTTAATAAGTTTAAGCGATCCTGCTAGAACCACGGGATCCGAGGGTGCCTAACACTTTGCCTCGGGTCAACAAAATTCCTTATTCAAGAATTTCTGGTTCGCAGACTCCGATTGGGCAGTCAAAATGTTTCCTCAATTTGGGATTTTAAATCAATCGGTGACTTGGGACACCAAAATCCAAACATATCCTAAGTGGCGACTCTTGAATAAATAATTAATCCCATTTCGAATAATGTCACTTTAATTGGAAAAACTCCATTATACGTGTTATCCTTCAGGGTAGCCACGTGTAAGAGAAAAAGGAGGTGTGACATAGTCGGTGCAGGATTTAAATGAAGGAGCAATATTTCAGCCATGCAAGAAATGTAAATAAAATGGCGATCTTTCAGTCGATGCAATATTTAAATGAAGGGGCGAAATTTTAGCCATGCAAGAAATGTAAATAGAATGGCGATCTTTCAGCCGATGTAGGATTTAAATAAAGTGGAGATATTTCAGCTCTGCAACAAATGAAAATAAAAACAGCAATCTTTCAGCCGATGCAGGATTTAAATGAAGGGGCGATATTTCGACCATGCAAGAAATGTAAATAAAATGGCGATCTTTCAGCCGATGCAGGATTTAAATGAAGGGGCGATATTTCAGCCATGCAATAAATGAAAATAAAATGGTGATCTATTAGCCTATGTAGATAGAGGTAGATCTTAAACTTGGAAAGCAGAAAGGTAGCCTTATGCAATATAGAAAAAATGCAGATAGAGGTAGAGCTTAACCTCGGAAGGCAGAAAGGTAGCTTTATGCAATACAAAAATACATAAGGAAACAAAGCTTAATCTCAGAAGGAAGAAAGGTTGCCTTATGAAATGCAGAAAAATGCAGATGGAGGTAGAGATTAACCTTGGAAGGTAGAAAGGTAGCCTTATGCAATGCAGAAATGTAGATGGAGACGGATCTTAGTCACAGAAGGCAGAAAGGAAACCTTATGCAATGCAGAAATGTAGATGGAGGTAGAGCTTAACCTCGAAAAGCAGAAAGGTAGCCTAATGCAATGCAGAAATGTAGACGGAGGCATAGCTTTACCTCGAAAGGCAGAAAGGTAGCCATATGAAATGCAGAAAAGTAATAGGCGAACAGTAGTAAAATCTCTTAGTTGATGGCTTGATAGCTGATAGCTAATTGGTATATTGTGGTTGCTGAGGATGTTGTATGCGAATAGCAAATCCAAATAGGTAATGGTTCTGAGGGTCGTATTCTCAAAAAGTATGATTGTATAATTGTATTCAGAGTGATTTGCAAAATGGGTGCCTGCATGCAAAGAAAAAATCATGAGTCTTGTTGATGGGAAAGGTTAGTTCATATCCTCGTGAACTTTTCTTGTCCTGCTTGGATCCTTCTTCAGTGATGTTGCGTACCATCGGAGTAGCATCGCTAAACAAAGCAATCTTGATAGTAGACAAGAATGATTTAGTAAAAATGTAACATAAATACATAATTGAAAATAGTTTTTTAGATGAATCGGCGACTGTGATGCGGTTCGAGACATTGCAATCTCTCTTGCTCCGTACGTTTGAGGGTCCTCCTCAAATTTATACCCCAATTTACTGGGTTGATAATAGCTGGTTCCGATGATCGGCTGAAGTTATTTTCAGAATTTGAGGGTCCTCCTTAAAATTCTGCCCCAGTATCCAATTACGGGGGAGGGGGAGGGGGGAATGAAAGTTTTATTGAATTGTGACCGAACCCATAAGGCTTCCTACATATCCCCTCTTAAACGGGAATCAAGTCAGGCGTAGTTCAAATTAAATCATACAAGAAAATCGTAAATGCTACACATAGTATCGCTTGACTGCATCTGAATTGATTGGTTTTAGCCAAACTTCTCCGTCCATTTCTGCAAGTATGAGGGCTCCTCCTATTAGAACCCGGTGAACCATGTATGGGCCTTGCCAATTGGGAGAGAACTTCTCTTTGGCTTTATCTAGATGTGGAAAAATCTTCTTTAACACCAACTGCCTTGGTGTGAACCGTCTTGGTCTGACTCTCTTTATTGAAGGCTCTGGTCATTCTATTCTGATAAAGCTGACCATGGCACACCGCAGTCATTCTTCTGCCATCTATGAGGGCTAACTGTTTGTAATATCCCTTCACCCATTCCGCATAATCGATCTCTACTTCCTGTATGATCCTTAGGGAGGGAATTTCTACTTCGGCGGGAATGATCGCTTCTGTACCATAAACCAACATATAGGGAGTTGCACCAGTTGATGTGCGGACTGTGGTGCGATACCCTAATAAAGCAAATGATAGCTTCTCATGCCATTGTACCATCTTCCTCAGTTTTTCTTGATGTTCTTGTTGGCTGCTTCTACAACTTCGTTCATCTGAGGCTTGTAAGCTATGGAATTCTTGTGTTGATCTTGAAGATCTCACACATAGCTTTCATCAAAACTATTGAGGTTGGAACCATGGTCAATAAATATTGATTTTGGAATCCCGAATCGGCAAATAATACGGTCACGGACAAAGTCTGCCATTGCTTTCTTGGTCACTGCTCTATCAAATGTTGCTTCAACATATTTGGTGAAATAGTCAACTGCTACTAGAATAAACCTGTTCCTATTTGATGCAGAAAGTTTTATTAGTCCGATAACATCCTTTCCCTATGCGGCGAACGACCGAGCAAGCTTGTTTCATTGAGCTCATTAGGAGGCACCTTTATCATATCTGCATGGATCTGACAACGGAGGCACTTTCGGACAAATCGGATGCAGTCCTTCTCCATAGTCATCCAAAAATAACCAGCTTAAAGCATGAACTTCCTCTGGCAGTTTAGACGCTTCCCTCGCATCAACACATTTTAGCAAACCTACATTCGGAGTTCTTCTATACAGGATTCCTCGGTGTGGAAGAAATTGTTGGACAATATTCAAAGTATGCATTTTTGAGTAGCATTTGTAAGCTCTGGATATTCTCTTCTGGCTAAAAATTCCTTGATGTCGTGAAACCAAGGCTTTTCATCTGCTTTTTCCTCAACATGAGCATAGTAGGTTGGTTGATCATGAATCTTCACTGGAATTGGGTCCATGAAGTTCTTAATTGTTGTTGAATCATAGATGATATGGTGGCCAGTGCATCGGCAAATTCATTCTAGAATCTAGGAACATGCCAGAATTTTGTTTTTCTGAACCTCTTTCAGAACTCCTATACATGATGCAATATGGGAGTATCTTGGAGTTCTTGGTTTCCCATTCTTCTCGGACATGATGTATAAGTAAATTCGAATATCCAATCTTTATCAACTCTTGAATGTTCATGTCGGTGGCTATCTTGAGCCCTAAGATGCAGGTTTCGTACTTAGCCATATTATTAGTGTAGGGGACCCTGAGTTTGGCAGATACCAGATAGTGCTAGCCGGTTTCTGATGCTAGGACTGCCTCTATTCCAACTCCCTTGAAACTTGCTGCTATGTCGAATAACATCCTCCAACCATCATAGGATTCTGCAATGTCTTCTCCTACAAATGATACCTCCTCATCAGGAAAATACGTCTTTTAGGGTTCGTATTCTCCTTCCATAGGATTTTCTACAAGGTGATCTGCTAATGTCTGTCCTTTGATTACTTTCTGAGTCGCGTAGACAATATTGAATTCACTCAGCAGGATTTGCCACTTGGGTAGCTTGCTAGTGAGAATGGGCTTCTGAAAGATGTACATTAATGGGTCCATTCTTTATATGATAAACATAGTGTAAGCACATAAATAGTGCTTCAATTTCTAAACTACCCAAGTTAGAGAACAACAGGTGCATTCTAACAGATAATATCATGTCTCATACGGGGTGAACTTCTTGCTGAGATAATAGATGGCCTGCTCTTTTCTCCCTGTTTCATCATTCTTCCCCAGAACACAACCAAATGCTCCATCTAGTACCGCAAGGTAGAGTAACAGGGGTCTACCTGGCTCAGGCGGAACCAAGGTAGGCGATATTTACAAGTACTCCTTGATTCTATCGAAGCCTTTTGACAGTCACTAATCCACTTGGTAGCGGCGTCCTTCTTCAACATCTTAAATATTAGCTCAGAGATGGTAGTAGATTGTGCTATGAACCGGCTGATGTAGATAAGATTCCCCAAGAAACTCATTACTTCTTTCTTGTTCGTTGGCGATGACAATTATTGAATAGCTTTGACTTTTGATGGATCCAATTCTATCCCTCGGCGGCTCATAATGAACCTAAGCAATTTCTCAGCTGGAAGCCTGAATGCTCATTTTGCGGGATTCAAGTTCAGGTTGTATCATCTCAGTCTATTGAATAATTTCCTTAAATCTTTCATGTGATCAGCGGCTTTCTTGAACTTAATGATGACTTCGTCTACATACACTTCGATCTCATTATGTATCATGTCATGAAAAATGGTGGTCATGGCCCTCATGTAGGTGCCTCTACGTTCTTTAACCCAAACAGCATCATCTTGTAGCAGTACATCCCCAACATTTTGATGAAAGTTTTTTTCTCAGCATCCTCTTCATCCATCCATATCTGATGGAAACCAGCAAAACAATCAATGAATGACTACACCTCATGCTTGGCACAGTTGTCAATCAAGATGTGTATATTCGGCAAGGGGAAGTCATCTTTTGGACTAGCCAGGTTGAGATCCCGGTAGTAGACGCAGACTCTAACCTTCCCATCCTTCTTCGGTACTAGTACAATATTGGCTAACCATGTCAGATACTCTACTACCCTGAGAACCTTAACTTTTACCTGCTTGGTAACCTCTTTTTTGATCTTCAATCTCATATCTAGCTTGAATTTTCTGAGCTTCTGTTTTACTGGCGGACATGCCGGGTCAGTCAGCAATTTGTGAGCCATTATGGATGTGCTTAGACCAGTCATGTCATCGTATGACCAAGCAAATATGTCTTCATACTCTCTTAGAAACTCTGTATATCCTTTATTTTTCGATGGTGACAAATGAATGTTGATCACTGCATCTCCCAAGTTGACAATCTCAATCTCATCCAAGTTGGACTTAGTTTTATTCTCAAAATTCTCAACTTCTTTAACAATTTCTTCCATTATATCATCTTCTTCTGAATCTATGTCCGTTTGTTGCGTTATCTCATTGCATGTCACAGTCATTGGTTCATCAAGATAGGTAATAGTAATGATGTATGAGTAAAGCAATGGGAAATAATAAGCAGAGAATTTATAAAAAACTGAAAAACTTTAATAAATTCCATTAATGTTTTGAACATTAGAGCTCTTTCTTGTGAAAAACAAATGTGAAAGAAAAATAAACTAGTAAAATAAAATGGTGCATGGTGATTTGTTCAGCCTTGCTACCCCGAGGCACGTCGGGCTCTGGTGGTCCTTACGGTCCAGTTGTTGAGGTGTGCTCCTTTTTTATAGCCTGTATAGAAGGGCCTTCCTCCCCCTCCTCCTCAAAAATGACACAACAGTAAGTATCATCATCCTCTAAGAACAAGTTCCTCATTGCTGCTAATGCTTCCTCTTTTTTTGACCTAAAGATGATTTCGGCCGGTCAGAAAGTCAGCTCCAAACGAGGTATCGGCTGCTCCAATGGATGGTAAGGACCGCGCCAGGGTGACAACCATTCCTTGAATTCTTTCCAGGTATACTCATACCCCAATCCAAAGGTGGTGCCATGCTTCTTGAGCTTGATAGGCTAAGCGATTCCTTGGAGATTCTTGCCAGGTTCATACCCACTCCAATTTAGTATGCTTTCAATTTTGTGTCCTACCATTTATCTTTATTGACGGTGTTGACTCTCTCGATGTGCTGGTAAGTTTCCCCACCTATCTTTCTTCTTCCTCTAATTGCTGGAATGGCCAGGCGGCTATATATGGAATTGATACCATCACCATGAATGATCACCTCCTAGTGATTCCACTCAAATTTCACTACCTGATGTAGTGTTGATGCCACGGCCCCTGTGGCATGAATACATGTTCTTCCCAACAATAAATTGTAAGACGTCAGCACGGATATCACTTGAAAATCAACATCAAACCAAGTAGGACCATATGTAAACATAAGTTAATTTCCCCAATAATGGACCTTTGAGAACCGTCGAAAGCCTTAACATTGATGGCCCCATCCTTGATCTTATGCAGCCCTTTTCCTAATGTCCTGAGTGTTACCAATGGGAAAATATTGAAGCTAGACCCCCCATCGATCAGGATCCTGGTTATAAAATAATATTCATACTGCACAGTGATATGTAATGCCTTGTTGTGACTCAATCCTTTAGGTGTCAACCCATCCTTGTGGAAAGAAATTTTGTGACTCTCCAACACTTGACCGCCTATGTTTGCCATTTCTCCTTCAGTGATTTTGCTTGGTATATATGCCTTACTCAGCACCTTCAACAAGGCATTTTTGTGTGCATCGGAACTCTGTAGCAAGGCCAGGATAGAGATCTAGGCCGGTGTTTTATTCAGCTGGTCAATGACCGAGTATTCCTTGGCTTGAATTTTCCTCCAGAAATCATCGGGCCCAGTTTCAGTGATGGTTTGTCGACTAGAGGCCTACTTACTCGACTCACCCAAATGTTCCGGGGTATAAACCCTGTCGATTCTTATCATACCCTGAGCCGCAACTGCTTTCCCAAACCTGGGTTTTCCTTTCCTTCTTGCCTAGGCTATATAGTCCTATGGTATGGCTTTTGTATGGAATGGTGTTATGGTTGTCATTTCTACTAGAATAGGCACCTTTCTTTGGCATGTAATATAGCAAATTCAAATGGCTCAAGCGCTTTTGGTGACCCAAACTCGACCTCAATTGGTGTTGGCCTCTTTGCAAAGGCTAGTGTTTCAAACTCTAGTGATATGGACATGTTCACCTCGACATCCTCAGATGGTTGAATTTGAACTAATATCAGATTAAGGGTAATTGTTTGTTTCTTCGGATCGTCCCCCTCCGTGATCAGACCGATTGATCCTTTGGGATCCTAATCATACTCTATTTCAATCATATGAACAACCCCACCTTTGTGGTCCGGTAGAGGGTTATTGCGAACTTTCGGAGTTGGCTCCTTGGCCACGATGATCTTGTTGTCAATCAAAGCATGGATCTTGTCATTTAGAGAGTGGCATTCATCAAGGGTATGCCCTTTCATGCCAGAATGGTATGCATATGTTTTATTTAGGTTTACCCATTAGAAAGGGTTTTAGGGGTTATAGCAGGGATAGGGGTGACTTAACCAGCAGTTTTGAGTATTTCATATAGTTGGTCGATTGGTTAAGCAATGGTGGTATACAGTTTGGGAGGTCTGCGGTCAAAATTTGGTCGAAGTCTGTGAAGATTTTGGAAAATGGAAGGTGACTAATAGTGAGATGGTTGAGTATTGTAAGCTTGGTAGACGTATACAGGTTGGTAATATCTGGGTGAAACAGTTGAGTATGTATGAGGTGGAGGTGATTGATCGGTAGGTGCGAAGTGTTTGGAAATTCTGAGTGGGTTGATATGCAAGTGGAGATATCAGGTAGGTTTGGTACTTCACAAGTGATTTGGTTCTCTACGCAACCATTATGGCACTTTCGTCCCTCTTTTTTTGGATGTACCACCGGACTGTAGAGCCTTGTTGGTGGCCTTCAAAGCTTCAAAGTTAGTAACCATACCACTCTTGATGCCTTTTTCAATCCTTTCTTCTAGCTTAATGATATCAGAAAATTTATGGTTTTCGATCAACATCAGTCTTATGTAATATTGTTGATCCAGAGCCTGGAAAAAAAATTTGTTCATTTGTTATTCTCCTAAAGTAGGTCAAACCTTAGCATCCTCTGATCTCCAACGAGTGGCATACTCGCGGAAAATTTCTCTGGGTTTCTTCTTCAAATTCCAAATGTAAAACACGTCTGGTGTATTTTCCATGTTGAAGCTGAACTTATCTATGAAGTCGGACACCATACTAACCCTGTTTGATCACTTCTTTGGGTCTTGACTGATGTACCAAGATGGAGCATCTCCTTTCAGGCTTCTCATGAAAATCTTCATGCAGATCCTCTCATCTTTTCCTACTCCGACCAGCTTGTCACTGTATGTCCTCAGGTGAACCCTAGGATCCCTTGTGCCATCAAACATTTAGAAATTGGGAGATTTGTACCCCTCGGGTAGTTCAACATCAGGCTATATGCATAAATCTTCATAGTTTAGCCCCTCATATCCTTTGCTACCTTAAACGCCTTGGATCTTGGTGGTCAGCTTCTTAAGTTTTTCAGCCAAATTTCTGATAAGCGAGTCTTTGTTATCGGACTCGGGTGTGCTTGAGATGGGTTGAGTAGGATGCGACACAGTTTCCACATAGATGAGGGTGTTGTGTTGGTTGTGGCAGTGATCATTTTTTGAGTTCAATGGTTCAGGGATGAGCAGCGGAGTGTTGTTGGGAGTGCAGCAAGTATTGCAATAGTGGTGAGGAGCGTGATGGTTTGGGACATTTTGTGAAGGTATGGAATTCTGAGTAACTTTTGGGGTGGCAAAGGAAAATGATAGACTTGCCAAATTTCATACTTGATCCAGTTCTTCCTAAAATTTCAATATTTTATGCTCGAGCTGGGACGCACTTTCTTTGGAGCCCTGAGTACCTTGGGTGATGTCTACCCGTTCAACCAAGTTTTTCTTCTTGATGTTGCTCAAATCTTCCATCTTTCCCTTTTCCTGTTTCTGATAGGACTAGGATGAGGAGTGGGTGGAGGGCCATTGGATCTTGTGGAATATGATGATGATGCCAGAGTTCACGAACTAACCTTTGGGGAGGGGAATAAATAAAAGTAAAAATAAAAAGGTGACAAGTTAGTAGGTATTATAAGAAAAGATGTTGTAATATTTAAACACGTGGTGCAGGAGATATAAAGTGTGTCCTAATCTTGGGGACCTCGTTTTTCCCAAGGTAGGCCTAGCGACAAATTGATTTGGAGAAGTTAGAATGCTACATGCCTCATTTTGTTGATAAAAATAGACGAATCTCAAAACGACACTAAATAAGCAAGAAATAAAAATCACTAATGGCAATTAGCCTTATTACGTTCATAAAGAGAAAAACGTAAATTCCTATCTACTTGGCCCCAGAAGGACCTTTCTCAGGTTGAATGCTCTCGTTGATCAGATCCTCTTTATTTGCATAGGTTCACTAGTAAAAATTCCTTCTCCAGGTGTCCTTAGTTTCCCTCAATGTTCTGGCTATCGATGACTATCTTCCTCACTTTTCCTTCCAATTTCAGCAGACTGTATTTCAAATATTCTAACTTTTTGCTAGCTTTTGCGGCCTTCTCTTTCCACTTATTAATTTGATCATTTGTTGGAAGATTCCTCCACTAGTGTAGAAAAAGGGGGGCATGCTAATCATACCGAAACTTGGGACCTTGTGCCTCATTTTTTGCAAAACAAAGTGTTAGGCCCTTACCCCTGCCAGACTCGACCATTTAATATCAATAATTAGTATGGCAAGAATTTAGTTCTCCAAACAAAGCACAGAACGCGATAAGATCCATTAGGTTTCAGGAACCCAGTGGACTTTGGACAAGGCTATCTTAAAGAGTCATTATGCGGACAACATAACTTACTCGGCTAGGTTTGACCGTGATGCATGCATAATTTAAAGAAAAATGGTTTCTATGGGGTATTAGACTAGTACCCTTAAGCGGAAAACTCAAGAGGGAAAGGCACGGAACCGTCCACTACACCGTTGAACAACTGGTTTTACTGCAAATACGCCTTTTCCAAATTTAGGGGGTAATATATCGGAAGGGCGCTACCACTCATTATAAGTGTTGTTATGGTATTTTTTTTGGCACGAGTGTAATATGATGTTGAGTACGCAATTATCAGAATTAAACAAGTTGTCATGTATTTTCACGTTCATAAAGTAATAATTACGATAATTACTCATAATTACAACAACATTAAAGGAAAATAGTAAAAGAAAGAATTAAGAGAAGAAAAGGAAACAAAGAGCCAAGTTAGTTTTATAGTAGAAGAAAGAATAAATACTTAAAAACAAATGAAGACATGTAAAGAAGCACAAAGTCAGAAATAGCATGAAATGGTAAAAACCTTAAAGAAGTCTCCAGCAGAGTTTCAATGCTGTCGATGCCCTCATTTTTATCGTGAAATCGAGTTCATGACATTTGGGCGGACAACTCCTTTCGTTTTGGGAATTGGGTTTTCAATTTAAAGAGTCACCACCTAATGATTAAGTACACTAGGACACTTAGAGGAAATTTAACTTAAGAAAGGACCAGAGAATGTGTAAGGGTTTGAAATTATCTCGATGGAAAGGTGTTAGGCCCCCCTCAAGATCCACTAGTGTGGTTCCCGGCCATGCTACGATTGTGAATTAAATACAAGCAAGCATTGTAAATACTAAGTATTTTCACATAATGGTTGCAAATAAAAGAAGTAATGAGTTTTAAAGAGTGCTGAAATTTGGAAGAAGGTAGTTTTATAATTAAAGAGAAGATGCACAAGTAAAGAGGAATGGGTCAAATAATTGATGAAAGTAAATAAGAAAAGAAGCAAAAAGAGGCCGAAGTTTTGGAAAAAAAAAAGTACTAAAAACCGGAAAAATTAAAGAGAGATTTGCATAATAGATGCAAGTAATTGAAGCAAAAGAATAACTAAAAACTAATCAACTTTCAAAATTCTGGAAAAAAACAAGTAAAGAGGGAAAGGGTCCTAGGTTAATAAATAACATGGAGCACCCAACAAAACACCCTGTAACCATTTATACACGTGGTCATCATATCCATATCTACCCTTTACCCATCTCGTTAAGGTATTAAACTCGGAATAGTATCGTTACTTATACATGCTGGTACCTGTCCTAATCTTAATAGTCTCGAGGCATTTGGGACTACTAATCCTAAAGGGAAGGGTGATTTGGCTTTTCAGAGTTTTAAATGGACAATATTCTAATGCGACAAACAAAAAAACACATGAAACAGTTAAGAGGAAACACATAGCAGTTTAAAGGCTCAGACATGCCTCCTCATTTGAAGAAGCAAATCGTTTAGCATGACTTACATATACTGGTTATGGTTTGAATTATACTTAAACGTCAAATCGTGGTTGATTTATCACATATTGCTCAGATGAGAAGTCCGAATTAGGCCTACCCATAGTTGTAATTATCAAAGATTGATGCAGTTAATTAATCACATAATGGCTTGCCTAGGTGAGACCTATAGGCATAATATCTAATAATGCAAAATGTATTGACTTTAAGGAAGGATTGTTGATTACAAAAAACACAAGTTCTGCAAATTTTAGGCGACATTACTACTGATTTTACACTTGTAGACGAAAGAGACGAATCAGATTCATTGGTTACTCTTATGGGCACGATTACTAAGCATTGTTAGTTTTAAAAAAAAAGATGATCGGGGTGCAAGAATACTATATGCATGGTATCTAGGATGAAAGTTGTTATTATTTTAACCTATAGACTGTTTGCCTAATGACATATGTATATGCATAAGTGCAGAAACTTATAGACATGATTACTAAGCATTTTTGGTTTTAAAAAAAAGATGATCGGGGTGCAGGAATACTATAGGCATGGTATCAAGGATGAAACTTGTTATTATTTTAACCTATAGACTGTTTTCCTAATGACATATGTGTATGTAGAAGTGCAGAAACTTATAGATATGATTTCTATATGCAGAAGTGTAGAAACTTATATATGTGATTTCTATATGCAGCACAAAAAATCTCATAGACATGATTTCTGATGCGGTAATGGGACAACTAATAGGGACGA
Source organism: Nicotiana benthamiana (assembly GCA_034376525.1). Taxonomy (NCBI): domain Eukaryota; kingdom Viridiplantae; phylum Streptophyta; class Magnoliopsida; order Solanales; family Solanaceae; genus Nicotiana; species Nicotiana benthamiana. The sequence continues at coordinate 161,071,993 of CM067339.1, forward strand.
TTTCTAATGAAATGCGTAACTTATAGGCAGGATTTCTACATAAAGTGCAGAAAAACTTATAGGCAGGATTTCTAATGTAGATGAATAAACTAATAAGCAGGATTTCTACATGAAGTGCACAAAAACTTATAGGCAGGATTTCTATATGACGTGCATAGATGAAGAGCTGAATGAGATTGCACCAATAAAGAACATGATGTCTACCCACATGCATACATGCGTGACCCTCCCCTTTTTACTATATACCCCATAAGTTATTACAAATTACTACAACCCGAATGAATCAAGAAATTTAAAATTACATCAGAAATTAAACTACAACCAAGGAGCCAAATTCAGACTCAAGGTCTAAAATATGAAATAAACCAACTTCCAAAGATCGGATTTCCAAAGTCAATCTCTTGTTTGGGATGTATCAAAGTTCCCAAGAGCCTCAAGTGGACTCTAGGCATTGCTTACACCCCAAATACATTATAGAATTAGATTATAGGGTAGTGTGGAAGGTCCACACCTCAAATGTCCAAGTTCAAAGGGAAGTCAAGGTCCCAAGGCAAGGCTTATAGGAGGAGGGAAGAACTTAGAGTCTAAGAGTAAGTGCAAGTCCATATAGGGGAGTTAGGGAAGTCCATGGCAGGCTGGTGGTCATGCCCAACAATTAGGAGTGGGCACACTCCTGACCAGCCTTTTATCCAAATGTTAGGATTTAGGATCCATAGAAAATCAAGTTCAGACCTAGGCAGTAATTCGGATACTGCCAGGCCATGAGCCTTAACTCAAACACACAAAAGGGAATAGGGGTATGGGAAATTCAACACAAATAGCAAATGCAAAGTGATTGTAGCATATTTAATACTGAACAGGAACAACAAAGTAGGCAAGAGTGTACCAACTGTAAAGTAAACACATTAGGGAGTAAGCTGAAATCAAAATTGAGACATACTAGTTTCAGGGAAACAAATAGGTAAACCAATAGTCTTGAGAAACCAAGTTGCATGCCAATAGTCCAATAGATCTCAAAAGAGAATAGAGTGTTGCGAGAGTATTCAAATTTCAATTGAATAATGTGTTCTCGAATGGTGAACTCAAAAAAGTATTGAATTGTATGTTATGAGTAATGTTAATTGAAGGTATTGAACTGAAGGTCCACGGTTTCAGGTTCCAGGTTTTTCCATGGGGAAGGGTAGAAGGGTTGTGCCCCTTTTATAATACAGAAAAAAATCAAAGGTAAGGAATAGTTTCCAATCAATCACATAAAGTCTCCCTTTAGTTAAGGGATTCAGATTTCAAACGGGTAGGGGACAAGTGAGGAAAGAAATTTGATTAAAATCTTTTCCAAAGTAACACAAAAAGGGTAAATACATGGGAATTTATATAAGATAAAAGTCCAGTGGTACACGATTTGTGAAAAATAAGGAAAGTGAATCAATTAAACAACTAGTGAAATCAAGCACATGCTTTGTTCGATAAAACCAAGTTAGGAAAAGATAAAGAAGGTTCAATTAAAGGAAAACTAGTACCAATTAGTCAAGCCTTATTAAGAGAATTTCAAAATCAATCAATTACTGGCAAAAACCCTTTTTGCAAGAAGAAATCCTCATATATAAAGTATACAAATAAACAAGAAGGAGTTATCATAATAATTAGAAAAAGACAGGCATTGAAACGTTCAGAATCATAAGCCAAGAGTTTCAAATTCATTTCATAGTACCTAGAATGAGTCTGACAGTCCGGGGTACCAAAGTAGAACCTGTTGGAAATCATGTATATCTATGATATGTGCGTTTTGGTTGTATGAGCATGATTTTCAGGTATAGGTTTTGATGAATGACAAACAATGAATTCAAGTGTCAAACAACGATATAATATGACAATCAATCAAATGGCGAGAAGCATACTGATGACGGAATTGCATGAACGAGCCAAAGAGTTCAAGACCGAAGACCCAAGACGTAGGTCGTTTGGTAGAACCAATGTAAGGACAACGTTTAAGTTATCTAATCCTTTGGCTCAACACTACGTCATCATAAACATGCATAAAATATTTTATTAAATCATATTTATCATAAACATGCATCTTTGTGTTAAAACAAAATGATGTTGAAGGTTTTAAACATGTCTTTTAAATCTGGAGCTCAACAATCGATTATTTGAATCCTACAATCGATTGTATTAAGACAGTGTGATCTGAAGTTTTTCAAAATAGCAAACAATCGATTGTCTACTTTTAACAATCGATTATTTTTAGACAGTGTGCAACCGAAGTTTTTAAACATCTAAAAAATCGATTGTTTTTGTCATACAATCGATTATATTCACAAACAATCGATTGTAATTGTCATACAATCAATTATATTTTGACCGTTCCCACAGAATCCTAAATTGATTTTTGAACGTTGAATACAATCGATTATTTACTCCATACAATCGATTGTTTAGCCTAAAATCAGGAATCTGTCTTTTGAACGTTTGTCAAACAATCGATTATCTACTCCAAACAATCTATTGTTTGAGCACAGAATCAGGGATTTTATTTGTCAATTAAGCAACGGTCAGCACCACTTTTTCAACTATAAAAAGAGGTCTTTTGAGCTGATTTTAAACACACAACTCTTCCATACATTGTTATACATATTGATCACTTTCAAGCATCATTTTAGATCTTTTGTTGAGCTATTTGATAGACAACTTTGTGTTGTTCATAGAGCTTATTGTGTATCTCTTTATCCACTCTATTGAGAGAGTATTTGTTGTCAAAGAGAGTTGTTTGAGAACATATCTTCTCATTTGTCGGGTTTGCTAAGTACCCAAAGTCTTAGTGGTTGAAGTCTTGGGGTGAGGTATCCTCAAGCAAGTGAAGTCTTAAGGTGTGGTATCCTTGAGCAACTGTAACGGTTTGTTAAGCACCCGTAAGCTTGACGAAGATAGTGGAAATCTCGAGAGAGTCTCTCGGGGACTGGACTAGCCACGGGTTGTGGTGAACCAGGATACATCGGTGCTTTCATTCCTTATTATTTACTTATCGCACTTTTTAAATTCCGCAAGTTTATGCTGTTTTTTATTATAACGCTATTCACCCCCTCCCCTCTAGCGTTAAGCGTATTTTCTAACAATTGGTATCAGAGCCCAACTCTCTGAAGACTTAACCGTTTGAGAGAAACAATCCATGGCTTCTACTCGTGACTCTTTTGCAGGAATAGGTGAAGGACAATGCTCCACCCGACAACCACTATTTGACGGTACAAACTATACATACTGGAAAGAGCGGATGAGCATCTTTCTCAAAGCAAACAGTTTTCGTTTGTGGCAAATCATCAAAAACGGTGAACCAATGCCAACAAAGAAAGTTGGAGAAACCACAGTTCCAAAGAAGGAAGATGAATACGATGCCGAGGACATCAAGAAAGTTGAAAATAATGCAAGGGCCATCCATGTATTATATTGTGTGGTGAATCCAGATGATTATCGAAAAATCTCTTGCTGCACAACCGCCAAGGAGATGTGGGATAAGCTCGAGATCATTTATGAAGGTACGCCTCAAGTCCAAGAAGCCAAAATTGATTTTCTAACACATAAATATGAAATCTTTAAAATGGAGAAGGAACCCATTGGTGTTATGTTTGAACGATTTTTAAGAATCGTCAACGATCTCCATGCTCTCGGGAAAGTTTATACGAACAAAGATCTTGTTCGAAAAGTCCTACGGAGTCTCACTCCCGAATGGCGCTCCAAAGCCAATGCCATCCAAGAGTCGATGGAATTCACGGATATCACAATTGATGGACTAAGAGGTAACCTCGAAACTTATGATAGCACAATTCTTAATCCTTATCTTAGAAGCAATTCGAATTTCGCCTTCAAAGCCTCATCCTCTAAAAGAGAAGAGGTAAGTGATTCGGAAAGGGATGATGATAATATTTCCAGTGATAAAATTAAAAAGTTTTGTAAGTCTTTGAAAAAAGACAAGAAAAAGAAGAAATACCATAGGCGCTTATCACGGGATTCGGACAGCTCAAGCGATGAAACCTCCGCATTGTGTCTCATGGCTAACGAAGGAGAAGAGGTAAGTACATCTAACTCTCACTCGTTTGAAGAATTACAAAATTCCTATGATGAATTGTATGGTGAATTTGTTAATGCTTCCAAAACTATCATAGAATTGAAGAAAACACTTTCTTTGCAGAAAACACTTTCTTTGCAAGAAACATATTTTCAGAAAACACTTTCTTTACAAGAAAAAGAGTTTGAAAAATCCTCTTCTTTGAAAGAAATAGATTTTGAAAAATTGACTAATGAAAATGATGTTCTTATAAATAAAATTGAAGTTTTAGAAAAAGAAAATAAATTTTTGAAAAATGACTTTGTTGATATTAAAAATAAAATCAAGGAATTGAATGAAGCCTCTTCTATTGATAAATGTTTCAATTGTTCTTCTTGTAGTTCTTTAATACTAGAGAACACAGAACTTAGGAAAGCACTAGAAACACGTAGTGTTGATAGTCCTAAAATTGAAGTTATTAAAAAGGATGAAATTAATGAGGTCGGACCATCTAGAAAGAATTCTAGGAACCTCACTAATGAGTCTAAGATTAATTGTTTTAGACCACCTAGAAACAACTCTAGGAATTTTATAAATGAGTCTAGAATGAATAATTTTAGACCACCTAGACATGACTCTAGGAAATTCAACGCTTCTAGGGGGAACAACATTAGATCACCTAGAACGCATTTGACTCAACCTAGACATATGCACAATCCTAATGTTATATGTCACTATTGTAATCGGGTAGGACACATTGCACCCGTTTGTTTTGCTTAACATAGAGATTTATGTGTTGATTGTGACTATTGTTATCCTAACCCCCAAGGACCCAAAAGAAGTTGGGTACCAAAAACCTATTTTTAGGTTCTCTTTGCAGGTGTGCTTGAAGACTACAATATTGTAGTGGATGCACCAAGCACGAAATCTTAATGCATTAAGGGGGAACGTCAGTTAGTTATCGTATTTTGAATAAAAACGCAATGAGTTGGTATGTGCAAATAATCTATATCAGTTTTGGTTGATACATGCTTTAACAAGTTTTATTTTTGAATAACAATTAGTATCAATTGGTTTTATAATAAATGATTGATTCATGTTTTGATGAATATTTTTAGTTTAAATAACAATTGGCATAGTTGAGAAAAATGATCGTTATTATTAGTATGCCATTTACTAACTTTTTATATGATCTTGTCTATAACGATTGGTATCGTCAATGGTTTAAATAACTTTTGGTATACTCTTTTTGCTAATGCCAAAATGGGAAGAATATGGGCGATATGCATGCTTTAATTGAGGGGGAATATTCAATTAAGGGGGAATTATATTGAATTGAATTGGTTGCATAAATTGTGTGTTGAGATATAGCATCTATTTAGGGGGAATTCAATATGCATATCTTCCGTTGTTTGTCATTATCAAAAAGGGGGAAATTGTTGGAAATCATGTATATCTATGATATGTGCGCTTTGGTTGTATGAGCATGATTTTCAGGTATAGGTTTTGATGAATGACAAACAATGAAGTCAAGTGTCAAACAACGATATAATATGACAATCAATCAAATGGCGAGAAGCATGCTGATGACGGAATTGCATGAACGAGCCAAAGAGTTCAAGACTGAAGACCCAAGACGTAGGTCGTTTGTTAGAACCAATGTAAAGACAACGTTTAAGTTATCTAATCCTTTGGCTCAACATTAGGTCATCATAAACATGCATAAAATATTTTATTAAATCATATATATCATAAACATGCATCTTTGTGTTAAAGAAAAATGATGTTGAAGGTTTTAAACATGTCTTTTAAATCTGGACCTCAACAATCGATTATTTGAATCCTACAATCGATTGTATTAAGACAGTGTGATCTGAAGTTTTTCAAAATAGCAAACAATCGATTGTCTACTTTTAACAATCGATTATTTTTAGACAGTGTGCAACCGAAGTTTTTAAACATCTAAACAATCGATTGTTTTTGTCATACAATCGATTATATTCATAAACAATCGATTGTAATTTTCATACAATCGATTATATTTTGACCGTTCCCACAGAATCCTAAATTGATTTTTGAACGTTGAATACAATCGATTATTTAGTCCATACAATCGATTGTTTATCCTAAAATCAGGAATCTGTCTTTTGAACATTGGTCAAACAATCGATTATCTACTCCAAACAATCGATTGTTTGAGCACAGAATCAGGGATTTTATTTGTCAATTAAGCAACGGTCAGCACCACTTTTTCACCTACAAAAAGAGGTCTTTTGAGCTGATTTTAAACACACAACTCTTCCATACATTGTTATACATATTGATCACTTTCAAGCATCATTTTAGAGCTTTTGTTGAGCCATTTGATAGACAACTTTGTGTTGTTCATAGAGCTTATTGTGTATCTCTTTATCCACTCTATTGAGCGAGTATTTGTTGTATAAGAGAGTTGTTTGAGAAGAACATATCTTCTCATTTGTCGGGTTTGCTAAGTACCCAATGTCTTTGTGGTTGAAGTCTTGGGGTGAGGTATCCTCAAGCAAGTGAAGTCTTAAGGTGTGGTATCCTTGAGCAACTGTAACGGTTTTTTAAGCACCCGTAAGCTTGACGAAGATAGTGGAAATCACGAGAGAGTCTCTCGGGGACTGGACTAGCCACGGGTTGTGGTGAACCAGGATACATCGGTGCGTTCGTTCCTTATTATTTACTTATCGCACTTATTTCATTCCTGCAATTTTTAAATTTCGCAAGTTTACGCTGTTTTTTATTATAACGCTTTTCACCCCCCCCCCCCTAGCGTTAAGCGTATTTCTAACAGAACCCTACTCAAACTTGCTAGAGAAAACCCCCAAATCCTAGGGTTTCAAATCAGACATAGAGATGAGAAGGCAAATCATGAAAAACAAACAGACATGATAGCAGGTTTGAAATGACAAAGAAAAAAAAATTATTTAAAGCATGAAGAACATGTTTTAAGAAAAGCTCAGAACCCAAGCAAGTTTAGAAGAGAAGGAGTTATCCAAACTTAAGAAGCAGTAGATAAAACATGATTAATAAGAACTCGAACAAAGTCCAATAGAACAAACAAAAATTAAAGAACTCAGTAGGAAACACACACAATAGAAATCATGTAGGAAAATATAGCAGAGATAATCATGTGAGCCTAGTCTAGATGCACAGTAACGCACAAAGGCATGGAAGAATCATGTATGATAGATAGATAAACAGAAGATCAAACACATGTGTGGTAGAGAAGAAAACATACAAGCATAATATAGACAAAACACATAAAGAAAGAACAGGAAGAATCACAAAGATGTTTTGAAAACCATTTCAGAAACCCTAAATCGAAAACACACAATTTTGAAAAGAGAATTTCGGAAAAACACTTTACACATCCATTAAAACACAAATACATTGTCGATCTAAGAAAACAAATAGAGAAAAACCTCGAATAGCTTAGGGTTTCTCCGAAACCCTAGAAATAAGAAAGGCTTGGAGGAAAGTCCTATCCTAAGTCGGATGAGTGAGGAACAGGCTCTTGAGGCTTCAATATGCCAGAGCAAACACCGGAGAAGCCATAGAACCAAAGAACTTAGAAGATCTGAAAGAGATCCGTCGAGGTCAAGCTTAAAAACCTCAAAATTCCGAGGTTTAATGGTAGAGATGGGTGAGTACAGACCATCCATGGACTGAGAAGCCATGGATTCCGGTGAAAATATGGTGGAAAAATGGTCGAAGACGATTAGGGTTCCAAGAACCTTCAAGTAGTTTGAGAGAAAATGGGGTTCAAAGGCGGCTATCAGAATGAAATGAGGGGTTAGGAAAGGCCGTTTGGGGTTAAAATGTTAAGGGGTAATCTTAGCCGTTGATCAAAATGATCAACAGCCTGGATTGAAATAAAATCTGGGCGGGTTAATAAATGGGTTAAAGGGTTGGGTAAAGATAGAATTGGGCCGGTCCAAGTGGGGTTGGGATTAGGTCAATTTGAAGGCTAATATTGAATTGTAAATAGTCTATATCTGAAATGAAATGGGGCTAAATATTAAATAGTAAATTTTTCCTTTTTATTTATTAAAAATAGTAAGCAATGATTTTAAAAAGAAAATTAAAAGTACTCAAACGCTTAATAATATATAAATATTAATTAAAACATATTGAAACTAATTTTACAATTATAATAATGTTTCTAATCTTAAAATAGGCTAAGCTTTCTATTTTATGCAATTTAGCCTTTAAAAATACCAGATAAATTTGTAAAAATATACAAAAATAACCTTAACTATATTTTGGTATAAATATAAGGATAAAATAAATTATTCACCAAAATTGATAGTTTTGGAGAATAATTATTTATTTTGTACTGTTAAAATGGACGATAAATTGATTTTAAAAAATCTTTAAAAATTAGGAAGAATACCAAAACCCTTGGGCATGCTTATATATGCACATACATATTAATTGGAAAGTATTTTGTATACAAAAATATATAGGTAAAATTGGGTATCAACATATACCGACAGAGAATCAATTAGGAACAAGGTTTCCTCTATGTCCTCTCGTGATCGTGCTGATGTTTACCGTTCTCAGATTACTGAGGGTTTAATCTCTGTTTTCTGTAGAGATTGACATTAGAAATTTGACTTCCCAATTATAATTCCTAATGCAAATCAAAAGATCACATCCTACATGACTGGTTCTATCGTGTACACATATCCTTTTACATTGAATTTTAGACCCCCCATTGATCCTGTTATCATTGAGTTATGTCGTTGTTTTAGTGTTTGTTTAGAAACAATTGGCCCCATTATGTAGAAGTTTGTTGCTTTTTTAAGGTGCTTGGCGAACTTGGCTAAGTTGCCTTTTACCTTTTTTTCATCTAATCCACCTCTACTCCCCTATGCTATTCTGACATGGGATCATTACTTTGGTGGCGAGCAGTAAGAGGGTTTAAGTCAGCCCTGAGGATGACAAGGACCGTGGTTGGTATGAAAATTTTGTTATTTCTCCTACTGTAGGGTTAGTAGGTGAAGAAAATACTCCATTCCTTGAAAAGTGGAATTTGCACGTTGTTTTCTTTACAACTTTTTCTTTCCTCTTTTTTTAGAGAAGTTTTGTTCTTCTCGTGACTATTTCACTTTTTCTTTTTCAGCAACCATGGTAACTATTGAAGAGATTCTTTATTTCCGTGGTTGGGTATATAAGTTGTTGATCATTGCTCTGATGGAGACTAGATCTTGTAAATACCTTTCAAACAGGTTTGGTTGGAAGGTTAAAACTCATGGTAAAAACTTTAATTTTTCCCTTTCCATCTTTCCTTTAGAATAATTTGACGCTTCTTTTTACCAGGGTATCCTATTGGTGATGTAAGTTCCGAGTCAATCGAAGCTTCTAGGGTTTCTTTCAAGAGCTCAAGAGATAATTTTGAGTTCTTCATCAGAAAGGAAAGCTGATGTGTCTCGAGATTCTGAGGAGGAAGAGAAACGAGAAGGATGTTCCTTGGTTATAAGATCGCGAGCTAGAAGACACATAATTTCGGATGACGAAACTACTTCTCCATGTTCTATTCTTGTGATCAAGCATGTTAAAGCCACCTTAGTGAGTACTGATGACGATACTCCTATGGCATCTCATGACTCTAACAAACAACTTTTTTCGCATGAGTTTTATAGTGAAAGATTTGATTTGGTGTCTGATGAAGTACCTCTTGCCTCTTTCCCCATGTATGTCCCAATGGAATGCACTTTACCCATCTCTACTGCTGTTTTTCTGCCCCGCGTAAAGCTATTATAACTTCATCTACATTCCACACTACTACTGTGCATCACACGAAAGTTGGTTCTTCAAGTGGAATTAGAGTGATGAAGCAGATTACCATTGAAGTCCCTACTGATGGCAGTTTTTCGAAAAAGTCAGGTCGGGCTGACGTATGGTTGAAACCCTTGATTGGTCCAGTTTAAAAGTCCAAACTAGAAACTCATAGTTCTCTGACTTGGATGAATGATATCGTGCAGTCTTCACTGAAGGTATTAATTTCTTTTCATGCTTTATTTCATTCTCTTTTTACCAAGATTCTAAACTTTTTTTAGATCAATCTCATCGATGCAGAGATGATGAAAAGGGATTTCCATACAAAGCAGTTGATGGATGATTACCAAATTAAGGCAGATAATTGGAAAGAACAATATAAAAGTCTTCAACTTGATATGGAAGTTTTAGAAGAAAGCAAATGTACCTTAGAGAAGCAGTTGAGGGTCATGGCTTCGGAGTTATCAGTTGAAAAAGCTTCTTCTAACCAGGCAGGCAAGGATAAACCTCTCCTTGAGTCATAATTTTTCGAACAACTCTCCAAAGCCACCGAGGAGATCAGAGGTTTGAAGGCCTTGTTGAACAAGAAAGAAGTCTATGCAGGAGAACTTGTTAAAATATTCACCCAGACATTAGAAGCTCTTCATATCTCTTCTAATAAGGTCAAGTTTTTGGAGAGTTCACTTGCCCCTTTACAGTCTTCTTACGATGTTGTTTTAGTTGAAAGGGAGGAGATCAAGAATGAAATTGACCGTGGATGATACTCCCGAGCATGTTGAAGCTGACTCTAGTATAGTGGATGTCCCAACTCCTTCAAATCAAGTCAGCCTTTTGTTGCTGATGATGTTGTTTTGAACCCTTCTCCTGCTCCACAGTGAAAGTTTATTTGTGCGAAGTTTAACTCCTTTTTTTTATTTTTTGGTGGAATGTGTGGTGGTTTTACCCCTGGTCCCATTTTGGGGGTTATATTTTTTTGTGGTAGCAAGTCCCCAAGTCTTTTTGGGACTTTTTGCATAAAGACAATCAATTTATAACTAAGTTTATACTTAGTTTTCGATTAATATTATTAAGTTTTCATTTTAACTTAATTTTTTTGAGTTTTTGCCATACTTTTTTAATAATTTGCCTTATTTTTTATAAGTCCAAGGCCTTACTTTTTATTTCATGGGTTTTTGTCTTACCATTTTGACTTTTTGGATTTCTAGAAATGCTTTGTTAACTTCATGAATCTTTGAATGAATTTATAAAAGAGGACCTTTTATATACGTCACTTAATGAAGAAGTTGTTTCAACTTTATAATGGTGTAAACATACAAAAGGAAAAATAAGAACACACATGTTTCTTGAAATAACTTTTATAAAGTTTTCATTTGAAATTAGTCAAGTGTAAATAACATCTTACATCTATTTAACTATATTCTATTACTCTTTCCGAACTGTTTTCTTTACAACAGATTTGCAAAAGAGAAAATCCAAGGGTTTCTTTATGACCCATGGCTAAATACTGTCTTTAACCTAAACATTCGTAAGATTTTGAAATCTGTATCAACGAGTGTATACTTCACAGGTTTTTGGATCAGGCTTGTATTTTTGGCTCGTGACATCTCTCTAAACTTGATACTTATTGAGTAGACTTTAGGCTTAACTTGAAATTTAATCGTTTCAACTTTATTTGCCTTCCTTATACATACATCATATGTATATTATATAGTCCCCCAAGTATTTAAGCTTTGAATTATGAAATCTCGAGTACTTGATTATTCCTTCCATACGATCCTTTTACTTAAAAGGAAAAACTTACATGACTCGGAGGCACGATTTTAGATGAAGACTGCTTAGCCCATTTAAATTTCTATCAGAATAGTTTAACCCTAGACCGGGAATTATTTTCTTTCCATGTGTCTTCCAGGTCGTAATTCATCATTTAGTGTGGGTTAGCTTTATGCCTATCATCTAAAATCGTTAGTAAAATTTTAATAATTCAAAAATAAAAATCATTAGTGAGGATATCTGCCCGTTGGTATTTTTTTTCCTTAGAAGTAGTATCTCTTCAGGTGAACAACATTTCAATTTGAAGGTAGAATCTTGCCATCCAACGTTTCAAGCTCGTATGCTCCTTTTTCCTGCGATACCATGAATCTTGTAAGCCCCTTCCCAAGTTGGACTTAACTTTACTACATTGGCTGCCCTTGTGGATTAGAAAACCTTCTTAAGTACATAATCCCTAATCTTGACGAATATGTGACGGGCTTTCTGATTCTAATACCGCTCAATAACTTATTTTTGTGTTGCCATCCTTATTAGTGCAATTTCCCTTCTTTCCTCAGGTAAATTCAACTTTACCCGCATCTCTTCTTTGTTCGATTCTTCGGTAGCTTGAGTATATCTCATACTTGATTCCCCTATCTCGACTAGAATTAATGCGTCAGCTCGGTTCAAAAGTGAAAATGGTATTTCTCCCGTACTTGTTTTTGTTGTTGTTCGGTAAGCCCATAAAACTCCAGGTAGTATCTCTGGCCAATTGCCTTTAGATTTTTCTAGTCTTTTTTTACGTTGTTGATAATGAACTTATTTGTTAATTCGTCTTGTCCATTATCCGCTGGATGGTAAGACATTGAAGTAATTATTTTAATTCGCCAACTTTGGAAAAATTCTATGATTTGTGCACCTATAAATTGGGGGCCATTATCACATACAATTTCCTTTGGTACCCAGAATCAGCATATGATGTTTTGCTAGATGAAGTCTCTAACATATTTTTCTCGTACCTATTTGAAAGCTCCCGCTTTTACTCACTTAGTAAAATAGTCAGTAAGCACTAATAAAAGTCCCATCTTGCCTTTGGCTTGTGGTACTAGACCTACGATATCCATTCCCCACTATATAAAAGGTCACGGTGCAATGATCGGATGTAACAATTCAGTTGGTCGATGCATGTAGTCACCATATCTTTGGCACTTGTCACATTTTGCCACAAAATGTTCTACGTCTACTTCCATTTTTAGCCAATAATAGCCGGCTCTAATCATGGTTTTTACCAAATATCTCCCTCCAGCATGATTTCCACAATGTCCCTCGTGAATTTCTCTCATCACATACTCTGTTTGAGAAGGTCCGGGACACCTAGCTAGAGGACCACCGAACATTTTTCGATAAAGATTGCCTTGCATTAAACAGTAGAGAGCAGCTTTTTTGTGAAGTGCTTGAGCCTTTTTCTTATCTTTAGGTAAAATTCCATACTACTAAAAATTGATAATATCGTTCCTCCAATCCCAAATTAGATTATCGTAATTTACCTTATTATTGTCTTGATCAAGTACTGAATGAATCAAATGAATAAAGGAAGCATTTTCTTCATTTGTTACTTATGCAGCAGATGCAAGATTAGCTAGAGGTCTCTTTCGACATTTTCCTCCCTTGGTATTTGCATGACTTTCCAAGTTTGAAATTGTTTGACCAAATCCCATGCCTTTTTCAAGTATTATTGCATGCTCGCATTTCTGGCTATATAAGTCCCCTACATTTGGTTAACAACAAGTTGCGAGTCACTTTTGATAACTACCTGCTCTATTCCGAGCTATTGTGCCAACTCTAGACATGCAATCACAGATTTATATTCTGCCTCGTTATTAGTAATTGGGCGGCACTTTATTGCTTGTCTTATGGTCTCACTCGTATGTGGTACCATGACAATGCCCATACCTGCTCCTTTTATATTTGATGAACTTTCAGTAATAAGGTCTATTTACCCGGACTAGATCTGTTAAATATTTGTAGTTCTTTTTCTGCTTCTAACTGTATCCCTTGGCTAAAATCTGCTAAAACTTGTGACTTACTGCAGTTCTAGGTTGATATGTAATGACATATTCACTTATTTATATAGTCCACTTGGCTAATCTACCCAATAACTCTTGTTTATGCAATATTTTGCGTAAGGGGCAAGCGGTTACCATAGAAGTAGGATGACATTGGAAATAAGGTCTAACTTTCCTAGATGACATAATCAAAGCTAATGCAAGTTTCTCTAAATGTGGATATCGAGTCTGAGCATCTAGCAAAGATTTGCTAATATAATAAATTAGTGATTGTTTACCTTGGTCCTCTCAAACTAATACAACACTTACCGCCACTTCTAATACTGCAACGTAGACAAGCAATTTCTCCCCATCTTTTCTGATGACTTGGAAATAAACCTGCACATGGCTGCTATTCTTCTTGTCAGCCTTTGTACTTATTTTTTGTTCGTGAGTACACCTAAAATTTCTTCAATAGCTTTAATCTGCACAAGATTACTTCAATGCCACGGTTAGAAACAAAAAATACTAAGAACTTACCTGATGAGATGCCAAATACACATTTCTCAAGATTTAACTTCATGTTAAATTTTCGAAGTATTTGAAATGTATCAATCAAGTGTTGAATATGGTCCCATGTATGTTTTGATTTGACTAACATATCATCTATATATACTTCTATGGTTTTGCCTAAATATTCTTGGAACATTTTTGTCACTAGCCTTTGTTATGTGGCCCCAACATTCTTTAAACCAAATGGCATGACTTTGTAACAATAAGTCGCCATGTCTATGATAAAAGAAGTTTTTTCTTCATCTAGAGGATCCATTTAATTTGATTATATCCTGAATAGACATCTAAAAAAACTAAACAATTCATGCCCAGCAGTAGTATCAGTTAGTTTATCTATATGCGGTAATGGAAAAGAATCTTTAGTGAAAGCTATATTCAGATCAGTATAATATACACAAACTCACTACTTACCATTCTTTTTTAGGTACAACCACAGTATTATCTAACCAATCTGGATACTTTACCTCGCGGATAGACCCAATTTTTATAAGTTTCTGCACCTCATCTTGAATCACCTAGTTTTTGAAGGAGCCTTGCTTCCTTTTCTTTTGTTTGATAGGTGGGTATGATGGATCTTCATTTAATTTAAGGGTCATTACCTCTAGTGGTATACCTGTTATGTCTGAATGGCACTATGCAACACAATCTATATTAGCCTTTAAAAATTCAATCAACTTACATTTAATTTCCAGGCTGAGGTTGGTTCCAATGTAGACTTTTCTATCTGGACAATGTACAAACAGCACCATAGCTTCTAGTTCCTCGATTGTTGTTTTGATATTTTCGTTTTCTTCTAGTTCATGAATAGAATTAGGCGTCGAATCTACATCTGGTTTCCCATCTCCGGTGGAGGTTCGTGTTGATCCGTCCTCTGCTATTTTTTTTAATTGCTATTTTTATCCTTTTTGCGTTTGAATCTACCACATAATTAATGCTTCATGAAATTTGTTGATCACCACGGATTTTTCGTATTCCCCATTATGATAGAAACGTGATAACTTGATGTAGAGTAGATGGAATATCGTCCGTTTCGTGAATTCATGGTCTACCAAGAATCATATTGTAAGCCATATCCTTTTATAACACATGAAATTTTGTATCTTTGACGACTCCTTCTGTGAATGTGGTGAGTATTATATCCCATTTTGTTATGACGCTCGAGTTGTCAAAACCAGATAAGGTGTGTGACTTAGGTATTATCATATCATCATCTTGCATCTCTCTTTCCACTCTTAACAAAATGATATTCATGGAAATACCTGGATCAATCAAAACTCGATTTCCATTAGTGTCATGTACAAGTAAAGATATTACTAGTGCATCATTATGCAGGGTTAGCATGCCATCTGCATCTGCATCATCAAATATAATACTTTCTTCTTCCAAAACCTGTCAAACGCGCTTCCAGTGGGTGACTATAACTTTTGAAACTTTCTTTATTGTCGTATATGTTACGCCATTAATCTCTTCCCATTGGCTTAGGACATTAACCATCCTTTTTTATGAAGAGGTCTTAGGGGGCTCTTGTTTATTCTTCATATATGCTTGCTTACATTTTTCACTAAGCAATTGGTTATATATCCTTACTTTAATAATGTTCAACTTCGTCTTGCAGCAATCTACAATCTATCGTTTCGTGACCGTGATCATTGCGAAACTCGCACCAAAAATCAGGGCATCGCCTATTCGGGTTTAATCTCATTTCCTTTTCCCACTGTACCTTGTCTCCTATGCTCCTTAAAACTACCACTAACTAATGTGCTCACATTTAAACTGTAACCACCGATATTTGCCTTCGAGCTTATGTCATCCTCTCGCGTGTTTCATTCTTTTCCGAATCTTGACAATGAACCTGACTCCCTATCTCTTGATCTAAAATCATACCTTGGGTTTTCCTATTTTGAACACGATTCTTTTCATGTTGGTACTATATAAGGCTCGTACCTGTTTTTACCGGACCTTTTTTTAGTTTCAGCTTGTCTTGAACTTACATTTTTATCTTTTTGAGACTGAATGATGGTATCTTCTTCTATCCGTAGTTTCCTGCCGCATCTATTATAAATATCATTCCAAGTTGTAGTAGAAAATTCTCGTAAACTTTCCTTGAGTCTTCTCGTGGCTTTTGAACTTTTCTCATTTACATTACTAATAAATGCCATAGCCGCATAGTTATCAGGTATACGTGGCAACATGATCCTCTCACACTGGAATCTATCTACGAATTCCCTGAGCAGCTCTATATCTCCTTGTTTTATTTTGAAAATTTCCTCTATTCTTTTTTCAAATTTTTGAGCTCCCGAGTGTTCTTCGATAAATGAATCTGCAAGCTCAGAAAAACAATCTATAGAATTTTTGGGTAAAAGAGATTCCCTTGTTAATTCCCCCTTAGTGAGTGTTTCTCTTAATATTTTGAGCAATAATGATTCAGTTTCTTTCTTGGTCAAGTCTTTGCCCTTTACACCGGTTGTGAATGTTGTTATGTGATCTCGGGGATCAGTTATTCCATCATATTTTGGAATATCAGGCATCTTGAATTTCTTTGGAATTGGTAGATGAGCATCACGTGGCTTCCAATGTTGTTGTGAGTATTTATCCACATCTATTACCTTGATTATAGGTGGTATTCTAGGTATTTTCTCTATGTCGTCGCTCTGCTCCTTGAGCTGTTTCTGCAAAGTTAATACTAAATTTTGTAAATCAAAAGTAACTAGGTTACCTAGCTCTTCATCATAAGATTAGCTGGGAGTTCCACCACTACCTGAATTAACGAGTCCTAAGCGAGGATTTTCCAGGGTGTTGTTGTTAGGAGTTGGTGTTGGTGGTATAACCGGCAACTGGCTGGTAAAATCCTGAAGAGCATTGATGACCTGTTGAGTTATTAATTTTTTCAGAGCTTCATTGCTAGCTTCATCATTTGCAAGTCCATCATTTTCATTCGATTCAAATCTCTCAGGAGTCCCATCTCGTGATTTCTGTCACCTTGTTGGTTTAGCTGATGTTGTGGATCCTTTGGTGTAGTAAATTTTGTTGGTTATTGTCATTGACGCTCAACATGATTGTTTTTTATAAAAGAATCGATTTGGAAAGCAGAAGATTATCAGTTTCCCGGCAACGGAACCAATTTGTTTAACCAGAAAATAGGAATTTCAGTCAAACCTTAATTTAGAAGGACTCGGGTTACTGATAATCAAATATGGAACAAATAAAAGAAATTGACTCAAATGATCGGTTAATAAATAAAAGAAAAAAAATAAATTGATGTATTCCAATACTATTCTGTGTCCCATTACAAATGTTATTTCTCTTCTTTTATAGTTATTTCTATGTAATACTTTTCTTTCCTTTTATAACGAAGCCATTATGAGCATTTAATGGCATTAATGTAAAGTTATAAGATAGTAAATGTTTCTTGAAGATTCTATAATGTTTTTCATCATTGATGCTCATTAATTGCAGATAATTCGTATCGGTACTTTTTACTATTTAGGTTCATTCCTCTGATGTCTCTTCAAATTATCCTGTTTTATTGAATATTTACCCGTGCTTATTAAGGCTCGTACCTCTTCAACTATTCTTTGCTAGTTGTCGTTCTGTTGTTGATCCACGGGTCTTGACGTGTCAACACTTAATTAATTCCAAATGTTAACTCGATTTTTTTCCAATACAGACAACATCAATGTCAACTGGATCATCCAAGTTAAAGGCATAGTTGAGGACTTGTTCCATCTCCGGCTGAATGAATAACCTACCGGCCGGCGTCAAAGTCTCATCCATGTCGGTCATTGATCACGCCAAACTCTAGTCCTAAAAAGGGTAAGAAGTCGTTGCAAATATAATTTGAGTATTTATTCTCAGAGTCGAACCCATAGAGAACTAAGGCTTAGCTGTATTAGTTTAATATCACTAAAAATACAAGATTGAACAATTTCCTAAGTTATAAAGATTGAGATTTAGTAATTAACAGTTTATGGTATTTCTAACAATTAAAACTGAAAGTAAATAAACAGTTGAAAACTAACTATACTTGAATTATAAACAGTTAGAATAAAGGTATAAGGTAATGGTTTCCCTCGTTGTTGATTTCGTTTGTTGCATGTTTTTTATAGCTTTGACGTAGTTGCCTCTATAAATCATGAACTCTCCAGCTATCATAACTCTCAAGCAATTATGATAATTTACTCGACGCGCTCTCTCAAGCTACGCAAGGTAGACAAGCAATTTCTCCCCATCTTCTTTTCTGATGACTAGGAAATAAACCTGCACATGTCTGATATTCTTCTTGTCGGCCTTTTTACTTCTTTTTTGTTCGTGAGTACACCTAAAATTTCTTCAATAGCTTTAATCTGCGCAAGATTTACTTCAATGCCACGGTTAGAAACAAAAAATACTAAGAACTTACCTGATGAGACGCCAAATGCACATTTCTCAGGATTTTAATTCATGTTAAATTTTCGAAGAATTTGAAATGTATCAATAAAGTGTTGAATATGGTCCCATGTATGTTTTGATTTGACCAACATATCATCTATATATACTTCTGTGGTTTTGCCTAAATATTCTTGGAACATTTTGGTCACTAGCCTTTGTTATGTGGCCCCAACATTCTTTAAACCGAATGGCATGACTCTGTAGCAATAAGTCTCCATGTCTATGATGAAAGAAGTTTTTTCTTCATCTAGAGGATCCATTTAATTTGATTATAACTTGAATAGACATCTAAAAAAGCATAACAAGTTATGCTCAACAGTAGTATCAATTGGAATAAAGGTCTAAGGTAATGGCCTCCCCCGTTGTTGATTTCATTAGTTGTATGTTTTTATAGCTTTGACTTAGTTGCCTCTATCCATCATGAACTCTCCAACTATCAAAAACTCTCTCAAGAAATTATGATAATTTACTAAACGCAATCTCTCAAGCTACGCTAGCTACATCCACATTACAATCACTTAGATTGTATCCGAGATATCGTTATCTCTAATCCAACCTCTAAACCCTCGGTTATGACTCTCGTCTATACTCCTGGAGTGATGTTTTTCAAACAACTACCTAAATATACACTCTCTCTCAAGTAGATACATAATAAATAGGAATGGCTAATTGAGGATCCTTTCAATTAAGCAAAATCAAAACGTAGTTGAACAAATAGAGATTAACAACCAACTCCAAACTATATTAGCATAACAACCAATTCATTCCTCGGGAGAAGTTTACAAGTAATGGTAAAGTCCATCACGTACTTCACCTACCCCAATCAGCTTCATCGGAGAATTTTTCTCTTCTAAGTATTCGATGTAGGGGATTAGTGATTCCTCCTTCTAACTCTCGCGGGAGCCGCACAACACATAACTGGAAGTCAGAGGGCCCAAACAACCTGCCTAACCCTTCGCTCCGAGGGACCGTAGATCGGAAAGCGCCTTCTAAACCACCCCATTCATCCCGGTTTAGATTAGAAAAGTTAGCTACTCATAAAAATAACAAAAATCACAAAAGAATTCTTATTCAAAGGTAAAAGAACAAAGAAGAAGATTAAAGACTGATGCCCAATAATCCTCCTTGCCTCCTGCCCTTCCTTCTGATATTTTTCACTTCCAAAAATCCTTCTCTTCTTTCTTGGCCGGCTTCCCTCATATAATATAGGTTTTAGGGATTCAAATCCCATGGTTTGCACCTTAGTCCCTGAAGTTTACGCATACTGCCACGGTCTGACCGCGGTTACGCCAGGACCGCGGCCAGAGTGGCCTTCAAAATCTGCAGTAGTGTTCTGCCGCGGTCCTGCCACGGTAACGCCCGGATAGCGGCAAGTTATGGTTCTATCCCTTTTCTTGGTGCACTTTGTGGATATTCAATGATTGGCCTCCTTTTCTCTATAATTGATCCCAAAATTATTCCACAGACTACTTTTTTTGGATATACCTGCAAAGTATAAAAAGCACTAATCAGAGCATTTTATTATCACTATTTACCGTAAAAGCTATACGAATAAATGTGGTTCTTTAGGGCCTAATTATAGTTTAATTTACCTATCATCAACACCCCACACTTAAACCATTGCTTGTTGTCGAGCAATCAAACTACACTTTATATAGACACAGCCTTTTTAAACAATTCTCCTAACTCATCACACCAAGAGTATTTCAAATAGACTAAGAAAAAAAAACCATATCATCTTCACCTCAATATTTGACTCAAAATTACCACGCATAATTCACAACCTACTTACTCTAACCTAGAGGTCACTGACATTACCTTTCCTTCATGAGTCAAGTGCCCTCAAACAACACAAGAAAGTAGTTCCACAGAATAAAATTTAAGAACACTTAGGAACTCAAGATGGAAATAATTCACTCACTCTCAGTAATTACATTCATATGCCACAAAAGATGCACCATAAGCTTGTCCTTAGTGCACTAATCCATTAATCGAGCTCATTCAATCTAGGATCAATTAGGACTTTATTTGGTTGTAATGTAGGCCACGGGACGGGTAGGATACATTCAGATATAAGAGTGACTACACCTCCCTAAGCACTATAGTACATATATTTTAACATTCAAACCCCATGCTTATGTCAAACCCAAATTTCCACCTTCACATCAATGTAAATTACCCCATTTTTCTTTAAGCACACTTACGTCAAGAGCCACCACATATCAAGGAATATTTTTCTTTTCTTTTCTTTTCTTTTTCACAGCAATCCAACTATATCTTTTCAATTCAAGTGGCTCTTCCTTTTTCAAACAATGCACATTTCTCCTTATTCCATTAGTCCACTCAAAAGCCAACCCAACCACCCCACACGTTAACTTTTGCAACGTGCATAACCATTAAAGTGCTCATGAGAGGTAAAAAGGTTCAACTAGATGGTTAATTCAAGTAAATGGTTAAGGCTTGTAATGTGGTTTCCAAAGAAACAAGATTACAGGCTCAAAGGGGTTAACTCGATACATAACAAATAGGTGGGTAAAATATACATATCTGGCTCACCAAAGAAATGTTTATATCACTTCCTTGACTGAATAAAACTACTAATTCGCTTTGCAAACACACAAGGCAAGTTCTAGGCATCAAATGCAATGAATAATGCAAAACCTTCCACACACATGGCACATAACTCACTCACGATTGGATTTGTAGACACTCTAGTCAAAGCAGTTAAGCAAAGTAAAGATCATACAATTTAAGGTACTCATAAAACTTAGCTTAAGCGCCACAACCAAAGTACTCACTATTCTCAAGGCGTAACAAAGTCAAGAGATATTGCTTCAATTCAAAAAACAATACATTGGCTCTTACTCCCAAAAAAATAAAAAACTAACTACATCCGGTTCAAATAAAACCTTCGGAAAAGCACCGCGTCACAAAGAAAAACAAAGGGGAAATTGCTACACTACCTAACAAAAGAAAATATTTTTTTAGAGACTTAAATCCCTCAAGAAAAATGTCAAATAGATCCATCATTGAGAAAAGTCCATTTAAAATAAATATTCAATTAACTATCAAAATTAAAATAGCATAGAAAGTCACCAAGAAACTTTCCTCACCCCCAAAC
Organism: Nicotiana benthamiana; assembly: GCA_034376525.1. Taxonomy (NCBI): domain Eukaryota; kingdom Viridiplantae; phylum Streptophyta; class Magnoliopsida; order Solanales; family Solanaceae; genus Nicotiana; species Nicotiana benthamiana. The sequence continues at coordinate 161,093,753 of CM067339.1, forward strand.
TAAAAATTTTGCATTGTCCCTAATGCACATTATAACTAATAAAAGGGTAAAAGAAAATCCTTGGTAGGCCAAAGGCCGAAGCATTGCAGCTCATGGGGTACTCAGACTTCTCCCAAGCTTGATCCTTCGTGTGGGTACCTCACACTTAGTTAAAACCATTTAGTTTGTTGTTATATCCTTCCAATACTTTGCTTTCCATTCTCCTAGAAAATGAAAAATTGACACTCCAAAAATAATACAATTACAAAAATATAATAATAATAATAATAATAATAATAATAATAATAATAATAATAATAATAATAATAATAATAATAAACTAAAATAAAAGAAAGTAATAAAGCTGAGTTGCCTCCCAACAAGCGCTTGATTTAACATCGTGGCACGACGTGAATTACTTTTTGCCTCCACCTAGAGCTTATGAATTGAACCCCAAGTTTTGATTCGAGCTTGTGATTATGGTCATGGGGCGGTGGAACGTTTCTAGCTGGCCCAAGGAAATAATGTAATATTCTGCACTCCTTGGCCTTTGTATGAGGTATGTGATCCTGACTTTCTAGCAAGAAGAATGCCAGAATATTTGCACCTTGTTCCTCATTCCTTGACTCTCAATTGGTTCGGATGACTCTATTTCCATATCATCATCCAAACATAATGTGGAAAATGCTTGGAATATGGACCAACGCGCTCAAAAACATTAATTGTAGGATCTTCAACATCCTCAACATCAATGATACTAGAGTCAACAAAATTTGTATCCCCAATGTCCCTTGCTGACTCTAGTCTCACTTCATTAACATTAACGTCCTCAAATTGTAGTTGGTTAGGTTGTTGATGTTCTACTCTGACTTCCCCAATTAACACCTCAAATTCTTGCTCTTCTTGGCTACTATCCTCAATATTGGCTTGTTGAGCATTAAAAGCTAAAACCACTTAACTCAATTGAGCCTCCAACTTTCGAATAGTTGCCTCTAGCCTTTCTATGTGCAATTGTTTCTCATTGTTTTGTTCCAGAAGGCACTTTTAACATATCCTTGATCTCCTTCAAGTTTGCATTCACAGGTTCTTTGCTCCTATTAACTTCACAAGAAAAGGTAGAATCATCATAGTAAGCGGTTGGGAAAATAAGAAATATATGCACAACCATGAAGGTTACAATTTTTACCACCACACACATCACACACATTCCACAAATAAGATTGAGTTGGTGTACATAACTCGCTCTTATGAACGCTTTGAAAATTTTGCCACGATGGTTTCCTCCACAATATGTATGGAGATCAATAGTAGAATTATCTATACCTAAATTCCCATAATTCGAAAATGTCATGTTTTTCAAATCAACAGTTATACCAAAAAAATTTAAAAAAAATAAAAGTTTAAACTTGAACCCGAGCAATATATAGAACTACAACTACACCGTTACTTCCCAAGCAACGGTGCCAAATTTTGATCACGCCCAACTCTAGTCCTAACAAGGATAATCGATCGTTGCAAATATACTCTAAGTATTTATACCTAGAGTCGAACCCACGGAGAACTAAGGCTTAGCTGTATTTGTTTCATATCACTAAGAATACAAGATAGGAAAATTTCCAAAATTACAAAGATTGACATTTAGTAATTAACAGTTTATGGTATTTCTAACAACTAAAACTGATAATAAATAAACAGATGAAAACAAACTACGCTTGAATTGTAAACAATTGGAATAAAGGTCTAAGGTAATAGTTTCCCCCATTGTTCATTTCAATAGTTGCATGTTTCTTATTGCTTTGACTTAGTTGCATCTATCAATCCTGAACTCTCCAGCTATCATAAATCTCTCTCAAACAATTATGATAATTTATTATACGCACTATCTCAAGATACACTAACTAGATTCACATTACAGTTAACTTAGATCGCATCCGAGGTATCGTTATCTCTAATTTAACCTCTAAACCCTCAGTTCTGATTCTCGCATACACTCCGGGAGTGATGTTGTTCAAACAACTACCTAAATATGCACTCCCACTCAAGCAGATACATAATAAATAGGAACGGCTAATTGAGGATCCTTTCAATTAAGCAAAATCAAATGTAGTTGAACAAATAGAGATTAACAACCAACTCAAAACTATATTAATATAACAACCAATTCATCCCCAACGGGTTTCACCAAAACCTTAGATTAGAAACGTTAGCTACTCATAAAATAACAAAAATCACAAAAGAATTCATATTGAAAGGTAAAAGAACAAAGAAGAAGATTAAAGATTGATGCCCAATGATCCTCCTTGGCTCTTGCCCTTCCTTCTGATGTTTTTCACTTCCAAAAATCCTTCTCTTCTTTCTTGGTCGGCATCCCTGGTTTAATATAGGGTTTAGGGCTTAAAATCTTGTGCTTTGCACTTTGGTACCTGAAGTTCACGCTCTTGCCGCGGTCCTACCGCGGTAACACCAGGACCGTAGCCAGAGAAGCCTTCAGAATCTACAGTAGTGTTCTGCCGTGGTCCTACCACGGTTACGCCCGGACAGTGGCAGACCAGCTTCAGTTCGGGTTGGGTCCCTTCGCATGGTGAACTTTGTGGATATTGTATGATTGGTCTCCTTTTCTCCGCAATTGATCACAAAATTACTCCACGGACTTTTTTTATTGGATATACCCGCAAAGTAAGAAATGCACTAATCAGAGCATTTTGTTATCACTTTTTACCGTAAAAGCTATACAAAAATGTGGTTCTTTAGGCCCGAAAATTATAGTCTAATTTACCTATCATCAACACCCAACACTTAAACCATTGCTCTTCCTCGAGCAATCAAACTACAATTTATATAGACACGGCCTTCCTAAACAATTCTCCTAACTCATCACACGAAGAGTATTTCAAATAGATTAAGCACAAAATCGTAACATCTTCACCTCAAGATTTGATTCACAAGTACAACGCATTATTCATAACTCACCAACTTACTCTAACCTAGAGGTCACTAACATTACCTTTCCTTCATGAATCAAGTGCTCTCACACAACACAAGAAAGTAGTTCCACACAACAAAATTTAAGAACACTTAGGAACTCAAGATAGAAAAAATTCACTTAATCTCATAAATAACATTCATATGCCATAAAAGATGCACCATAAGCTTTCCCGTAGTATACTACTCTACTAATCAAGCTCATTCAATCTAGGATACGGGACGGGTATGATGTGTTTAGATATAAGAGTGACTACACCTCCCTAAGCACTTTAATACATATACTTTAACATCCAAACCTCATACTTATGTCAAACCCAAATTTCCACCTTCACATCAATGTAAATTACCCCATTCTTCTTTAAGCACACTTACGTCACGAGCCACCACTTATCAAGGAATCTTTTTCTTTTTTTTCTTTTTTCTTTTTGTTTTTATTTTAACAACAATCCAACTATTTTTTTTTCAATTCAATTGGCTCTTCCTCTTTCAAAACAGTGCACTTTTCTCTTTATTCCATTAGTTCCACTCAAAAGTCAACCCAACCATCCTACACTATAACTTTTGCAAAGTGCATATCAATTCAAGTGTTCATGAGAGGTAAAAAGGTTCAAATAGATGGTTAATTCGAATAAATGGGTAAGGCATGTAATGTGGTTTCCAAAGAAACTAGATTACAGGCTCAAATGGGTTAACTACGATATATAACAAATTAGGTGGGTAAAATATGCATATCTGGATCGACAAAGAAATGCTTATATCACTTCCTAGACTGAATAAACTATTTCTCTTTACAAACACACAAGGAAAGTTCTATGCATCAAATGTAATGCACTGAATAACGCAAAACCTTCCACATACATGGCACATAACTCACTCAAGATTGGATTCATAGACACTCTAGTCAAAGCAGTTAAGCTAAGTTAAGATCATACAATTTAAGGTACTCATACAAGAGTCAAAAATTGAGCTTAACCGTCAAGACCAAAGTACTCACTATTCTCAAGGTATAACAAAGTCAAGAGATATTGCTTCAATTCAAAACACAACACAATGGCTCCTACTCCAAAAAAATAAAAAACTAACTACACCTGGTTCAAATAAAACCCTTGAAAAAAAATCGCGGCACAAAGAAAAACCAAGGGGGAATTGCTACACAACCTAACAAAAGAAAATATTTTTTTAAAGACATAAATTCCTCAAGAAAAATGTCTAATAGATCCATCGTTGGAAAAATCCCATTTTTAATAAAATATAAAATTAACTAACACAACTAATATAGCTTAGAAAGTCACCAAGACACTTTCCTCACCCCACACTTAAAATTGTGCATTGTCGCCAATGCACACCATAATTAATAAAAGGGTAAAAGAATCTCCTTAGTAGGCCAAAGGCCGAAGTATTGCAGCTCATGGGATACTAAAACTTATCCCAAGCTTGATCTTTCCTGTGGATACGCCACACTTAGTTCCAACCATTTGGTCTGCTGTTGCATCCTTCCAATACCTTTGTTTTCCATGCTCCTAGAAAAAGAAAAATTGACACTTCAAAAATAATACAATTAAAAATAATAATAATAATAATAATAATAATAATAATAATAATAATAATAATACACTAAAATAAAATAAAGCAATAAAGCTGGATTGCCTCCCAACAAACGCTTGATTTAACGTCGCGGCACGGCATGAATCACCTTTTGCCTCCACCTCGAGCTTATGAATTGAACCCCAAATTTTGGTTCAAGCTTATGATTATGGTCATGGGAACGAATCTAGCTGACCCAAGAAAATAATTTAGTACTCTGCACTCCTTGGCCTTTGTATGAAGTATGTAATCCTGACTTTCTAGCAAGAAGAGTGCCAGAATATATGCACCTTGTTCCTCATTCCTTGACTCGTCAATTGGTTTGGATAACTCTATTTCCATATCATTATCCAAACATAATGTGGAAAAATGCTTGGAGTGTGGACCAATACGCTCAAACACATGAACTTTAGGATTTTCAACATCCTCAACATCAATGATACTAGAGTCAACAAAATTTGTATCCTCAATATCTTTGGCTGACTCTAGCCTCACTTCTTCAACATTGACATCCTTAAATTGTAGTTGGCTAGGTAGTTGATGTTCTACTCTGACCTCCCTAATTAACACCTCAAATTCATGATTTTCTTGGCTACTATCCTCAATATTGGCTTGTTGAGCATTAAAAGCTCCAACCACTTGACTCAATTGAGCCTCCAACTTGCAAATAGTTGCTCTTGCCTTTCTATGTGCGATTGTTTCTCATAGTTTTGTTCCAGAAGGCACTTTAGCATATCCTTGATCTCCTTCAAGTTTGCATTCCCAGGTTCTTTGTTCCTATTAACTTCAAAAGAAAAGGTATAACCTTCATAGTAAGCAGTTGGGGGAAAATAAGAAATATAAGCACAACCATGAAGGTGACCATTATTACAACCACACACATCACACACATTCCACAAATAAGATTGAGTTGGCGTATCGCTCTTAGGAACGTTTTGAAAATTTTATCACAGGTGGTTTCCTCCACAATATGTACGGAGATCAATAGTAGAGTTATCTATACCTAAATTTCCATAATTTCAAGATGTCATTTTTCTCACATCAACGGTAATACAAAAACTACAAAAAAAATAAAACAAAATAAAAGTTTAAACTTAAACCCTAGAAATACATACAACTACAACTACACCGTTAGTTCCGCGGCAACTGTGCCAAAATTTGATCACGCAAAACTCTAATCCTATAAGGATAAGTGGTCATTGCAAATATAATCTGAGTATTTATGCCCAGAGTCGAACCCACAGAGAACTAAGGCTTAGATGTATCTGTTTAATATCACTAACAATATAGAATTGAACAATTTCCTAAATTATAAAGATTGAGATTTAGTAATTAACAGTTTATAGTATTTCTAAAACCTAAAAGTGAAAATAAATAAACAGTTGAAAACTAACTATGCTTGAATTGTAAATAAGTGGAATAAAGATCTAAGGTAATGGTTTCTCCCGTTGTTGATTTCATTAGTTGCATATTTCTTATAGCTTTGACTTAGTTGCCTCTATAAATCATGAACTCTCCAGCTATCAAAAATCTCTCTCAAGCAATTATGATAATTTATTAGACGCACTATCTCAAGCTACGCTAGCTAGATTCACATTATAGTTCACTTAGATCGCATCCGAGGTATCGTTATCTCTAATCCAACCTCTAAAATCTTCGCTTGGTGCACTTTGTGAACATTGTATAATTGGTCTCGTTTTCTTCATAATGGTTCCAAAAAGTACTTCACATACTTCTTTTATTGGTTCTTTAGGCCCTAAAATTATAGTCTAAAATTTACCTATCATCAACACCCCACACTTAAAACATTTCTCGTCCTCGAGCAATTAAACTACACTTTATATAGACACGACCTTTTTAAACAATAATCCTAACTCATCACACCAAGAATAATTCAAATAGACTAAGAAAAAAAGCGTAACATCTTCACCTCAAGATTTGACTCCCAAGTACCACGCATTATTCACAACTCACCTACTTACTCTAACCTAGAGGTCACTAACATTACCTTTCTTTCATGAATCAAGTGCCCTCACACAACACATGAAAGTAGTTCCACACAATAAAATTTAAGAATACTTAGGAACTCAAGATAGAAAGAATTCACTCACTCTCATAAATAACATTCATATGCCACAAAAGATGCACCATAAGCTTGCCCGTAGTGTACTACTCTACTCATCGAGCTCATTCAATCTAGGATCAATTAGGACTTTATTTGATTGTAATGTAGGCTACGAGACAGGTAGGATACATTTAGATATAAGAGTGACTACACCTCCCTAAGCACTTTAATACATGTACTTTAATATTCAAACCCCATACTTATGTCAAACCCAAATTTCCACCTTCACATCAATGTAAATTACCTCATTCTTCTTTAACCACACTTACGTCAAGAGCCACCACTTATCAAGGAATCTTTTTCTTCCTTTTTTAAATTTTCACAAAAATCCAACTTTTGTTTTTCAATTCAAGTTGCTCTTCCTTTTTCAAAACAGTGCACCTTTCTCCTTATTCCATTCGTTTCACTCAAAAGCCAACCTAACCACCCCACTCTTTAATATTTGCGAAGTGCATAACAATTCAAGTGTTCATGAGAAGTGAAAAGGTTCAAATAGATGGTTAATTCCAATAAATGGGTAAGTCTTGTAATGTGGTTGCCAAAGAAATAAGATTACATGCTCAAAGAGGATAACTGCTATACATAACAAATAGGTTGGTAAAATATACATATCTGGCTCGACAAAGAAATGCCTATACCACTTCCTGCACTGAATAAAACAATTATTTCATTTTGCAAACACACATGGCAAGTTCTAGGCATCAAATGCAATGCAGTGAATAACGCAAAACCTTCCACACACATGGCACATAACTCACTCATGATTGGATTCATAGACACTCTAGTCAAAGTAGTTAAGCAAAGTTAAGATCATATAATTTAAGGTACTCATACAAGAGTAAAAAATTGAGCTTAAATGTCACTACCAAAGTGCTCACTATTCTCAAGGCATAACAAAGTCAAGAGATATTTCTTCAATTCAAAACATAACACAATGGCTCCTACTCCCAAAAAAATAAAAAACTAACTAAACACAGTTCAAACAAAACCCTTGGAAAAGAACCGCGGCACAAAGAAAAACCAAGGGGGAATTTCTACACTACCTAACGAAAGAATTTTATTTTTAGAGACTTAAATTCCTCAAGAAAAATGTCTTATAGATCCATCGCTGGGAAACTCCATTTTAATAAAAATATTGAATTAGCTAACACAACTAAAATAGCACAGAAAGTCACCAAGACACTTTTCTCACCCCGCACTTAAAATTTTGCATTGCTCTCAATGCACACCATAACTAATAAAAGGGTAAAAGATAACTCCCTCATAGGTCAAAGGCCGAAGCATTGCAGCTCATGGGGTACTCAGACTTCTCCCAAGCTTGGTCCTTTGTGTGGGTACCTCACACTTAGTACCAACCATTTGGTTTGCTATTGCATCTTTGCTTTCCATGCTCCTAGAAAATGAAAAATTGACACTAGAAAAATAATACAATTACGAAAAAATAATAATAAACTAAAATAAAAGAATTTAATAAAGTTGGGTTGCCTCCCAACAAGGTCGCGACGTGAATCACTTTTTGCCTCCAGCTCGAGCTTATGAATTGGATCCCAAGTTTTGATTCAAGCTTACGATTATGGTCATGGGGCGGTGGAACGAATCTAGCTATCCCAAGGAAATAATGTAATATTCTACACTCCTTGGCCTTTGTATGAGGTATGTAATCCTGACTTTCTATCAAGAATAATTCCAAAGTATATGCACCATGTTCCTCATTCCTTGACTATGTAATTGGTTCGGATAACTCTATTTCCATATCATCATCCAAACATAATATGGAAAAATTCTTGGACTGTGGACCAATGCGCTCAAACACATGAACTTTAGGATTTTCAACATCCTTTACATCAATGATACTAGAGTCAACAAAATTTGTATCTTCAATATCCTTTGCTGACTCTAGTCTCACTTCTTCAACATTGACATCCTCAAATTGTAGTTGGCTAGGTTGTTGATGTTCTACTCTGACCTCCCCAGTTAACACCTCAAATTGATGCTCTTCTTGGCTACTATCCTTAATATTGGCTTGTTGAGCATTAAAAGCTCCAACCACTTGACTCAATTGAGCCTCCAACTTGCGAATAGTTGTCTCTTGCCTTTCTATGTGCAATTGTTTCTCATTGTTTTATTTCAGAAAGCACTTTAGCATATCCTTGATCTCCTTCAAGTTCACATTCCCAGGTTCTTTGTTCCTATTAACTTCAAAAGAAAAGGTAGAACCATCATAGTAAGCGGTTGGTGGAAAATAAGAAGGATAAACACAACCATGAAGGTGACCATTTTTTACCACTACACACATCACACACATTCCACAAATAAGATTGAGTTGGTGTACATAACTCGCTCTTAGGAACGTTTTGAAAATTTTTCCATGGGCGATTTCCTCCATAATATGTATGGAGATCAATAGTAAAATTATCTATACCAACAATTCCCATAATTCCAAGATGTCATGTTTCTCAAATCAACAGTTATACAAAAAATACAAAAGAAAAAATAAAATAAAATAAAAGTTCAAACTTGAACTCTAGCAATATATAAAGCTACAACTACACCGTTAGTTTCGCGGCAACGGCGCTAAAATTTGATCACGCCCAACTCTAGTCCTAATAAGGATAAGCGGTCGCTTGCAAATATAATCTGAGTATTTATGCCCAAAGTCAAACTCACGTAGAACTAAGGCTTAGTTGTATCTGTTTAATATCACTAAGAATATAAGATAAAACAATTTTCTAAATTATAAAGAGTGAGATTTTGTAATTAACAGTTTATGGTATTTCTAACAACTAAAACTGAAAATAAATAAACAGCTGAAAACTAACTATGCTTGAATTGTAAATAATCAGAATAAAGGTCTAAGGTAATGGTTTTCTCCATTGATTTCATTAGTTGCATATTTCATATAGCTTTGACTTAGTCGCCTCTATTAATCATGAACTCTCCAGCTATCATAAATCTCTCTCAAGCAATTATGATAATTTACTAGACGCACTCTCTCAAGCTACGCTAGCTAGATTCACATTACAGTTCACTTAGATCGCATCTGAGGTATCGTTATCTCTTATCCAACCACTAAACCCTCAATTATGACTCTCACCTACACTCCGGGAGTGATGTTGTTCAGACAATTACCTAAATATGCACTCTCTCTCAAGCAGATACATAATAAATAGGAACGGCTAGTTGAGGATCACTTCAATTTAACAAAAATCAAAACGTAGTTGAACAAATAGAGATTAACAACCAACTCAAATCTATATTAATATAACAACGAATTCGTCCCAAACGGGTTTCACCAAAATCTTATATTAGAAAAGTTACCTACTCATGAAAATAACAAAAATCACGAAAGAATTAGCATTCAAAGGTAAAAGAATAAAGAAGAAGATTAAAGATTGATGCACAATGATCCTCCTTGCCTCTTGCCCTTCCTTCTGGTGTTTTTCACTTCCAAAAATCCTTCTCTTCTTTCTTGGCCGACTTCCCTCGTTAAATAAAGGGTTTAAGGCTTAAAATCCCGTGTTTTCCACTTTGGCCCCTGAAGTTTACGCGTCTTGCCGCGGTCATATAGCGATTACTCCAGGATTGCGGCTAGAGTGGCCTTCAGAATCTGCAGTAGTGTTGTGCCACGGTCCTACCGCAGTTACGCCCCGACAGCGGCAGACCAGCTTCAGTTTTTGTTTTGTCCCTTCGCTTGGTGCACTTTGTGGATATTATATGATTGGCCTCTTTTTCTCCGTAATTGATCCCCAAAGTACCCCACGGACTTCTTTTATTGGATATAACCTGCAAAGCATAAAGCACTGATCAGAGCCTTTTGTTATCACTTTTTACTGTAAAAGCTATACAAAAAAAGTGATTCTTTAGGACCTAATTACAGTCTAATTTACCTATCATCTGTCATGGTGATTAAATAATTAAATCCAACTTCCCAATCCCAGGAGGAACTTTATGCTAAATATGAAAACACATTCCTTCTTATATATAGAGAGAAGGCAACAGCATGGGCGAAGCCATATGTCTGAAATGATGATTAGTTGATCATCCTTCATCGGAAAATAGTAATAAGCATATAAGTAAAATATTAGGTTTAATAGGTATATATCATATGTTAAACATTTTTAGTCGAAGAATTACTTTTACTTTATTTAAGTTTGAATACTCTTAAAAATATTAGAAAAAAAGGGTTGCTTACTTGCTTATCTGCCCTTTGCAAAACTGACCTATCCAAGGAGGCTGGCAAGAGGAGCTCTTAGAATGGACAAAATTAGACTGACGTCCTTTAGGATAGGACTGCCGAACATACTGGATGATATGTTGAGCCTCCTTGAAATTCACTCTGTTATCTACGGTATGTGCTGCTCTCTGGTTTAAGTCATGCATGCCTTCTTATGCTAAGGGTAGAAAACTACTCATCTCTTTCATTGTTCAATCTTAGTGCTCCTCCTATATTGCAAAGGGTACAAAAACAGATAGCGGCTTCGACTTTAATTTTCTGGGGGCGCTAAATAATGAATCATCTATCATAGAATTAAAGTTAATAGGCAGCAGCTCCCCAAAGCTCTCAAAAACTTGTACCTATTAGCAGAGGCGGAGCCAAGATTTAAAGCTTACTGATTCGAAATTTTAATTCTTTTAAGTTATTGGGTTCTAAATTAATAATTTATACATATTATTAATGAACTTTTTTAAAATAAATTCGTGAACTGGATCAAAATGACTGAGTTTAAACCGAACCTTTACTCGATGATACTTCAACTTCTCTAAGCGCTCAACTATAGGGAGCTGCACTTGCCAGATCTTTCTTGAAGAATTCAAATACATTTACGGAGGATAGAATATTATCTTGTAAATAAACTTTACTCAAGCGAAATACGATAAAAATCTTAAGTATTTGTTACAATTTCAGAAGTACGATATTTGAAATGCAAATATATAGAAATATTAATAGCGATAATAATCATGAGATACAAAATATTTATTCACAAATCAAAAGAAAAACAAAAGTAGTTGGATAAATAAAATAAATCAGTTGATGCGGCGGCACAGGGTAATTCCATCACCAACGGGAAGCATGCAAATCTCAATTCTTGGATCAGCTGCCAAAGCTTTGTTAAGTTCCAATACGAAGTCCCTATAGTACCTTACGTATTTCCTCATAGGGGCATCAGGTGGAGCCGCCACAGAACCATTCCATAGGGTGTTGTCGTAGCCAATCACACCACCAACTTTTACTAATTCTATTATCCTCTTGTGGTAGTTGATGTAATTGTCCTTGTCAGCATCCACGAAAATGAAATCATACGTACCATGATTATTTTTCTGATAAGAAAATAACAATTCAAATGAATCATCATGTAGTTTAAAGAAAATTAAACATAAAAATGATAATATATATATATATATAGGATATGATGTGGGAAACATACATCTTCAACCATTAAATCAAGAACAGGCAAAGCAGGACCTTCTCTAAAATCAATTTTATGAGCCACGCCAGCCTTTTGGATTACGGGCAACCCGATTTCGTAATTTTCCCTGTTAATATCCATTGCCAATATCTGCAGAATCAAACCAAAAAAAAAAAGCAATTAGTTCCTAATTGTTCTTGGTCTTATTTTCTTCTCAAAACCGAATTTGCTCTTATCATAATAGGCAAAAGTGGCGTGCACGATTTATGATAACTTGTTTTTGTACGTGGTCGTTGAGGCGACAATAATAATCTAGTAATTAAAATCATACAGTAACTCTAATTATATCATATCACTAGCTGAAATTTAAGTGACCCCTAGTTAAATAATTACTGATGTGTAACTAGACATTCAGTAGTTTGAGTTAAATGCAACTTCAAATTTGAGTAACCCCCACCCCCCACTATTATAAGGATTACATTGAAGTAGATCTGAAAATTTTCAAAAGTTGAATGGGATTGTGCCTAAAGTCAAATGTCCACTTACTTATCCTCTTAGACTTTTATGCTTTTCTTTTTCGTTCTCCTTCTTATTTTCTTCTACGTTTCTGTTTTATTCTATTTTATTTTATTGTGGGTAAGTCTTTTCAAGAGGATGCAGTATTTGAATATGTTAATTGATCATTATCCATATATGGATTTTTACCTTTCCATCATCAGGAAGAGCAAGAGCAGTAGCAAGAAGGGAGTAGCCAGTGTAAACACCAATTTCCATGGTGTTTTTAGCATTGATCAATTTCAGTAGCATGCTCAAGAATTGTCCTTCATCTGCTGACGTTGTCATTAGATTCCTGTTTCCAACAAATATGCATATTATTCAGTAACAAAAAAAAAAGCTTCTTTAGAAATTAACCTTCTACATATACTATAATATAGTATATATGTGTTGCTCGAATTTTTCAAAAATATTGATACTCTGTACAACATAAATCTATATATTATATTTACCATGGATGCTTAGCAGTCAATTCTCTGAGCTCTTTCATGGGTTCTGGCTCTCTTGGGTATACGCTGGTTTCAAGTATGTACTGTAACATGTAGCAACCAATAACCATTAGCCACAACAACATAAAAATTACTATGTCATGGCCAGATTAAGAATATATGCATAACTTGATGGGTTCAATTTTTCATATTCTTATTTTATTTTTATAATTATAGGTTCAGAATTAAACATTTGTTGTGTTAAATTAGAATTTTTTGAATATATATCTATATTGTTATGTCAAAATACTAGTTCAGTGGAAATCATTATTTAAAAGTTCATCCTCATTCGGATTATGCAGTGAATATGAAACATCATTTACGTACAAATTATTTAAAATTCTGAATTAAAAATTTTCTTTTAAGGAATAAGAGTTAGGAAATTGTTATACCTGGTAAAGAGCATCACTTTGTAAAAGGCTCTTGTGGCCAACCTCTTGGTGTTTGGCAACCTGAATTTCTTGTGCTGCACCGTTCTCAGCCATGTTAATTTCTTGAGTTCTTAACTCTTGCAAATTCTGCTCTCTTTTTCTTTAGCTTTTTCTCGTTTGTTTTATTTGCTTTCACTCAATTTCCTTTCCTTTGGTTTCTGATTTTTGAATGAAGGGAATGGAAATATATATACTATGCTCTATAAGGATAATGGATGCTAGGTGTCTGAATTAGATGGGGTGAGTTTATTGACTATACCAAGTTAAGGCTTGCATGAACAGAGGCAGCCCACCAACTAGGCAAAAAGTTGGTGAGATTCCTTCTTGATGTGATTCTAATATAAAATGGACCCCACGTGTCTGTGTGTGGATCGGATCCGACTTAGCATATTTTGGATTGAATTATGGATTTCGGATCCTAAAAGATGTATTCGGAATTCGATTTGAATTAATATCGGATCAAATTTTAAAGTTTGGATCGAATCGAATTTTCGTTTGGATCAAATTATTATGCTTCAAAATTACAATTGTATATTTTCTTTTTAAAAGTGACAATACAATAAGAAAAATTTATGTTCTTGAAATTATGAGATTACTATGGTGTCAATATAGCTAAATCCATTAATTGTAAAGGTAATAACTTCGAGAAAAATATAAAAAAAAAAAATACTAACTATCTCGAATTAAAGTCTAGTATTATATATGATCTAATAATTTTGAATTTGATCGGATTAAAATTACGCTAACTCGAGTCCGATTCGAAATCCAAAATTAATACACACACTTTGAAACTTAATCCAATCTGAAACCCGAAATAAACGAATGGGTTCGAATTTTAAATATTCAATCCAAATGAAAAATTCTACATGGGACCAATGGAAGTTGTTGCAATGGACTCTCAACCACCGAATACCTATCACGCATGATGACGTCATGGAAACGTCAAAACTTAATTGTTGGGTAAATAATGGGGCATGATTATTTTATTTATTTTCACGTTACACATAAAATATAGAAGAAGAAAAGCAGGAGAAGATCCGCTAGGAGTGGGACGTGAAATAGGTAGACAAAAAAGAAAAGAAAAGAAAAGAAAAGCTAAACCTAGCTGCTGGTTGGTAAATATAGCTGTAATACACTTTTTAATTAGGTTTTTGTTTTTGATAAATAAAAGTTTTAATAAGTTTGTAGAATATATTTGGACAGAAGCGAAACCAATATTTGAAGCTTATTGGTCCGAAATTCTAATCGTTTGAAATTACCGGATTCTAGATTAATAATTTATACATATTTAATGAAATTTTTTAGACAAACACAAGTTTCAAATTAAAGCTACTGATTTCGGTCTAACCCACTCTGACACACCAACTCCGCTCCTGTATTTGGATTTCTCAAAAGCAACTATCTAAATGATTTTTTTTTTTTTTTTGAAAATACGTTTTCAAATAGCACCCAAAATTCTCATTACATCAACTGAAAACCAAATAAAAATATTAAATAAGTGGATAATTTAAATGAGGAAGAAAGAAAGGGGACAAATTAGGTTAGTTCAGTAGGCGAAAGAGAAATTTGTTTGTGAAGATTTGGTCAGTGGTTGGTGGGGAAAAAAAAATCTGTTTTCAATAAAATTTTGATAGGATAACAAGCAATTATGCTAAAAGTTGGTAAAATGGTGACCCCAGACCCAGAGACAACCGTCCTCTTCGACTTTTCCATTCTCTCTTCTTTTTGTTCTTTTAGTTCTTTCTTTTTTCCTCTAGGGTGGAGCCAACAAATTAGATAAAATGGAGTCGAATAGGAACTCCACTTTGACTTCTTTTTTTTTTTTTTTTACGCTTCAACCATTATTTCTCAGAATAATTTCAGTGGGTAGGAATTTAAAGCATTATATAGGGGAAGTTTGATAATATACTAATTTGTAAAATTTACTTTTATGGTATACTTAAATTTTAAAATTACATTAAATATTCCAAAGATATTACTCTCTGTACCTTCAAATCTTTTAATATATTTGGAGAAATTTCATAATATTCTAATTTAGAATACAATTCAAATAAAAAAAATATCATAATATTTTAATTTGGAATATCGTGTCCAAAACATTTCATTTTATTTTAATAAGAAATACAATATTCAATCTAATCATACCTAAATATTTTAATTTGAAATATAATATTTAAATCAAAAATATTATACTATTCTAATTTAGTATATAATATTCAAACCAAATAGACAATATTCTAAATTGCAATACAGAATCCAAACTAAGTATACCATAATTTTTAATTTTGGAACATAATATTTGACGCAAACATTCCATAATTTTTTAAATTTGAGATACATGATCACATCCAATTCTAGTCCTAAAAAAGATAAGCGGTCACTGCAAATATAATCTAGCCTAAAAGTCTGGAATCGAATTACACAGAAAATTAAGGTTTTGCTATAATCGTCCAATATCGCAAAGAAGACAAGTTTAAACAATTTCTAAGTTATAACATTAAGATTTTTATATCTAACTAATTAACTAATAAATTAAAATAATAAATTATCAATAAAGATATAAAAGGTTAGAGACAAGATTAAGGAGGTCTAGACTAATAATTTTTTCAATTGACGGAATCCTTCCCATTAAGTTTCCACAATTTTACCTATGTATTCTCTACTTATCATGAGCATTTTAGGTGTCGTAATTCTCTCTCGAGAAACTACAATAATTTACTAGATATATTCTCTCGAACTATGCTAGTTGGCTTTATCTAACCGCTCATTATGACCACGTCAAGGCTTTGTTATTTCTAAACCTACCCTTAAACCTACTGTATTTATTTCTCACATACGTTAGGAGTGACGTTGTTCAACGAAGACCTAAATATATATCTTTTCTCAAGCAACACATAATAAATAGGCACAATCAATCGATGGTCATTCAACAATAAACACGTAGTTGAACAAGTAGAGAAATCCAAAAGCTCAATTATATAAAAACATAACAAGAATTTATCCTACAAAAGGTTCCATCAAAACCCTAGATAACTAATTAGCTATCAATAATAGTATGTAAAACTATAATACTAAAATTAATAACCAACAATGAAAAACAGGAAAAGGAAGGAAAACTAGTAGAAGAATTCTCCATCTTACTCCTATTGTGTCTCTGCCTCCTTAGGTCGAATCTGTGTCAAAAATATATCCAACCTCCTCAAAATACTATTTTTCCATGTATATATATCAAGTAGGTTCAGGACCAAACAATTATACCTTCTCCTACGTAAAAAAGGATAAGTTTTTAGGCCTGGACATCTATGGTCGTGGTCCGGACGCGATATTTGAAAAGTCTATTGGTTCATGCATTTTGCACCTTGTTCCTTTTGGAATTTGAAAAAATATAAAACGTGAAAGTTGTAAATCTTTGAGTTAGATTTTCCACCATATATTGTATAACCAAAATAGAGTTTGGAGCAAAGAGTTATGTCAATTTTACTAGACAGTGCACAATATACCGATTCGAGTCTTCGTTCGTTCTTAACTATCAAATTTGATCCCCGAACACGATCTCGGCTTACTTCCTTGGGCTTTTAGTTATACTTCAAAGCTCCAAATCACTTGGATTATTCCATTGCATCTATATACCTTGGAATCACTTCTACAATGCATAAAATACACAATTAGTACAAAACACTAGCGATTAAAGCTCAAACTCAATTAAAGTGCAGTAAATTAGAGTGTAATAAGCGACTAAAATATACTATTGTAGTCTATCATCAACACCCCACACTTAAATCATGTCTCATCCTCGGGAAATCAAATTATACTTTATATAGACACAGCCTTTTTTAAATAATTCTCCTAACTCATCATACCAAGAATATTAAAAATAGACTAAGTACAAAAGCGTAATATCTCCACCACAAGATTTGACTTACATGTACCACGTATTATTCACAACTCACTCACTTACTCTAATATAGAGGTCATTGACATTACCTTTCCTTCATGAATTTAGTGCTCTCTCACAACAAAAGAGAGTAGTTCCACACAGTAAAATTTAAGAACATTTAGGAACTTAAGATAGAAAGAATTCACTCACTCTCATAAATAACATTCATATGCCACAAAAGATGCAACATAAGTTTGTCCGTAGTGTACTACTCTACTAATCGAGCTCATTCAGTCTAGGATCAAGTAGGACTTTATTTGATTGTAATGTAGGCTGTGAGACTGGTAGAATACATTTAGATATAAGAGTGACTGCACCTCCTTAAGCATTTTAATACATATACTTGAACTTTCAAACATCATACTTATGTCAAACCAAATTTCGTCTTCACATCAATGTATATCACCCCATACTTCTTTAAGCACAATTATATCAAGGATCACGACTAATCAAGGAATATTTTTTTTCACAACAATACAACTCTTTTTTTTCTTTCTTTTTTTCTTTTTTTCTTTTTCCTTTTTTTGAAATCCAAGTGGCTCTTACTTTTTAAAACAGTACACATTTCTTCTTATTTCATTAGTTCCTCTCAAAAGCGAGACCAACTACCCCACACTTTAACTTTTTCACAGTTCATAATAATTCAAGTGCTCATAAAAGGTTAGAAGGTTCAAATAGATGGTTAATCAAGCAAATGGGTAAGGCTTGTAATTTGGTTACCAAAGAAATAGGATTACAGAGTCAGAGGGGTTAACTACGATACATAATAATTAGACGGGCAAAATATATATATCTGCCTCAACAAAGAAACACCTATTTCACTTCCAAGACTAAATAAAACTACTATTTCTCTTTGCAAACACACGAGGTAAGTTCTAGGCATCAAATGCAATGCACATAATAACATATACATCACACACACATGGCATGTAACTCACTCAAGATTGGTTTCATAAAGACATTCTAGTCAAAGCAGTTAAGCAAAGTTAAGCTTATACAATTTAAGGTACTTATACAAGATTCAAAAAGTAAGCATAGTTGTCACAACCAAAGTACTCACTATTTTCAATGCATAATAAAGTCAAGAGATATTGCTTCAATTCAAAATACACAATGGCTCATATTCCTGAAAAAAACTATTTACACCTGGTTCATACAAAACCCTTGGAAAAGAACCGCGGCACAAAGAAAAATTAATGGCGAATTGCTACACTACCTAACAAAGAAAAAATCTTTTTTTTTTCTTTTTTTCTTTAGACTTAACTCCCACATGAAAATTTTCTAATGGATCCTTCTTCGGGAAAAGTCCAATCTTTTCTAATTTTGAAAAAAAAACTATTCAATTAAACTAACACAACTAAAATAACATAGAAAGTCACCCAGACAATTTTCTCACCCCATATTTAAAATTGAGCATTGTCCCCAATGCACACCCATACATACAAGAGGATAAAAGAAACTCTCTGGTAGGACAAAAGCCGAAACACTAGCATCTCATGGGGTACTCAGACTTTTCCCAGGCCTGGTCCTTCGTGCGGGTACCTTACACTTAGTTCCAACCAATGATGTGTTGTTGCATCCTGCTAATGTCTTTGCATTCCATACTCCTAAAAGCAAACAAATTTAAACTACAAGAATAATACAATAATATAAATAAAGAAAGAAAGAAAACTAAAATAAAAAAATAAAAATAAAAAAGCTGGGTCACCTCCTAACAAGCGCTTGATTTAACGTCGCGGCACGATACGATCACTTTTTGCCTCCACTGCGAGCTTATGAATTGAACCCCCAATTTGTCTTGAAGTTTATAATTATGATCATGGGACGGTGGAACGGATCTGACCGACCCAAAAAAATAATGTAATATTCTGCACTCCTTGGCCTTTATTTGAGGTATGTAATCCTGACTTTCTGGTAAGAAGAATTTCAGAATATATACACCTTGTTCCTCATTAATTGACTATTCAATTGGTTCGGATGAATCTATTTTCATATCATCATCCAAACATAATGTGGAAAAATGCTTGGAGTGTGCACCAATGTGCTCAAACACATGAACTTCAGAGCTTTCAACTTCAATGATACTAGAGTCAACAAAACTTATATCCTCAAAGTCCTTGGTTGACTCTAGTCTCACTTCTTCAACATCGACATCCACAAATTGTAGGTGGCTAGATTGTTGATGTTCTACTCTGATTCCCTCAATTAACACCTCAAATACACACTCTTCTTGGCTACTATCCCCAATATAGGCTTGTTGAACATTAACAACTCCAACCACTTGACTCAGTTGAGCCTCCAAGTTGCAAATAGTTGCCTTTTGTTTCTCTATCTGCAGTTGTTTCTCATTATTTTGTTCCAGAAGGCACTTTAATATATCCTTAATCTCCTTCAAGTCGGCCTTCCCCGGTTCTTTGTTCCTATTAACTTCACAAGAAAAAGTAGAACCATCATAGTAAGGGGTTGGGGAAGATAAGAAATATAAGCACAACCATAAAAGTGACAATTTTTTCCACCACACACATCATACTCATTCCACAAATAAGATTGAGTTGGTGCACATAACTCACTCTCGGAAATATTTTAATAATTTTGATACAGGTGATTTTTTTTCACAATATGTACTAGATCAATATTAGAATTATCTGCACCTAAATTCCGATAATTCCAAGATGCTATGTTTCTCAAATCAACAGTTATAAAAAAATACAAAAAAACAAAAAAATAAATGTTCAAACTTGAACTTTAGCAATATATACAGCTACAACAACACCATTAGTTCCACGACAGTGGTGCCAAAATTTGATCATGTCCAACTCTAGTCCTAAAAAGTATAAGCAGTCGTTGCAAATATAATCCGGTCTAAAATTCCAGAGTCGAATCCCACAGAGACATAAGGTTTCGCTATAATTGTTCAATATCACAAAGAAGACAAGTTTGAACAATTTCTAAGGTTTAAAATTAATATTTTTATATCTAACTAATTAACTAATAAATTAAAATAATAAATTAGCAACAATGATACTAAAGGTTGGTGACAAGATTAAAGAGATCCAGAGTAATAAT
This sequence comes from Nicotiana benthamiana, assembly GCA_034376525.1. Classification (NCBI taxonomy): domain Eukaryota; kingdom Viridiplantae; phylum Streptophyta; class Magnoliopsida; order Solanales; family Solanaceae; genus Nicotiana; species Nicotiana benthamiana. The sequence goes on from CM067339.1 coordinate 161,114,311, forward strand.
TTTCCCGATTATCGGAATCCTTCCCGCTATGTTCCCTGCAATTTCTCCTATTTATTCTCTACTGATCATGACCATTTTAAGTTTCATAATTCTCTCTCGAGCAACTACAATAATTTACTAGACATATTCTCTCAAACTACACTAGTTGACTTTATCTAACTGCCATTATGACCACATCAAGGCTATGTTATTTTTAAACCTACCTTTAAACCCACTATATTTATTTCTCATATACATTAGGAGTAATGTTGTTCAACGATCACCTAAATATGTGTCATTTCTCAAGCAACACATAATAAATAAGCACAATCAATCGATGAACATTCAATCAACAACAATAAATACATAGTGGAACGAGTAGAGAATTCAACAACTCAATCATATAAAAACATAACAAGAATTTATCCTACAAAAGGTTCCAGAAAAATTCTAGATAACAAATTATCTATTCATAACAGTAAGTAAAACTACATTACTAAAATTCTTAACCAACAATAAAAAATAGGAAAAGAAAGGAAAAACTCGTAGAAGAACTCACAGCCTTAATCCTATTATGTCTCTGCATCCTTAGGCCAAATATGTGTTAAAAATCTGTCCAACCTCCTCAAAATACCATTTTTCCATGTATATATACCAAGTAGGGTCAGGCCCAAACAATTATACCTTCTCCTACGCAAAAAAGGACAAGTTTCCAGGCCTGGACGTCCGCGATCGCGGTCCGGACACAGCATTTGGCAAGTCTACTGTTTCGCGCATTTTTCACTCTGTTCCGTTTGAAATTTGGAAGAACGAAAAACAAGAAAGTTGTATTTGAGTTAGATTTCCAACCATATATTTTATAGCCCAAATGGAGTTTGGAGAAAAGAGTTATGTTTATTTTACTAGACAATGCACAATATGCCTACTCGAGTCTTCGTTCATTCAAATTTGATCTTCGAACATGATCCCGACTTACTTCCTTGTGCTTTTACTCAGACTTCAAAGTTCTAAATCACTTGAATTTATTCTATAGCATCTATATAGCTTGATATCCTACAAGGCATAAAATACACTATTAGTGTAAAACACTAGCGATTAAAGCTCAAACTCAATTAAAGTACAGTAAATTAAAGTGTAATAAGTGATTAAAATAAACAATTATAGCCTATCATCAATACTCTATCAAACCAAACATACGATACTATTGAAATTTGCAATACAGTTGTAGATAATAAATTTGGGTCAAGAAAATAAAATCAAGACTGAAAAATATTGCAACAGTCGTAGTATGTTATTTTAAATAATTTGAGTGTTACAATCTCTTTGATTCCTCTAATTTTACTTTTTCAATATACATTCAATGGCCTTTGAGTTTGATCTTGAATTTAAAGTTGATTTATCCGCTGCGAACACTTTGATTGTTGCCATGAATTGTATCACGAACAAATAGTGATCTTGAATGCCTTGTATTTAATTTGACTTCATTCTTGATCTTGAATACTTGTAATATGTATTGAAGTGCTTGAATGCTTGAACACTTGCAGTTTGCATAGAATTGTGACATTTGATCCACGAGCTCCCTTGTGTCTTCTTGTTATAATTTCTGGTATTGTTTCTGATTTATGAAAATCCATATTAATAGTTGTGGGAGGGAAGAGTTATGATAAGAATAAACTCTTTCTGACCAATCAAACTGAAGTGTGACAATGCTGCATTTGATTGGCCAGAACATGTAACTTACACATGTGGCGCAATTTTATTAGCCCTTTAATTTGACTTGGCATGCCTTGTCATTGACATAAGGCATGATCATATTGGCTCTTCCATTTGACTTGGTATGCCACGTTATTTGACACGTGGCACCAAACTGGGCCTCAAGGAGGAAGGCATATTGGGCCTAATGAAGTAGGATCATCATTTGTCGCCCAATCGAATGGGCTAGCCCTATAAAGTTGAACTCATTTATTTAACCCATTTGTATCTGAATTAATTCAACTATATTAGCCCATAGTATCTATTTGGACTAATATACCTTAAATTTAAAGTACAATCCAAATAATTTTATGAACATAAATTCAATAAAATTTAAATCTAAAATAGTATTCAAACCAAATGTACAATATTTTAATTTCGGAAAAGGGCTAGATAGGTCACTTTACTCTTAGAAATTAGTTATAAGTAGCGCCCGTTATATTATTCGAGGGTTTTTGTTGCTTCCATTACCCATTTAAATATAGAGATTTTTACCTTCATATACCATGTATGAAATTTTATTACCATTAATATTTAATGTTTGTGTTAATTACATTTCAGTATATAATTACCATTTATATACCATAATTCAAATTAGGGATATAATTAAGAGTGCATTTATATTAGGCATAATAATAGGACCATATCTTCTCACTTCTCTCACCTCACCCCCTCCGTTTTACCTTTATCCGTAACCCCTCCCCCCCCCCCCCCCCCACATGTTAGAAAAATTGTAGATAAAATGTAGATTGTTTTTTGAAGAAGATTTTGTAGAAGTTTTAGTCATATGAAAACATAAAATAATGCATCTACAATCAGAATACAATTAATCTACAATTTATCTACAAGATATCTACAAATTGGATACATTGAATTTTAATATCCAAATTCACATTTTAATTGTAGTATAATTGGTATTTTCGACATAATAATAAAAGATTTCTAAAAATTTTAGTCTTTCCAATCTATAATTTATATACAATTTATCTACAATTTCTGAAAATATGTCTTCTTCTTCTTCTTCTTCTTCGAGTTTCAATTTGAAATTCAGTCAAAACAAAGTCTAATCTTCACCAAAACCCCTCAAAATTGAGATATAAACTACAAACCATATTCTCAATTATTTTCAACAACACCTAATCCAAACAAATAATGATTTTTGAAAATCCAAATTTAATTCAAGACTTTCAAGCATTTTAATGGCTATCAACGGTGAAAAATATATGTAAGAACAGATGAAGATGAAGAACAGAAATCTCCTTTCCGTTCAAAAATTATGCAGCTTCTAGATCTCCTTTCTGTTTAAAAATTATGCAGCTTCTAGATCTCCTTTCCGTTTTAAATTTCGAATTTAATGTGGAATAAATTAATCCCAGATTTTGTGGTACTATTCGCGCGCTATAAATGGCAGATTCTGCCTAATTAATAATTGGTGTATAAATTGTAATTAAAATATAAACTGGGGAGGATAATATACAAGCTATGTAGATTTTTTGTAATAAGGTATCATATATGGTATGGTTAGGAAAAAATCCCTTAAGTATATTAATCCCTATATCTAACGGGCCCATTCTGATAAACATGTGGCAACATGTGAAACACCAAACTATTTCTCCTCTAATATCCAAATCCACCTGATCTAGCCCCGAACAAGAACAACACACCGGGAACCTATCTCTTTTCCTTTCCCTCCTCCTTTCTCTCCCAGTATTCTTCGTCCCCAATTCCCCTATTATCTGTTCCCTTTTTCGTTTTATTTCTTCCTTTTATCTATTTTTATATTATTTTTATTTTTGTCAACTCTTAAAGCACCAAAGGACGTATCTGGAAAACATACTCAATCATACATTTATTCCAAAATTTACATACTTCAATGGAGATGGGTCTTGGAATTTTAAATTGCAATGGATTAGATCAATTTGATTTGATAAATTCAAAGATTTACCTAGAAGTTCATTGAATGTTAAAAGCCAGCGCCAATTGAAGAGAAAATAGAGGAGCCTTCGTCTTGGTGTTATTTTGTTCTTCACAAATAATTCTCCGATTTTTTTCTACTAATTCTACTTCTTTATAATTTGGTAATTTCTTTCCATATTTACTAGAGTAGTAGTTTTGAAATGGGGTTTGTTGAGTTTTTAATTGGACTTTTATTGGAATTTTGAGTTGATTGCAGCTTCTGGTCGGTGAGATTGATGTTTCAGCGGCTACTCCACTTCAAACTATTAAATAGCTTGATTTTATGGTACGTTGCTAGCCTTAATAATAAGGTTGTTATAAACTAAAGCAAAAGACAAGAACAATAGAGCAAGAACAATAGCAATAGAGAGAAGAGTAGAGAGAGTTCTTCTTATTGAGTTGAGAGGGGTCTCAAGGGATGATTTACAATGGTAGGGGGCACCTCTATTTATAGGGGAGAGGAAGACTTAGCTACCACTAATAGAACTCTAAAATCTCTCTAATTAGATACATTAAAGACATTCACCTTAAATAGAAGTGTAAGAATCTTCTATTTCATAACACTCCCCCTTGAATGTCTATTCAATGATGTGCCTCATAAAACCTTAAAACCAAAACCCAATGGGAAAAATTAAAGTAAGGAAAAAGAGTACACATGTTTGAATATGCGCCTATTGGTTGCCTCGTTAAAAACCTTGCAAGGAAAACCCAGTGGGACAAAACCTTGTAAGGGAAAAAGAGTGCAACGCGCATTGACTCCCCCTAATGAGTACATCGATTTATATCCTTGAGCATTTGCATTCCAATCTTGTGCATCATCTTGAAATCATCATTCTTGATACATATGAACATTTTCATATAATGTCGTGGAATAACTCTTCAATATCTCCATAGATGCATTCTCAATGCCATCATGCTTATAGTTATAGCAAGATACATATGTACACAAATTGCACTTAGGATGTGGTACTTCAGGACCACGAATTGCATATGCTTCAAGCAACTTAAATCTTTCAAGTTAAGTCATGTAAGTCACATAATAAACTTTAGCTGCATATCAAGCTTTCATTAGTGATACTAAACAAATAAGATATCGAAAACTGACTATACATACCTTTGACTTTTATCTTTCAAGCATTTGAACTATAGGTTCAAAACTTCATGTCTTTCATATGGAATCAATTCTTCTTGAATTGTATCTCTTCCATTTAGTTGCTTTCTTTGAGTCAGCAAATGCGTATAGCATGCTTTGCAATATGTTGCAATTTGAATTATCCCTTTTATGAACTTCAGGTTCATATCATGATATTCGGGGATATACATATACAAATGAAAATTCATCCCATGTAACACTTTCTCAAGTGTTTATCATGTCTCCCCCTCATGTTAGTAAAGCTAACATGTTTCCTCAACTTTGGGAAATCATCTTTGTGCATTATGTCAATATACACAGCACCTTAATAATAAGATGAAATTATTTGGTTCCTGACCCTGAACCACTTGTGAGGGGAGAATATACTCTCGTATACAACTTATATCAAACTGATATATATATAACTTAGTTCTCATAAGAAACAGTTTAGCTATTAAGTGGAAGCACTCAATAATTATCTTGCTAAACCAACTTTAATATAAACCAACTTATCAAGATGAACTGTCTTGAGTAGAGAATCTGGAAACTATGCTCGAAGTTAGATTACTGAGCGATTTACCTCGCAAGCACTGCCAGGCTGCGGGTTAATAACAATGGCGCATGTAACCATATCATAGATGCATCATATGTGGTATACATGGCAGGTGAATGGGCCCATATTCACCTTTCATATTTCCAGAATTTAGGGGCTTCAACCCGAACTCTTTAGTTGGTCCGTTCAATTAATGAGAACAAGTGATACAAGAGTATTCGTAAAGAACTTTCTAGTTCTTTAATATTCACCTATGTGAATTTGCACATCATACTTCAAATGAGATGGCTAACATAAATTATCAATATTGGTAAACTTCAAATTTACACCATGACATGTGCACTTATCAATAAACTTCGGGTTTATTATGACATGGGTTTTATACCAATAGATATCCACTTTATTGTGGCATTCTTTCGTTTGTGTAGTACAAACTGGAGAACAAAAGCGGGTAGCTTTTCATATACAAATTACCCCGCTACAAGTTGTAGTAATAGGAGAATCAAAGCCTTCCTTTATTTATAGTCTCAATATAATCAATCGCTTTCGCGTGTACTTTGGAAACTGAATAAGTTTCTTTGAGACTTACTACAGCACAATACTCAATCGTGTTTCTCCAACATAGTAATAATTGGCTCTTCGAGAGCTCTCAATTAATTTTGTACTACCACAGACTGAGGTTCAAGATCCTCACATTCTTGCATTCCGTATTTTCAAGAGTCTCAGGCTCAATAGATTCTTCGTGAATCTCGGAATTAATCAAATCATGAGCGTCCTCATGTGATTCTTTCATAGTGTCATTTAGATCGTTCTTTTTCCTCTTTCTAGGATTTCGATCTTTGGAACCTAATGGTCTGCCACGCTTCTGGCGTGCATTTGACTCATTGGATATGACACTAGATATTCGTCCAATAGGGACTTCAATACGGATCGGAACATTTTCCGCGTGAATGTGGGATTTCGTTATCCTCTTCAAGTCCGTAAATGCGTCAGGCATTTGATTTGCTATTCTTTGCAAATGGATAATCTTTTGTACCTCCTTCTTTCAAATAGAGGTATGTGGATCAAGATGAGATAATGATACATTTTTCCACAAAATTTCCCGTTTGGTTTCACCAACTTCTCCCCCTAATTTTGGGAAAAGTGTCTCATCAAATTGACAGTCTGCAAATAGTGCAGTGAACAAATCTCCTGTCAATGTTTCGAGGTAGCGAATAATGGAGGACGCGTCAAACTCAACATATATTCCTAACCTCCTTTGCAAACCCATTTTGGTGCGGGATGGCGGTGCTACAGGCACATATACTGCGCATCCAAAGCTTCTTAAATGGGATATATTGGGTTCATGACCCAAAACCAATTGCAATGGGGAATATTTGTGTCAATTCGTCAGTCAGAGACGAACTAGCATTGCTGCATGCAACATGGCGTGACCCCAAACCGAAGTGGGCAGCCGACGAACTAGCATTGCTTCATGCAAAATGGCGTGACCCCAAACCGAAGTGGGCAGCCGACAAACTAGTATTGTTGCATGCAAAATGGCGTGAACCCAAACCGAAATGGGCAGCCTCGTTTTCATGAAGAGTTCAAGATTATTCTCATCTATTATCCATTAACTTTGCAAACGCAAGGTTGTGTGATGGCAACAAGCACACATTAGACCATCTACAGGATGCGTCTATCAAGACCATGAAATACCTAAACTACCCACTAGGTGGGTGAATAGGTCCACAAATGTCCCCTTGTATACGTTCCAGAAACTGGGGTGACTCAGTCCCAACCTTTGTTGGGGATGGTCTGATAATCAGCTTGCCTTGATAACACGAAGTGCAAGGATATTCATTACTTGAAAGAATTTTGAAATTCTTTAACGGATGCACATATGAGCTTTCTATAATCCGTCTCATCATGGTTGATCCTGGGTGACCCAGTCGATCATGCCAAAGTACAAATGTATTGGACTCAGTATTCTTTAGATTTACTGTTGAATGTGCCTCAATTGCACTAATGCTTGTCCAATACAGGCCACAAGATAAAGACGGGAATTTCTCAATAACCCTCTTTTGGCCGGAGACATTCTTTGAAGTGAGGACGAGATATTCGAGATTATCTTCATCCATTGTCTCAATATTGTAGCCATTCCGGCGTACATCTTTAAAACTCAACAAGTTTCTCATAGACTTGGAGGAGAACATAGCATTCTCTATGATTAACGTCGTGCCCTTGGGCAGAGTTACAATGGCTCTTCCGGAGCCTTCGATCAATTTACTTTCCATGGTATGACATACAAAAGAAATACAGGAACATAAGAATAAGCAAGTTCAATTCTTTTGTGTCACATAATATTTTCAAAATCTGCTACTAACAGTTGGCTAACAAAATCAGATATGTTATCCATAATCAATTCCTTTGCAGTTTGAAAATTTCAGCGTTTTTCATAAGACAATCGATTATTAAACCCACACAATCGATTGTTGGAACATAGACAATCGATTGTTTTACATAGACAATCGATTGTGGATGATTTTTGAAAAATTCCAGATTACACTGCCTAACGACAATCGATTGTTAGATATAGACAATCGATTGTGGGTGATTTTTGAAAAATTCCAGACCTCACTGTTTCAAGACAATCGATTGTTAGACAAAGACAATCGATTGTTGGCTATTTTTGAAAATTTCCAGACCTCACTGTTTCAAGACAATCGATTGTTAGTCAACGACAATCGATTGTTGATCAATTGTTTTTCAACTTTAATGCGAAAATAGTTGATAATCGACTAGTTTTTCAGGCTAGTCGATTACCCCCACTGGAAAATAAAAGTTTTATTGATATTTGAGCATATTGAAGATATTCTAAAGAACTACTGCTAACATTGCTTCATGAACTAACTAATACGAGCTAATGCTAATGACTATTAGTTTATTCATTGACTAATACAAGTAGAATCAAACAGCTCCATCTTCTTTCATCACGGTTCCGTCACTGATTAGGTGGTCTATCTTTCCATCGGGTTGCTCAAAGAAGTCTGCCACATCCAGGTGGGTGATATCCTCATTGTCGTCATAGACAAAATTTGTTTCAGGGCCTTTTCTCTTTCGAGATGCTTGATAAAGGTCAACCAAGTGTCTTGGTATACGGCAAGACTTAGACCAGTGCCCGTTTTCACCGCAACGATAATATATAGTTTATAAACTATTTGCTTTTGGATTCTTATCGTATCGTGCTTGTGGCAGAGTGACCAACTTCAGGTTGTCATCTTCTTTAAGCCTTTCCACAAGATGGGTGAATCCTTGATGTTGAGATATTCAATCTTCAAACTTTCATCAAGGTGATGGCGCAAGAAAATCAAGGCCTTCATACAGTTTCAAACCTTCCTTAAGGTAATGGCGCAAGAAAATCAAGGCCTTAGCATAGGTTCAAACCTTCATCAAGGTGATGGCGCAAGAGAATCAAGGCCTTAGTATAGTTTTGGGTGGATGCACTATTTCTGTTTTTAATGGCGTCTTCGAGACCCATAGCATCAAAGTGGATTTCATCATCCAACACCATAGTTCTTGCCCGAAATTTCGAGGGAAACAAACTTTCTTTTCATATGACACAATTACATCAAGAGCGTGTTCATACTTACGGGCTCTATTACAATTATCACATTCACTTCAGGGAATGGATCAAAATCATGTGCTTTACACAAGCTGCTACCACATTCTCTAAAGGGAATGGAGCAAATTCAATTGGACGGAATTCTTTGTCACGTCCACAATCATACATGAATTTAATCATGGCAGGACATAGAGATTTTACCACTTCGTGTGGTTATAATTTCTCACAAACTCCATTAGAGTTATAATCAAACTTTGTATATAAAATTTATAGAATTCCAAGAATTTGAAAAGAAAAAGTAAATTACTTACCTTTAAGGTATACCAAATATATTTTCAATATTTTCTTCCTTTCTTCCTTTCCTTTCTTTCTTTCCTTTTTCTTTTCAACTTTTCGTTTCTTTCTGCCTCCTCCTTTTCTTTTTTTTCTTTTTCTTTCTTCATTTTTTTCTTTGAAGAAAAACCCTACACAAGTAAAAGTTAAGACAATCGAAAATTAAATTAGGAAGAGGGAAATACCTTGGATTTTCGAGAATGATACTTGAGACGGTAGAGTCTCGTGCTGATAACGTGTTATAAACTAAAGCAAAAGACAAGAACAATAGAGCAAGAACAATAGCAATAGAGAGAAGAGTAGAGAGAGTTCTTCTTATTGAGTTGAGAGGGGTCTCAAGGGATGATTTACAATGGTAGGGGGCACCTCTATTTATAGGGGAGAGGAAGACTTAGCTACCACTAATAGAACTCTAAAATCTCTCTAATTAGATACATTAAAGACATTCACCTTAAATAGAAGTGTAAGAATCTTCTATTTCATAACAAAGGTGATTATTTTTCTCAATTTTTCCTTTCCTTTGGGTACTTTATCGAATGAATAAATTAGGAATAATGTTGGAGATGGTCAGATGATACAATTCATGACTCAATCGTGGATCTTTAGGATTTTTTCTTGAAATTTGGGTGTATCATTAGTGATTTTAATAGTATTTCTTTGTTGGAAATGGGGGAATGTGTTTGTAGTGGGCAATGGAGGATAATTGGTTAAATGGACGTAAAGATGGAGTATTTTGCGAGGGGGTTATTGCTGCCTCTATTTTTTGGTGAATGGCCTTTTCCAACGATATTTCTGTTGCTCTCTGTCGGCAGTTATGATGGAGCTCGGATGGTTCTGGACTCTTCAAAAGCATCTCATTATTATTCTCAATAAATAATTTTTTTATGAACATACTTGTTTCTAGATCTGGATATATGTATTGTATTTTAATATTAAGGGTTGCTAATGACCCGGTTAAATAGATGGCTTCCACGTGTCATTTTAAAAGTGGGTCTGAGTTGATTGTTAGATGGAGGGGTAGATATATTTAAGGGATTTTTACCTTCCTATACCATATATGAAACATTATTACCATCAATGTTTAAGGTTTCAATTAATTACATTTCAGTATACCAAATTACCATTTATATACCATAAATCAAATTAGGAATATAATTAATGGGGCATTTATTTTAGGCACTAATCTAGGACTGTAGCTACCCACGTTTAACTTAACCCTTCTCTCTCCCCACACGTTTTCCGTCTGTTTTCTTCTTAACCAAATGAAGGTTTCTCCAGTTCTTCTCACAAATCTCAAATCTCCAGTTCTTCTCACAAAATCTCAAAGATATCATTCTTGCAAATTGAAGTTCAATCCGACTCAAGTTCAAGATAAAGAATGAAAAACATACCTACAAAATCTACATTAGGTGATAGCCCCTCTTTTGATTTGGGTATTTTAACATCAAAATCACCCCAAAAAAAGCTAAATATAAGTATGCAATGGAACCTTCTACGGACATTTCACTTCGTAGAATACTCCGTGCCAAGATGAGAACAAAGGCATTGCGTGATGAAGATGCTGCAAGAGGTGCTAAACCTGTCGCCAAACCACTTAAACGAAAAGGGAAAGAGTTGTGTGATGATGATGATTTTGTTGAAAATGTCCCCGAAATTCCATCTGTTAAAAAACCCAAGGTGTCGCCTACTTCATCAAGAAAAGAAAAGAAAAGAAGAAACCTTCGAAAAAACTCCCAAAATTTGTTGAGAAAAAGAATCTGGTGAAGGTAAACATTAGTTATTTTCCTTTGTAGTGTTTGATGTTGCTTTTGTAGTTAAAAGTTTCTTCTTTAAGTGTTTTAGTAAATTGTGTATTTTTGTCCTAATTTTGCAGATTATTTGTAAGTGTGATTTTATACAGTTCATAATTATAGTTATATTGTAGTCGTTTTGTAGTCTATTGGGTAAATTGTAGATAAGATATTTTAACTGTATTTTTCGTACTTTGGACAGAATTGTATTCTCTGTATATCATCATTGTAGGTAAATTGTAGTTAATGGCTAGCTAATCTGTAGTAAATAGTAGATAAGTTATCTAAACTATGTAGATTATTTGTCATTCTCATTGTCTATAGTTCATTATTGTAGGTATCTTTGTAGTCATTTTGTACTTATTTTGTCGGTCATTGTAGTTAAACTGTAGTTAATATGTAGTTAAAATGGGGTAAATTGTAGATAAGTTATCTAAACTGTGTAGATTATTTGTAATTATCATTGTCAACAGTTCATAATTGCAGTTATATTTGTAAGTATTTGTACTTATATTATCGTTCATTGTAGTTAAATTGTAGTTAATACTTTGGGGTATATTGTAGATAAGTCATCTAAAGTGTGTACATTTTTTCTAATTTTCATTGTCTACAGTTCATAAATCTAGTTATTTGTCTAGTCATTTTGTACTTATTTTGTCGTTAGCTATTATATTTTTGAAACAGAGAAGTGGTTACCTTTTTCTTTCTTCATGTTTTGAGATAATGTTTATATATGTAGATGTCCTATTGTGTTTTATAGGTAAATTGTTGGTAATCTGTTCTTTTGTAAGGTATATTTTTAGTTATTGTGTAGTTGTATCAAGTTTAGTGCTTCTATTTTATGCAGGGATACTAATGTTAAATAATTTATTATTTAATGCAGAATGGTCATTATTTTCCACCACATAATATGGAATATGGGGTGCTTAGATTTCACACTTTGTGTGATCCGAGTATTCCTCGCCAGATAAAAGCGCTACTCTCTGCAAACTCTTTAAAGCTTTTCAAAAATACTTGCTTTGGTTACTTATTTTCTCTCCCTTTCATTTGCATGCAAAATCAAGCAATTCATCTTCTGATGAAGTATGAGTTTTCCAAGTCTAATGAATCCTTTTTTTCAGTCCTATTGAAGGAGTGAAAAATTTAATTTTTGATTGAGAGACTTTGGTTTAATTACTGGTCTAAATTGTGTGAATAAGTTTTCGGATTATGGTTATACTTCTACTTATTATAGCCATTAATGAATACCCATTTTCCGAACAAACAAAGGGTTGAGAAGTGGCATTCGAAAAATGTAGTTACAAATAGATCATGGGAAAACGATGAGGATGCAGTGAAGTTGTGCATTCTTTATCTTTTGAAATTTTTTGTTTGTCCTTTTGATAAAGACCATGTGTCTTTCATTGACATGTTTAGGTTCTATTTGGTAGAGTCTGGTAATTTTGAGTCATACCCATGGGGTATTAACTCATTCAATCAAGTTATTGAATCTGTCCGACATCGTCTAAATCCCTGTGTACATTCTTATCTCATACAGGGATGTTCATTAGCCTTGCAGGTTTGGTTTTATGAATGTTGCTCGAGCGTCAGCATAGAGCTTTCTATGAGGTGTTCTACTCAATATCTCGCATATTAAGATGGTCAGCAAATAAGGGTCAGATTTGGCTAACTGCATTCGAAGAAAAGATGATCAAGCCTCAATGGGTTAAGGTATATTTTTCATTTTTGTATGTTGCTACATTTACCTACATAATAACTCCAATTAATCTACATTTACTTATTTACATTAACTAACTGTTTCTCCATCATTCAGTTCTCAAGCATGAGTGAAACTGGTGAAGAAGTTAGAGTGCTTAATCTGCCAGACAAGATTCATTATGAAGATGAACAAGGTGCACGATCATCACATGTTCCAAATGTTGGTTCTCCCACATTGCAACCCAAGAACATTGATTGTCAAGAGGATAATGAATCTCTGGCTAGCAAGCTCAGTAAGCTAGAAAAGGGGATTGAACAGGTAATATAAATAACTACAATATTTTTTCATATTTGCTACATTTTATCTACATTCCATAAATAATTAATGTATTTATATTTAGAATAGTTAAAATGTAGTGAATTTCTATAGTCAGCCCTATTGACATGACACTCGTTTTACTTAAATTGTACTAGAATGGTAGCACTTTGAATAAAATTATTAACTAACTATATTTTTAACTTGTAGGTCGATGGAAATTTAGAGGATATTAGGAAGGATGTATTTGAGAAACATAGTGACCTTCGTGTGTTTATAGATTTTTCTGTGAAAAGTGTTATGACACTGATAAACAAGAGATATGATGTGGATGAGGAAAAGGTAAGACCTCACATATATTTATATGCCAAAACAAATTATGACATATGACACAATATACTCAAACTAATATAAAATATTTAGTTTGCTGGTAGTTCAACAAAAAAAATGTACAACAACAAGGAAAGAACAACCAGCAATTTCAACTCAATATTGGTGATCCATAAATGGCAGATTCTACCTAATCAACATTTATTATATAAGTTGTAATTAATATGTGGACTGGGCGGATAGTATACAAACTATGTACATTTTTTATAATGAGCTTTCATATATGGTATAGTTAGGAAACAATCCCTTAAATATATCAATCCCTTTATCTAATGGGCCCATTCCGATAAACACGTGGAAACATTTGAAACACCACACTATTTCTCCTCTAATATCCAAATCCACCCGATCCAGCCCTGAACACGAACAACACACCAGGAACCTATCTCTTTTCCTTTCCCTCCCAGTATTCTTCGTCCCCAATTCCCCTATTCTCTGTTCCCTTTTTCGTTTTCTTTCATCCTTTTATCTTACATTTTTACATTGTTTTAATTTTTGTCAACTCTTAAAGCACCAAAGGACGTAGCTGGAAAACACACTCAATCATACATTTATTCCAAATTTTACATACTTCAACGGAGATGGGTCTTGGAGTTTTGAATTCAATGGATTAGAGAAAGTTGATTTGATAAATTCAAATATTTACCCAGAAGTTCATTGAATGCTAAATGCCAGTGCCAATTGAAGAGCAAATAGAGGAGCCTTTTTTTTGGTGTTATTTGGTTCTTCACCGATAATTCTCCAATTTTTTCTGCTAATTCTACTTCTTTATAATTTGGTAATTTCTTTCCATATTTACTGGAGTAGTAATTTTTAAATGGGGTTTGTGGAGTTTTTTATTGGAATTTTGAGTTGATTGCAGCTTGTGGTCGGTGAGATTGATGTTTCAGCGGCTACTCCACTTCAAACTATTAAATAGCTTGATTTTATGGTACGTTGCTAGCCTTGATAATAAGGTGATTATTTTTCTCAATTTTTCCTTTCCTTTGGGTACTTTATCGAATAAAAAAATTTGGAATAATGTTGGAGATGGTCAGATGTAACAATTCATGACTCACACGTGGATCGTTAGGTTTTTTTCTCAAAATTTGGGTGTATCATTAGTGATTTTAATGGTATTTCTTTGTTGGAAATGGGGGGAATGCGTTTGTAGTGGGCAAAGGAGGATTATTGGTTAAATGGACGTGAAGATGGAGTATTTTAGGAGGGGGTTATTGCCGCCTCCATTTTTTTGGTGAATGGCATTTTCCAACGATATTCCGGCGGTTCTCTGTTGGCGGTGATGATGGAGCTCAGATGGTTCTGGAGTCTTCAAAAGCATCTCATTATTATTCTCAATAAATAATTTTTTATGGACATATTTGTTTTTGGATCTGGATATATGTATTGTATTTTAATATTATGGGTTGCTAATGACCCGGTTAAATAGATGGCTTCCACGTGTCATTTTAAAAGTGGGTTGAGTTTACTGTTAGATGGAGGGGTAGATATATTTAAGGGATTATTACCTTCCTATACCATATATGAAACATTATTACCATCAATGTTTAAGGTCTCAATTAATTACATTTCAACAAACTAAATTACCATTTATATACCATAATTCAAATTAGGGATATAATTAATGGGGCATTTATTTTAGGCGCTTATTTAGGACTGTAGCTACCCACGTTTAGCTTATCCCTTCTCTCTCACAACACCGTCCATGTTTTCCGTCTTTTTTCTTCTGAACCAAACGAAGGTTTCTCCTATTCTTCTCACAAATCTCAAATCTTCAGTTCTTCTCACAAAATCTCAAAGATATCATTCTTGCAAATTGAAGTTCAATCCGACTCAAGTTCAAGATAAACAATGAAAAACATACCTACTGTGACGACCCGACCTGTTGTCTTTCGTATTTCAGCCCCGCTATTCCCGTATTATGCTTCACCGTGTGTTAATATATGCGTTTGGTGGGTTTGAGGTGTGTCGGGTTGGATGTGATTAGAAATGAGACCAATAATGTCTTTAAGAAAAGCTTAAGTTGGCAAAGTAAACCGGATGTTACGAATGAGTTAGAGGGTTCTGAATGGATTTCCGGTGATTCGACTAGTTTCGGATGGTGATTTAAGTCTTGGGAGAGAAAACAGAATTGAATATAGAGGTTCGGTGGAGAATTAGGCTTGAATTGGCTAAAGTTGAATTTCAACGAATCCCGATTGATAGGTGAGATTTTGATCCGAGGGGTCGGAATCGAATTTCAAGAGTTGTAGTAGCTTCGTTAGGTGATTTTGGATATGGATGTTCGGGTCATTCGGACGTCGTTTGGTTGGGTTTTGGATCGAATGTTAGTTTCAGAAGTTATGGTTGAACTTAGGCTTGAATCCGCTATGATTTGATGATTTTTGTGTTTAAGGACGAGTATTTAGGATTGGAACAGGTTCGTAGGATGTATTGGAGAAGGTTGGTGGTTTTGGTTGGGGTCCCGGGGGCCCCGGGGTGATTCTGGATGGTTAAAACGAGGAACTTTTGGAGTTAATCATAAAAAGAACCTGCTGCTTCTGGTATTTTTCCCGGAAGCGGGCTAGGGACCGCTTAAGCGGTGTCGGCTGAAGCGGACAAGTAGCCGTATAAGCAGCCAAGGGGGAAGGTCAGAGACTGCAGGAGAGGTCAGGGGAACCGCATATGCGGGAGTCGTAGAAGTGGTGAAGTGACCGCTGAGGATAGGGCCATACTGCAGAAGAGGAATTTTGGGCGCGGAGGCGAAGTCCGCTGAAGCGGAAAAATACCGCTGAAGCGGGAATCGACCAGTTTTAACGAAATAGTGTGTTTTTGTATTTTTGAAAGAACTTCGGACTTGGCGATTGAGGGCGATTTTGGATAAATTTTCGAGGGGATTCTTCAGGTACGATCTCTTTGACCTAAAGTGCATCATAATAGAGTGAAATCATGGATCAAACACTAAGAAATCAAGGTTTTAAATGTCAACAATGGAGGTTAGGGCTTGAAATCCAAGTGAACCTTAAAGTGTTGATTTGAGGGGTCAAATGGACACCGATTCTTGTAAATTTGATATATATGGATTCATGGCTAGACGAGGATTCTGAAAATATAATTTTCATAATTTTTTGAGAAGTGGGTCCGAGGCTCGGGTTTTACATACTTCGTGTTTTTGGGTATATTTCGAGTAATTTCGATTGGGTTATGCTCCATTAGCCTATTGTGACGTATTCCTATTGGTTTTGATCATATTTGGCATCTGCGGAGTGTGATTCTCGCAGGACGGGCATTGCGAGCTAGTTTGCGGCCGACTTGAGGTGAGTAATGGGTGTAGATGATGACCCGAGGGTTTGAAACCCCGGTATAGCACATTTTGACGCTATTATGAGGCTAGACACGCACTCCATGGCTAGTGCAGGGTCGTATATGTTGGAAGTTGTGACTCGGTCCAATCCGAGGGGTATATTGTACTATGTTGGCGATTGCTTCGCATACTATATTGATTTTATCTGGGTGTGATGCCATGTTTGGGGCCTTGTGCCAACTTGTAGAATCCATCAGGGATCGTTATTTCAGAATTTTCATAATTTGCATATTATTTTAAATCAGTCAAGGTTTAATTACTATTTTTGGCAAGCTTAGACGTATTTATGCATTTTGAAAGCTCTAATGATTTTTAAATGATATCTCAGCTGTCGAGTACTATCTCGCTATATTGGACTATTTATTTTTTTAAATGAAAATAGTGGTAACTAAGGACACTACGTATTGTATTGAAAACGGTGGTAATTAAGGACACCGCATATTGTAACAAAAACGGTGGTAACTAAGGACACCGCGTATTGTAATGAAAAAAGTGGTAACTAAGGACACCGCGTATTGTAATGAAAATGGTGGTAACAGAGGACACCGTGTATTATGATAAAACAATGGTAACTATTGGCACTGTATGATATGGTGCTTGGGCTGTAGGAGCCCCTCCGGAGTCAGAACCCCCACAGTGAGCACGGGTACCATATGGATCGGGTTGCACGTTCCGCAGTGTTCATGCATTGCATTGCATCTCATGGATTTATTTACAGTTGCTTTAATTGGATATATTTGAGACTTGTACTGTATAGAACTGTTTAACTAGCTTAACTCTGTGTTTTCTTTTGGATTTCCTGCTTTTGGGTTTTTATACATGCTTATTACTTGCTGAGTTGGTAGACTCACCCCATACTCCCTGCACCTTGTGTGCAGATTCAGGTGCTCTAGAGGCTAGAGTTGTTGTTGCTGTCTGTTCCAAACGTACTAGAGTATTGAGGTAGCTGCCAGCGTCCGCAGGACCTGTTTACTCTATCTTTATCAGTCTATTTCTCCTTATGGTTTTGTTGTCAGACATTGTAGTTCCTTTCAGTCAGTGTATTGGTACTTATTAGAGGCTCTGTACTCGTGACTCCTCGATTTTGGGAGGATATTTATTCAGTTGTGTCTTTTTTGTTATATATTATCAATGGCTGGGAGTTTGATATTAAATCTTGCTGTTGGTCTTGAAATTTCTTCTTCTTTGATTGTGGTTTGATTGACGGGGCTTGCGCAGCCTTGCGGCCGGGTGCCATCACGACCGGGATTGGGGTCGTGACAAGTTGGTATCATAGTCTAGGTTTACTAGGCCTCACGAGTCATGAGCCAATTTAATAGAGTCTTGTTTATGGGTGTGTCGTGCACCACACTTATAAGCAGGAGGATACAGAATCTTTAGGAAACACTCCACTTTCTGGAAATCTTATCGGGCGTCCTTGATTCAGCTTGAAAGAGTAACTCTTGAAATTTCTTCCACGTGTTCATATGCACGTATGAACGCTCGGTATTATATGTGCTTCGATGGCCTGCGATTCCCGATCAAGGGGAGAGATGCAATCTTCTTGAGGATTATGTTGGGCTAGTCGGGAGGACTTGAGGTCAGATATTTATTGTCTATAGCTGGAGCACCAAGGTGCTGACAGCGTGAGCTGGTGTTATCAGCTTATATGTTCAGTATTGTCCCTAATTGTGGTAATGGCGGCTGGATAGCTTCATGATGAATACGTTGGTGATGTGTGGTATGTCTGTGTGACTTGGTAATGTCGAAGAGGGTTTGCTGGATGACAAACAAACCACTAAGTGATTGATTTCCATTGCGATCGGATGTGTTGCCGGGTTATAGGTGCGTGAAGAATCTATCCGAGTCTCCTAATTGGGAGTGTGTGTGTTGTGGAATGAGTCCAGACTCAGGAAGACCAATTGATTGCGTGAGGAGTATGACGGTGGATGATGTACCGAAATATTGTATTGAAGCAAGCAGGTGGGTATCTCCTGCAGATTATTCTGAAGTGGTATGATCATTATGTATAATTAAAAGGTATTTTCTATATGATTACGATTCGAATAGGTGCAACGCATGTTCATGTGTCAACTTTGATAATGTAATACGGGTAGCATTGGGATTTCTGTTATTGATATACATTGTAATGTCTTGTGAGCCTAATCTCACCATGATATTACGATATCAATAGAGTACATGTGTTGTGATGTATATGGCTTCGGGCTAAGTTGGGGAGGTTGTTGTGGATGAGCTGATTGAACTGTTATGTATTGTGTTAATTCCGATTCGATGCATATGAGTGAATCAGTTCTGGTTGCAGAAAGTGAGCCGAGGGTGGTACGAGTGAAGCGAAATTTTGCCAAGGGTTATATGGTGCTTCGTATGTGTGGGAAAATAAGAGAATGTCTTGAGTTGACGATAAGGGATGCTTAGTGTTAAGAGAAGGAAGTTGTTTGGTTGTATCGGAATGAGATCGTGTCTTGTGGTGTTGGAATGCTGATAAGGCACGAGTGGTTCGATCCATTAGGTCAAGTTATTTGCAGTGTGTATATGGGTGATGACTTTTGAGAATGGTTTTGATGTGTTCAAGAGACCATATGTATCACTGAGGTGTTAAGGTTGAGTATGTAACCGAGTCAGTGTTTTCGTTAGAACAAGTCAGGAATTAGGGTATTCTTGTGTTGATTATAGGAATTCTATGTAATAGTATTTGGAAAGTAAGTGTAACTGATTTAGAGTCATAGAAAGTTCTTCGGGTAAAGTATTTTGTAATGTGGTAATTCTGAGCACGTTTGAGAAAGTATTCAGTGGCATATGGGTCTTAGATGGTGTGGTCTGGTGTTGAGTCTCGCATCGCGAGTCTGGGTTGAGACATTGTGGTGCTACAGCAAGAGAGTATACTAGTTGAAAACGAATCAGGTGGAAATTGAGTCAAATAGAGTAACTTGTTAGGGGACCGAATCGGTCTGGTAAAGATATGATCGATCGTGGTATGTGTTTGAGGTAAGGGGTTCTTAGAGGTGCTGGGAAGCGAAGCTCCTGAGTACTGAAAGTCTGCTTAGCTTGGTTCAGGTAGAGAGATTCCATCCTTGGTAGTCTAACTTGTGCAAATGGAATTGGGAGAGAATTCTTGTTGAGTTCATCGTGGTTTTGGAGATGTATATTTTCTATGGACATGCGAAGCATAGAGTGTATTATAAATTTCTTCTAAATGGGATCAATGAAAGTTCTAGACCAGTTGGGTGCGTCGATGTCTGCGGCGCAGAAGGGAGATGAAAGTTCTCATGTTATCCTTGCAGGATCTGGTATTCGGTTTAGTTCTGAAAGGTATGGTGGATTTGGCTATGTCCTAAATAGCCAGTAGCTTCAGGTAATCAAGGAACTGACACTATTAGTTTTAAGTGATTTGGCGATAGCATATGTATCGGAAGGGGTTAATCCCACAAATGATACATCAATAGTGTTACGACACTTTCTTATGAGATCGATTGCTGATACCCGAGTTGTGTGATGGTACAAGGGAGTTCTGAATACCTCTCTTGGAATAATTGGATGCTCGAGGTGTAATCTATATTCGTATTTGGGTTCAAGTTCAGTGATTCGTGTTCTATGGTTAGTTGGAGACTGGGAGTTCTCTGGTGCAGTCTATGTAGTGGTTATGGATCGTCTATGTTGTGTTGGTACTGTCAGCGCCTATTGGGAGTTTGGAATCCGGGTGGATCTTTCCTTGCTTAGTATATTAAATCTTGGATACGACATTGGAATGTAGAGTTATTGTCTCAGTGTTGGATTATTATAAACGATTATGCTGCGAGTCATGTTGGGAAATGCCGCAGATTGCGTGGCAAAGTGTATCAGACCATGTTCTAGCTGACTGGTTGTGTTCCAAAGACCAGCGGACGGCTGGGAGGGATTGCGTTCCTAGATTGGGCCTTCGGGGTAGATGTCAGTATAGAGGATTCTACCATTGTTTCGATTCCGATATTGAGGGTCTTTTCAGATGTGTCATTGTGGCCAGGCATGTCACCGGGCGAGACTGTGGGTTTCAGTAATTATTTGGTGTTGGGAACCATATCGTGCGGCTTCGTCATGAGTCATAGTAGTGGAAGTGGAATCTTGTAGCTTACAACGCATAATAGATATCTTTACGCACTCAGTTTGCTTACAACCGATGTTGGTATTTTGTTATTATGAGCAAATTTGGCTCGATGAGTGCCTCCCTATGTGAGGTAGTTATGTGGATCGGATGGCACGCCTCCACGAGTATGTCATGTGGATCGGGTGGCACGCGACCACGAGTATGTTATCTGGGTTGGGTTGCGCGCCGCAACAGTGTAATGTCGAGAAATGCTTTCCATGTGTTGCTTTGTATTCCTTGCTTCCTGGCTTCCGAGGGAAGTTCGTATTGAGAATCGCTTGGCGGATAGTGTATCGGTTGTTTCCTTTCAGGACTGAATGGTGTATATTACTTGTTTCACCGTGAGTGTGATGGGAGAATTGGTTTCAGGCATAGATCTGTGCATGGCTGTCTACTTTGAGCATAGTAACATGAGGTACTTCATGCGTAACAGTGTTGGGATAGGATCGCGCATTATGGCGAGGCCACTTGAAGTTTTGACCTCTCGAGGAGGGTTCAGATACTCTATTCCTATGATGTGAGAAGGGGTCCCAGCTTGGTTTTATGAAGGTATTGATGAGCTTGAGGTATAACTCTTCCGGTTGAGTCATTTGCCCTGATTTGGGTATGTGTAGACTGTTTCTTGTTGGCGCGTATATTATGCAATTGCGGCTTAGGCCTGTATTAAGGTATCATATCACCCGAGGTGGTGTGTTAGATTTGAGGTGAGCATTGGGGTCATTAATGAATATGAACAGATTTGATTTCAGATGGTTAGAAGAATAATATCGAGGTGTGGCCCGAAAATTTGTTGTGGTAATAGTCAACATGGAAGTGACTTCATGAATGGTTGATATGAAGAACTGGTGCAGTTTGTTGCGTGCTTTAGTTATCATTGGTAGTATACGAGAGTGTTGGAATATGTGGTATATTGTATGAATTCCCCTCATGTTGCAGGTTATTATAACTGGTTCGGGTTAATTCGGAGCATAGATGTGAGGTTCTGGTCTTGTGTATGATTTCGGGAAGTGCAGTGAGGTTCTATGGTTTATGGGCCAGGTGGATTGTGAAATTTCAGCTGTGTTGTGTTATTGGTACCTAAGTGAGATAGGGTGACTGGGATCACCCCGGGTATATACTTGGTAAGGTCACTTAGTTACTGGGTTGCTTCTAGTACAACTCTAGGTACGCTCGAGGACGAGGTTTGTTTAAGTTGGGGAGGATGTGACGACCCCACCCGTCGTCTTTCGTATTTCAGCCCCGTTATTCCTGTATTATGCTTCCTCGTGTGTTAATATATGCGTTTGGTGGTTTTGAGGTGTGTTGGGTTGGATGTGGTTAGAAATGAGACCAATAGTTTCTTTAAGGAAAGCTTAAGTTGGAAAGTCAACTGGATGTTGACTTATGAGATAGATGGCTCAGAATGGATTTACGGTGATTCGACTAGTTTCGGATGGTGATTTATGTCTTGGGAGAGAAGACGGAATTGAATTTAAAGGTCCGGTGGAGAATTAGGGATTTGGCTAAAGTTGAATTTCGGCGAATCCCGGTTGATAGGTGAGATTTTGATCCGGGGGTCGGAATGGAATTCGAGAGTTGCAGTAGCTTTGTTAGGTAATTTTGGATATGTATGTAAATGTTTGGGTCATTCGGACGTCGTTTGGTTGGGTTTTGGATCGAATGTTAGTTTCGGATGTTATAGTTGAACTTAGGCTTGAATCCGCTATGATTTGATGATTTTTGTGTTTAAGGACATGTTTTTAGGATTGGAACAAGTTCATAGGATGTTTTGGAGAAGGTTTGTGGTTTTGGTTGGGGTCCCAGGGGCCACGGGGTGTTTCTGGATGGCTAAAACGAGGAACTTTTGGAGTTAAGCATAAAAAGGACCTACTGCTTCTGGTATTTTTGCGGAAGCGGGCTGGGGACCGCTTAAACGGTGTCCGCAGAAGCGGACGAGTAGCTGTAGAAGCGGCCAAGGGGAAGGTCAGAGACCACAGGAGCGGTCAGGGGGACCGCGTATGCGGGAGTCGCAAAAGCGGTGAAGCGACCGCAGAAGCGGCCGCTGAGGATAGGGCCAGACCGCAGAAGGGGGATTTTGGGCGTGGAAGCGAAGCCCGCTGAAACGGAAAAATACCACTGAAGAGGGAATCGACCAGTTTTAAAAACATTGTGTTTTTGTATTTTTGAAAGAGAAGAAGAGTTAGAATTTCGGACTTGGCGATTAAGGGCGATTTTGGATAAATTTTTGAGGGGACTCTTCAGGTACGATCTCTTGGACCTAAAGTGCATCACTATAGAGTGAAATCATGGATCAAAGTGTTGATTTGAGGGGTCAAATGGACTTCGATTCTTGTAAATTTGATATATATGGACTCGTGGCGAGATGAGGATTCTGAAAATGTAATTTTCCTATTTTTTCGAGAAGAGGGCCCGGGGCTCGGGTTTTGCCAACTTCGTGTTTTTGGGTATATTTGGAGTTATTTCGATTGGGTTATGCTCCATTAGCCTATTTTGACGTATTCCTATTGGTTTTGATCATATTTGGCATCTGCGGAGTATGATTCTCGCGGGAAGGGCATTGCGAGCTAGTTTGCGGCCGACTTGAGGTGAGTAATGGGTGTAGATGATGACCCGAGGGTTTGAAATCCCGGTATATCACATTGTGACGCTATTATGAGGATAGGAAC
This sequence comes from Nicotiana benthamiana, assembly GCA_034376525.1. Lineage (NCBI taxonomy): Eukaryota > Viridiplantae > Streptophyta > Magnoliopsida > Solanales > Solanaceae > Nicotiana > Nicotiana benthamiana. The sequence continues at coordinate 161,137,943 of CM067339.1, forward strand.
GCACTCCATGGCTAGTGCGAGGTCGTATATGTTGGAAATTGTGACTCGGTCCAATCCGAGGGGAATACTGTACTATTGTGGCGATTGCTTCGCATAGATGTTATCTGGACGTGATGCCATGTTTGGGGCCTTGTGCCGACTTGTAGAATCATTCAGGGATCGTTATCTCAGAATTTTCATGATTTACATATTATTTTAAATCAGTCCAGGTTTAAATACTATTTTTGGCATACTCAGCCGTATTTATATATTTTGAAAGCTCTAATGATTTTTAAATGATATCTCAGGCTGTCGAGTACTATCTCGCTATTTTTGGAGTGTTTATTTTTTTTAAATAAAAACGGTGGTAACTAAGGACACCGCGTATTGTAATGGAAACGGTGGTAACTAAGGACACCGCGTATTGTAATGAAAACGGTGGTAATGAAGGACACCACGTATTGTAATGAAAACGATGGTAACTAAGGAAATCGCGTATTGTAATGAAAACGGTGGTAACTAAGGACACCGCGTATTGTAATGAAAACGGTGGTAACTAAGGACACCGCGTATTGTAATGAAAATGGTGGTAACTAAGGACATCGCGTATTGTAATGAAAACGGTGGTAATAAAGGACTCCGTGTATTGTGATGAATACAGTGGTAACTATTGGCACTGTATGATATGGCGCTTGGGCTGTAGGAGCCCCTCCGGAGTCAGAACCCCCACAGTGAGCGCGGGTACCCATATGGATCGGGCTGCACGTTCCGCAGTGTTCATGCATTGCATTGCATCTCATGCATTTATTTACAGTTGCTTTAATTGGATATATTTGAGACTTGTACTGTATAGAACTGTTTAACTAGCTTTACTCTGTGTTTTGTTGTGGATTTCCTGCTTTCGGGTTTTTATACATGCTTATTACTTGATGAGTTGGTAGAGTCACCCATACTCCCTGCACCTTGTGTGCAGATTCAGGTGCTTCAGAGGCGTAAAGTTGTTGTTGCTGTCTGTTCCAGACGTACTAGAGTATTGAGGTAGCTGCCAGCGTATGCAGGACCTGCTTACTCAGTCTTTATCAGTCTATTTATACTTATGGTTTTGTTGTCAGACACTATAGTTCCTTTCAGTCAGTGTATTGGTACTTATTAGAGGATGTGTATTCGTGACTCCTCGGTTTTGGGAGGATATTTGTTCAGTTGTGTCTTTTTTTGATATACATTATCGATGGTTGGGATTTTGACATAAAATCTTACTGTTGGTCTTGAAATTTCTTCTTCTTGGATTGTGGTTTGATTGGTGGGGCTTGCCCATCCTTGCTTCCGGGCGCCATCACGACCGAGATTGGGGTCGTGACACCTACAAAATCTACATTAGGTGATAGCCCTTCTATTGATTTGGGTGTTTTAACCCCAAAAAAAGCTAAATATAAACATGCAGTCGAACCTTCTACTGACATTTTACCTCGTAGAATACTCCGTGCCGAGATGAGAACAAAGGTATTGCATGATGAAGATGCTGCAAGAGGTGCTAAACCTGCCGCCAAACCACTGAAATGAAAGGGGAAATAGTTGTGTGATGATGATGATTTTGTTAAAGATGTCCCCGAATTTCCATCTGTTAAAAAACACAAGGTGTTGCCTGCTTCATCAAAACAAAAAAAGAAAAACCTTAAAAAAAACTCCCAAAATTTGTTGAGAAAAAGAATCTGGTGAAGGTAAACATTAATTATTTTCCTTTGCAGTTTTTGAGGTAGCTTTTGTAGTTAAAAATTTCTTCTTTAAGTGTTTTGGTAAATTGTAGATTTTTGTCTTAGTTTTGTAGATTATATGTATGTGTGATTTTATACAGTTCATAATTGTAGTTATATTTTAGTCGTTTTGTAGTCTATTGGGTAAATTGTAGATAAGCTATGTAAACTGTATTTTTCGTACTTTGGACAAAATTGTATTCTCTGAATATCATCATTGTAGGTAAATTGTAATTAATGGCTAGCTTATCTGTAGTAAATTGTAGATATGTTATCTAAACTGTGTAGATTATTTGGCATTCTCATTGTCTATAGTTCATAATTGTAGGTATCTTTGTAGTCATTTTGTACTTATTTTGTCGGTCATTGTAGTTAAACTGTAGTTAATTTGTAGTTAAATAAGGTAATTTATAGATAAGTTATCTAAACTCTGTAGATTATTTGTAATTATCATTGTCTACAGTTCATAATTGTAGTTATTTTTGTAAGTATTTGTACTTATATTATCGTTCATTGTAGTTAAATTGTAGTTAATTTGTAGTTACTTTGGGGTACATTGTAAATAAGTCATCTAAACTGTGTACATTATTTCTAATTCTCATTGTCTATAGTTCATAAATCTAGTTATTTGTCTAGTTATTTTGTACTTATTTTTTCTTTAACTGTTATATTTTTCAAACAGAGAAGTGGTTACCTTTATCTTTCTTCATGTTTTCAGATAATGTTTATATATGTAGATGTCCTATAGTGTTTTGTAGGTAAATTGTGGGTAATTTGTTCTTTTGTATGGTATATTTGTAGTTATTGTGTAGTTATATCAAGTTTAGTGCTTCTCTTTTATGCAGGATACTAATGTTAAATAATTTATTATTTTTGCAGAATGGTCATTATTTTGCACCACATAATGTGGAATATGAGGTGCTTAGATTCCACACTTTGTGTGATCCGAGCATTCCTAGCCATATATAAGCACTACTCTCTGCAAACGCATTAAAGCTTTTCAAAAACACTTGCTTTGGTTACTTATTTTCTTTCTCTTCCATTTGCATGCAAAATCGAGCAATTCATCTTCTGATAAAGTATGAGTTTTCCAATTCTAATGAATCCTTCTTTTCAATCCTATTAAAGGAGTGAAATTTTAATTTTGGATTGAGAGACTTTGGTTTAATTACTGGTCGAATTTGTGTAAATAAGTTTCTGATTATGGTTATACTTCTACATATGATTGCCATTTAATGAATACCTATTTTCCGAATAAACAAAGGGTTGAGAATGGCATTTGAAAAATGTAGTTACAAATAGATCTTGGGAAAACAATGAGGATGCAGTGACGTTGTGCATTCTTTATCTTTTGGAATTTTTTGTTTGTCATTCTGATAAAGACCATGTGTCTTTCATTGACAAGTTTAGGTTCTATTTGGTAGAGTCTGGTAATTTTGAGGCATACCCATAGGGTATTAAGTCATTCAATCAAGTTATTGAGTCTGTCCGACATCGTCTAAATCCCCGTGTACATTCTTGTCGCATACGGGGATGCTCATTAGCCTTGCAAGTTTGGCTTTATTGTTAGAATTTATGCCGTTCACTAGAGGGGGGGGGGGGGTGAATAGTGAGGCACGAGAATATTGAAATATTGCGGAATTTAAAATTGCAGGAATAAGTAAATACGGTAATTGAAATAATCAAGAAAGAACACACCGTATTTTATCCTGGTTCACCATAACCCGTGGCTAGTCCAGTCCCCGAGAGACTCTCTCGAGATTCCACTATCTTCGTCAAGCTTACGGGTGCTTAACAAACCGTTACAGTTGCTCAAGGATACCGCACCTTAAGACTTCACTTGCTTGAGGATACCTCACCCCAAGACTTCAACCACTAAGACTTTGGGTACTTAGCAAACCGGACAAATGAGAAGATATGTTCTTCTCAAACAACTCTCTTTTACAACAAATACTCTCTCAATAGAGTGGATAAAGAGAAACAAAATAAGCTCTATGAACAACACAAAGTTGTCTATCAAATAGCTCAACAAAAGCTCTAACATGATGCTTGAAAATGATCAATATGTATATCAATATATGAAGGAGTTGTGTGTTTAAAATTAGCTCAAAAGACCTCTTTTTATAGGTGAATAAGTGGTGATGACCGTTGCTTAATTGACAAATAAAATCCCTGATTCTGTGGAGGTGACAATCGATTGTTTGGAGGTGACAATCGATTGTCTGACCAACGTCAAAAAACATTCCTAATTTTAGGCTAAACAATCGATTGTTAACCCTGAATAATCGATTGTTCTTCAACGTTCAAAAATCAACTTAGGATTCTAACGGTCAAAAAATAATCGATTGTATGAAAGTGACAATCGATTGCTGACAATCGATTGTGGGACAAAGACAATCGATTGTTTTGATATTTAAAAACCGGTTGCACTGTATCAAAATAATCGATTGTTAAAGTGGACAATCGATTTTCAACAATCGATTGTTACAGCAGACAATCGATTGTTAAAGTAGACAATCGATTATGTTGTTCCAGTGTTCAAAACTTTGGCAACGGTCGATTATATACACTTGATATACACTGTGTATACCAGAGTATACCAGAATTGAAAACTTACTTCAAAACCCATTGAAATGAAAACGTTAAAATCATTTTGTTTGAAGTATATATTAAAAATATTTATGATATATATAATTTAATAAAGTGATTTTATGCATGTTTATGATGACCTAATATTGAGCCAAAGGATAAGATAACTTAAACGTTGTCCTTACATTGGTTCTACCAAACAACCTACGTCTTGGGTCTTCGGTCCTGAACTTCTTTGGATCGTTCATGCAATTCCGTCATCAGTATGCTTCGCGCCATTTGATTATATCGTTGTTTGACACTTGACTTCATTGTTTGTCATTCATCAAAACCTATACCTGAAAATCATGCTCATACAACCAAAGCGCACATATCAAAGGTATACATGATTTCCAACATTTATGAGTGTTGTTCGACCGTTAGCACTGAGCTTTCTATGAGGTGTTCTGACTCAATACCTCGCATATTAAGATGGTCAGTAAATAAGGGTCAGATTTGGCTAACTGCATTCGAAGAAAAGATGATCAAGCCCCAGTGGGTTAAGGTATGTTTTTCATTTTTGTATGTTGCTACATATACCTACATAATAACTACAATTAATCTAACTGTTTCTCAATCATTCAGTTCTCAAGCATGAGTGAAACTGGTGAAGAAATTAGAGTGCTTACTCTGCCAGACAAGATTCATTATGAAGATGAACAAGGTGCACAATCATCACATGTTCCAAATATTGGTTCTCCCACATTGCAACCCAAGAACATTTATTGTCAAGAGGATAATGAATCTCTGGCTAGCAAGCTTAGTAAGTTAAAAAAGGGGATTGAACACGTAATATAAATAACTATAATATTTTTTCATATTTGCTACATTTTATCTACATTCCATAAATAATTAATGTATTTATATTTTGATTAGTAAAAATGTAGTAAATTTCTATAGTCAGCCCTATTGACATGGCACTCATTTTACTTAAATTGTACTAGAACTGTAGCACTTTGAATAAAATTATCAACTAACTATAATTTTAACTTTTAGATCGATGGAAAGTTAGAGGATTTTAGGAAGGACGTATTTGAGAAACTCAGTGACCTTCGTGTGTTTATTGATGTTTTTGTGAAAAGTATTGTGGCACTGATAAACAAGAGATATGATGTGGATGAGGAAAAGGTAAGAGCTCCTATATGTTTATATACCAAAACAAATTATGACATATGACACAATATAGTCAAAATAATATAATATCTTTAGTTTGCTGGTAGTTCAACCAAAAAAAATGAACAACAACAAGGAGAGAACAACCAGCAATTTCAGTTCAATATTGGTGATCCATAAATGGCAGATTCTACCTAATCAATAATTGGTATATAAATTGTAATTAAAGTATGGACTGGGCGGATAATATACAAAGTATTTACATTTTTTATAATAAGATTTCATATATGGTATAGTTAGGAAAAAATCCCTTAAATATATCAATCCCTTTATCTAATGGGACCATTCTGATAAACACGTGGCAACATTTGAAACACCAAACTATTTCTCCTCTAATATCCAAATCCACCCGATCCAGCCCCGAACCCGAACAACAAACCAGGAACCTATCTCTTTTTCTTTCCCTCCTCCTTTCTCTCCCAGTATTCTTCGTCCCCAATTCCCCTATTCTCTGTTCCCTTTTTCGTTTTCTTTCTTCCTTTTATCTTAAAATTTAACATTATTTTAATTTTTGTCAACTCTTAAAGCACCAATGGATGTAGCTGGAAAACACACTCAATCATGCATTTATTCCAAATTTTACATACTTCAACGGAGATAGGTCTTGGATTTTCAAATTTCAATGGATTAGAGCAGTTTGATTTGATAATTTCAAAGATTTACCCAGAAGTTCATTGAATGTTAAAAGCCAACGCCAATTAAAGAGCAAATAGAGGAGCCTATGTCTTGGTGTTATTTTGTTCTTCACCGACAATTCTCCAATTTTTTCTGCGAATTCTACTTATTTATAATTTGGTAATTTCTTTCCATATTTACTGGAGTAGTAATTTTGAAATGAGCTTTGTAGAGTTTTTATTGGAATTTTGAGTTGGTTGCAGCTTGTGGTCGGTGAGATTGATGTTTCCGCGGCTACTCCACTTCAAACTATTAAATAGCTTGATTTATATGATACGTTGCTAGCCTTGATAATAGGGTGATTATTTTTCTCAATTTTTCCTTTCCTTTGGGTACTTTATCGAATAAAAAAATTTGGAATAATTTTGGAGATGGTCAAATGAAACAATTCATGACTCACTCGTGGATCCTTAGGATTTTTTCTTGAAATTTGGGTGTATCATTAGTGATTATAATGGTATTTCTTTATTGGAAATGGGGAATGCGTTTGTAGTGGGCAAAGGAGGATTATTGGTTAAATGGACGTGAAGATGGAGTATTTTGCGAGGGGGTTATTGCCGCCTCTATTTTTTTTGAATGGCCTTTTCCAACGATATTTCGGTGGCTCTTTGTCGGCAGTGATGATGGAGCTCGAACGGTTCTGGAGTCTTTCAAAAGCATCTCATTATTATTCTCAATAAATAATTTTTTTATGGACATACTTGTTTCTGGATCTGGATATATGTATTGTATTTTATTATTATGGGTTGCTAATGACCCGGTTAAATAGATGGCTTCCACGTGTCATTTTAAAAGTGGCTCTGAGTTGACTGTTAGATGGAGGGGTAGATATATTTTAGGGATTTTTACCTTCTTATACCATATATGAAACATTATTACCATCAATGTTTAAGGTTTCAATTAATTACATATCAGCATACCAAATTTCTATTTATATACTATAATTCAAATTAGGGATATAATTAATGGGACATTTATTTTAGGCGCTAATTTAGGACTGTAGCTACCCACGTTTAACTTAACCCTTCTCTCTACCCACACCCCCCATGTTTTCCGTCTGTTTTGTTCTGAACCAAACGAAGGTTTCTCCAGTTCGTCTCACAAAATCTCAAATCTCCAGTTCTTCTCACAAAATATCAAAGATATCATTCTTCCAAATTGAAGTTCAATCCGACTCAAGTTCAAGATAAACAAGGAAAAACATACCTACAAAATCTACATTAGGTGATAGCCCCTCTTTTGATTTGGGTGTATTAACACCAAAATCACCCCCAGAAAAACGTAAATATAAACATGCAATGGAACCTTCTACTGACATTTCACCTCGTAGAATACTCCGTGCCGAGATGAGAACAAAGTCATTGCATGATGAAGATGCTGCAAGCGGTGCTAAACCTGTCGCCAAACCACTAAAACGAAAGGGGAAAGAGTTGTGTGATGATGATGATTTTGTTAAAGATGTTCCCGAAATTCTATATGTTAAAAAACCCAAGGTGTCGCCTGCTTCATCAAAACAAAAAAAGAAGAAACCTTCGAAAAAACTCCAAAATTTGTTGAGAAAAAGAATTTGGTGAAGGTAAACATTAATTATTTTCCTTTGTAGTTTATAGGTTGCTTTCGTAGTTAAAAATTTCTTCTTTAAGTGGTTGGGTAAATTTTAGATTTTTGATGATTATTTGTAAATGTGATTTTATCCAGTTCATAATTGTAGTTATATTGTAGTCGTTTTGTAGTCTATTGGGTAAATTGTAGATAAGCTATCTTAACTGTATTTTTCGTACTTTGAACAGAATTGTATTCTCTGTATATCATCATTGTAGGTAAATTGTAGTTAATGGCTAGCTAATCTGTAGTAAATTGCAGATAAGTTATCTAAACTGTGTAGATTATTTGGCATTCTCGTTGTCTATAGTTCATAATTGTAGGTATCTTTGTAGTCATTTTGTACTTATTTTGTCGGTCATTGTAGTTAAACTGTAGTTAATTTGTAGTTAAAATGGGGTAAATTGTTGATAAGTTATCTAAACTGTGTAGATTATTTGTAATTATTATTGTCTACAGTTCATAATTGTAGTTATTTTTGTAAGTATTTGTACTTATATTATCATTCATTGTAGTTAAATTGTAGTTACTTTTGGGTACATTCTAGATAAGTCATCTAAACTGTATACATTATTTCTAATTATCATTGTCTACAGTTCATACATCTAGTTATTTGTCAAGTCATTTTGTACTTATTTTGTCGTTAGCTGTTATATTTTTGAAACAGAGAAGTGATTACCTTTTTCTTTCTTCATGTTTTGAGACAATGTTTATATATGGAGATGTCCTATAGTGTTTTGTAGGTAAATTGTGAGTAATCTGTTCTTTTGTAAGGTATATTTTTAGTTATTGTGTAGTTGTATCAAGATTAGTGATTCTCTTTTATGCAGGATGCTAATGTTAAATAATTTATTATTTTTTGCACAATGACCATATTTGCACCACATAATCTGGAATATGAGGTGCTTAGATTCCACACTTTATGTGAACCGAGCATTCCTAGCCAGATAAAAGCGCTACTCTCTCCAAACGCTTTAAATCTTTTCAAAAACACTTGCTTTGGTTACTTATTTTCTCTCCCTTCCATTTGCATGCAAAATCAAGTAATTCATCTTCTGATGAAGTATGAGTTGTCCAAGTCTAATGAATCCTTTTTTTCAGTCCTATTGAAGGAGTGAAAAATTAAATATTGGATTGAGAGATTTTGGTTAATTACTGGTCTAATTTGTGTGAATAAGTTTTCTGGTTATGGTTATACTTCTACTTATGATAGCCATTTAATGAATACCTATTTTCCAAACAAAGAAAGGGTTGAGAAGTGGCATTTGAAAAGAGTAGTTACAAATAGATATTGGGAAAACGATGAGGATGCAGTGAAGTTGTGCATTCTTCATCTTTTGGAATTTTTTGTTTGTCCTTCTGATAAAGACCATGTGTCTTTCATTGACAATTTTAGGTTCTATTTGGTATAGTCTGGTAATTTTGGGTCATACCCATGGGATATTAAGTCACTCAATTAAGTTATTGAATCTGCCCGACATCGTTTAAATCCCTTTGTACATTCTTATCTCATACGAGGAGGCTCATTAGCCTTGCAAGTTTGGCTTTATGAGTGTTTCTCAACCGTCAGCACTGAGCTTGCTATGGGGTGTTCTGACTCAATACCTCACATATTAAGATGGTCAGGAAATGAGGGTCAGACTTTGCTAACTGCATTTGAAGAAAAGATGATCAAGCCTCAGGGGGTTAAGGTGTATGTTTTTTATTTTTGTATGTTGCTATCTTTACCTACATAATAACTACAATTAACGTACATTTACTTATTTACTCTAACTAACTGTTTCTCCATCATTCAGTTCTCAAGCATGAGTGAAACTAGTGAAGAAATTGGAGTGCTTACTCTGCTAGACAAGATTTATTATGAAGATGAACAAGGTGCACAATCATCACATGTTCCAAATGTTGGTTCTCCCACATTGCAACCCAAGAATATTGATTGTCAAGAGGATAATGAATCTCTTGCTAGTAAGCTCAGTAAGCTACATTTTATCTACATTCCATAAATAATTAATGTATTTATATTTAGATTAGTTAAAATGTAGTGAATTTCTATAGTCAACCCTATTGACATGGCACTCATTTTACATAAATTATACTAGAATTGTAGCACTTTGAATAAAATTCTCAACTAAAATTCGTGTGTTTATAGATGTTTTGTGAAAAGTGTTATGACACTGATAAACAAGAGATTTGATGTGGATGAGGAAAACGTAAGAGCTCAGATATATTTATATACCAAAACAAATTATGACATATGACACAATATACTCAAACTAATATAAAATCTTTAGTTTGCTGGTAGTTCAACCAAAAAAATGAACAACAATGAGATAATAACCATCAATTTCAGTTCAATATTGGTGATCCATTGCATGAATGCACAAGCAATACAGGTATCTACAGAATTTCTACAAACATATACAGTTAATATAGTTGTTTATACCACATAGTTTTATTATTCAGATTCTTATCTGTAGCTTCCTACATATATTTACAACTTTAAAGGGAGCATTATCTAATTATATTTGCCCTTATCACTATGAATTGCAGCTGCAGTTTCTCTAGAACATGTTAAAGCACATGTTGACTTATATCCAGATTTTCAAGAAGCAGCTGATGTAGATAAAACATGTATAATATCATAGTTTCATCATAATAAATTTACAATGCTCAATTTTATTATTCACATTTTAACTACAAATTCCTACATATATCTACAATTGACAATATTTCAATTATTCATTCAAGCAGAAGTTTCAACAGAACATGTGCAAGCATATGTTCAGGAAGAAACAGAATTTCAAGAAGTAGCCTTGGTCAAACATGCAGGTATAATACCATAATGTAATTATATTCAGATTTTTATATACAAATACCTACATAAATCTACATTTTAAAAGGTAGGATTAGCTATTGTTATTTACATTTTCCTCATTATTAATTGAACCTGATGCAAAACAAGCATGTGTAGCATCACAATATCATTATGAATAGATAAGTATTGCTTATAAAAATTTGAACTGTAGTTAAGTAAGTTATTTTTTATGTAATAGATATTGAAGATAACAATGCACAATTCCCAATTTACTGTGTGACTATAGCAGCATGGGCAGAACAAGTCATTGAGAATCCCGTAAATGAAAGTGAAGATGGAGACCATGTGAAAGCGATTCCCGTAGTAGCGGCGGGCGAAATGAGAGCTGCTAAACCGTGAAAACGGGGTTATGGGAGAGCAATACAAGCATCGTGCAGCTAGGCGAAGCAGCCCGAATGCTGCACCCTAGATGGCGAAAGTCCAGAGTTGTTTCTGAAGGTTCAGACATTGACAATAAGGGTGTGACATTGGATGACTTTGAATTGCCAGACAACTTAACACAATTGGTTATGTATGGGGAGCCATACTAGATGAAGAAACCCCCATTCATCCGGGTAGAACCAGACAACCGGGGAAACATGCACGATCACCTTTCACACCTCTATATAGTTCTGGAGGCAGGAGCTCTATTGGACCTAGGTTTTTCTACAAAAAGAACCCTTTCGCAACTATTATAGGTGAAAATGTAGATGTTGATTTGATAGATAGGTTCACCAAGTGGTTATACCACCATAGTGACAAAGTATCTAAGAGGTGTAAATGCTTAATTTGACACTTTCAGCATTGGTACCCTCCATCTTCCACAATTTCAGGTACCCAAAAAACAAGAAAATCACATACCAAAAACACTCACATTTCTCATAAAGTATTAAATTCAATGGCTCTTTCAAGTAGTAGCACTACCAACTCTCTACTTTCCAACAAATCTCAGTTGGTTCAAAACCAATTCCTTTTCTTCTCCATTAAAGAATGCATCTTTCACCACCAACTCAACCAAAGCCATTAGATTTATTCAACCAATCTCAGCCGTTCATTCCTCTGACTCTTCCAAGAACCCTATTGTCTCTGACAAGCCTTCCTCCAAGCCTTCACCGCCAGCGGCCACTGTTACCGCGGCGGCTGCGATGCTGGCCAAAATAGAATGGAAAGTGGAGAGCTGGAAATCTAAAAAGTTTCTTCAGTTACCCGAATACCCAAATCATAAGGAGTTTCAATCTGTTCTCAAGACCATTGAGGAGTTCCCTCCTATTGTTTTCGCTGGTGAGCCGAGGAGTCTTGAAGAGCGTCTCGGTGAGGCTGCTATGGGCTGGGCTTTCTTGTTACAAGGAGGTGATTGTGGTGAGAGTTTTAAGGAATTTAATGTCAATAATATTAGGGATACTTTTAGAATCCTTCTTCAAATGGTTGTTGTTCTCATGTTTGGTGGTCAGATGCCTGTTATCAAGGTTGGAAGGATGGCTGGGCAATTTGCAAAGCCAAGATTAGATAATTTTGAGGAGAAGAATGAAGTGAAGCTGCCAAGTTATAGGGGAGACAACGTGAACGGAGATACATTTGATGCCAAGTCAAGAACTCCTGACCCTCAGAGGTTGATCAGGGCATATTGTCAATCTGCAGCTACTTTGAATCTATTGAGGGCTTTTGCTACAGAAGGATACGCTGTCATGCAGAGGATCAACCATTGGAACTTGGATTTCATAGAGCACAGTGAGCAGGGTGATAGGTATCGTGAACTAGCTAATAGAGTGGATGAGGCCCTTGGTTTCATGGCTGCTGCTGGACTTACAGTGGATCATCCTATTATGAAGTCTACCGAGTTCCGGACATCTCATGAGTGCTTGCTTTTGCCCTATGAGCAGTCACTAACGCAATTGGATTCAACTTCTGGCCTTTACTATGATTGTTCCGCCCATTTTATTTGGGTTGGAGAAAGAACTAGGCAGTGTGATGGTGCCCATGTTGAGTTCTTGAGAGGAGTTTCCAACCCCCTTGGTATTAAGGTGAGTGACAAGATGGATCCAAGTGCATTGGTCAAGCTCATTGAGATTTTGAACCCTGATAACAAAGCTGGGAGGATTACAATAATTATCAGAATGGGAGAAGAGAACATGAGGGTTAAGCTTCCTCATCTTATCAGGGAAGTCCGAAGGGCAGGGAAAATCGTCACTTGGGTATCTGATCCTATGCATAGGATACCATCAAAGCTCCTTGCGGTCTAAAAACTAGACCTTTACATTCCATCAGGGCTTAAGTAAGAGCATTCTTTGATGTTCATGAGCTAGAAGGAAGCCACCCAGGAGGAGTACACCTGGAGATGACAGGACAAAACGTCACAGAGTGCATCGGTGGATCACGAACTGTGACCTTTGATGACCTGAGCTCACGTTACCACGCCCACTGTGATACTAGGCTCAATGCATCTCAATCCCTTGAGCTCTCGTTCATTACTGCAGAACGCCTAAGAAAGAGGAGGCTTGGATCACAAAGCGTATTAGGTCAATAGATATTTGGAAAGGTAAAAAATGCTTCTTTTTCTTGATTTACTTGTTTGCTTAAATTAAGAATGATTTTATCAATGTTCACACATTGTTTTTAAAAACCATTTTGGAGGATTGTTATGTTTTCCCTATGTTCATACTAGAAGAAACGCTATGTTGAGAGTTTGGTGACTAAGGAATAAAGCAAGGAAGTTACTTTGTCTTTAAAAAGACTCTTTCATTATTTTTAAAGTTTAAATATGTAATTAATTCTATCTTTTTAACGATATGATTTGATATTTATTTGTTGTTACAGGAGGAAGAAATATTTTTCCAAAAAGGATAACCAAATGAAGCCTTGGTTAGACCTTTGTTTTGAAAAGGTGGATAAGAAGGACTGCTTTAATTCCCTTGCTCATCCTGGACAAGTCATCCATAACACCGTAAGTATAAAGAATAAAGTCACAATATATGTTTTGTTCGCAGTTGTTTTGTGTAATTGTAGTTATATTTTAGACATGAGATATATGTGACCATGCTGTTTACTATGTATTGTATCTACAATGTATACATTTCACATAAATGTTATTTCTTATTATTTATAGTGTAATTGTGCTGTTGTTGGACCTTATGTCTCATATTTGACGATGATTTGTATGTACAAATTGTATTTTTGTTATTTTGGACAGAACTGGAATCTCTGTATATCATTAATATAGTTAACTGTAGTAAATTTGTAGTTAAATCCTTACTTATAATAGTAACTGCTGTGTGAATTTGGATATTATTATGAATGCTCCAATTGTAGTTTAAAGTGTAGCTTTTGTCTATATATAAGTGGTAACACTGTAGCTTATAGTAGATTATATTTTATTTTGCAGCACATTGATGTTATTATGTATTACCTGAGAAAAAGAGGTAAATATGGCCCCAACAACAACACTAGGTTCACAACAAGAGATTGCTTGTTCAAGACCAAGATTGAACAAATCTATGACAAGTTCATAACTTCTCCGCCAAAGAAAAATTATTCGATTGTTATATCCAAAGATGATGTTGTAGAATATATTATTGGGTATAGACTTCTTACTAATGTTGCCTGGGATCTAGTTGACTATATCATCATGCATGTGAACATTGTAGAGAATTTTCATTGGTTGTTGCTCGTTTTCGACATAGCGGACAGGCAACTTTATGTGTATGATTCCATGATGTCTTCACACCATCATAATGTTGTTGAATCATTAGTTGATACGTTTTCAATCATTATCCCTCTGTATTTGTCTTGCACTAGTTTCTACGGGAACGTAAAGACATTGACTTCAAGACAACAAAGGCATACATTGAGAAACCAGTTACCGAGCCTCTCACCATACAGTGGATGGTTGCGGAGATTCCACAGAAAAAGGAAGGATCACTGTAAAAGAAACTATTCTCTCTTTCTAGATATTTAATTTTTTTTATAATCATTTGTTAATAATAAAATATTTTGAATTTATGCAGCGAATGTGGTGTATTTGTGGCTGCTTTTTCGGAGTATGTTAGCCTTGGAGATTTGTCAATCCTTTCAGAAGACCTTTCAGATATCGACCAACACCTTAGACGCTATGGAGCTCTCCTATGGGACTATGCTACAAAGAAGCAAGAAGATGGGTCAATCAGTGAAAGTGAGGTAACAGGCAGACTAGCAAGGAGGAAGGGTGCTACTGCTAAAAATGAGAAGACTAGAGTACAAAGAAAGAAGAAATAGATTCTTGTGTTCCTAGTTTAGTTGAGGCCATTTTGCAGTTGACGAAGAATACACTGTAGAAAATATTCCATTTGTATTTTTTACAACACTGTATCTTCATTATATTAGACATGATTACTCTGTTATGTTATAATACAATTTGCCTACATAATCTTCACATAATTTTTATGGAATACCTTCAAGTACTATGTAATATCTGTATATAACTGTCAGTTGAATTAAAATTACGCAGCAAACAGATGAAGTAAATACTCAAACCATATAAATAAATTATCCATAATTTATCTACAAATCATCTACAAATTACAACATAGAATATAACTTAACTACATTTACCCTACATTTGACATACAATCTAATATCACTTTACATTAACATTACTTTATTAATCAGTTTAGCTATACTGTATAATAAATATTAAAGTTTAGCTAAACTATGTAAAAATAAGATAATACAATAAATCATAGAAAGGCTACCTTAGATGGTAAATATTGAAGTTTAGCTGAACTATATAAAAGACAAATTTGGATGCCAGACATATGACATAAAATCATGTCAAGCGCCAATACACAAATTGTAACATACTTCATAGTGATCTTAAAAAACTTAAACGATTACACCAAAAATCTGCTAACGTGAACTCACTAACACTTATATTGAATTAGTATTCTAGCTACATGATATTCATTTCTTTTTGGGCGATTCTTGCAACTTCTTTTGTTATGGCCTTCACCTTCACAATTTTCGCATGAACTCTTGTACTACTTTGACTTTATTTCATCATATGTTTTATATTTTTCCTTTTGAGGTCCCCCTGGCTGCCTTTTATCTCCCATCGGTGGCTTTACGACCTCATCCAAAATATGTTGTGGCACATAACATTTGCTTTCATCAGAAAGAGGATTTACTGGTATTTCATAGGTACGCAGAAGGCTCTTCCTTGTGTAATACTGCAAGCAATAGTCTTCATAATTTTCATTCATGTGCCTTATTGGTGCTAACGCATGCACACATGGAAGTTCTTCAAGTTGGAATTGTCCACAACTACATTTCTTATTTTGTAGACACACAATATACCTCTTCACACCATCTAAAACAGTATGTATATGATCTGTTGAAGCCCTCACCTACAATTGCAGAACAAACAGAAAAAATATTATATGACTACAACCTACAATTTACCCATAATTTGGCTACAATTTGACTACAATTGTCTACAATTATCTATAATCTGACTACGATTTGCCTACAATCTGGAAACACTGTGTATTGGTTAATTTATTTTTCTGCACCAAATAGACAGATCTTACCCTAAGCTTGTAAGATAATATTCTGTTGTCATCCAATTCTTTGTTGTATTTGTGCCCAAGGTATGTGAAAGTACACTTTGCCTTCAATAACTTCTCGTTCGTCCAACGTTCAAGAAGTGTCCTCATATACTCTAATAGGTCAAATATTGGCAGCTCTCTTGCCTCTTTTGGTACAACATCAATGTTCGATGTCATAGTAAAAGTTCTATTCACCGTTGCATGTATTCTTGACCATCTATGACAACCAATATCATATAGGTAGGATTTCACGCGCCGGCCTGCCTCTTCAATCTTCGACATTCTTTCATTAAATTCATCCAGCGTGTATGATCGTGCTGTAGCAAAGTACAATTCATATAATTGTAGATGTTCCTTCTTGAATTTGGACCTTATATTTGTCCAAATATGCCACATGCAAGAGTAGTGTGGCATGCCAGGATAGACAATTGATGTTGCCTTCAGTATACTCTCATTCCTGTCTGAAACTACACACATTGAAGGTATCTCACCATATGCCTGCTTGAATTGCTCAAAGAACCACTCCCAAGAAGCGTCATTTCATAATCAACCACAGCATATGATAGGGGCAATATTGTACCTACATTATTATTTCATAAACTATTAATTGGAAGCTTTGAAGATGTATATAAAAATATTATTAAATAACAACTATAATCTATATTCTGAATATAGATAATTTATCTACATTTTATATAATAACTAAAAAATAACTACAAACTTACTACAATTTAACTATATTTTATATAATTGCTACAAAATAACTACAAAACTTTTACAATTTGTACCTGCTGCATCCATGGTGCTTGCTGTCAGCATAATACCCCTGTATGCTGACTTTAAGAATGTTCCATTAACAACTACTACTAGCCTACAATGTTGCCAACCACTATTTGATGTACAAAGAGCAACAAATGCGTATAAGAAGCATTCATCTGATGCCTTCTTCAATTTAACAACAGAACCAGGTAAGTCTCCTTGAGAATATAAAAATATTTGGGTAATTTGCCGTAGAAGTCAGCCAGATTCCCTCTTAAAAACTGTAAAGCCTTTTCCTTTGCTCGCCATGCTTGCATGTAGCTCAGGTTTAGTCCATGTTCGGATAACATGTCAGTTTGTGTGTCCTTTGGATTGTACACAGTCATAGGATCACAATACTTTGGAACGACCATGCTACCAACTACAACTGCAGTACGTTTACGCAGTATGAAGGTTTCGTCCATTAAGGAGCATGTCTGTTGTCAGATGAAACTCCTTATCTTGAACAATGCGGAATTATTAATTGACGTTGCTTTGAAGTACCATTTACAGTTTTCATCAACGCATACAAGCCAGTAGCTACAACAAAAAAAAACAATATTAATTACATAATAAATGTACATGCAGCAAAAGGACTGTTTTCACATAAATCCTGATAAAATACAATTAACTACAATTGTACTACATTATATCTACAATTTGTAAAGACCATATATATTCAGTAAAAATCCATACCTTCTATGACTAGATCTTTTTACTCTAAACTGGAACTTATGCATCACAGAAAATTTCTTCGTTGCAGCAGCTATAGTTTGCTTGTCCTATTACACTGTCCTTCATCGTATGGTTGAGTAGATTCTGTTACTATTTCACTGTGATATTCCTCTATATCTGAAGATGATGGAATATCAAGTAACTGTAGCCATCCAGATGAACCTGCAACAACATACAATATATTAACTATGTAGATAGTTTTGAAAGCAACACTGCTCTACAATCTTCACTATGTTGTTTTTGTAGTTAATTGTATATAATTGTAGTAACATTGTAGATAACATACAAAACCCATAACTCTGCAATGTCGAATTACACAAACCTGTGCTTGTGCTCTCGTTGGTGATTGCCCATTCCATATTAAAATCTCTTACACTTATACATAAAGGATACAAATCTAAGTTTTTATTCTCCTTTTTGGTCTCCATATAAACACGAACACCCATATCATTCCTACTCTCCGTTGGAGGACAATTATCATTCACCATGTATTTGATTTCTACAATTTTATCTGATGTATCAATCGATAATTGTTCTACAATTGTAGAAATAAGAATTCTGTAGCTTGCATTGTTATCTACCACGATTGCATCAACCTCAAAATCTCTAAATCTTCCATAGTTATCCCAATTCCAATTAAATTTTAACATGATTGGGATTTTTTACATGATTTCTTGTAGTTCATAGAAAAGAGATGAAGAACAGAAAAAAGTTGAACAACAGAAAACGATCAACAATTTGCAGCACTGCGTGGTTTACTGATTGAAGCTGTAATTTGAGGATGAACTATCGCCAATTTGTATGAAGCTCTGCGTAATTCTTCGAATTGTAGTAGAAGAGACAATTACGCAGCTTTAGATATTTACTTTCTGTTTCGAACTGGAATTTTAATGTGGAATCGTTCAATTTCCAGACTTTGTGGCTGATTTTAAGCGCTCTATATATGGCAAAATATGCCTAAATAAAGATTGGTATATAAATTATAGTTAAAGTGTGGACTGGGCTGGTAATATACAAACTATGTACATTTTTGGTAATAATGTTTCATATATAGTATCTATAGGAAAAAATCCCTATATTTAAATGAGTAACGATGGGTACAAAAACTTTCGAATAGTATACATAGGTTACCTATAACTAATTTTCACTAGTAGAAGGATATATTTAGTTCCTTTTCCGTTCTAATTTTGAATATAGTATTTGAATCAAATTGAATATAGTATTCAAGTCAAACATATCATATATCCTAATTAAGAGTACACATTATTTTATTTTGAAATATAATAGGTATATAAGGTAAAATAAATTTATAAAGTAGGTATACGTAATGAAATAAATATTTTAATCTTAACTGGTGTTTCCAATGAGCATACGACGCAAATTTCCCTTTCGTAATTGGCTTTAAGTTATACATCCTAAGGTTCCTCAACTGCGATAATTAATTTGTAATATCAAAAATAAAATAGGTAGCCTACTATAATAAAATTCCTTATGCGAGTGATGCATAAAACTTAAACTCTAACTAATTTACCTGGTCAGTTTATAATATTTTTTTAAGCTCATCTGTCTCTTGTATTAATATAAGTAAGATATGTACAAATATGTCTCTATGGTAGTAGTATGGACAACTACTACTCAATTACATTTCAATCTATCTATGGATCTCATATGTCTAACCTATCTAACAACCAATTGAAACAAAACTAAGGATATCATTTTAGCAACTTTAGCCCATCTTGCCACCTTTTACATTTCCTACTTCTAGCATGAATTAGTAAAGCAACTTCCTTGCAGCATTGCCCCTCATCAAATCTTTTATCTTCAAATCTGAGCAGGTTTCTATATCTCCATATCAATGCAACAGTGGTAATGAAAGCTGTTGCAGTGATTGCCTTCATCCAGTTTTTGCTCTTCACCTTACTACATATCCAGTTTAGTTCATCTTCCCAGCAGTTAGTACTTCTTGTATAACCCAACCAAACACATATTCTACTCCATACTCGACTAGTGACATCACATTCAAAATATAGATGTTTGAATTCTTTATCCTGCAGTTTACAGAAAACACATAAAGGAGGAATGTGGATGCCAATATGCTGCAATCTTTCAATAGTAGGAAGTCTGTTTTGAGCAGCCAACCAAACAGTGAATTCTATGTCTTGGGAGAGCATTTGAACACAGCATAATGTTCCTCTAAGAAACCTTACGAAGTACAGGCAGCAGGGAAATATACATGTTGTGAATTTGATATCTACCATTTCTGCATATACTCTGCAATCTGCTGAACAAATTACCTTGCATCCGACTATT
Source organism: Nicotiana benthamiana (assembly GCA_034376525.1). Classification (NCBI taxonomy): domain Eukaryota; kingdom Viridiplantae; phylum Streptophyta; class Magnoliopsida; order Solanales; family Solanaceae; genus Nicotiana; species Nicotiana benthamiana. The sequence continues at coordinate 161,158,024 of CM067339.1, forward strand.
TTCCATCACCAAATTCCTGCAACCAATTATCTTCTTAACCACCCAAGATGAATTGGATGGCATACTGACCGATTGAATGCATCTATTCTTTATATAGTAAGAATGAACCCACCTTACCCATAGACAATCCTTTTTATTTGCCAAATCCCATAATAATTTTGTTACAGCTGCTTTGTTCCAAATATCTAACTTCATAATGGTGAGACCCCCAGCTGAAATAGGCTGACAGACCTTATCCCAAGCTACAAGAGCCCTCCTGGATAAGGTAGTCTTACCTGTCCAGAGAAATGATCTACAAATTACCTCTATTGCCTTCAGTACCTTCTTTGGAATGATGAACACCTGTGCCCAATATGTTTGCATTCCAAAGGTCACTGCTTTTATAAGTTGAACTCTTCCTGCATAAGATAGTAGCTTTGCTGACCAGCATGTTACTCTTGCTGTGATCTTCTCAATAAGTGGCAAATAATGTTGAATGGCTAACTTCTTAGAATCAAGAGGAACACCGAGGTATCTGAAAGGAAGGTGGCCTTCAGTGAATCCTAGTGCATCAATGATCTCCTTCTTTATATCCTGAGTAACTCCAGCCAGATATATGGCACTTTTTCTAACATTTGCTTTAAGACCAGAAGCAGCTGAAAAAATAAGAAAAGTGCTGTGTAGTATCTGAATTGAGACCAGATCAGCCCTACAAAACATTAGCAAATCATCTGCAAAGCATACATGGGATATGATAAGTTTCCTGCACCTAGGATGGAAATTGAAATTTCCATTCTTATGCAACTGCTGAAGAAGTCTGTTCAAGTATTCCATAGCCAATACAAATAGATAAGGTGACATAGGATCCCCTTGCCTTATACCTCTCTTAGCATTGAATGGTTTTGTAAGGCCACCATTCATTACTAGGGAGTATGAGGCATTTGAGACATATGCCATTATCCAGTCAGTGAATTTTGCAGGAAATCCCAGAGAAATAAGAATTTGCTTTAAGAAACTCCACTCAATAGTATCATAAGCTTTCCTTAGATCCACTTTCAGGACACACCTAGGTGAAACTCCTTTTCTAGAGTAACCCTTGAAGATCTCATGACTGAGAAGTATATTATCCATAATACTCCTTCCTTCAATGAAGGCAGACTGTGCTGGACCAATCAGATTACCAATTACTTCCTTCATCCTCCTGGTAATTACCTTAGAAATGATTTTGTACAATGTAGTACAGCATGCAATAGGCCTGTAATCTGTTACAGTGGTAGGAGCTTTTATTTTTGGTACAAGAGCAACTGCAGTAGTGTTTATCATGTGGGGCATTTGACAAGTATCAAAGAATTCTTTAGTAGCATAGTATATGTCTTTCTGAACTGTCTCCCAGCTTTTTGTAAAGAATTCAATAGGAAAGCCATCAACTCCGGGAGCCTTGTCCCTAGGCATGTCATTTATAGCTTCACTTATCTCCTCCATGGTAACTGGCCTAATGAGTTCACTTTGCTGATCAGTTGTAAGGCATTGGCCACTGCTTATTATACTAATGTCCACACATGGAAGCTCAGCAGTAGTCTCCCCCATTAGTGATTGAAAAACTTTTATGAATTCCTGCTCAACTGCAAGAGGATCAGTTAGTTTAATACCTGTATCAGTATAGATTGATGAAATTGTGTTCTGGCCTGTCCTGATTCTCCATTGTGCATGAAAGTATCTGGTATTAGCATCCCCACATTCAATCCATGTGGCCTTAGATTTTTGCCTCATTACTAGCTCCTCCACAGTGTTCCATTTGTCCAGTTCATCTAACAAGCTTCTTTCCTCTTGTATCAGCTCCTGAGAAAGGAAGTTTTTTTGCATTTGAAACTGTAGAATATCTAGTCTCTCCCTTGTTTGGATAATCTGCTGCTTGTACTTGGCTAAATGATCATTTAATCCCTGTATCTCCTGCTTCACCTTCTTTAGTTTCCCCCATACTTGTTGCATATGAGATCCTTGGTACTCCTTCTCCCAGACTTGTTTCACAATGTTATGAAATTTATCATGTTCCATAACATTGTTATATAGTCTGAAAGGCTTAGGATGCAAAGGCTTGTAAACATCAAATTTAACTAAAATAGGAGAGTGGCCAGACACCAGTGGATTCATATAATCTGCCTCCAAATTCCCAAACTGTTGTAGCCATTGATAGTTTCCTATTGCCCAGTCTATCTTGCTATATACTCTAGAGTCAGCATCTTGTTTATTTGTCCAAGTAAAATGCCAGCCAGTTGCCCTTAAGACAGTCAGTTGCAGTTCATTCAAAGTCTCTTTGAACTCCTTTACTTCAGCTTCAGTCACAGGGGAACCAATCCTGTCCTCAGAACTTAGCACACAATTAAAATCTCCACTAATAAGCCAAGCATCTTGTGGAGGTATAGCAATTGCCTTGAGATCCCTCCATAATTGTGTCCTAAGTATTGCTGTGTTATGAGCATATGTAATACTGAAATGAAATCTAATAGCACTTCTTGTATCCTCCACAAAACAATGTAGATACTGATCAGCTAGAGTACCTATCTGAATATGAATATGAGACTTCCATAACAGCCAGATTCTCCCATTTATAGCCTTTTCATAATTGCACTTCCACTGCCAGCCCTTAGCAATTTTCCCAATAATATTCTTAGCCTTGTGTTCTTTTACTCTAGTTTCAAGAATGCCTATTACATCCACTTTAGTGTCTGCAAGGAATTGTTTCAATTCCTTTTGTTTAGGAGACTGATTTAGTCCCCTAATATTCCATGTGACCACAATCATGGATCCACACTAGGCAAACTATAAGAGGGTCCAGGATCAAATCCCCTCTTATCCTGTTCATGCACAACTGATTTTCCCCTATTTCCTGTAGTGACCAACTGCTCATTATTATCATCAATACTCACTTCAGTAATATTCTCATTTACTTCAGTAATATTTACTTCAGTAATTTGGTTATCTGCCTCTTTTTGCTCAATTTTTTCTGCATCTTGAACATTCATAACCTGAGCTTGCTGTACTTCATGACCAGCTGGTTTCACAGCATCATCATTCTTATTCACTCCTGCCTCATTATCAACAACCTTCTTAACAATCCACTCCTTCTTATTTTGCTTCCCCTGATAAGTGTTTCTCCTGCTCTCCCCTTTCTCCTTTCTCTGCTTGTCTGAGTTGTCATGCCAACACTCAATTGTCTCATGCCCAAACTTAAGACAATTGTTACAAAATGTTGGCTTCCAATCATACTCAACAGATTGAATTTTAGAACCATATGGAGTATCAATTTCTATTTCATCTGGAAGCTCATAAGCAGCATTAACTTCAACAAGTACTCTAGGAAATGAAATCTTATCATAATGAGCAGTAAAACTATCTGTATACAGGGGCTTCCCAATAGCACTTGCTAATTTGCTCAACACCTCAGCAGACCAATAACCTACAGGGAGACCAGGGAATCGAATCCAAATAGGAATAGTGCTAAGAACACTATTCTGAAAGCTGAAATCAATTTCCCAAGGTCGTAGCACCATAGGTTTGTTCCTAAATGTATATGGACCAGCCTGCATAACTGCATCTCTATCTTCAGCACTACTGAATCGAAAGATACAATATCCTTCAGCATGAATCAAAATTTAAGGTTTAGTAACAAAATTCCATACATGCATGACAAAATTCTCCATGTTTTGTTCATTAGGTCTGTCCCCAATCACAAAACCAATAAGTGAGTTTTGCCAATAATCCAATTGAGGCTTCAGATCTTCTTCACAGATTGTAACAATTTTCCTACCATCTCGCATGGTAGGAGGAACAAAGGATAGAGACTTCCCCATATTCACATCGCGATTACCTCTAACTATCTCAGCAACTGTTGGTTTTGGCTTTGCCTGTTCATCAGTCACTGCATTTGCTACTGCATGTTCCTCTTGTGCCATTATCTCTGAGAATTGCAATCGCCTTGCTGTATTATCAGTCACCATACCATCTCCTTGCATTGAATTTGTAACTGGTGCTGCATGCTCCTTAGATTGGTACTTTTGAGGAAGAAAATTCCCAAATGTGAGAGGTTCTAGAGTAGTTGTGATGCCATGTTCAGGTGTAACAAGCTTAGGGGGGTTGACATTGACAGTCGCAGCATTATTCCGTCGTTTCCTGGCCATTTCCGGCAGCAATTCCGTCGCTAAATTGCGCCGGAGAAGGAAGGAACTGTTTTATTGCCTCCAGTTTATAATATTTAATTTTGGTTGTGGGTTCACCAAGTACTAAATTGTTAAAAGAATGCAAAAATTTATACTGTCTTTCCTACCAAGTTTCTCTCATACTATAGGTTAGTTGGAACTTACCCCTTGTTTGGCCAAGATTTTTTTTGGCCAAAATTTTTTTAGATGTTGACCAAGTTTTTGAAAGGAAAAAAATACTTTTGAGAAAAAATAAAAGTAATTTTGAAGAAGTTGAAAAAAATAGATTTTCTTCAAAAGCATTTTTTTTAGAAACAATTTTGAGAAAAACACACATCGAAGCAATTTTTTAAAGCTTGATCAAATAAGAATTATTGCTCAAAGATACTTTTTAAACTAATTAGCCAAACACTAACTAACTAATTAATTTAAAAAATAGTTTTCATAATAAATTTATTTTTACAATTTGACCAAACGGACTATTGATAAGCTGGAATTAATAGAATCATTCTGAAAGGGCTGAAGTAGTCGAGATGAGTACGTTATACCAAGTACCAAGTGGGAAAAATAAATAATAAATAAAATGATTGAAGTACAGAAAACATGCCTAAGCGCACTACTTAGGATTATAGTGAGATAAATATCCTTTCACCTTAATTAGAAATTTAATTTCGTAATAGGAATGAGTTCTTTTTTAATAGGGAGCCGCTTCTCTCTTTGACCTTACGCGCCGAGCCGTAAAGCGGACCACAAAGAATGCTTGAGCTTGAAGAAAGGCTTCTTGCTCTTTTTTTTTCTTTTAAATTTTTTAATTTTGTTTTTATCTCTCTCTCTTTGTAACTTTTTATCAAATGAGGAAATGTTCATTGCTCCGTATAGCCATTTGCTAATCAAATGGTTTGACTTTGAACTTTGTTTCCTTTTTCTACCTACTTAATAAATTTTTGGGACACCACAAAAGAGATTCTCTCATTTTTGGAGTATTAATTTTTCATTTTAAAATGAAACAAAAGAGAATTACATAACAATCTATGTTATAGCACTTCATCTCTTTTAACGATGTTGGTATTTATTTCACTTGTCACAGTATATTAGTAATAACAAAAAAAATAATTAGAGTATGGTTGAGTCATTTATATCTTTCTCACTTTATTGGGACGATAATTATTTTTAACCAGGGGAAACTAAATGCTCGATAAGATAGTTGCTAAAGGTACAAATTTTAACCAATAATTACAAAAATTACAGGTAAATACGAGACTAAATATTGTGCAAATCACATCGAATAATATCATTAGTTTAATAATGTTAATAAGATATTTTGAAAGGCATGATCTAAGGAAGCAGTGACGGTGTGACACTAATACACTATCAAGAGGTAAGAATGCAATCAAATCAAATTAACAAAGTAATAAAATGATCGAAATCCTGCATCAGTCAACAAGAAAGTGGACATTCAGGCCTACCGAGAAAGAGACTTTGAGTACCTAAAAAATTAGTGTTTGGTGAGGTTGGTGAGTGTTGAACGTTCATTCAATCAAAGGGTTGATTAAGCCAAATGATATTGCTAATTAATATTCAGGGAACCTTAGGTTATGACCTTTTTCCCTTTGTACATCAAAAAGTGAAGTCAACTACCCACCAAAAGCCAATGAAAATCATGCCTATGGACGAATAAATTATATCTACGTGATAATTTGTTATAAAAATACCAATATAAGAGCACTCGAAGATGAACATATCTTGGATAATGGACCAATATAATACTGATGTAGAATAGAACATTTATAGTAATTAATATAGCTCCTAAAGTAAATAAGTAGCAAAATTAGAGCTAGAGGATGGACAGATGTGCGTGCCCTTTAATTGTTACGTACTTACCTCTAGCGTAGTAAAATTGATAATAAATTTTTATTTATAATAGTTGACTTTATTTATGATATTTAAAATAGTGTTATTTTAGTTCTTTTTAAGACTCCGCTTATTCTCCTTAAAAAACTCAGATAGAGTACTCAATTATGGATTTAATCTACTAGTAGATAATTATCAAACATTGGATATGAATCATAAAATAATCAATTGACATTACAAAAGAGACGCTACCAAAATATTTGGACAAAATAGGACAGTTAGCAAACAAATCGTTACGAATAAAATAAAGTTAATATTATTTATTATTAACATTGTAGTATTTTTTATATAAATAATTATTGAATATATCTTGATTACTTGTGAAATTTTAACGTATAATTCTGTTATAATTTAAAAAGAACTTTAAAAGATAATAGTTCAAATAAAACCATGTAGAATGTAGTAGAAAAATATAAGAAACTAACATATAAAATATTAATATAGGGAATTTACCAACCTAAGTATTTATATGAATAATTATTAAAATATCTTTTTAGTCATTAAAGTTAAATATTTAGTTCTCGTTAGCCCCGAAAAATATTTGTAGTTCAAACAAAAACCCCCTCAAAATTTTGTCAAAAATGTAAGAAAATACATATAAAACAACAATATAGAAAATTTGTCAAACTAATTTTTTTTATGTGAGTACTTATTAATTATATCATGTATAGTTATGAAAAGTAATTACTTAATTCTATTATACCCAAAAATAACTGAAAAAATATAGTTCAAACAAAACTCTGTTGAATTTCAGTAAAAACAAATATAAAAAACTAACATATAAAACAATAATATAAAAAATGTATCAACCAAAGTAATTATATAGAAAAATTAGTGATTATATATTAATAAAAAAAATATTGTAATATATTTAAAGATGTTAAACAATGAAACAGAAAAATACTATAATTAAAATTTTTCAATTTACAAACATTGTCATGGAGCTTTTCCCTATGCATACAGGACCTACATTTCGAGAGCTATTGTTGCAACAAGGAAACCATATGTCTTCACACATCTGGGATGAGCAGTGTCAGTCCCAGACCTTTCGCTCCCGACGTATAGACGATATGTGGGAGTTCATTAGGGAACACCCACTGTATCCCCGTATAGTTAGATGCCTTCAGACGATGGGTTTTTACAGGATCATAGAGATCATCTGGTTGCAGTTTGGTTGGGCGTTGATCACGACTATGATAAAGTGGTGGCGACCAGAGTCGCACACATTTCATCTACCTATCGATAAGGCTACCATCATAGTAGAGGACATGGGTTTTTGTTGGGATGCCCATTGATTGTATACATGTATCTTATTGGCATGCTCTTACCTTTATATGTTTTAGCGGCTCAGCGGTTTCAAGCCTGCAAAGCCCATTGCGTTGAATGCGGCCAATCGATTGCAGCTGATGCCCGTTTGGCATCATTTGGTAGCGATGGACGCAAAGATTATTGATGATTAACCACTAGATGATATCAAATGGCACATGAGGTTGTTGCTGTTGATGATGTTTGGTGCTATACTGTTCCCGAGCACTTCTTGAAACCTAATCAGCTTACAATTTTTACATCATCTGGAACGGCTAGATGATTTATATGGTTACAACTAGGGTGCAGGTGCTATAGCTTACTTAAATAGGTAGATGTACCAGGAATGCATGGGCACCAGAGAGACGTTGCCAAATTTTTACCTCTGTTGCAGGTGAAAATCAATTCTTTTCGTTATTATAACATACATAGTAAAAAATGCCTTTTATTTTACGTCCACAATCTATATTAGGTTTGAGTCTGACAGCGGTTCCTATAGTTCCATCCACCTCTACCATCGATAGATTTGGATGCACCACTTCCATCTTTTCTCCCTCTAGCTTGGAGGTGGGTTGATAGGCGAGTCCACGCCCATGAGGTCGAGGCTCGACATCATCTTCATTATTATAGGGATTTGTTGGATTTACTAGAAGACCCTCAGGTGTGTGTGTGTGTGTGTGTGTGTGTGTAGGTGTATATACATATACACACACATATGCACATATTCTTAAGTTTACTTGGCCTTTCTTGATATTTGTTGCGTTTACTTACGATTCTTATGTTTAATAAATAGTTCGTATGGAGTCCATATAGCGTGCGCTCATAGGTGGATTGCCAAATTATTACTCCCGTGGTCGAGCTATATAAAGCTCTTCCGACCCAATGATAAGTCTCGATATAGTCGAGCATTATGCCACCGAGCGAGGATGATCGTTGTAGGGTCGATCTCAGCTTGTACCTATGCTACCCACTTGGAACGTGACACATTACCATTGGGATGATCATTGTAGGGTCGACCAGACATACTTGTCCTGGAACATTTGTAGTCAAGCTCATATCTCATAAACCAATGATAGGCTTTTGGGTCCTCCTACCTAATCAATTACATTCGCCTTCTGAATTTACACTTTTGGTGATCTATTGCAGCTATCCACATTAAATTATGTAAGTCCTTGGTTGGATGAGCCCTCTGAAAGTTGGCCTTTAGGTGCCTAACGTAGTAACCATAGTAAGCATACAGTTCTTGCCATGCACGCAAATTATGTACAGAACTTAAAATATCACCTTGCCGATCAAATATTGGACAAATACCTGAATGATGTCTGACAACGTGCTCCTTTTAAGTGGTTCAACAATAATGTCCATGTCTCTTGGCTTTCATTGGCACAAATAGATAATGTGAGGGGAAACACGCTTCCATTAGCATCTACTACAACATCGATCATAACTTAATATCATACTTAGACATAAGTGTCGTCTATGGATATTACAGACTGACAATGCACAAAATCATCAATGACTGGTTCAAATGCCTAGAAAACATATCTGAATATAAAATCTTGTATTCTCGGACTCTACTCAAGCTTCCATTCAACAACAATCTCAGGGTAAAAGTATTGCAATGCAGCCATGTACCCGGGTAGAGCGGCAAAAGACTTATCCAGTTACCATAAACAATCTCAAACGCACATTTATGCCTGAGGCCTTTCTTTTGGTAATGGTACATCCATATACCTGGTGGACAGATGTTATACACTCTTTAATCTTGTACCTAATAGACGATTCTATTTATAGAATCAAGACAAGAGAAATCAAGTCAACATTCAAGTTAAAATGATCACCATTGAATGTGTACATTTCGCAAGTGCGGATGCCAATGTATTTTGCCACAATCCACATATTTCAACTTTCTCTCACGCACCATCCATGTACAACCTTGAACTACCTACGACCAAAAAACCTTGTATACTTCTGGAGATGACTCATGACCCACGATCTCACGACACTCTTTTATGTTGTACATTTGCACCACCCTGCTTAGGCACGCTTTATCAGCAAAAAGTATATTCTCCGACAACACTGTTAGTCTAGATTCATCCTATTTTATTGTCCAAATGTGGGTCAATATCCCTTGTTAGTGCATCCACATCCGGCATACTGGGCAATTTGATCAAGGTAGGGAATCTCCCTTAAATGAAATGGCACATGGGACTCATACACTCTCGGTCTAACGGGTGGTACAGTCTGCATATATCGAGCATGCTCATTGGTGGCATCATGCTCCCTAGTCAAATTAGGTTCATCATTCTCATCCTTATCATCATCACCCTTATTGGGTAATGGTGTGTTATCTCGAAACTCATCAGTATTGTTGTCATAATCACTATCATCTTCCTGACTTTGCGCATCTGTCAATTCCCGATTAAATATATGGTCTTCAGGAAATTGATCAAGGACAGAACTTTCAAGTTGCTCGTTTTCACTATACAACTAATAAAATAATGATTTTCTCAAATTCATCCAAATGATCTCGCCCAAACTCACACCACAAATATAGGTAGTGAGGCTGTCGAAGCAATAATAAAACCCAATCTGAGTTGGGATCGATTCCTCAGAGAATTAGAAATGGGATTAGGTATACAACTAGTGCAATTATATAGTGTGCCTCAATTTACACTTCTACATTCTTATTGGTTATTTCTATTTCTACTTTAGATATTGATTGCAAGTAATACGCTAGAAGATAATGTTTTTAGTTTTAGTTGCTTTTAAAAACAATAAAGGGTCTAGAGTCGTGACTTCCACCTAGGTGGCTACCTAACAGATTGTAATCTATAGGGCAAGTTTGATTAATTGGGATCGTAATATAGCAATCACACGTAATTTCTCATTCTATACCCGTCGGTAGTTTAAGTGATTTAGCCCAATTTGGCTTTCTTAAGCCCAAATAAGTATTGCACAAATCAAGTGATATAAGCTCAAGTCGGGTCTTACTATCTCTAAATTTGACCCATTAATTGGGGCTATCAATTTTTTGAGCTCCCCCCAATTCCTTGTTAGCCAAGTTGTCCTAACTTATTCCCTCTTTCTTAAGTAAAAACTAGGCCAAACAGGCCTGAATTAATATTTATAACCATTAATTCTAGCATTCAAGCACAAACGAGGCATAAATATCACTAACCCAATCACAAACAAGCCTTAAAATTAAATACTCATTAAGTACCCACACTAGGGTTAAGCCACAGCCCTAGCTAAAGATTTACCTACTCATGAAAAATAAAGAAATATAAGAAGAAATTAAGATAAGATGCATAATAATTTATTAGATAAGGAAAATCTAATGTTTAAAAATTAATCTAGTAAAATATTACTCAAAAAATAAAGAAAACGACTCAGGTGCACTTCTGAAAATTAAACTTAATCTAAAAATGAGAAAAAATTCTATTTACACTAAGCTAAAAATATCTGACAAAAATACCCCTGCGAAGGTTTTGCGGCCGCATAATTCTGGTGCGGTCCGCACAATGGGCTTCTGCGGTCGTGCAATTTATCATGCAGTCCACAGTCTTTAAGAATTTGGGCTGGGAACTTCAGGCTTCTGCAGTTCGCATAAAAGTGGGTGAGATCGCACTTCTAATTATGCGGCCGCACAAAAGTGATGCGGTCCGCACTTTTATGCTTTTGGACTTGAAACAGCTATCTGATTCTTCAATCTTGTTGACCGCAAAATAATGACTGCGGCCACACTTGACTTCCTACAGCCGCACTAGGATTGTATGGTTCCCACTGCTAACCCCTGTTGTGGTTCTTGTTCATTTTTGACTCCTTTATGAGTTGATTTTGACTTCTTTGGCTTGTTTCCCAATATTCATGCAATTAAGCATATTTTCTTAGTTTTCTAGAATACTTTTAAGCATTTTTTAGCTAGACGCAAGTAAAAGTCCCTACTTATCAACTCCCCCAAACTTAAGCTTTTTCTTGTCCTCAATAAAATGAGGCAATTCCCACCTCCTCTAGAAAAGAAAAGGATATTTCAGCTAGCCTAAGGTGACTCAATTACAAATCAATTGGGACCAATAATTACCCTTAACACATATGAATTATCAACAACACCATGATATGGCTTTTTGAGTACCATAGTTCTAGTGTGATTCTAGAGCATCAAGAGTTGACTATATTCATCAAGGAAGCTCACTCTTTTATGTAGGTCATTATGGATCCCAAACTCCTTCTTCTCTACTCTCCATTACAAATATCACTTTAGAATGTAACTCTCGAAGCAAGGATTTGAAAAGTACGCTCATCTCTCTTAAAAGAACGTCACAATTCCGGTTTTAAGTACCATAAGCTTTCCCATCATATAAATTACCACTACTTTAAGCTCATTCAACTTGAAATCAGTAGGGGTTTAGCGGGATGAAATAAAGGTTTTTTGGATCAAGGCAGGACTTGTTGGAATAGAATGGTTTCATCTTTCCTTAAGCACTCTATTTTCTCTTTTCGGTTCATACTTTCTTGACTCTTTGAGTCATTTTCTTCTTCCTCAAGGGATATAATAGAGACGTAATATCATTCTTTCTTGATCATGACATTCATTTTTTGCCCTTTCTACATACATCAGCCTTTCCTCCTTATTTTCTTTTGAATTTCCTTCAACTCTTCACTCTATTCACTTTCTTTTTGGCATTTTTCTTTTTGTTATTTCTTTCTTTTCTTTGCCTTCCCTTTTCTTCATTTATTTCTCTTCTTTGTATCTTTCATCACTTTCAAACTCCTCTTCTCTCTCTCAAACTTATATGTTTACCAATTATTTCTCAAGAATGCTAAAGAAAGGTCGGGCACCAAGAGAGGGTCATTACAAAATAGATGAAGGCTTGTAATATGGTTATTGAAAGTTAAAGTGCTTCGGCTCAAAGGTGTTTGCTAGGGATATCACATTCGTAGGCTATGGAAGATTTAAAATTTCAAATTAGATCAATGAGAGCCTACAATCATTTTTCAAGCCAAGCTACACTTAGAATTTTGCCTAGATAAACATTCAGGGCAAGTTCTAGTCCATTAGCACTTGTACTTGGACTTGTAACTAAACATCTCGGCTCTCATGCATCTGATTTATTAAAGAGAACAGAGTCGAGGACCCACAATAACCCTAGCTAAAATTAAGAATCACAAATGGCTCAATTTGAACCACTCGATTACTGCTTAAGTCAACACAAGAGTCAAAAGAGTTACAACTAAAGTTATTTTCTTCCAACAACTTGTTTTTAACCATAATGTGTTGGTACCAAGTGAAGCATGCTTGAGACCCCCTTTATTCATTACTACTATATTTGCCAAATTAAAATAAGTATTGTCCCCAATGCTTAACAAAAATAAGAGCAGGAAAAGGATAGATAGTTAAGAGAACTCCCTAAGTGGCTCAGTGTGCATTAGGATCATAAGTAACCTCGACCTCAAGTTGTATCACATCATTATCAGGCTGATAGATAACTGGGTTGCTAAGCATCTGGATCATCTCCTCAGCAGTATGGGAAGTGGAAACCGGCTTTTAAGAATGGCCGGCTGCTCTAGTGCTATCTATGCTGCTGCTGGTGTCTGTGTTGCGGACGATGCTATCTCAAATAGCAGGTCCAATGGTAAATCACCTTCAGATATAATCTTCTCAATCACTTTTCTTAGCTTGTGCACCAACTTCTTTGATGCCTGATACTTTCAAACTTAAACTTATATATATATATATATATATATATATATATATATATATATATATATATATATATATATATATATATATATATATATATATATATATATGGCATTTTAAGTGAAACATTTTTGTAAAAAATGATTTTAGATAGTTATTAGTATTACTACTTTTGAATATATTTTAAATTATACACATAATATGATAAAGGTTTATGAAATTTTCTTTACTGTAAAGATCTGAATTATTTTTTCACAAAAAGAAAAAGGAATGTTATCTTTTTAACATTTTAAGAATTAAGCATACGAAAATTCATATTTTTTACGAGATTAGAGAAAGATTATAAGTTAAGAAAATATTTGTATTTTTACATGGATATTTTAATAAAATAATAATATATGTATTATTATGTAGGATACCACATGATCATGATAGTACAAGTATATTATAGTAAGTTATATAATGTGTATTAAAAATGAGTAGTATTTTAATTATGTTGAGATAATTTTTAATTATACGGGTAATTAGTGATTATCTAAACTGTTTTTGATAAGAATATAACACGGCAGATATTTCCTTAAAAAAATTGTGACTGATGCGTTAATGTTGTATTGAAGTCAACTTTTCGTAAAAGTTCATTAATATATGTGGCATCTGTTTGATTTATGACTTTTATGTACTGATTTTCATTCCTTATATACACAGTACATTATTTGATTGATGCCCTTTTGTTGGAAATGTTGCATTCATGCTTGCAGGTATGGACAATCAGTTTGACGAGCTCGCGTTGTAGATGAGGTTGGCATTCAACGAAGGATCGGTATGAGTCCACCTCATTCGGAGTGTAGCCGAGTTAGAGTTTTGCTACGACTTATGGGTAGGCCTATACCCTATCCTATTTAATGTCGCATAATATTAGAGTCTTTGTAGACAGAAGTTCATTTTGTACAGTATGTAAGAGACCTTGATGGCCTATATGCATTCATGTTTTAAAAATGATAGTTTATTGATATAGTATTGCCCATTTATAGTTATACATTATGAGTTGTAGCCATGTTGGCCCATGATAATTAAAAATGGAATGAATGAGTTACAGAGTGGTTCACTCAGGCCACCACGACATCGGGTGCGAGCTACACCTCTCCAGGATCGGGGCATGACAACCGGCTCCTGTGAAAGACTCGGCAACTTAATCAGTAACTACTACCGCTGTCCCCTCAGACTGACAGCAAAGGTAGTAGCTTTACCCTTGAACTTTGAGTTGTCAACTCCCTGGAGGTGGTACCATGAGAAAGGTTTCTTGGCCTTCACCTCGTTTGTCATAATTCTTCGGCGCCCACCTTGATCCTTGAAGTATTCTTTGAGGAAGTTTGGGTACAGATAGAATCTCTCACCCTTCTGGACAACTAAAGTGATTTTGGTGAACATGATGGCACCAAAATTTATCGGATACCCCAGCCATAATTGAAGCCACCAAGATTGCATGGGGAAGTCAGAGCATATTATCATTGAAGCATGGGTCAATGCTGCCATACATGAACGTTTTCCACTATTTTTCTGTAAAGTTTAGGGTGGCGCGAACAATTTGAATCCATGTTGTGAGCCACAGAGGCGTTGACCCTGGAATTTACAGAATATTAGCTAGCCACGGGCAAGCTGTATCACCCATAGCTAGCTTTTCCAAATACCGCACTATCTCTACTTCTTCAAACCCCACATATGTGTTCAATGCATAGAGTGAACGCAGATTTTCAGATTCCGCACTTTTGTCACCTTAGTTCCCTATTTAATGTGAGAAACATTTGCGTAGAATTCCTTGTCCAGGTACTCATTCACATCAAGGACGCTGTTGGTGAAAAATTTCCAACCTTTCCGCTCCCAGAATTGCCTAAGGGCATTGGGGTTGTGCTCAAATCTTTCATTAGAATTCTCACTCAAGAGTGAGCGACCTTTGTGGCCACCATTCCCTATACTTTGCAAACGCAGTGGAACTAACAAATCGTTCATCCCATATCTAATGTCTCCTTGATCTTTCAAATTGTCCCACTACGGTATCTCCCTCTCTCTTATCATCAGAGACATCATGATCATCCTCTAAATTTATTAGAGTGGGGTGAGCATGTGAGGAATAGGGATCTGCGTCTTGGATTCCCTCTTTTGAACCTTCCGAAGAACTGGCAGCTGATGAAGACTCATCAACCAAATGGAATCTCCCCTGGATTTATTATGATTAGGCTTCTGGTTGTGCTTGCACGGAGTTACCTTTAGAAGCTTCTTTTGATGAGACATACTCACTAGTCTCCGAGGTATCAAGGGCTCCATTGGATGCCTTTTCATTTATGACCTTTCAGATTGCTAGAGGGAGATTACTTTTGCCTCGACCCCAACCTCGGGAGGGTTTTGCCTTCCCTTGCAATGTATCTCCTCTAACACGTCAACAAACTATTATATGCAACACATATGAATTAGAAATAACTTACAATTGAAGCTCATAATGATATAGAAGTATGATTGAAAATTGCAGCAAAACATTCTCAGAAGGGGCAGTGCGGATCGTACAAAAGTGAGTGCGGCCGCAGACTGCCCAATGCGGACTGCACAAAAATGAGTGCAGCCGCACAACCCTAGGTTCAGACTACAGGTCTCTAAAGTTACATCATTACATGCCACACAAAAATAAGTGCGGCCTCACAAGTCCATTGCGGACCGCACAATTTTGAGTATGGTCGCACAATTTAACCACACAATTTTCCTAACTTAAAGAGTTGCGGACCGCACAAAAATGTGTGTGGATGCATAGACTCTAGTGTGGACTGAACAAAAATGTGTGCGTCCATATAATTCAATCTTCATGGGCACTATTCTAGGGTTTATGCATTCTTTTCTCTAATCGGCATGGTTTTAGAAATACAACATCAGTAGCGACTAATCAGACCCCAATTAACGTTTAAGAAGCAACCTACATGATTCTAAAAAAAACAACTAAATATTGATATTTTTACACATGAAAGTAACCCTAAATATAAGAACAAAACAAACAAAAGATGAAGAATCTAATGAAGAATTAACATAACAGTAATGAAGATGCAGGTGAGAATATAAGTCTATAAAATGAAGGAAGATTGAGAACAAATGGGTGCACTGTAGTTGTTTCGGCATTTAGAGTTCAGGGTCCTAAAGTGTAAACAGATGAGAAAAGATCTATTTACAGGTTTACCTGAGTGCGGCCGCATAATTTTGATGCACTTACCTTCCCTTGTGATAAGTCCTGCCGCGGACCGCATAAAAATGAGTGCGACTGTAGTATTAGTGCAGTCCGCACAAAAATGTGTGCCACTACAATTTGCTAAGCAATTTTGACAGACCAACTTCAGATATCATGCATTTTGGCATTTAGCCAAATTTTTCATGCGCAGTCCCTTCAATGTACACCTATTCCTGCATACACTTCATAACTAGTTAGCATAAAACAAAGAATATCTAATCTAAATAAGAAAACCAAGAAAAAAGAAAAAGACACATAGGTTGCCTCCCAATAAGCTCCTGATTTAACGTTATGGTACGATGCAGATTACTTGAAATGAAGAATCGCCACCATGTGGCTATCATCAACCTTGCCAAGATAATGTTTAACTCGGTGCCCACTGACTCTAAACACCTCATTATTCTTATTTTTCAAATCTAGACACCAGGGGGTTACACTCACCACTTCAAATGGGTCACTCCATTTTGACTTTAACTTGCCTGAAACATCCTTAACTGGGAATTGAACAACAACAAAAGATCACTTTCTTTAAACTCCTTTTTGTGGATGTACTTGTCATAGAGGTAGTTCATCTTCTCCTTATAAAGGGACGAACTTGTCTAGGAATGATACCGGAATTCATCAAGCTCATTCAAATGTGCCACCTATTAGGTTATGTAGCAACATCCCGCTCAAGGTTCAACTTTTTCAAAGCCCATATGGCTTTATCTCGAGTTCTACAAAAATATGGAATGCCTTACCAAACACCAATCGATATAGAGTGTCTTGTAAGCCGTCTTATAAGCCCAAAAAGCTTCATCAAGTTTTCTTGACCAATCCATGCGGTTGACATTTATAGTCTTTGACAAAATACTCTTAGTCTCCCGATTTGAGACTTCAACCTGTCCGCTTGCTTGAGGATGGTAGGGATTGAGATTTTATGAGTGACACCACACTTTGTGAGTAAATCAAAATCTCTGTAGCAAAACCTGAACCCTCATCAGTAACAATGGCGCTTAAAGTACTAAAACTTGTAAAGATGTTATTTTTTATGAATGCCACCACACTCGAGTTTCGTTGTTGGGTAAAGCTGCAGCTTCAACACACATAGTCTACAACTACCGAAATGTATGTGTTCCCGCAAGAGCTCACGAACGATTCCATGAAATTAATACCCCAAACATCAAAGATATTAATCTCTAAAATAGTGGTAAGGGGCATCTTATACTTCTTAGAAATCTCACCTTCCCTTTGGCACTCATCACAACGCTTGACAAGCTCACTTGCGTCTTTGTAGAGGGTAGGCCAATAGAATCCACAAGTCAAAACCTTTGTAGCCTTTCTAGCTTCACCATGATAACCACCATACAGTGAAGAATGTCAAGCTTCAAGAATTCCTATTCTTCTGCTGGCACTCATCGGGCGATCACACCATCGGTATATATCCGGAAAAGATATGACTCATCCCAATAATAATCCAAGCAATCCCATTTGAGTTTCATCCTTTAGTTTGAAGAGACCTTATACGTTACAATGACGCTCTGTAAGGCCCCATGTAATTTCTACTAAAAACCCGACCCGTGGTGCCAAGATTGGATCGGACGTTAGAAATTCAGAAAATTTTCATCGCGGTTCGGACCCTTTGGATCGATCTGTGCACTAAGAAGTTAAGAAATTATGTTTTCTAGAAAAGTGCGATTCTGAAGTCTAGTATGCAATCACATAACATCTATGCGGATCGCACACTCGCCATATAGTGAAACAGTGTGTTGGTCAATTTTGAGGTCAACTATGCAGCCAATATACGGGCCGTATAATCCTCTTGGTATTTTGTAAAGGGCAATTCTGCAGTACATTATGCGACCGAGAACAGGTATGCGGACCATATTTCTGTCACATACCCAAGCAGTGTATTCAGATTTTGGGACAGTTTTTGCGGTCTATTTTGCGGGCCGCATGTCAGGTATGCGATCGCAGATTTCGTGGGGGCTTCTATTTTCTAACTTTTAGAACTCGATCCCATTCCATTAAAAACATTCCGTTAGACTATTATTCTATTATTTCACTACATATAAAGTGAGAGGGGAGGTTCTAGAGAGAGAGAGAGAGAGAGAGAGAGTAAGTCCCCACTCAACCCTTTACCCAAATCCTTGAATATTGTCAAGAGAAATTGCTAGGTCTTCACCCTAAGAGGTAAGAGCTTGTACCCTCACCTATAATTTCAAAATTTCTATTAAAATAAGTGATTAGCAAGTGGGTTCATGGGTATAACGGCTGATAATCTTGCCTGTATAGAAGATAATGGGGTATGGGTAGGTTGTGAACCAAAAGGGTAACAATTGTGGTATAGGATGACGAAAATCCCTCACAAAAGAGTCCAAGAATCACTGCGCACACCTAGTGCTTAGTAATATGCTCAACTGCCTAGAATCCTAATTATGTCTCTAATTCTTGGTTCAATTTGAAATTCTTATAAAATAGATTGAAGTGCTAAGAGTCCCGGAGTTTATTATAATTATTTAAGAAAAGCTCCACTGCGGTATCTATGGCTAAAACCCCTTCCGTTAGAAATTGAGCTTCCATGGTACCCGTGTAAATGTTATAAGTTCAAAACATGATTGATGCAGTACTTGTTATGTTAAGTTAATTAATGTTGTGAAAAATGTATGTGGTAGGTACTTCTTCATCTGTTTAATGTGCTATTCTTTGTAAATGGAAGATGTGTGGAGAACATGACATATGTGCTAAATGCATATGTCATGCCGAAGTTACTTTGGGACTAATATGCCAGACTCAACGAATTCCTCTCTATGCTTATGATTCAAATTGCTTTAGTTTGTGCCTATGATATTAAGTGGCCAACTAAATGTTGAAAATGTTAATAATGTGAAACGTGAGTTTTGAAATGTGGAAATTGTATCCCCAAGTGCCGATAAACTATTATATGTGTAATTAAAGATTGGAGTGAGATGAATAATCGAATATGGTAACGTTTGGGGGAGACGTCTTAGCCGACCGGGCCGTGATCGGACGCCATAATATATACACATGGTGGTAATATATTGATGATTCATAGAAAGTGTGAATGAAATAATGGTAACATCTGGAGGAGACGACTTAGTCGATCAGGCCATGATTGGACTCTACTTAAGGA
Organism: Nicotiana benthamiana; assembly: GCA_034376525.1. Classification (NCBI taxonomy): domain Eukaryota; kingdom Viridiplantae; phylum Streptophyta; class Magnoliopsida; order Solanales; family Solanaceae; genus Nicotiana; species Nicotiana benthamiana. The sequence goes on from CM067339.1 coordinate 161,177,517, forward strand.
ATCGGTGGCAATGTGGATAATGATACCGTGTGGGATGCTCAAATCTAATATTTTAGAAACTATGTGAAAATAATGCGAACCTCCTTATATAGTTGACATCGTGCTTATTTGAAACTTTGTTGTCTTTACGATTTCTCTTTACTCTTGTATGGATGTTCTTTCTAACAAGATGGTGTTTAGTTATACATACTAGTATTATTCCATGATACTAACGTCCTTTTTGCCGGGGGCGCTATATTTTAAATGAATATAGTGGTTCTATAGCGGATAGTGACGATCACGCATAGCAGAGAATCCTCCCCTCAAAGTCTTGGTGAGCCCCTTTTTACTTCAAGGGGTTATGTTGTACATCTTTTGTTATGGATAATCATATTTGAGGTATAGTCAAGGCCTTGTTGTCGGCATGGTCATTATTGCCTTTATATCCTTAGAGGCTCCATAGACATTTGTGTGTGTTATGTTCGGGTGTTGGATGGTGAATGAACTATGTTGTAACTTTGTACTCTAGTTCTTCTAAACTATATCTACATGAAATCTCGAAAACTTAGCCATGGTTCAAGATTTGTGATATAAAAATGAACTAACAATGTTGCATGTTCGATTTTGCAATTGTCTAATTAAACGAAATCACGGTTTCCAATTGTATGGAGTTGGGTAGAAAGTGTTAATAAGGCTTGCTCAGTTGGGTTCACTCAATTGAGCGTCGGTCGCACTTCATAAGGTTAAGACGTGACACGCTCACAAGATAATTAGCTATATCGGTGATCCATCGCATCCTAATCATTGAAATGGCTAACAATTGCTCGTTGAGAAAGGAATCATTAATCTCAAGGTCGTCATGTGGCCTCCCCTCCTCCTCCAAACGGGATAAGTGGTTCGCCGGTTGATTCTCACTATCCTTGCAGTCTTGAATCTATAGATCAAACTCTTATAATAGAAGCACCCACTACATCAACCTTGCCTTAGAATCTTTCTTTCTCATCAAATACCGAAGCGCCGCATGGTTGGTACGAACAATCACCTTAGTACCCATCAAATACGGCCAGAACTTTTCCATGGAAAAAAATAGCAAGTAACTCATTTCCAGTCACTGTGTAGTTGAGTTGGGCATCATTCACGGTATTCCTAGCATAGTAGACCAGATGGAAGATTTTGTTGATTCTTTGCCCCAACACATGTAGACATGTAATTTTTGACCCTCCCCAAGGTTTCACCATTTTAGCATAAAATATTTAGCTTAGGCCTAATATTGCTATTTTACCCAGTTTTAAGTATTTAACTTTATTTTTAGAGAACAAAATTGAAAAATACAAAAAAATGGTTTTATTTTTCTCTATTTAATTAAGGTATTATGTATTTTTAGAAAACTATTATTTTTAATGCGTTTTTATTTTTAGTATAATCTCCTGAAAATACAAAAAAAAAAAAATTTAACCTCATATCCTAATGTAGTTCCAAATAATTAATTAATTAGGAATGATTTCACACTTTTATTGTATATTATTTTAGGAATTAATATTTTTAGTTTAGTAGAGTTACAGGGCCAATTTTTGCTTAATTGTGGACAAGAAAATGGCCTAATTTAGAAATTTACCCTTAGCCCAACACTCGTACCTTTTAATTAAACCTAAAACCTAAACACATGGGGGTCATTTTTTATCATACCATAACACCCCATCGGTAATTTTTGGAGAAATGGAGTAACCATGAGACCATCTTCTTCATTCTCCGTCTCAAACCTTAGAACCTAAGACACAAACACACAAGACATCAACAAATCGACAGCCGTTTTGGGTCATCTTCTTCACCCTTTAACTCCACAGACATAGCCGTTTATACACAGATACATTAGAGGGCGAAAGGCTAAGCATTAGCCATTCCCCACCCTCTCTATCTCTTAACAGCCGCCACACACCACCGTGAAGACCACAACGCCGTCACCTCCAATGGACAACCCCAGCAGCTCTCATCTATGAAAACACGCAAAAAGTAGTTGCAGATGTTGATCTAGACCCCTTCTTTTCGAAGCAACAACTTCAGAATGGAGAGAACTCAAAGAATCCCTGAGCATCAACTCTTTTCTTCTTCTAAACCTAACACCTCTTCACCCACAGAGGATCGACACACACCCTAGTCTCAACCAGTTGACCAACCACCCTACCCTAAAAAAGTAGTTGTAGCGTGAAAGAGCAGCAATGAGAGTTGCAAAATAGTTCCGAAAGAAAAAGTGTGTGTGTGTGTGTATATATATATATATATATATATATATATATATATATATATATATATATGAATGTAGTTTCCATTTCATTCCTTGATCGATGAGAGTGTTCGAGTTCAGTCAGCCCATCGCCTGCCGAGGTCCTGTTTGCTATCTTGTTGATTGTGAGCTTCAAAGCGATCTAGGAATTTGAATTTCCAACTCAATTAGAGGTCATTCTCTTGTTCCCTTCCTTTAGTTACTTGCTAATTTGAATGCGTTTGTGATAAAATTATTCAGATTTGGTGCAAGGCTTTACTTGTTCATATTTTAATTTGTTTGTTAAGCTATCTTGGTTGCTGCAAAAGTACCCCCATAACTATTTTATAACCTTGAAGTGATACATCTAGTATTTCTATTTTGAATCATGCCCAAATCTAGATAGTTTTATTTTGGTAGTAAGAACAGGTTTTCATGGGGAATTAATTGTTAAGAAAATGAGGCTGAATTGAATCCACTTGTTAATTAACTTCGTTTGGTATGACGAATGCATTTTATTCCACTACCCAAATATTTTTATCCTTTGCTACAATTTTTTGGCCTAACTTTTGTTTCATACCCCTCTTTTTGAATCAGAAATAGAGTTATGAATTAGAAAAAGAAAAGAAAAAGAAGCAAAAAAGAGAGGAAATTAGAGAAAGAAAAAAAAAGAAAAAAGGAAAAAGAAAAGAAAAAGAAGAGGAAAAAGAAAAAAAACGTTGTCGTTTGAATTAAATTCGACCTGATTCTTGTCATCACAAGATACGTAGGCAGCCTTATGGTTCGATCACACCAAATAAAATATTGCATAATCACCCGAAGTCAAGAGTGAGGTATTATTTCTTAGAAATCTAAGGAAATAATAATTTCCCAAACTCAAAGAAACTAGGGTAGAATTTTTAATTTTGCCAGAAGATCTGATTCCAAAAGTTGTAATTTTGAACTCTTTTCATCTCAAATTATTTTGAGCCTTCATACCGCCATTTCTTTCTGATCCTGTCCAAAATCCTATATTACAATCCAAAGAAAGACCTTCTGACCAATCTTTGAGGATGTCAAATTAAGTGTGTGATGAAAGTATGATCTTCTTACATCATGCGTAATACCTTGTTCTCATTGCAAAGAGAGGAAATGATAAAATGAGATAGTCTTATTGGTGAAAACCCTCGTGGGCACCGTAAGGCAACGTTGAGTTGAGAAAAAGAGCAAAATGAAAGAGACTTGATGGTGAAAACCCTTCAGGGCACTATAAGTCGACTGAGGAATGTGGATCAAATGGGACAATTGGAGTGTTGAAGCCCGATTTCACAGCTTAGAGGCACAACAAGAGTTGAAATTAGACTTGCTTAATAGATTAGGCCACCTTAATCCAAATGTGCATGTCATAGTCATTAGAGTTGGTATCTACATCTGATAAGTTTCTGCTTTTAATTTTCTTGTTAGGTTTCATCTCTTTCCACTGTCCCTTATTTTGTTCCTCTTGTTTTTTTTTGAGTCCCTTCTGGAGTCTGTTTTGTTAGAACAAGTGAAGAAATGACTTCAAAATATGCTACTAGCTTTCCAATTACACAAAGCGAATTTTGGGTAGCACATCAAAATGGCATAAGTCAGGAAAGAATAGTATTCATACTGAGTTGATAACAATTAACATGCTTTGGGATTCATGTGAAATGCAAAGATTCGATAAATATCAATTCATGAGCACAATGCAATAGATAATAAATATTGGGTTTGAATGGAACAAAGGTATTTTTGTGATAAGGGTAATAGATAAAGTGGTTAATCAACAAACAAGCAAGGTCTTTCAAGTTGATATAAAAGTTATCGTGGGAACTGAAGGAGCAAATTCCCTCAAAGTCAAGGTCACAAACTAACCACCATGTTTTAAACGCACAAGTTTTCTTTGTCTGAAACAGGGATGAAGGCAGTATTCATAACAAAGCTTGAATTTTCCAGGTGTAATGTCCCAATTCTTCTTTCGCAAAGGACTTTCAAGTTATATTTTGTCTTAGGAGACGCACTTCCTAAATTGATGTTTCACCCATAGGAGATGCACTTCCTAAATTGAGATTTTACCACTAGGAGACGTACTTCCTATTTGGTTCATTTAAATTCATTCATAGGACACGCACTTCCTAATTTAAGTCATTGATGTTCCACCTCTACGAGACACACTTCCTAGTCTGGGTCTTTTGGGTTATATGTTTGTTTTAGGAGACACACTTCCTAAATTGATGTTCCACCCCTAGGAGTCGCATTTCCTAGTCTGGGTTTTTCAGGATATATTTTGCTTTAGGAGACGCACTTCCTAAATTTAGATTTTACCACTAGGAGACACACTTCCTATTTTATTCGTTTATGTTCATTCCTAGGAGATGCACATCCTAGTTTGAGTCATTGAGTTTCACCTCTAGGAGATGCACTTCCTAGTGTAGGTCTTTCAGTTTATATTGTTTAGGAAATGCACTTCCTAGTTTTTGGTCAACTAAGTTCACCCCTAGGAGAAGCACTTCCTAGTTTTGGGTCATTTAAGTTTAATCCTAAGAGACGCACTTCCTAGATTGAGACACTGAAAGTTTACTCCCTAGGAGACGCACTTCCTAGTCTGGGTCCTTCACGTTATTTTTTTTTAGGAGACACACTTCTTAAATTGAGGTGTTACCCCTATGAAACGCACTTTCTAATTTTGGTTCATTCAAGTTTCACCCCTAGGAGACGCACGTCCTAGTTTGGGTCATTTAAGTTTTATTATTAGCAGACACATTTCCTAATCTTGGTCTTCAGGTTTTGTTTTAGGAGACTCACTTCCTAAGTTGAGATTTTACCCCAAGGAGATGCCTTTCCTAGCTTGAGTCATTGAAATTTCACCCCTAGGAGACACACTTCCTAGTCTGGGTCTTTCAGGTTTTGTTTTAGGAGATGCACTTCCTAAATGGAGATTTTACCCCTAGGAGACGCACGTCCTAGTTTTGGGTAATTTAAGTTCATTATTAGGAGATGAACTTCCTAGTTTGAGTCATTAAAGTTCTACCCCTAGGAGATGCACTTCCTAGTATGGTCATGTTTTGTTTTAGGAGACGCACATCACTTCCTAACTTTGGTCATTTAAGTTCATTCCTAAGAGATACAATTCCATGTTTGAGTCATTAAAGTTTTGCCCATAGGAGGCGCACTTCCTAGTTTTGGGTCATTTAAGTTCATTCCTAGGAGATGCACTTCCTAGTTTGAGTGATTGAAGTTTCACCACTAGGAGAGGTACTTCTAGTCTGGGTCTTTCAAGTTATTTTTTTGTTTTAGGAGATACATTTCCTAGTTGAGTCGTTTAAGTTCACTCCTAGGAGACGCACTTCCTAGTTTGAGTCACTAAGATTTTACTCACTATGAGACGCACTTCATTGTCTGGGTCTTTTCAGGTTATATTTTGTTTTAGGAGACGCACTTCTTAAATAGAATTTTACCACTAGGAAATGCACTTCCTAGTTTTTGGTTCATTCAAGTTTCACCCCTAGGAGACGCACTTCTTAGTTTGGGCCATTTAAGTTTTATTATTACCAGACGCATTTGCTAGTCAAAGGCTATTGATTCTACTCATAGGAGACACACTTCCTAGTAGAGTTGTTAGTTTTACTCTCATCACTGCATCAATAGCATAGGTTATTTACAGTTTTGCTAACAACTCGCAAATATTCCTAGTGCAAACTGGGGCAGAAAATTTTGTTTGCTTTGTTGTTTGTATCGCATACGCCCACCTGGAGAATGATGGAATCCATTTCAAATTTCAAATAAGTCACAGTCACCCACCAGGAGAACGAGAGAATTCATTTTAGAATTTAATTAAAGTTAGAAGTACAGGAATAGAATAAAAGAAAAGGGAAGTGAATCCAAAAGGTAGAAGCCGAAACCAGAAGTGGATTGCTCAAGACATGACTGAAGTCACAAGCATGATGTGTCCGGTTTTTATCCGAAAATCTGAAGAAGAATGAATTAGCACCTGCAACTAGGAAGTGTCAAAGTTCAAATCTAGAGTTTGCATGAAGAACCATTCAAGACTCAAGATAAAGCTTCAGTAGACTTGTAGATAGGGATCTTGTAACTCATAGCTGATAGGCTTTCTTATTTCTTTTAGATTTTGATTTGATGTATAACAGGACCGCGGACTCGAACCTTGACGGAACGGCACCTCGACCACCTCTCTACCTCAGTATACTCTATCACCTCATTCACTTCTGAACTATACGTGGCTTGATTCCTTTATAACCAAAGATATCTAGGCAGCTTAGATACTAGGGCTCGATCACATCCTCACATTCTCTTAGTTTTTGGTCTCTCAAAATAAGGGACGGGTCAAAAAACCTGTCTAGTCGTTCTTTGTCTGAAAATACTTCGTATTTCCAGTCAAAAAGGGGCAACTATAGACATGTAAAATTTTACCCTCCCCGAGATTTTACCATTTTAGCATAAAACATTTAGCTTAGGCCTAATATCACAATTTTACCTAGTTTTAACTATTTTACTTTATTTTTGAGAACAAAATTGGAACAAAAAAAGAATAGTTTCATTTTCACTATTTAACTAAGGCATTATGTATTTTTACAAAAATATTATTTTTAATGCATTTCTATTTTTAGTATAATCTCCTGAAAGTACAAAAAAAATTAACTCCCTGTCATAATGTAGTTCCAATTAATTAATTAGGAATGATTTCACACTTTTATTGTATATTATTTTAGGAATTAGTATTTTTAGTCTAGTAGAGTTAAAGGCCAATTTTAGCTCAATTTTAGACAATAAAATGACCCAATTTCAAAATTAACCTTTGGCCTAATACCCCTACCTTTTAAATAGACCTAAAACCTAGGCACGTGGGGGGGGGGGGGGGGGGAGGGGAGGAGCCGTTTTTTATCAGACCACAACACCCCATTGTTCATTTTTGGAGAAAAGGAGTAGCCATAAGACCATCTTCTTCATTCTCCATCTCAAATATTAGAACCTAAGACACAAACACACAAGACATCAACAAACCAACATCCGTTTTGGGTCATCTTCTCCACCCTTCAACTCAACACACACAGCTGCTTCTACACAGATATAGTAGGGGGAGAAAGACTAAGAACCAGCCATTTCCCACCCTCTCTATATCTTAACAGCCGCCGTACACCACCGTGAAGACCACAACGTCGCTACCTCCAACATACAACCCCAACAGCTCTCATCTATGAAAACACGCAAAAAGTAGCCGCTGCTATTAACCTAGACCCATTCTCTTCAAAGCAACGACTTCAGAATGGAGAGAACCCAAAGAACCCCCAACCATAAGGTCTCTTATTCTTTTAAGCCTAACACCTCTTCACCTACAGAAGATCGACACACACCCTAGTCTCAACCAGTCGACCAACCAGCCCACCCTAAAGAAGAAGCAATAGCGTGAAAGAGCAGCAACAAGAAAAGAAATGGAAACTACATTCATATATATATATATATATATATATATATATGAATATATGAATGTAGTTTCCATTTCTTTCCTTGATCGATGAGAGTGTTCGAGTTCGGTCAGCCCGTCGCCTGCCGAGGTCCTGTTTGCTATCTTGTTGGTTGTGAGCTTCAAAGAGATCTAGGAATTTGAATTTCCAATTCAATTAAAGGTAATTCTCTTGTTTCCTTCCTTTAGTTACTTGCTAATTTGAATGCATTTGTGATAGAATTATTAAGATTTGGTGCAAGGCTTTACTTGTTCAAATTTTAATTTGTTTGTTAAGCTATCTTGGTTGCTGTAGAAGTACCCCCTAACTGTTTTATAACCTTGAAGTGATACATCTAGTATTTATATTTTGAATCATGCCCAAATCTAGATAGTTTTCTTTGGGTAGTAAGAACAGGTTTTTGTGGGGAATTAATTATTAAGATAATGAGCCTGAATTGAATCCACTTGTTAATTACATTCTTTTATTTTTTTTATTTCTTCCCGTTATCCGCTAGTAACATGTTTTAGGCCGACAACATTTGAGTAGGCAATCTTAGGATTTTTCCATTGTTTGCTTTAGTTTCGAGGTAAGGGGTCGTTCCTTTAGTTAAATTTATCCGGAGAATGCCCCATGAAGTTTGCGAATATTATTATCCGTGGTATTCCCAAAGAACCATGTAAATATTTTGGAGGCCTTGACGAGCATGGTGGAGAAGTCGTTGTATAGGTTAACTTAGAATTTTTCTTTTCTTTTCCTTTTCATTTTCTTTTACTAGGTAGGGACGACCTTGAGTTTTGAATGTGTTTATTTTGCTTTTTTGTGCTTATTTTTACCTCAATCTAATTTCTAAAAGTAAACTAAATCGAGTATGCGACTATACTAGTTACAAGACTTGGGGAGTGCCTAACACCTTCTCCCCGAGTCAAATGAACCCCCTTACCCAAATCTTTGGTACATACTCAGTTTGGAGTCTCAAGTGTTCAAAAGGGAAAAAATATATTTTTAGAAAAAACGGTCACCTGACACACTGAAATCAAATGTCAGGTGGAAACTCTGAGTTATTTTTCTTTTGAATACAATTTTTGTCACGCTCTAATTGGAAACCCCTTTTCGAACTTCATACCAGTCTTTTTATTTTATTTTAGAGGATTAAGTGAGATTTATTAAAAAATGGGTGTGACAACACCACTTCAACCGCAACATCACTAGCATCATACATGAGCTCAAATGCAAGCTCCAATCTGGTGCAGTAATTATAGGAGTAGTAGTTAACTTGAACTTAAGCAACTCGAATGCCTTCATACAATCTTTATTGAAATGGAAGTTGGCATCCTTCTCCAAAAGTTTTCACAATGGGTTCACCACCTTGAAAAAGTCCTTGATGAATCAGCGATAGAAACCAGCATGACTCAAGAAGCTCCTCATTCCTTTCATGGATGTAGGAGGAGGGAGTTTGGATATTACCTCAATTTTGGCTTGGTCAACCTCAATACCCCGTTTTAAATATTTATGGACGAGGATGATGCCTTCCTTAACCATGAATTGACACTTCTCCCAATTCAACACCAGATTTATTCCCTCACATATAGTCAATACCCTATGCAAATTGTTCAAACAATTTTCAAACGAATTTCCAACCATAGAAAAATCATCTATAAAGACCTCAAGAATATCCTCCACCATGTTAGTAAATATATCCATCATAAACCGTTGAATATTCGTCGGTGCATTACACAACCCAAAAGGTATCACGACCCAAATCCCGGTCGTGATGGCACATGGCCGCAAGGCTAGGCAAGCCCGACCAAATAACTCCCCAAGAACGGCATACAACCCAAAGAGAGACATTTCAAGATAAAACAACAAACTTAGATATAAAACTCCCAAGACTTGGGTTCACGAGTTTTAGAGCCTCTAACAATACTGAATACATGTCACAATGAGGGAAATACAAGTGTCACAATAACTAAAAAATAACTAGAAGATCAGAGACATGGGTCCTGCGGACGCTGGCAACTACATCAATACTCTGTCAAACTGACAACCAGCAACCAGACGCGTTAATCCTCTGGAGCACCTGAATTTGCACACAAGGTGCAGGGAGTAGGGGGTGAGTCTACCAATTCATCGAGTAATAACAGCAAATAAAGCTCCAAAAGCAAGAAAACCCAATAATTACACAAAGTAAACTTAAATAGTGTATAACAGTATCTGCAACTGAACAACTGAACAACAATATATATATATATATATATATATGTGATGCAAATGCAGGGATGCGACGCAATGCATATGATTGTACAATCCACTACCCACTGAGGCGTGCAGAGCCAGCCACCCATATCATTTATCGTCGACGGCGCTCACTGGGGGTATGTACAGACTCCGAAGGGGCTCTTACCGCCCAAGCGCAATAACCAGCAATCTCGTGGCGAATAATCAACCAACCATCTCGTGGAGAATAATCAAACCAGCCATCTCGTGGCGAAAATCAATAACCATGTCAGTCCATATTACCTGACCGCTCATATCACACAGTGTCCGTGTTACCACTGTTTATAATCACCGATGTGGTGCATAGCCTGAGCCACCAAAAATCAATCTAGAAAATATATCATAAGCCCCTTGGGAAGTTACAAAGAATGATCCTCAGCCGAAATACATTTAAAAGATAGCATATGAGTTCTGAACATTTGAAATACGGCTTGCTTTTGAAAACAATGTTTTAAAACCATGGGCTGATAGTAAATGATATGCAATCATGCTAAAACAGTAATACCAACTCCTGAAGGATATCACAGGTTGGCGCTAGGCCCCAAACACGGCATAAAGCCCAATAATAGTCATCACAGTGTGCGTATCATACGCCAATATAGTATAATTCTCACTCGGGATGGACCACGTCACAATCCCTCAACGGTATCCGACCCCGTATCATGGAGTGCGTGTCACGCCTCAACATAGCATTACGATGTGAAAGTCCGGGGTTTCAAACCCTCAGAACAACATTTACTAGCATTACTCACCTCGAACTGATGAAATCTCAAGCTCGCGACGCTTTTGCCTCTCAATTTGGCCTCCTCGCACGTCGAATCTAAACAAAAACAGAGTGAATATATCACAAAAATGCCTATGGGACAATACCAAATCAAAAAAAAATCGAGAAATAGCCAAAATCTCGAAAGTAGCAAAACTCGAGCCCCAGGCCCGCTTCTCGAAAAATTACAAAATTCACATTTTCAAAATCCTCGTCACGGCACGAGTCCATACATATCAAATTTCCAAGAATCGGAGTCCATTTGACCCTTCCAATCAATACTTTAATGTTCACTTGGGTTTCAGCGTTCCTCTCTTCCGCGTCCAGTTGATCGCTTCCGCGATCTGACCATTTCCTCAGTGGCCGCTTCTGCGGTCGATCTTCCGCTTCTGCGATTACCGTGAACGTGGCCCCTTTGGCCGCTTCTGCGGTCTCTGACTTCCTTTTGGCCGCTTCTGTGGCTTATTGTCCGCTTCTGCGGACACCGCTTAAGCGGTCTCCTAGCCACTTCCGCGAAAATACCAGAAGCAGCAGTCATTATGATGCTTAACTCCAAAATTCCTCGTTTAACTATCCGATATCACCCCGAGGCCCCTGGGACCTCAACCAAAAACACAAACATGCCCTAATACCTCATTCAAACTTGCTCGGGCTATAAAAAAAGCTATCTTTAACATCAAAAAGCACCAAAATCATTGACTTTCATTCAAAGTTAAACTTAAACTTTCCAAACTCATATCCGATGCCGAAACCAACCAAACGAGGTCCGAATGACCTGAAAATTTGCACACATACTCAAATTCACCTAACGAAGCTAATGCTACTCTCGAAATTCCATTCCAACCCTCGGATCAAATTTTCACCTATCAACCGGATTTCTCCGAAATTCTAACTTCGCCAAAATAGGCTAACTTTCACTTTGGACCTCCGAATTCATTTCCTCTTTCACTCCTAAGTCAAAAATCATCCCCCGAAACTAGTCGAACCATCAGAAATCCGTTCCGATCCCTCTAACTTATAAGTCAACGTCCGATTGACTTTTCCAACTTAAGATTTCCTTAAAGAGACTATTTGTCTCATTTATATCCAATTTCAATCTAAACCACTTAAATCTTACAAGACACATATAATGAAGCACGGGGAAAACATATAACGGGAATAACGAGGCTGAAATACAAGAGACGACGGGTCGGGTCGTCACATCCTCCCCAACTTAAATAAACGCTCGTCCTCGAGCGTATCCAGAGTTGTATTAGAATCAACCAAGTAACCAAATGACATTACAAGGCACATGCCTGGGGTGATCCCACATCACCCTAACTGACACAGGTACCGAAGATAAAACACATTTGAAATATCACAATCCATCTGGCTCATAAACCGTAGAACACTGCCTCACCCGAAATCATACACAAGATCAGAACCTCACATCTATACTCAGAATCAATCTGAACCAGCTGTAACAACCCACACCTGCAACCTCAGGTGCAATCATGCAATATACCACACATTACAACACTCGGAACGATAGTCTTTATTCATGGCAGTTGCCCACAGTACTCAATATCAATAGATAACCTCTTATTTAGCTAGAGTCTTATTTCTACACTTCCGCATATTGCCAACGATAACTAAAATGCAACAAACTGTAGCAGTCCTTCAAATCAATCATTCATGAAGTCACTTCCAATTTGACTATTACCAAATCAGATTTTCGAGTCAAACCTCGATGTTATCCTTCTAACACGCTGAAATCAAATCTGATCATGCTCATTAATAACCCAATGATCACCTCAGGTCTAACACACCACTTCTGGTGATCTGATACCTCAATACAAGCCTAAGCCACAATTGCATAACACATGTGCCAATAAGAATCAATCTAAACATTCTCCAAGACAATGACTCAACCAGAAGAGTTATACCTCAAGTTCATCAATACCTTTACAAAACCAAGTTGAGACCCCGTCTCACATCATAGGGATAGAGTACCTGACTCGTCATCGAGGGGTCTTAATTCCACGTGGCCTCGCCAAAACGCGCGATCCTAACTCAACTCTATTACACATGAATCACCTCGTGCTACCATGCTCAAAGTAGACAATCATGCACAGATCGACGCCCGAAACTCAATCACCCATCACACTCACGGTGAAACATGTAATATACACCATTCCGTCCTGAAAGGATACTACCGATACGGTACCCGCCAAGAAATTCACAATACGGACATTCCCTTGGAAGCCACGAAGCAAGTTATCAGCATCACACGGTTGCGGCACGCAACCCGATCCAGATGAGATACTCGTGGCGGCGTGCCACCCGATCCACACAACATGCCTCACATAGGGAGGTACACATCGAGCCAAATTGCTCATAATAACAAAATACCAACATCGGTCGTAAGCAGCTGAGTGCAGAAAGATATTCATATAAGCATTGTAAGCTACAATTTCCACTTCCACTACTATACTCATACCGGAGCCATATGATATGGTGCCCGACACCAAATAGTTACTGAAATCCACAATCTCGCGCGGTGACATGCCCAGCCACAAGGACGCATCTGAAAAGTCCCTCAATACTGGAACCGAAATCAATGGTAGAAACCTCTATACTGAAATCCGCCTCAAAGGCCCAATTATGGAACACAATCCTTCCCAGCCGACCGCTAGTCTCTGGAACATAACTCTCTAGCTAGAACATAGTCCGATACACCCCGTCACGCAACCTGTGGCCTTTCCCAACATGACTCATAGCACAATTGTTTAGAATAATTCAACAATGAGAAAATCACTCTACATCCCCATAACATATCCAAAATTTAATATACTAAGCACGGAAAGATCCACTCGGCTTCCGAATTCCCAATAGACGCTGACAGTACCAATGCAACACACACGATCCTCAATCAACGCATAGACTGCAACGGAGAACTCCTAGTCTCTGACTACTCATAGCACACGAATCACTGAACCCGAAAATTTCAACAATGCGAAATACCCGATTACATCTCAAGTACCCAACTATTCCACGAAAGATACTCTAAAACTCCATTGCCATCAAACAACTCAGATACCCGCAGTCGTCCCATAAGGAAATGCCGTAACACAACTGATGTACAATTTGGGGAATTACCCTCTTCCGAAACATAAGCCATCGTCAAATCACTTCCATTTAACAGCACCAATTCCTTGATTACCTAAAGCTACTCATTACCTAAGACATAGCAAAACCCACCATACCTTTCAGAACTGAGTCGAGATTTCGCATACGCCCATCTCGATTCTTTACAACATATCGCATATACAATACCCTCCAAGGATAACACGAGAACTTTTATCTCCCTTCTGCGTCGCAGACATCGACGTTCCCAACTGGTATGGAACTTCCATTAATACCATTTAGGAGAAAAATTATTCTACCCTCGTGCCAATTTACAGCCTCAGAAATGCATCCTTTCAACCTTGTCTTAATCAATAAGAACTCTCCCATTTCCATCTGCACAACTAAACCGTCGTGACTGAATCCTTTTTAACTACAACACGCCAAGAGAATCGTCAATACCCAAGAACATTGCCGAAAAATTACACGTGCTAATCCATTATCTCGAATACACCGTGAGAAATAACCATACCCTTACCATGCCGAATCCAGTCCACTAACAAGCTACTTCATTTGCCTAGATTCCCACTTGATTCATCTTCAACTAGATATACTCTCTTGCTGCACCACCACAATATCTCAACCCAGGCTCAATACATGAGACCCGAACACCAGACCACACTGTTTAAGACCCATAGGCCACTGAATACTTCCTCAAACGTCCTCAGAAATACCACGTTCCCAAGTACTTTACCCGAAGGACTTCTTGCGACCCTGAATTAGTTGCCATTACTTCCCAATTTCTGATACCTAGAATTCCTGTAATCAACATAAAAATACCACGAGTCTTGACCCGTTCCAAAGAAAAGACTGCCTTAGTCGCATACTCAACCTTAAAACACCCGAGTGATATATATCGAATCTCGAACATCCCAAAAGCCATTCTCAAAATACATCCCCTCTTATACATACAGCAAGTCACTTGACTTAATGAATTGAACCACACGTGAATATCGGCACTCTTACACTTCAAGACGAGAGCTCATTCTAATACAACCGAACAGCTTCCTTCCCTTTACTCTAAGCACTCCTTATCAACAACTCAAGACTTTCTCTAATTTTTCTCGCATCTACTATGCACCATATAACCTTTGGCAAATTTTTTACTTGCTTCACTTGTGGAACCCTCGGCCCACTCTCTGCAACCAGAACCGATTCTCTCACATGCATTAAATCGAGACTAACACAGTACATAACAGTATCACCAGTCCATCAACAGCAACCTCCCCAACTAAGCTCGAAGATATATATATATATATATATATATATATATATATATATATATATTAAAACACACATACTCTATAGCCCTCGAAACAGCGTGGCGAGATTAAACTCGCTCTTTCATAAGCTTGTGGAAACACGAATCATCAGAAATTCTAACTTTTCTCCAATTCTTGCATTCATTCACACAACCGACAAGCCCACTCTTTAGGCAACAAAATTTCTACTAAGTCTCAAATTTTTTCAGAAATTTCGGCAGAGTTTCCTTTATAATTGAGCATATCCACCTGTCAGGGAATTGCCAAAATCATCCTAACAACACGTCCACAACTCGACGTAGCATCACAATGTGTAACAAAAACCTTAATCTCGATACTACATGTATTATATTATCAAAATTGATACATGAAAATGCAAATAGAAAATACATCTTAATTACTCATACGGTCTTCTAACATACACATAATGATCATACCACTTCGGAAGAATCTGTGCGAGATACCCACCTGTTTGCTTCAATATAATATTTCGGTACATGATCCACTGTCATACTCTTCACACAATCAATTAGTCTTCCTAAGTCTTGACTCATACCACAACACACACACTCACAGCTAGGAGACTCGAAAAGATTCTTCACGCCCCCATAACTCGGGCCACATCTCCATTTCACAGTGAGAATCAAACATTTAATGGTTCGTCTACAACCTAGCATACCTTTTTTAACACTTCCAAGTCATATGGACATATTACACGGCACCAACATACACACCACGTATCTATCCAGCCACCACCACCACCACAATTAGGGACAATACCGAACTTATAAGCTTATAACACTAGCTCGCTCAATCAGTACCTTGGTGCTCAAGCCATAGACAGAGATTCGGCCTCAAGTCCTCTAGACTGGACCAACATCAACTCATAGAAATCATAATTCGCCCCTTGATAGGGGAATCACCAGCCATCAAGGCACATATAATACTAGACGCATACGGACGCATACAACGTGAGGAAGGAATTTCAAGGGTTACTCTTTCAAACTGAATCAAGGACGCACGATAAGATTTCAAGAAAGTGGAGTGTTTCCTAAAGGTTCTGTAGCCTCCTACTTATAAGCACGGTGCACGACAAACCCATATACAAGACTCTACTAAATCGGCTCATGACTCGTGAGGCCTAGTAAGCTAGGCTATGATACCAACTTGTCATGACCCAAATCCCGATCGTGATGGCGCCCGACTGCAAGGCTAGGCAAGCCCGACCAAATAACTCCCCAAGAACGGCATACATCCCAAAAAGAGAAAATTCAAGATAAAACAACAAACTTAGATAAAAAAAACTCCCAAGACTGCGGTCACGGGTTTTAGAGCCTCTAACAATACTGAATACATGTCACAATAAGGGAAATACAAGTGTCAGAATAACTAGAAAATAACTAGAAGATCAGAGACATGGGTCTTGCGGACGCTGGCAGCTACCTCAATACTCTGTCAAACTGACAACCAGCAACCACACGCGCTAATCCTCTGGAGCACCTGAATCTGCACACAAGGTGCAGGGAGTAGGGGGTGAGTCTATCAACTCAGCGAGTAGTAACAATAAATAAAGCTCCGAAAGCAAGAAAACCCAATAATTACACAAAGTAAGATAAAATAGTGTATAACAGTATCTGTAACTGAACAACTGAACAATAATATATATATATATATATACATACATATATATATATACATATATATATACATACATATATATATATATATATGTGTGTGTGTGTGCGTGTGCGTGAGATGCAAATGCATGGATGTGATGCAATGCATATGATGGTACAATCCAGTACCCACTGCAGCGTGCAGCCCGAGTCACCCATATCATTTATCGTCGACGGCGCTCACTGGGGGTGTGTACAGACTCCGAAGGGGCTCCTGCAGCCCAAGCGCAATAACCAGTAATCTCGTGGCAAATAATCAACCAGCCATCTCGTGCCGAATAATCAACCAGCCATCTCGTGCCGAATAATCAACCAGGCCAGTCCATGTTACCTGGCCGCTCATATCACACAGTGTCCGTGTTACCACTGTCTTTAATCATCCCTGTGGCGCGCAACCCGAGCCACCCAAAGTTAGTCCAGAAAATATATCATAAGCCCTTGGTCAGTAATAAACAATGATCCTCAACAGAAATACATTTAAAAGATAGCATATGAGTTCTGAACATTTGAAATACGGCTGGGTTTTGAAAACAATGTTTTAAAACCATGGACTGATAGTAAATGATATGCAATCATGCTAAAACAGTAATACCAACTCCCAAAGGATATCACAGATCGGCACTAGGCCACAAACACGGCATAAAGCCCAATAATAGTCATCAAAGTGTATGTATCATACACCAATATAGTATAATTCTCACTCGGGATGGACCACGTCACAATCCCTCAACAATATCCGACCTCGCACTTATCATGGAGTGCGCGTCATGCCTCAACATAGCGTTACGAAGTGAATGTCCGGGGTGTCAAACCCTCAGAACGGAATTTACTAGCATTAATCACCTCGAACCGATGAAATATCAAGCTCGCGCGCCTTTTCCTCTCAATTCAGACTCCTCGCGCGTCGAATCTAACATAAACAGAGCGAATACATTACAAAAATACCTATGGGACAATACCCAATCGAAAACAATCGAGAAATAGCCAAAATCTCGAAACTAGCAAAACCCGAGCCCCGGGCTCGCTTTTTGAAAAATTTAAAAATTCACATTTTCATAATCCTCGTCACGCCACGAGTCCATACGTATCAAATTTACAAAAATCAAATTCCATTTGACCCTTCAAATCAACACTTTAAGGTTCACTTGGGTTTCAAGCCCTAACCACCATTTTTTACATTAAAAACCTTGATTTCTAAGTGTTTAATCCATAATTTTGCACCATAATCACATATTCGAGGTCTAAGAGATCATTCCTGAAGACTACCCTCAAAAATCTCTCCAAAACCTCTCTCAATCGCCTCAGCCCGAAGTTCTATTGTTCTTATCCTTTTCAAAATATTAGACCCTCTGCTATCATTAAAACTGGACGATTTCTTCTTTCGCGATATTTTTCCGCTTCAGCGGTCCTCGCTTCCGCGTCCAGTTGACCGCTTCCGCGGTCTGACCATTTCCACAGTGGGCGCTTCTGCGGTCGATCTTTTGCTTCCGCGACTACCGCGAACGCGGTTCCTTTGGCTGCTTCTGCGGTCTCTGACTTCCTTATGTCCGCTTCTGCGGCTTATTGTCCGCTTTTGCGGATACCGCATAAGCGGTCTCCCAGCCGCTTCCGCAAAAATACCAGAAGCAGTAGTCATTTATGATGCTTAACTCCAAAATTCCTTGTTTAACCATCCGATATCACCCCGAGGCCCCCAGGACCTCAACCAAAAACACAAACATGCCCTAATACCTCTTTCAAACTCGTTTGGGCTATAAAAATGCTATCTTTAACATCAGAAATCACCAAAATCATTGAATTTCATTCTAAGTTAAACTTAAACTTTCCAAACTCATATCCGATGTCGAAACCAACCAAATGAGGTCCGAATGACCTGAAAATTTGCACACACACTCAAATTCGCCAAACGAAGCTAGTGCGACTTTCAGAATTTCATTCCGACCCTCGGATCAAATTTTGGCCTATCAACTAGATTTCTCCGAAATTCTAACTTCGCTAAAATTGGATAACTTTCACTTCGGACCTCCGAATTCACTTCCGCTTTCACTCCTAAGTCACAAATCATCCCTCGAAACTAGTCAAACCATTGGAAATCCATTCTAAGCCCTTTAACTCATAAGTCAATGTCCGGTTGACTTTTTCAACTTAAGCTTTTCTTAAAGAGACTATTTGTCTCATTTATATCCAATTTCATTCCAAACCACTTCAGAAACATATAATAACGTATGAGGGAAACATATAACGGGAATAACGGGGCTGAAATACAAGAGACAACAGGCCGGGTCATCACAAAAGGCATCCTTAAAAACAAGAAAGTACCATAAGGACATGTGAAAGTGGTCTTCTCTTGGTCCTCACGACCAATAATAATTTGACTATAGCTGGAGTATCCATCAAGGAAGCAAGAAAAAGCACGTCCGGCCAACCTATCAAGCATTTGGTCAAGAAATAGAAGCGGGAAATGATCTTTCCAAGTGACTTTGTTGAGTGTCCTATAGTCCATGCACACTCTCCACCTGGTAATGGTTCTTGTTTGGATCAATTCATTCTTGTCATTTGTTACCATAGTCATGCCCCCTTTTCTTTGGGACACATTGCACTATAGAGGTCCATGAGCTACCAAAAATGTGGTAAACAACCACGGCATCTAACCACTTGATTATTTCTTTCTTCACCACCTCTTGCATTGCTTCATTAAGTCACCTTTGCTATTAAACAGAGGGCTCAGTGCCCTCCTCCAAAACAATCTTGTGCATGCAAAAGGGGGATTTATGCCTCGATTATCTGCCAAAATCCTTCTGATCACTCTTTTTCTTCTTTGTAGCACCTCCAATATGGACTATACCTGCATGTCAGTTAAGCAAGAACAAAGGATATCCGATAAAGTAGATAAGGGCCAAGGAATTCTTATATGAGATGCGGGGGCAATGGATTTAACTCCAAGGTATGAGGCTCCTCGATTGAGGATTTTGTTAGAGGAGTCTTCCAGTTTTGAAGATCCAAAGATATCTTTCGAGGCTAATAAGTGTACGACCCCATGCCTTGCAATGTATTTACACACTCCACATAGCCATCACTCTCCTCATCATCATCAAGGTTGAGCAAAACAGCTTCCAATTTGTCTTCAACATTCATTGTGGCACTAGCATCATCAACAAGCCCATCCATCACCAACTTCATTACTATTTGGTTGCCTCAGTGATTTGCACACATGGAAGATCGCCTTTTCTTTACCCACTCGAAAAATAAGCTCACCGGCTTCCAAATCAATAAGAGCCTTCCTCGTAGCAAGGAGAGGTCTACCCAAAATGATAGGTACCTCATAGTGTACTTCACATCAAGAATCACAAAGTCCGCTAGGATGATAAACTTGTCAACTTGAACCAATACATCATCAATAATACCCAAAGGCACACTAAATAGGGTATCAAGTAGATACTTGCCCTGAGATCACACAATGCTTTGGAAAAATTGGCACTCCCAATAGTGCAAGGGATTGTGAAAGTGATCGGATCTTCTGATTTCAGATCCATTGAGTGCACAATAGCACTCACTTGATGAGTCATATGGTCTCACAATTCATTGATCTTTTCTTGGTTACCAACTCTTTCATGAATTTTGCATATCCTTGAATTTATTCAATTCTTCAACCAATGGCACATTTATGGAGAAACTCTTCATCATATCAATAAATTATTTAAATTAGCTCTCACTATTTTGCTTTTCAAGCCTTTGAGGATATGGAGGAGGGGGCTTCAGTATTGGTGCCTTAGCCGTTGGTATTACTGGTTCTGGTATGTCAATCACGTGCTCCCTAGACGAGTTCACCACTTCTTGCGTCTTCTCCACATTTTCATTTATATCGATTCTCACCTCCTCATTAGCTCAAACCACATTGCTTGGGATTTTATCTTATTAAACCACAACATCTTCATCCACAATCCTTCTTTAATTTGAGGTGGTTGCATCCCCATATTTTCCATTTCTAGTAGTCACGGACATAGCATGTACCGTCTTATTCCCACCATTCGCGTTCACCACCATATCACTAGGTAGGTCCCCCTTAGGACGAGCGTTCAACGCTTGTGAGATTTGGCCTAATTTAACCTCCAAATTTTGAATAGAAGTGTTGTGTGAGGATAATTGAGCATCGGAGTTGGAATTCTTCTCCATCATCTGTTTAAACATATTTTCAATTATACCCATCTCATTGGAACAAGAACTTGGGCCTTGAGAAGGATAGGGATGTGGATTGTTAGGTTGTTGGAACATCGGGGACCTTTGAAAACCCGACCCCGATATTATTGTTTTTATTCCACCCTCCTTGGTTATTTCCACCCCAATTGCCTTAATTGTTTCAATTTCCTTGATTAGGATTGTTCCAATAGACTTGATTAGGATTTCCACCACTCCAATTGCCTTGGTGTTTTTGGTTGTTCCAATTACCTTGGTTCCCTTGTGACATCCATTGTTGTTGATTTTGCCCTTGATCATTGTTTCTTTAACCTTGATAATTTTTGACATATTGAACTTCTTCGTCTTGATCATTGAATGAATCACCTTGATCATAACCATTATCATCTTGCATAAATTGTTTTGGAGGGATTTGAATTTGTTGGCCTTGTTGCCATCTTTTGTTTACCATCATATTCACACATTCCACTGCATGCACTTGTTTCGGCCCTTGAACTTGTTAAAGCTGATCTTTGGCCAATTGGTTCATGGTAGTTGTCAATGCGGCAATAGCTTGTCCATGATCATGTAGCTCCTTGTGTAGGTGAATAACATTAGGGTTACCTTGCGGATCATTGTCTCTCCTTTGCCATGCCGAAGAGGTATCCGCCATGTCATCAAGAATTTCACAAGTCCCGGCATATGGCTTGTTCATGAAGTTTCCCCAGGTGAGTTGGTTAACCACACACTGATTATTTGTGTTGATCCCCTGTAGAAGGTCTGTTGGAACATGGCCTCAATCATATTATTCTTCAGGAACTGTTAACCATGATATGATATCTTTCCCAAATCTCGTGCAATGGCTCATTAGGTTCTACCTTGAAAGAAAGAATCTCATCCCGAAGAGTTCTCATATGTCCCGGAGAGAAGAACTTGGAAATGAACTTCTCTGCCAACTCATCCCAAGCCTCAACCTCAGTGCGTCCTCAGAAACATTTGTTTGCTTGTCCCTCCAACAAGTATCGACGAATCCCTTGAGATGCTTGTAGGCATTTTGATTCGAAGCCTCGGTGAAGAATTCTCGTTGCTCAAGTAGTGTAGGCATCACGTTGGTGATTTGGAATTTGCCTACCCAAATACAGGGCGGGACAATAGCACTTGCACAACCCTCATTTGGTAACTTTTCAGTGGGCTATCGCTCTTGGTGGAGGTGGGGGATGGTCGGGCACATTATCTGAGGCAGGACGCCTCATCTATTAGCTTGAGGTTTAAGAGGAACCTCATCCATGGCATCATTGTCCACTTTCTCTCCAATGGCACATTTCCGATGGGCTCGTTGTTGAAAGCCATTTTCATACCTAAAATCAATTCAAACACAAAATTAGTGACTCGGAAGGAAAAGAATACAAAGCACACAAAAACTTAGATATATAGCTAAATTTGTTTAAATTCTGTCAAAAAATGATCTCTCCCAAACTCACACCATAAGTATAGGTAGTGAGGCGGTCGAAGCAATAATAAAACCCAACGCGAGTCGGGGTCGATTCCTCTAGGAGCTAGAAATGGGATTAGGTATACACTAGTGCAATTATATAATGTGCCTCAATTTGCACTTCCACAGTCTTGTTGGTTGTTTCTATTTCTACTTTATCTATTGATTGCAAGTAATAAGCCTGAAGACAATGTTTTTGGTTTTAGTTGCTTTTTCAAATAATAAAGGATCTAGGGTCGTGACTTCCACCTAGGTGGCTACCTAATAGGTTACAAACTATAAGGCAAGTTTGATTAATCGGTATTGTAATATAGCAGTCACATGCAATTGCTTTCTCTATACCTCTTGGTAGTTTGAGCGATTTTGCCCAATTTGACTTTCTCAAGCCCAAATGTGTATTGCACAAATCAAGTGATATAAGCTTAAGTCGGATGTTACTATCTCTAGATTTGCCCTTTTTAAATTTGGGCTATCAATTTCTTGAGTTCACCTCAATTCCTTGTTAGCTAAGTTTTTCTAAACTGTCTCTCTTCTCAAGTAAAGACTATGTCAAATAGGCATGACTCAATGTTTGAAACCATTAATTCTAGAATTCAGGCATAAACAATGCTAAATATCACTAACCCAATCACAAAGAAGCCCTAATATTAAATACCCATTAAGTACCAATAATAGGGTTGAGCTATAACCCTAACTAAAGATTTAGCTACTCATAAAAAAATAGAAATACAAGAAATTAAGATAGAATGCATAATAATTGATTAGATAAGGAAAATCTAATATTTAGTAGTTAATCTAGTACAAAATTACTCAAATAAGTAAAGAAAATGACTCAGATACACTTTTGTTAACTTAACCTAAAAATGACAAAGATTTTTATTTATGCTAAGGTGAAAATATCTGAGAAAAATACTCATGCGAAGGTTGTGCGGTGGCATAATTCTAGTGTGGTCCGCACAATGAGCTTCTGCAGCTGCACAATTATTGTGTGGTCCATAGTCTTTGGGAATTTAGGCTTGGAACTTCAGGCTTCTGTGGTCCGCATAAAAGTGGGTGCAACCACACTTTTGATTATGCGGCCGCACAAAAGTGGTGTGGTCCGCACTCCTCTGCTTTTGGACTCTAAACAGCTCTCTGATTCATCGATCTTGTGGACCGCATAATAATGACTACGGCAGCACTTGACCTTCTGCGGCTGCACAATTTCGGTGCGGTTCGCACTCCTTGAGTTGACTAAAAACACTACTCTCTGAATCTCCCTTTTGCGGCCGCACTAGAATTGTGCGGTCCACACTACTAGTTTTTTTGCCCTTTTAGGGTTCTTGTTCACTTTTGAATCCTTTATGAGTTGATTTTGATTTCTTTGGCTTGTTTCCTAATATTCTTGAAAGTAAACATATTTTGTTAGTTTTCGGGAGTAGCTTTAAGCATTTTTTTTAGCTAATACGCTAGAAAAAGAGACCAAATAAGCGGTCAAAATTCCTACTTATTAGTTACATATAAACTTTGTCACTTATTTTACAAATCACAATCTATTGATATCCCATGATGCACATTATTTTACTGCTGATGACTCCTGGATTAACCATCATGATCCAACATTCCGGAACTAGGCATATTCCAAATGTCCGTTGGTTCATAACTTATTAAATTCATATTTGGGCGGTACCCCCTTTGGAATATATGAGTGTTAATATAAATACAATACATAAGAAAAACATCGTAACACAAAAGAAAATTAAAATTTACCACCCGGTTTGTGGATTATGTAAACACGAGGAGAAATTATGTCCTCACTCCTAATTTGTCTGTGGAGATAAGTTTATATCTGGCAAAACTCTTTCAAACAAAACATGTTCGGATAAAACTGCTCCAAATAAACACCGGTGATTAGGGGTTATCCCTATTTTGCGAGACCTTAATATTGCGACTGTCTTCAGCCTTAACGTACATTTCCAACATTTTTATTACAATACATTCCCGATGCTCATCCAGAATCCTCAAAAAATATGTCAAAGTTTCATCGTCTTCGATGTTAAACTCGGCACAACAAGCAACCCCTTGCGGAGTAACAAAATATGGATATCTTTCGATTACTTTAAATTTAACCGAATGTTTTCTCACACTCATTTTTTTACATAACAAAGATATCAATCTAGCGTACTCCATTGTAAGTGGCAACTTAACATGACACTGTGGAGAATAACTATAGCGTACTGAGTTATTCTCCACCATAACCTCACCCCCCTCACCAATATAATGCACCTCTAATTTTTCGCTCTTTCGACATTATGACACAATGAAAAATAAGTTAAGCAAATAAATACTTCGGAAGACCTTAAGGATCCTGAATTGATTTTTATCGAAATTGTGAAACTCCTTAAATAAGCAAACTTTCAATCTAGGGTACAATAATTGAATCTATAGCGCATGCATAATATGCGCTATATATTGCGCGTATTATGCATGCGCTCCTCAATTATCTGTGGAACAATTAAGTTCAGATGAATTATTGGTGGGATAGTAAAGTTTACATATAACGCATTTAACCCATACGTTATACTTTTAATGGACGAACATGCCATAAGATATAGCATTAAAGAAATGATAAATTGGTCATCAGTTGTTTTTTCACCTATTTTTGTACTTTGAGTCCAAAAAAGCAATATGTCCATATGCTGGAGTTTCAATATAATATCCTGGAAGTTCATAAAGAGGTACTCCAATCTTTAGTAAATTATGCTAGAATTTTCAGTGTGCTGGAAGTTCATACAGGTGCGCCAATCTCCAGTATATTATGCTGGAACTTTCCGTGTTACAGCAAAATAGTGACTATTTTTCAGTGACTTTGCATTCGCTGGCTATTTTTTAATTACCGTTCCGACAACTGATTAACCCGTGCTATTTTCACTTTTTAATTTTGGTAAGCTAGTGAAGAGTAAGTAAAACAGACAAGAGCGGTTGCTCTTATGGTAAGCGACCCCCACTTCCAACCGAGAGCTTGTGAGTTCGAGTCTCCCCAAGAGCAAGGTAGGAAGTTCTTGAAGAGAAGGATGCCGGGGGTCTATTTGGAAACGACCTCTCTACCCCAGGGTAGGGGTAAGGTCTGCGTACACACTACTTTTCCCAGACGCTACTATATGAGATTACACTGGGTTGTTGTTATTGTAGCGAAGAGTATGTAAAAGGCTTAAATTCACTCGCAGAAGATTTAAACCGAATGGCAAAATGGTTGATACTTGATTTGCACCCCTTCCCATTCCTGCTTTCCCCCCAAATTTCTTCAAAATAGCTGTTACAAAATGTCTATAAATACCGCCCTATTGCTTAGATTGCAAAACATACCGAAAACAGTATTTTCTCTTCTACTCCTCTGTTCTATGTTCACTCCTAATTCATGCTTAAAGGAGCTTCTTGAATTCTGGAACATATGTCACTTAATTTGTATACTTATATCTTAAGGATTGTGTCCTTATCACGCCTCAACCGTTTTTGAGCGAAAATATTGCAAACGCATATCTTCTTCCTTACAGTCTTAGAACATTGGAGGAAGCTGTTAATTGCTTTCTTCAAAAATTCTTCTTGATTTCCAATAATTATATTCTCATCCAGTTCCCGCCTTGTACTGATTCTGCTTTATTTCCTCAATAAGGAATATCTTCGACAAGAGCCCTCAATTTGTTATTGCGAACTTGTCCTATAATAATGTGTTCAAAAAATAAACGTTGTTTGATTTCTAGGTTCTGTGAGGTATGTTTTTCTCCTTGACAATTTCTCCATATCACTCTGCATTTTAGACATCCAAAACTTACCAACTCAATTTTTTTTTTTTTGGTTTGCTAACATACAAGCTAAATAAGGTACAACTCAAATATCCACAAATGTAGAAATATACTAGTGTCAAGCTGGAATTGACTCTCATGAAATGCAGGTTTAAAGGCCAACCTGATGCACCAAGCTCCTGCTATGTTGGAATCCACGGAAGGGTCGAACCACAAGGATCTGTTGTACGCAATTTTACTTATATTTCTGCAATAGGTTGTTTTCACGACTCGAACCCGTGACCTCTTGGTCACATGACAATAACTTTACTAGTTACGCCAAGACTCCCCTTCGATGAAATGCATGTCTAAATAGAAAAAAAGTTTCAAATATTTCGAGTATGATCCAGAAGACATACAAGACGTAGAAGCAGAATGATCTTTCCACTTTTTTCACAAACATCCAGTATAATCCAGTGGTATTATCACTCTGAAATGTTAAGTAACAGAAGAGGTAATCAATTTCCAGAACTTATTACGTTAAATCTCTCTATAACAGTATTGCTATATAATAGTATTTCACTATAAAAGCTAAATTTTATATGGAACCAATTTTCATGCTATGTTATAATATATATTCTATATAACAACACTTTGCTATAACAGCCAAAAAAGATTCAAAACAGATAAGACTGCTACAGAGAGGTTTGACATAAAACAGCTCTGACAATCTCAAGAAAGGAAGTATAAGTTTCAATAATGTAAAATAGATGAATGAATTCTATGTGTTTAGCCTATACTTGAAACAACAAAGTTCTACAAAGTATCACTGCTTTTGTGATTGAAACTCTGTTGCTTTTGTCGCTAAAGCACTTCTTACAGCACATGCAACACTATCACCAACACCAGGTTTCAAACAGCTCTGATTATGCAATGAAGAATCACTCAACTCCTCACAAAATGCTGAAAAATCATCCCTTGATAATAACATATTATGAAGTATTGAACAAGCACCAATAAAAGCCACTGCAGCTTTAACTTCTCCCTCAATTGGTTCATTCAAAACACCCCAATTTCTCAAACTCTGAATAGCCTTAAGTCCTCGCGAGCGAATTAAATTAAGTGAATTGTTGAAATTCTCTTTATTTGATTGAGAAACAGGATCATCAAATGGTAGCATTAACCAAGGTAACAAAGCGAAGTTTCCATCACCAATGAAAAACTGAGGCACAACTACACCGTTTATATGCAAAGCTTGTGAATTCAATATTGTTCCTTTTGAAATATCTTGGAATAATGTTGATGACTTTAGGACTTGAAAATCATTCTTATCTCCACGAAAACCTGCTATAATACTAAGAATTCTTGACGATGAATCAACTACTAATTGAGCTGCTACGTTTTCATTATTAATCTTGAATCTTACACAACTGAGGACTCCACAGCAATTGGGCAGGCCCGAAATGGATTCGAACTGAGTCGAAACGGATTCAAGCTCACGCGAGTTCGGAAACCCAACCCAGAAACGGTAGTTAGTACAAAGCACCCTACACAATTGTTTGGCACAAAACTTTGAAACAGATTCAGACACGCTGAATTGACGAGAAATATCGGAATAATTGGCTCCAGTAGCCAATCGAAAAAGCCCGATTCCAAGCCGAGTTTCAGCAGGAAGATTAAGGGGCGAGTCAACCGGGTCACGACAATCAAGCAGAGGTTCTAAAAGGCCACAGAGCCAATCAAAAGTTGAAGAATTCATATTGAAGAATTTCTTGAAAGTGTCCGGGTAACGTCGGATGGACGAGTCGGGTCGACCAAGCGGACCGTGTTTGAACCGGGTCGGGCCATCGCCGGCCGGGGCATCGGATTCTGACAAGTGGGTCCGTTTTCGTTTTTTAGAAAAAGGGAGGAGGGAAATTGTAGCGGCGATTTCAGAGGTGTAAAGGAAATGAAGGAGGAGAGGGGAAAGGAAATCGTATACAGAGGAATTAGTGATGGAAAGAGGATTTGAAGAAGGGAAAATAAGGAGAAGGAGAAGAAGGAGTTGAGATATGAGAGAAGAAAGTAGAGCAGCCAAATGCCGAGTATTCATGTTTTTGTGTTGTATCAGTGTACTTTATTTTGTCGTCAAATAAGGTTTTCTTGATTTCTGAGCGAATCAAAGGTTTTTCTCTGACAAATTTGGTGAATCTTAATGGTTACTAAAAAGAGCTCAGTTTTGCTTTGCTTTTGCAAGTTTCACAAAGCCACGTGACTATTTACAGTCAAAACTCGTTCTCTCTTTTTTGGAAAATCATTCAAGATTTATCTCAAGTATCTAAAGTTTCTTATAAGAGCCGATTTAGTGGATAAATACTGGTATTTGGACTTTGAAAAGAAAATTAAGATAGTTCAGAAACGAAAAAGAAAGAAAAAGAGATTGTATAACCGTTGTGAAATATTTTTTTCCGATACCAAATAAATGATTTTTTAAATATTTTTATACAGATAAAAAAATCCATATTTTAACATTAATTAGCAACAAAATTGACCATATTAACATTTACTATCTCATATAAACACCCCTAACACATATCCCAACACTATTTACTCCAAGAACAATATATGAAAAAATAATTAATTCATTCGTGCAATCTGAAAAAATTACTTATTTTGGACAATAAGAAAAAGGCCAAAACATCGCTTATTTTGGACCACATGAAGTAATAGTCGGAAAAATATATAAATATATATATTTTTTGTATATTATATACAAAAATTATACTTTTTTAATTATCATATATAAATAATTTCTGACGCAAGCTAAAAGTGATAATACCTAAAAGAAAAAAAAAAACAAGGAAGTTTTCAGAAAACTGGCATCATTGTTTTCCAAGCTTTTTTTTTTATATCAAAACCTAATGTAGACAAAAAGGTTTTTCCTTAAAAAGAATGACTTAAACAGGACCTAATTCAAACGCCTTAAATTCCATCTTTAAACAGAGATTCTTTTGTAAATTGGACAAAAAGGAACTTAAGGTGAAAAATATCTTCCTTTTGGACTCATAATCTTCTTTTTCCCGAAACGAGGAGACCTATTGATTTTCTTCCATTTTCTTTTTTATAGAGAACAACAACAACAACAACAACTACCCAGTATACTCCCACCAGGTGGGGTCTGGGGAAGGTAATATGTAGACAGCCTTACCCCTACCCAAAAGGGCAGAGAGGCTGCTTCCAAGCGACCCTCGGCGCATAGGACAGGATGAAAAGCTACATTGGAAAATAAAGATAAAGTTAGGAACCAAGACAAGACAAAACACAATAACAAAACAAAGCATAAGTAATCCTGCAGAAATAGCGTAAATGATTATGTAAACATAAGAAACATAAATACCGTGGCATGCGACAATAACAAGCGACAACTATCATATTACCAACCAAGAGGGGACCTACGCTCAAACACTAGTCATCTACGGGTAACCCTACTATCCCACACCCAACCCCGGGTGGGGCGAACGAAGGACTCTAAGAGCCCCTAGCCTGCAACCCTAATTCTAGACCTCCAGACTCCCCTATCAAGGGTCAAGTCCTCGGTAACCTGCATACTAGTCAGGTCCTGCCTAATCACCTCTCCCCAATGCTTCCTAGGCCTCCCTCTACCCCGCCGACCACCAACAATCTCTAGTCGCTCGCAGCTCCTCACCGGGGCATCGGGACCCCTCCTCCGTACATGCCCGAACCACCTCAGCCTCGCTTCCCGCATCTTCTCGTCCACCGGGGCCACCTCTACCTTCTGTCGAATAACTTCATTCTTAATCTTATCTAGCCTGGTGTGCCCACACATCCACCTAAGCATCCTCATCTCAGCAACCTTCATTCTCTGAACATGGGAGTTCTTCACGGGCCAGCACTCTGCCCCATACAACATCGCAGGTCTAACCACGGCTCTGTAGAATTTCCCCTTGAGTTTGTGTGGGATTTTCTTGTCACACAGGACCCCAGAAGCAAGCCTCCACTTCGACCACCCTGCTCCTATCCGATGGGTGACGTCCCCGTCAATCTCTCCGTTCCCCTGAATCACAGACCCAAGATATCGGACACTGTCCCTCTTGGCGATGGCCTGAGAACCAAGCATCACAACCCTGCCCATCCCACTCGGCTCGTCGCTGAACTTGCACTCCAGATATTCTGTCTTAGATCTGCTTATTTTGAAACCTTTAGACTCGAGGGTCTGTCTCCATACCTCTAACCTTTCACTAACACCGGCGCTCGTTTCGTCTATCAATATTATATCATCAGCAAAGAGCATACACCAAGGCACATCCCCTTGGATATGACGGGTTAGAGCATCTATCACTAAGGCGAACAAAAGGGGGCTCAGCGCCGATCCTTGATGGAGCCCCATTACCACAGGAAAATGGTCTGAATCGCCACCCACCGTCCTCACCCTAGTCTTAGCCCCATCGTACATGTCCTTGATAACTCTGATATAGGCTTCTGGCACACTCTTCGCCTCCAAGCACCTCCCTCGGGACCTTGTCATACGCCTTCTCCAAGTCGATAAGCACCATATGCAGGTCCTTCTTCTTATCCCTGAATTGTTCCGCCAGCCGCCTGACTAGGTGAATAGCCTCAGTGGTGGAGCGGCCCGGCATGAAACCGAACTGGTTCCCAAATATATTCGTCGCCTCCCTCATTCGCGCC
Organism: Nicotiana benthamiana; assembly: GCA_034376525.1. NCBI lineage: Eukaryota > Viridiplantae > Streptophyta > Magnoliopsida > Solanales > Solanaceae > Nicotiana > Nicotiana benthamiana. The sequence goes on from CM067339.1 coordinate 161,208,473, forward strand.
TCAATCACCCTCTCCCAAACCTTCATCGTGTGGCTCATTAGTTTAATACCCCTATAGTTGTTGCAGCACTGGATGTCCCCTTTGTTCTTGTACAAGGGCACCACTGTACTCCACCGCCACTCATCCGGCATCCTTTTAGTCTTGAAGATCACGTTGAATAGCCTAGAGAGCCACTCCCCTCCAGGTTTACCCATGTACTTCCAAAACTCCACCGGGATCTCGTCAGGCCCGGTTGCTCGACCCCTACTCATCCTACGCAACGCCCCTAAGACCTCCTCCACCCTAATGCGCCTGCAGTACCCAAGGTCTCTATGACGCTCTGAATGCCCCAACTCCCCTAGCTCTATGCTCCGATCCCCCTCCTCGTTAAGAAGTTCCCGGAAGTACGCCTGCCACCTCTGTTTGATTTGCGATTCCCCCATCAGAACTCTACCATCCTCGTCCTTGATACACCTGACCTGGTCTAGGTTACGAGTTTTCCTTTCCCTTGCTTTAGCCAGCCGGAATAGCTTCTTATCCCCACCTCTCTCCCACAGTTCCTCATACATGCGTTCGAACGCCGCGTTTTTAGCTTCCGTGACTGCCATCTTAGCTTCTCTTCTCGCCTCCCTGTAGAACAACCTGTTCACTCTCCGCTCCTCCTCGCTTGTGCTCCCTGCCAACCTAGCGAACGCCGCCTTCTTCACCTCCACTTTTCCTTTGACTACCTCGTTCCACCACCAATCACCCTAATGACTACCTGAATATCTCTTAGAAACCCCGAGCACGTCCCGTGCTACCCCCCTAACCAAGTTTGCTGTCGCTGACCACATAGCGTCCGCTTCCCCATAACTTCTCCAAGCTCCGCCCTCCACTAACCTCCTTTCCAACTCCTGAGCTTTCTCCTTAGACAAAGCTCCCCATCTAATCCTCGGTTGACCCCGGGCACCCCTCCTCTTCTTCTTCACCCAGAGATCAACATCCATCACTAGGAGCCTATGAAGAGTTGAAAGAGACTCTCCCGGAATAACCTTGCAATCCTTGCACAAACCCCTGTCGCTCCTTCTGATGAGGATGTAATCAATTTGAGTCCTCGCCGCCGCACTCTTGAAGGTGACCAAATGCTCCTCCCTCTTCCGGAATGACGAGTTCGCAATCAGGAGCTCGGAAGCCCTGGCAAAATCAAGCAGCGAAGTGCCTCCTCCGTTCCTGGCCCCGAAGCCAAAGCCCCCGTGTACCTCATCGTAGCCACCAGCCTCAGCCCCAATATGACCATTGAAGTCCCCTCCAATAACTAACTTCTCCGACTGGGGAATACTCCCCACCAGGTCGTCCAAGTCCTCCCAAAAGCGCCTTTTAACCTCCTCGGCTAAGCCTGCGTGCGGCGCGTAGGCGCTGACAACATTGAGGACCCCACCCCCAATAACCAGCTTAATAGACATTAACCTATCGTTCACTCGCCTAACCTCGACCACAGACTCCCTTAGGTCCCTATCAACCAAGATGCCCACTCCATTCTTACCCCTCTTGAGCCCAGAGTACCACAGCTTAAACCCATCAGCGTCCCGCGCCCTAGTCCCTTTCCACCTAGTCTCCTGGAGGCACGCTATGTTAACCCTTCTCTGTTGGAGAACCTTCGCTAACTCGATGGACTTACCCGTCAGAGTGCCTATGTTCCAAGACCCAATCCTTAATCTATGGGCGACCGCCGCCCTCTTCCCACCCATACCTCCTGCCTTACCCGAAATGCCACCCCCTGCACCCCTACACACCCCCACTACCACCCCCCCTCCTGAGGACATGACCTTACTATATCATCACTCGCCGCGGCCACTATCTAGTGGCACACACGCACTAAAGCTAAAAAAGCAGATGTAGCAAACTAGATAACAACAGAATAGACCACACTCGTAATGCTAGTTAAAATACGTAAAGGATGTGCACAAAATAAGCAAGAGAGTGGGAGGTACCAACTCCCGGAGGAAAAACCTGGAACTGTGCTTTGCTGCGCCCGAGTTCTCCTGAATCTGAGCAAAGTACGCGGCTCTATTGCGTCCTGCCGTGAGTCTGAACGAGAGTTTGGACGGTAGTTGTCGGAGATCCTCGCCGTTGAAATAGGCACCTGTCCAAGAAAACAGAACACACCCACAAAAAGCAGGGGATAGAATAGAAGGAAAAGAGTAGGAGTTGCCGGTAAAATTTCCAGCGAAAAGCAAGGTGGCTAAATGAACAATAAAGGATGAAAGTGACCAGTGAAAAATTCCGAGAGTACCAAGTGGGTCGGAAATATGGGGGGAGAAAACTGTCCAAAAGAAGCCGGTGGAAAAAGTGCCGGGAAGTGGGCCCACGCGCGCGGCGCGTGGAGGATAGTGGCGGCGCGTGGGTGGCGCGTGGTAGCGCGTGCGGCTGTTTCCGGCGACGAAATTTGCAGGAAATGTGCGCCTGACACTGTGTGTCACGATGGTGTGGGAGGTGAGTCAAAGAAACCCCCGGGGGATGTCGAAACACTGTCGGAACAGTGTTCCAGGCAGTGGGGTAAGGGGGGCGAAGGTGGGGTAGGGGTACTTACCTGGTGGTTACCTGGTGGTTCCGGCGACTCGCCAGATGGTGGTGGTGGAGCTGATGGTGTGTGCTTGGGGAAGGGATCGAAGAGAGAGAGAGAAGAGAAGAGAGAGAGAGAGGATTTGTGCCATTGTATCAGTGTATCAGCCTCTATTGTACTTTGTCAAAAAGAATTACTAGTCAATTGATAATTCTAGTGTCATTTGCTTGCGGTCGGGAGGATTTGTGCCTCGTCGGAATGCAGTGGCGACTTAACCCTAAAGCCGTTAAAGCTGTGGCTTTAGGCCCCTAAAAATTTAAGGCTTCAAATTGACTTAATTTTTTTATGGTAAAAATGTACAATAATGTATGGGTCAAAATTAGATTAAAGAAATTCAACACGAGGAGACATAAGGCCAAGGTCGAACCATCATCAACAAGGCTAAGATCCGACAGGACAAGATCGGGCATGCCGAGATCGTAATGAAACAACTGATCTGCTTTGGAATCCTCAAAATGAATATTCTATTGAATATTTCCTCTGATTGTACCTTTTTGTAGGATTTCCTATGGATACTCTCCCCCCTTTATAAATAGAAAGGGAGGACTTCCCAAAAGAGGGGCTTTTCTCCTTCTCTCTCCCTCTCTCTAGAAAATATGTAAACACATATCTTAAAAGAGAAAAAGAGGATATGTGATCCCGAAACTTCATGAGATCTAAAAAGGATACTAAAATTCCTATATTTGTATATCATTCATCTTTATCATTATCAAATGAAAGAGGATTCACCTCGCTCAAGATCGAGTGAATTCTTTCCTTTATTTACATTTTATTGCCACTTAATGTTACTTAATGCATCTTTCTTTATGATATCAAATCTGGCCATAATTGCCGTCAACATTTATACTTGGCTATGTTTTTCTATTCATGTTATTCATCTGGGATCTAGAGTTAATTATCCTTAACTAGGATTTACCCATTCTTCATTGATTGATTTGTCCAAAAAGGTTTTAATATCTTTTGAGACAAACAATTTGGCGTCGTCTGTGGGGATTTTCTAGTTAAGATTCTAGTTTTCTCTAGATCTCTAAAAAATATATGGATAATTTATTCAATCCAGATGAGTGATATCTTCAACCTAATCACTCGTATTTTTTAATTCTCCTCCCTTTAATTCATGTGTGTTACTGCAAATGGAGGGAATGAAGAAGTACTCCTACAACAATATTCTAATACTAGCACGACTTATTATAACCAACATAGTTTGCATCATTTTGAAAACTCAAAAACCATGGACCAAAAATAAATTTTTCTTCCTTATCAAATTGCTTGTTTTTACGCTCGTGTTCTAATATTGACATTAGACACGGCCCAAACAACCACTAACAGAACAATCACAACAATTACTGAAGGTGTCAATAAAACAAAATCAGGATGTCGTAAGCAGTGTCGGAACGTTACAGTTCCATACCTATTTGGTATTGGCAAAGGATCAGGTTACGCCATTAATGCAAGGTTCAAGATCAAATGCAATATTTCTAGTGACGATTCTCAGAAACCCCATATAGGTACACTTGAGGTGTACGACATATCCGATGCTGAATTGCGCATCTTGAATGCCATTTTGTGGCGATGTTACACCTCCACTAGAGCTGTGCGCACTGAATTTCAGCTTGGTTGGGCCCGTTTGGGAGACTCAACTTATCAGTACAGTTTTTCTAAGATGAAAAAATTTATCGTCGTTGGTCGTGACGACAACGCTGTAATCACGGGGCGTAATGACCTTTCCAAGTGTTAAAATCTCTTTCCATATAGAATTTAAAAATTGAATCTTGATGGATTAGTTAGTAATTTCACCAAATGCTGACAGGTCATCCATCAAGTGGACATGAGTCCACCCTGTTTTCTTTATATTCTATATGCATGAAGAGTTTTTACTTGATCAATCATCATCATCCGTGGCTACTGAGACTGTGCCATCGGATCATCCTACTGCGCTTGAGCTGCTGAAAATAATGATCAACTACAACCTACCACTCAAACAGTAGATGATGATGATCAACACAAGAATAAGAAAAAGTGATGAATTTGGGAGTGACCTCCCTTGAACTATGACTCAGATTAAGTGCCTTCTCCATCAAAGATTGAAAAGTTCGACCTCGTTCGAACTAGAACTTAAGGCTAAGGCCTTTGCTATCAAAGATCTACAAGTTTGACGTCGTTCGAATCGGGACTTAAGGCTAAGGCCTTCCCCATCAAAGATTGAAAAGTTCGACCTCGTTCGAAGTAGAACTTAAGGCTAAGGCCTTCGCCATCAAAAATTGAAAAGTTTGACCTCGTTCGAACTAGAACTTAAGGCTAAGGCCTTCGCCATCAAAGATTGACAATTTCGACCTCGTTCAAACTAGAACTTAAGGCTAAGGCCTTCGCCATCAAAGATCGACAAGTTTGACCTCGTTCGAACTGAGACTTATGGCTAAGGCCCTCGCCATCAAATATTGACAAGTTCGACCTTGTTCGAAATAGAACTTAAGGCTAAGGCCTTTGCCATTAATGATTGACTAGTTCAACCTCGTTCGAACTAGAACTTAAGGCTAAGGCCTATACTATCAAAGATCTACAAGTTCAAGCTCGTTCGAATCAGGACTTAAGGCTAAGGCCTTCCCCATCAACGATTGACAAGTTCGACCTCGTTCGAACTAGAACTTAAGGCTAAGGCCTTCACTATCTAATATCGACAAGTTAGACCTCGTTCAAACTGGGACTTAAGGTTAATGCCTTCGCCATCAAAGATCTACAAGTTTGACCTGGTTCGAACGGGGACTTAAGGCTACGGTCTTTTCTATCAAAGATCGATAAGTTCGACCTCGTTCGGATCAGGACTTAAGGTTAGCGCCTTCGCCATTAGAGATTGACAAGTTCGACCTCGTTCAAACTAGAACTTAAGGCTAAGCCCTTCGCCATCAAAGATTGACAAGTTCGACCTCGTTCGAACTAGAACTTAAGGCTAAGGCCTTCTCCATAAAAAATTTACAAGATCGACCTTGTTAGAACTAGAAATTAAGGCTAAAGCCTTCGCCATCAAAGACCAACAAGTTCGACCTCGTTCAAACTGGGACTTAAGGCTAAGCTTTGCAATCAAAGATTGACAAGTTCGACCTCATTCAAATTAGTACCTAAGGATAAGGCTTTCGCCATCAAAGATTGACAAGTTCGACCTCGTTCGAACTATAACTTAATGTTAAGGCCTTCACCACCAAAAATTTACAAGTTCAACCTCGTTCAAACTAGAACTTAATGCTAAGGCCTTCGCCATCAAAGATCGACAAGTTCAACCTCGTTCGAACTGGGACTTAAGGCTAAAGCCTTCGCCATCAAAGATTGACAAGTTCGACCTCATTCAAACTAGACCTTATGGCCAAGAGCCATCACCAAAAAAGAGGTGGTCGACCTTATGGCCAAGAACCATCTCCAAAACAGATGAGGTCGACCTTATGGACATAGGCCTTCACCAAAGAAGAAGAGTTCGACCTTGATCGAATGATGATAGGTTAATGTTTTGACAAGTTAAAAAAAACTCCCTTTAAGGCCAAATGCCTTCACTAAAAAGAAGAGTTTAACCTCGATTGAACGATGATGGGCCAATATTTTGACAAAATTGAAATAATACCATCTAAGGCCAAGTGCCGTAGGAAAATATAAAGGGAAAGAGAGACCGAGACTCACCATGCGAGAATCTACCTCGCACCAAAGTCACAAAAAGCAAAAACGTAGAAAAGTACACGGCTAATAACAACGAAAAACTCTTCTTTATATAAAGTCACTGCGCAAATTGTCGCAAATTACATACGACCCGGATCAATGGTCAAGACATATAGGTATCTTTTCCCTCAACGTCACCATCTCCACTCTCTTCACCATTTCCAAGATATAATCCCTTGCCATCGGCATCCTTAGCTGGAATCTATACTAGTCGACCTCCCTATCTGAATTTCTCAAACTACGATTAATAAAGTCCGCTCACTAAGCTTGACCAAGAGGAAACATCGATAAGCGGAGGGACTAACTATGTGGGTCAAAATTAGATCAGAGAAATTTGGCACGAGGAGACATAAGGCCAAGGTCGGACCGTCATCAATAAGGCTAAGGTCGGACATGCCAAAGTCGGACAGGACGAGGTCGGACAGGCTGAGATTGTGATGAAACAACTGGTCTACTTTGGAGTCCTCAAAAGGAATATTCTACTGAATATTCCTTCTGATTGTACCTTTTTGTAGGATTTCCTATGGATACCCCTCCCTCCCCTATTTATAAATAGGAAGGGAGGACTTCCCAAAATGAGGGGCTTTTCTCCTTCTCTCTCTCCCCCTCTCTAGAAAATATGTAAACACATATATTAAAAGAGAAAAGGAGTCTAAACGCCACGATCCCTCACTTCCCCGTCTCCGACCAAACAGTCCACCACTCACCCTGGAAACCTTCGGTTCGTGAACTTTGGTTTTTGCAAACAGCGGAGTTTGATTGAGGTATTACCATTCGAGTTTCTTTTGCCAAGCCTGAGGTTGTTTTTCGAGGTTCATTTTGTTGGATTCGCAGTTCGAGTTTACCGGAGTCCATTTCGTAAAGGTCCGGTCTGTCTGAGGTTCATCAATTTCCGGCGAGCTTTGAGGTCGTCAAGTTTCTGTTCCGTTGCGGTCATTTCCGTTTTGTATTTTGTTTTTGCTTTCATCTTGATGGAGTTTTGAAGAACCATGGATGCATTGTCCTCTCCCCAGCCTTTGGCTGTGGGAGAGCCATAAACAAAACTCACATATGCTCAGCAAATAGAAAGAAAAACAGATCCCATATATCGCACATCTACAAAACTCAAACCTGTCCAGATCATTCATGGTGAGACTATTGTAATTTTTACCATAGAGGAACGACAACAATTTGCTATGGAGGAAGGCTTGCATCAATCAGTAGTGATGAAACTATCTACAGGAGCTCCAGAACTGAATGAGTTACGAGATCTGCTTCCCAAACACTTAGGTGTTAAAGGTCGATGCATCATCGGTTTACTCGCACCACCACAATTAATCCTAAGGTTTGATCGTTATGATGATTATGTAATTGCCTTATCTCTATCAGTTAATTATATGCTGTATAAGGGTGTGCAGCATCAATATCGTGTATTTCCATGGATGATTGGTTATAATCCAAAGGAGGAAACAACAAAAGCAGTGGTTTGGATATCGATGTCGAATCTTTCACCAGATTTGTTCGCGATGCCTTCTTTGTTGTCTATCGCATCAGCTTTAGGAAAACCAATTGCCATAGATAAGGCAACACAAACTAAGTCCAGACCTAGCACAGCAAATGTGAGAGTGATTTTAGACTTAATGGACAAACACCCTACTCGTTTGAGAGTTCAAAGCATTGATAAAAATTCTGGAAATGTTTTGGAATTTTTCCAGCAAATCCTCTATGATAAATTACCTTTGTATTGTAATGGTTGTAAGCGCCAGGGTCATGACAAGACTACCTGCAGATTACTTTTGAAACAAAATAATGGTGATGCTCATATTGAGGAACATCAAATCCCTGGTTATAAATACATAGTTGATTTAAGACAACTATTGAATGAGATTGATGAAAGGGTTACTGCTAAGAGTTCTCAAAATGTAACCGGGCAGAGTAACTCACACCCAGCCTCTTTGGCTCCTGATGTTGATCGACCTATCAAATAAAAAGTAGTTCATACAATTGAAACTACATGGCAAAATATTGGAATGGCTGCTTCTGGTGCATCTGGTGTAGCAGTATCACTTGGTGTAATGCAGCCTGATCATGCTCTTGCTAGAGGGTCCCAGTTGAATGAAGGAGGATGTGAAATGGCTACTGTGAATCATGAGCAGCAGGGGGCAGTTTCACAGGCTGGAAATCCAGTTTTGGATAATGCAAATTCTCTGCAATCAGCTGCTCTAAATGCTTCAGTTGATGGTGCTGTTAGTCATCGAATTGTTGTATATGTGGAACAAATTACTGCTGCAGCTATCCAAACTGGTGACGTTAAGAAGATTTTTGGTGATAAGCTTCACTCGACTCAACAGATGAAGAACGCTAACATAAATTTCACAAATAGTACAACTGTTGAATCATATGCAGGAGAATTACAAGAGGCTGGTGATCAACCTGAGCAACCTATGCAAATTAAATCTAATGATCCAGCAAGTTTGGGACAGTGCTCAGGGTCTAAGGCCTCAAAGATTGTACCTGTAGTTGAGGTCCAAAATCTGGGCAGTAACACAACTGGACAGAGTAGAAGAGATGATTGGAAAGTGGTAAACAACAGAAAATCTCCTACAAAGAAAGGACCGTCTCCAAATATGCAAATCCAATGTCCTCGAACAAATGACTTACAACTTGGCTCCACTCCAAATTTTTTTGAGCCCCTTGCTACACATTTGGGCAGTGAATTTTAAAGGAGCATCTGGACAGCTCATGATCTCAGCTGGAAACATGACAGACAGAGTTGGTAAATCAAAATTTTGGAAAGAACATCGGGAGGAGGATGATGAACTGGTTACTCTTCTGAAGAAAGTGACCAGGAGGTTGATCAAGATAGTGCAGGGGAGAACTTGGATGCTATCAAACCGCAAGGTACATCAATAAACCGTAAATTAAACCTTAATGCTCCTGAATTCATCCCAATATATTCACCTCCTGCTGGTACTACAACTGCAGGATCAGGAAGGGTTGTACAAGCTGCATAATCATCTCTCAAGCAGTCGACTAAAGGTGCTACTACAAGTCAAATGCAACTGCTAACAAACACTCAATCTGCTGCCTTTAATAATGCATTCGCAAAAAATAAATGTGAGCAACAACAACAGCAGAATGCAAGGAGATTAGGAGATGCTGCAACATTTTCAACCTTTGAACAACACAAATTTTTATGCAGCATCACCAGAACAGTCCCAATAAATTGGTTACCAGTTCAGACGATACAAAGGCTTCAACAGCTTCAAATTTTGGGCAGCAGATAACGTTGGAAGAAAGAATGCTACTGGATGCATTGGAAAAGACAATATTGACAAAACCACAAGATGCAAATACTGTGATAGCACACGGCACAATCCAATTTTTGCCAAAAACAAGTAAATGTGGGAAGGGGCACATATGAAGAAAGAGAAGATGATACAATTTTGCAAGAATGCCGCGCAAATGCAGCAAAACAGGGAGACTTTTCACCCATGCACAATGGACGTAACAAGAAGCATCACACAAGAAAGAATAGTTGGGATGACAAGGTGAGTAAAGAAGCAATTGGTAGGAGACTTCCAATGAGAGCTTCGAAACAAAAGCAGACTGCACCAACTACATCCACAACATCCAACCGGTCAAAAAATAAGTCATGAATTTTGAAATCCTTATGAAGAATTGTGACACTGATGACAAAGAATTACAATTTTAAAATTTCACAAGTTTGGCCAAGAAGGGACAACAATTTCATTCTATCCTCATTTTAGTCTTCCATTTATTAAGTATTATCATATGTAATATCATCAGAGAATATGTTATAAATTCTGTGATGATCATACAATATTTAGTCCGTGCAACTTCTTTCTTCTTACACGCTTGCTAGTAGATGAGGCTATTTTGGCCTCAATAGGATTTGTGAGGTAAGGTTTAGCGCGGTTTTGTTATATGGGTAACAAGACCGATGCTATTGTCCCCCTTATGTTACTTTTCCTAATTGTTGTATTTCCTTTTCTTTTATTAATATAAAACTAACCCGAGGCGCTTGCCTAGCGGAGCATAAACAAAAAAGAGAAAAGGAGGATCTGTGATCCCAGAACTTTTTGAGATCCAAAAAGGATCCTAAAATTTGTGTATTTGTCTATCATTCACCTTTATCATTATCAAATGAAAGAGGATATGCCTCACTCAAGATCGGGTGAATCATTTTCTTTATTTATATTTTATTGCCACTTAATGTTACTTAATGCATCTTTCTTCATGATATTAAATCCGGTCATAATTGCCACCAACATTTATACTCGATTATGTTTTTTCTATTCATGTTATTCATCTCGGATTTAGAGATAATTATCTTTAACTAGGGTTAATCCCTTCTTTGTTGATTGATTTGTCCAAAAAGGTTTTAATATCTTTTGATACAAACAAATAATACTATTAACCTACAAAAGAATACACAAAAAGAACACCCAACTTCCACATCCATGAAGGATAGGCCTTCAACAAATAAAATAATATCTAATTACAATGTGACTCTCTTTTGATTTGTACCAGCACTATCTCATTATTTGCAATTGTTCACCTAAAGATTTTTCAATTCCTTGCTCTCCATACATGGTATATAATTGCTTCCCAATTTGCTGCTATTAGTTCCTTTTGGAACCGTTTCCATTGTCTCATCGTAATCCCTTCAAGAACAACATGAACTTCTCTTTTCCTTGTAGTGATCCATGTCCACTGCTGGATGACTTCTCGCATGCTCCCTATCCAATCACAATCTGCAAATAAGTGCATGGGAATCTCCATGGATTTCCTATTACAGAGGCCACATATAATCTGCTACTAAAATATGAAGGTGTCTCAGCCTTGCTTTAGTGAGCAATTTGCCCTGTAAAGCTAACGAAATCATAAACCTATGTTTTGGTTGAGCTAGTGATGACCAGATCAACTTCAGTCTTTAATTTTTCTTTATGCCCCACCAGTGCATGGTAGGTACCAATCTGATCCGTATCTGCCCTAGATGTATCAATCTTGCATGGATTCCTTTAGTGCATTTCTCTTTTTCCAATACCAAGTACAGTCTTGAGGAGGTTTATATATCCAAATATTGGTGTTGGTTTTCAAATAGATGACATGCACCCATTCCACCCATAGTCTATCTTTTTTCTTTACTAATTGCCATAAAAAAATTTCAACTGATGCTGCGTTCCAGCTTCGACAATTTTTATATTCCACCTACCATATTTCCTTGGCCTGCACACTTTTTCCCATACAACTAATGAAATTTTCTTCGTCTCTTTGGTAACACCCTACAAATATTTCCTACACTTCCTATCACTTCTTCAAGAATGCTTTTGAGGAAAGATGAAGGCAGGACCCCAGAAGCTATAGATAGAAAATAAGAATGCAAGTATTACTTGTAGTCTCCCAGCATATGATAGCTTTTTTTGAATAAATAGTGGTGATCTTATTAGTAATTTTATACACTAATTTCTGACATTCTAACTTGTTCCCTTTCTTGGAAGATAGAGGCAAACCAAGATATCTTATTGGAAAGGTGCCCTATGTAAATTGTGTTATGTCCAACAATTCATTTTTTGTTTGGTCATCAATCCCAGCCATAAAGATACTTGACTTATCTATGTTAGCTACCAACCCAGATATATCACTGAATGAGCCAAGCCTTCAATAACTCTTTAACCGAGATAGAATTTGCTTTGCAAAAGATCATAAGATCATTTGCAAATATTAAATGTGAGAGCTTATCTTATTTACACATATGATGAAAGGCGATGTCTGGTAGAGCACACATGCATTTTAAAATACTTGAAAAGTATTCCATGACAAGGACAAATATGAGGGGAGATATAGGGTCCCCCTACCTATGTCCTCTTTTACCTTCAAAATAACCATGACCTTCCCCATTTACTTTCATAGTAAATGTAGGAGAAATCACACATGTCATCACAGTATGTATAAATATTTTAGGAAAATCATCGCCCTTTAGGACTTCCTCCAAGAATTCTCAGCTTATCCTACATAGGCTTTTCCGAGGTTAATTTTCATCAAACATCTTGGTGTGGTCTTCCTACCGTAGTGCTTCAATAAGTCATGACAAATTAGAATATTATGTACCATGAATTTCCCTTATACAAAGACAGATTGATTGTTAGCCACAATTACACTAATTGCCTCTTTAAGTTTACTACAAATCATTTTTAATATACCCTTATATAGGACATTATAACAAGCTATAGGCCTGTATTGACTTTTATTTTCAGGTACTACAATTTTTGAATCAAAGATATATTTGTAGAGTTTATTTATTTTAATAGTTTTCCATTTCAAAAGAATTCCAAAGTAGCTTCACTGATGTCCTTGCCTACAATATGCCATGTTGCTTTATAGAATCCACTGCCATAACCCTCAGACCCTGGACTCTCGTTCTGGACAATAAAGAATATGGTATGTTTGACCTCCTTTTTAATGTATGGCTCCAATAATTTTAGCTGTTGTGTGGTGCCCAATATTGGATCATTTCTCAATATACTAGAAAATGCCATAATTTTGTGATTGCTCTTTCTCCCTACTAGTTCCTTGTAATAGTCTGCAAAGATGGAAGTTACGATATTAAGATTAATCTCTAGTTTCCTGCTATATTTTTCAATTGAGTAGTATCCTTCTTCAGTCTTCTATGTTTGATCATTGAGTAGCAATATTCTGGAATCTTCTCCCACCGTCTTTTCTCTCCCTCTTTCTCTCTAAGTTCTCATGGCATGAAGGTCACAGCTTCATCACCATTGAAGCTCAGTTTCAAGTAGCAGTAAAGCTTCAGTCATTGTTCCATTGGTTAATTTTAATATGATATCAAAACAAGGAACATTGATTTTGGATTTGATTCACAAGATTTGCCAATTCTCTCTCTCCTGATGACTTTTCGAACTAGATCGCACATATGCAACTTCATCTCTTCATGGATTTCGAGTTATAGTTTGAGGACAGGTTTTGTTCTTACTTCTATTCCATAATTGTTTGAGAGTTATTGCTAAATTCCTAATCACCTTACATTTTAGTTATCAAGTCACTTAGAACTTCTGTAAATCACAAATATGACAACTGGTGAGGACAATAATCAACCAACACCAACTGTGAATGAATCTCTGAATCAATTGGGTGTTGACACCAGTAGCCCTCTGTATATGCATCCATCCGATAGTCCTGGGACAACTTTAGTTCTCGTCCCATTTTTTAACTTTTTTATCGATCATGGAGAGGTATGATTGGAGCATTATTTGGAAAGAATAAATTGGGATTTATCAACAGAGAGTGCAAAAGACCAGATCTAGATTCATCAAAAATTTTCATGTGGAAAAACTATGATGATACGGCACATCATGGATTCTAAACTCGTTGACCAAAAAAATTTCAAATAGTGTTGAATATGTAGTTGATGCATTCGAATTGTGGAGAGAACTTGAGGATCGTTATCACCAGACAAATGGGACGAACTTGCACCAAATTTAGAAGGAGATCAATGATTTGTCTTAAGGATCCCTTGATATCACTAGTTATTATACAAAATGAAAAAGTTATGGGAGGAACTCAATGCCTTGACTGCTAAGTCTCACTGCACTTGCAATTGTTCATGTGGAGTTAAGGAGAGTATGCATAAGGCTGAACAGGATACAAGACTCATACAATTCTTTATGGGATTGAACGAAACATATAGTGTTGTTCGAGGCAGCATATTGATGATGAATCCTCTTCCCTCAATTGCTCAAGCATTTTCTGTGTTGATTCAAGAGGAAAGACAGAGGGAAATTAAACCTAGTGGCCATTTAGCACTGAAGTCGTCAACCTTGAATGCCAACAAAATCAGACCTGTGACATTTAGAACAAATTACTCTCCCAACAACAATCACAACAGCAGAAATAGACCTTTCTGTGACTACTGTAAGAGGCTAGGGCACACTAAAGAAAAATGTTACAAACTTCATGATACCCACAGAACTTTGGCCACAATCAGAATCCAAACATAGGTCAAAGCAGTTTCAATCAGAATACTAGGCAGAATCCCAATAACAACTAGAACTCAAACAACAACAATAGTAACAAATTTAGTAAAGGCAACAGAACATTGGCCAATGCACATGTAGCAACCACTGATACTCAACCTACTGAGAATGAGAAGTATGCCAGTCATGTCAATACTTAGAATGAGTTTTTCCCAAGAGGAGTATAACAGTTGGTGAATCTACTACAACAGTTTCAGTCATCAGGGGTAGGAGACCACGGAGTTGGAGTCAATGCTACTTAAGGAGCAACAAACTTTGTAGGTATGATAGCTTGCACTTCCTCAATTGACTTTGGTAAACTTTCATGTGAATGTTTCAAGAACAAGGCTGACTCATGGATTATAGATTCAGGGGCATCAAATAATATGACCTTCAACAAATCCTTATTAACCAGCATAACAAACTTACCTTATCCCCTATTAATCATACTTCCAAATGGATACAAAGTAAAGGTTAGTGTGAAATATTTCTAAGATCACTCTAGATAAAATGATGTATGTTCCCACTTTCAGACACAATCTAATCTTTCTTCACTCCTTAGCATCTCATCTAAGCTACCTTGTTGGATTTTTAAAACTTTGTTGTTTATTGCAGGCCCCTTAAATGAAGAGGCCTCTGGTTATTGTTAAAGTAAGGGATGGGCTATATATCCTATACCCAAGTTGTTTGAAGAAGAACAATACAAGCCTTGCAGAAAAGGACAATGTTGAACTGCCTATCATTTCTACTTATTGTACTTGTAACACACACTGCCCCTCTCATTCTACTGTAGATATACCTATTCATACCAATAAGTGTGTACCCTTTCCAACTGTAATTAATCCATGTGCAAGGCTAATGAACAAACTCTTTTTGAAAGTCTATCTTCTGAATTACCGAGTGTTTTCTCTCATATTTTGGCTGAAGATAATGTGAATGTGTTGTGGCATAATAGACTTGGACATGTCCCCTTTGTGAAATTGAGAAGGATTACCTCCATACCTGCTAACTTCTCCTCCAAACAACCATTCAACTACACCATTTGTCCCATGGCAAGATAAGAAAGACTGACATTTCCTCAAAAAACTAGTACAACTCACATAATCTTTGAACTTTTATATGTTGATCTGTGGGGTCCATATTGGTGAAAAACGTTCCCAGAAGGCACTAATCTAAATGTTTGTTCATATTTGTAGGTTTTGATAAATGACAAACGATGCGCAATTGACATATGACGAGGTCCAAGCACAAGCGCGCAATTGATACATAACGAGATTCAAGCACAAGACAAACAAAGATAGTGATTAAGCAAAGAAATAAAGTTATACATGAGTCGTTCTTTAATTTTGATCTTGATCCGACAATTGACTCAAGGCTTGGCTTCTCTCGTAAAATCATTTTTATCAAATCATGCATATTTTATTAAAAGCAATATGATTTTAAATCATGCATATTTATTTTAACCAAAATGATTTTTAGACATGCCTCTAAAATCTGGACAAAGCTAATCGATTATGTACTTATGATAATCAATTATGTTAAGGCAGCTGTAAGACAATCGATTGTGTACCTTATGATAATCGATTGTGTTGAGGCAGTGTCCATCAGATTTTTCAAAGCTGCAAGACAATCGATTGTGTACCTTATGATAATCGATTGTGTTGAGGCACTGTCCATCAGGTTTTTCAAAGCTACAAAATAATCGATTGTGCACCTTATGACAATCGATTGTGTTGAGGCAGTGTCTATTCGATTTTTCAAGACTGTAATATAATCGATTATACATATAGCATAATCGATTATGTAAATGACCGTTGCCAAAATATTTTCAAACTCTGTCTGGTAATCGATTGTATGATTCTGATAATCGATTATCCTAAGTAAAATCTGAATATGATTTTTTGAACGTTGCCTAGTAATCGATTATATGATTTTGATAATCGGTTGTTATAAGTGAAATCTGAAAAAGATTTTTTGAACGTTGCAAGATAATCGATTATACGATTTAGATAATCGATTATTATGCGTAAAATTTGGGAATGATTTTTGGACGATTGGAAAACAATCGATTATGCAACTTAGGCAATCGATTGTTTTAGCACAAAATCAGCAATTCTTAATTGGCAATTAGGCAACGGTTGTGCATGTTTTCAACACAATAAATACATCTTAAAATCAGTCTTTTAAGTACAACAACTGATCATATTATTGCTAAAGCTTGCATACTCTCTTATTCATCATTTTCTATTCATTACATAAGTTTTTGAGAGCCAAATTCTTGACGAAAGTTGTTGCGTTCTTGAGCGTATTTATTTTACTCATATCTATTCTTGAGGA
Source organism: Nicotiana benthamiana (assembly GCA_034376525.1). Classification (NCBI taxonomy): domain Eukaryota; kingdom Viridiplantae; phylum Streptophyta; class Magnoliopsida; order Solanales; family Solanaceae; genus Nicotiana; species Nicotiana benthamiana. The sequence continues at coordinate 161,225,126 of CM067339.1, forward strand.
GAGTCTTGTTTTGAGTGCAAAGTGTTTTTATACACTTGAAGGGAAGTGTTAATCCCTTGTATTGTAAGAAGGAACGTTGTGATTCCTTTGGTTGAAGTCTTGAAGTGTGGTATCTTCGAGCAAAGGTTGTTGAGGCTTGTGTGACTCAAGTTCTCAGTTTGTAGCGGTTTGTTAAGCACCCGTAAGCTTAACGAAGTTAGTGGAAATCTCGAGAGAGTCTCTCGGGGACTGGACTAGCCACGGGTTGTGGTGAACCAGGATAACATCGGTGCGTTCGTTCCTTATTATTTACTTATCGCACTTATTTCATTCCTGCAATTTTTAAATTCCGCAAGTTTACGCTATTTTTTATTATAACGCTATTCACCCCGCCTCTAGCGTTAAGCGTATATTCTAACAATTGGTATCAGAGCCCAACTCTCTGAAAAACTTAACCGTTTGAGAGAAACAATCCATGGCTTCTACTCGTGATTCGTTTGCAGGAATAGGTGAAGGACAATGCTCCACCCGACCACCACTATTCGATGGCACAAACTATACGTACTGGAAGGAGAGGATTAGAATATTCATTCAATCGAATAATTTTCATCTGTGGAAGGTTATAATGAAGGGAGAACAAATTCCAACCAAAAAGGTTGAAAATGAATGGGTTCCAAAATCCGATGATGAATACGATGTGGATGATATCCGAAAAGTGCAGAACAACACTAAAGCCATCAACTTATTGTATTGTGCTACAAACGCTGATGATTACAGAAATATATCATGTTGCACAACGGCGAAGCAAATGTGGGATAAGCTGGAAATCATGTACGAAGGTACGGACCAGGTAAGAGAGGCTAAAGTTGATTTTCTAACCCTTGCATATGAACTGTTTCACATGAAGGAAGGCGAAAGGGTAGATGACATGTTCGAACGATTTTCAAAAATCGTTAATGACTTACATGCTCTTAAGAAGACCTTCACGGATAAGGAACTTGTCCGAAAAATTCTCCGAAGTCTCACTCCGGAATGGCGCTCCAAGGCCGACGCAATTCAAGAGTCTATTGGCATTTCGAATGTCACCATCGACGGATTAAGAGGTAATCTTAAAACTTATGAATCTACTATACTTAACCCTCTTGTTAATGATCAAAGGAAACAAAGAATCGTCCTCAAGGCAAGCACAAGTCAACCTCAAAATGATGAGGACGGAGATAACGAGTTCGGACTCGTTATTAAGAGATTTCAAAAGTTCATGCGAAAAGAGTATGAACGAAAAGGCAAACAACAAGGAGATCAAGTAAAGTGCTATGGATGCGGAGAAATCGGGCACATTAAATCAAATTGCCCAAATGTCAAAAAGGAGAAGAAACCCTTCAAGAAACAACGAGCATACATATCTTGGGGAGGCGACTCCGGAGACGAGTCAAGTGAGGAAGAAGAAGACGAAACCGCAAATCTTTGTCTTATGGCACACGAAGACAATCAAGAAGAGGTATGTCAAATATCTTCCAAAAACTTCTATTCTCTTGAGGAAATGCAAAATGCCTTTGATAAGTTGTATAGTGAATTCATTAAAGCTTCCAAAACTATTAAAAACACTAAGGAAAATGCTTCTTTGAAAGAAAAAGATTTTGAAAGACAACTCTCTTTGAAAGAAAAAGATTCGGAAAAATTGATTTTGGAAAATGAGAAGTTGAAAGAAGAAAACAAATTTTTCGGCAAGAGAAGCGCCGACAAACCCGAGAGCTCTAGTAAAAATTGTATTTCTTGCATACATCTAAAAATTGAGGTAGAAAGACTTAAGGGCACCCTAGATAAGTTCAATTCTTCTCATAAAAATTTGTATGAAGTTCTTGTTAATTTGAAATCGACCAAACATGGGATAGGTTTTAAAAACGAGCCTAAAGAAAAAGTTGAAGCCAAACCCCAACCACCTAAGGCTCAACCTAGAATAAATAAAACAGATGTTCATCCTAGAGATAACAATCCTAGAATCAACATGCATGCTAGACCAAACACTAGAAGAAACTTTGAACATTTTAGGACACCTAGAAATGGCCTTCAACCTAGAAATAACTATTCTAGAAATGATGCATATCCTAGACCAAACACTAGAAGAAACTTTGAACTTTTCAGGACACCTAGAAATGGCTTTCAACCTAGAAATAACTATTCTAGAAATGCTGCATATCCTAGAACAAATAGCAGGAGAAATGATTTTCATGAAATGCGCAATAGGCATATTGTCGAAAATAGAGTAAACAAATTTCGTCCGTCCAACTACTATCAACCTAGACAAATGCATAATCCTAATGTCATTTGTCATTATTGCAATCGAATTGGACATATTGCTCCTGATTGTTTCACTAGACATAGACACTTAACTGCATGTCAAGCACAACATCATGTTACACCTAACTCTCAAGGACCCAAAACAGCTTGGGTACCAAAGACTCATTAATTTGTCTTGTAGGTATGTTTGAAGGGATCAAGTGTACTTTGGTACCTTGATAGTGGATGCTCCAAACACATGACCGGAGACGAATCCAAGTTCCTTCAACTAGAACACAAGGAAGGAGGAAGCGTTATTTTTGGAGATAACAACAAAGGAAAAATTATCGGCATTGGATCGGTCGGTAAGGATGAATCTTCTTCCATTAAGCATATTTTGCTAGTTAAAGGTCTAAAACATAATCTCTTAAGCATAAGTCAATTATGTGACAAGGGAAATCTTGTTTTATTTGATTCGGATGAATGCTTAGTTTTTCGCCGTAGCGATTTTAAAATTATTCTTCGTGATTTTAGAATGGATAACATCTATATGGTTGATCTCGAAAATTCTTCATCTGAATATGTGAATTGTCTTATGAGCAAAGAAGATGATATGTGGTTATGGCATCGTAGAGTAGCTCACATCAACATGCATCTTTTAAACAAATTAGTTTCACAAAATTTAGTTATTGGTCTTCCAAATTTGAAATTTGAAAAAGACTCTATCTGTGATTCTTGTCAAAAAGGGAAGCAAACAAAAGCATCTTTTAAATCGAAAAATATTGTTTCAACTACTAGACCTTTGCAACTTCTTCACATGGATCTCTTTGGACTCTCGCATTGAAAGTCTTGGTAGAAATCGTTATGCTTTTGTTATTGTTGATGATTATTCTAGATTTACATGGACACTATTTCTTGCTCACAAAAGTGAGGCTTTTCATAATTTTAAATGCTTTCTTAAACGTGTTCAAAATGAAAAGGACACAACTGTCACTTCAATAAGAAGTGATCATGGGGGAGAGTTCGATCACAATCTCTTCGCGGAATTTTGTGACGAACTCGGTATCGAGCACACCTTCTTTGCTCCACGTACACCACAACAAAATGGAGTGGTGGAAAGGAAAAAATAGGTGTCTCGAAGAGATGGCTAGAACCATGCTCGATGAGGCTAAGATTCCCAAACATTTTTGGGCGGATGCCGTGAGTACCGCATGCTACGTTTTAAACAGAGTAGTCATAAGGCCAATACTCATGAAAACTCCCTATGAACTCTACAAGGGAAGGAAACCAAATATCACCCATCTTAGAGTATTAGGTTGTAAATGTTTTATTCATAACAATGGAAAAGACAATTTGGGAAAATTTGATGCAAAATCCGATGAAGGAATTTTTATTGGTTACTCTTCACGTAGCAAAGCATATAAAGTATTCAACAATAGAACCGAAACTGTGGAGGAATCCCCTCATATTATGTTTTTCGAAAATAATGCTCGCTTGGCGAGAAAGGATTCTGGTTTTGATCTTGCAGGTATTTTAAACTCAATAAGTCCTCAAGACAAAGTACAAGAGGAAAATCCAAAGGAAATTCAAAATGAAACCTTGGAACAATTATCGGAAGAAGCGCCCCAACTGGAGAAAGAAACGAAACTTCCTAACGCGTGGAGGACAATCAAAGACCATCCTCTTGACCAGGTAATTGGCGACATTGAACAACAGGTAAGTACTCGAAACGCTCTTAAGAATACCTTAGGTCATACTGCTTTCGTCTCTCAAATTGAACCCTCAACCATCTCCGAAGCAATTGGGGATGAATTTTGGACCTTGGCAATGCAAGAGGAGCTTAACCAATTCAAACGAAATGACGTTTGGGATTTGGTGCCAAGACCCGAAAATCATACCATAATTGGTACGAAATGGGTTTTTCGAAACAAACTAGATGAAAATGGCGTAATCACTAGAAACAAAGCTAGGCTTGTAGCAAAAGGCTATAATCAAGAAGAGGGAATTGACTATGAAGAAACATATGCACCCGTAGCAAGGTTAGAAGCTATTTGTTTATTACATGCTTTTGCCTCTTCTATGAATTTCAATTTATATCAAATGGATGTAAAAAGCGCTTTTCTAAATGGTGTCATTCAAGAAGAAGTTTATGTTGAACAACCCCCGGGCTTTGAAGATTTTAAATCTCCCGATCATGTTTTCAAGCTTAAAAAGGCACTTTATGGTCTTAAACAAGCTCCCCGAGCTTGGTATGAACGATTGAGCAAATTTCTTTTGGAAAATGAATTCATTAGGAGAAAAGTTGACACCACTCTATTTGTTAAGCATAAAAATAATGATATTTTGTTAGTTCAAATCTATGTGGATGATATTAATTTTGGTGCTACTAACAATGCTTTGTGCAAGGAATTTTCTGATTTAATGACAAGCGAATTTGAGATGTCTATGATGGGTGAGCTAACCTTCTTTTTGGGGCTGCAAGTAAAGCAAATGGAAGAAGGAACCTTCATTTGTCAAGCTGAATATTGCAAAGAATTGCTAAAACGATTTGAAATGAGCAATGCAAAAGCAATGGCCACTCCCATGAGCACATCCGACCATCTAGACAAAGATGAGAAAGGTAAGGAAGTCGACACCAAGAAGTATCGAGGTATGATTGGATCTCTCCTTTATCTTACTGCTAGTAGACCGGACATCATGTTTAGTGTGTGCTTATGCGCTCGTTATCAATCATGTCCTAAGGAGTCTCACCTAACTGCGGTGAAACGGATATTGAAGTATCTTGTTGGTACTGTAAATGTGGGTCTATGGTACCCCAAAGGTTCTTCACGCCAACTTGTTGGCTATTCCGATTCCGATTTTGCTGGATGCAAATTGGACCGCAAGAGCACTAGTGGCACTTGCCATTTGCTCGGTAGCTCTCTAGTTTCTTGGTTTAGCAAGAAACAAGTAAGTGTTGCGTTATCCACAACCGAGGCTGAATATGTAGCCGCGGGAAGTTGTTGCGCTCAAATCCTTTGGATGAAACAGCAACTCTTGGACTATGGCCTAAGTATCGATCATATCCCTCTTAGATGTGATAATACTAGTGCCATATGCTTGACGAAGAACCCCGTTCTTCATTAAAGAACAAAACACATTGAAATTAGGCATCATTTTATAAGAGATCACGTTCTCAAAGGTGATGTCGAAATTGAATTTGTTGAAACCAAACATCAATTGGCCGACATCTTTACAAAGCCTTTAGAGAAAGAGTCCTTCTTCCGAATTCGTAGTGAACTCGGGATTCTTGACTCCACGTTGATCTAAGTCATGCATTGCATTTTCCCTTTCACATAATTACTAACTTGAGCGTCGGAGTAGCCTAACTTACTTTTGCAGGTATCGCCCTAAAGGCAGGGGGAATTATAAAAGATTGGTGCAGAATAATCGATTCCTCTTCAGAATAACCGATTTCTCTTTAATATATAATCGATTATCAAGTATCACTAATCGATTATGTTGACATTATTTGTTTTATTATTCCTTTTATGAAATTGCAATTCTAGTTAATCAATAAACAAGTTATTTGCTTATTCTTTTTTTGCTAATGTCAAAAGGGGGAAGAATAAGGGCTATGCACTTAATATTTATTGGCATAAATTGAGGGGGAATTCATATGTTGAGGGGGAATTAATTGCATATCTATTTACTTGTCTTGGATCGTCATTATGAATTATCTAATATGCATATCCCGATAACGGTTTGCCATTATCAAAAAGGGGGAAATTGTTGAAACACGTTTTCACAAGGCACTAAACTAAACGTGTGTTCATATTTGTAGGTTTTGATAAATGACAAACGATGCGCAATTGACATATGACGAGGTCAAAGCACAAGCGCGCAATTGATACATAACGAGATTCTAGCACAAGACAAACAAAGATCAAGATTAAGCAAAGAAATAAAGTTATACATGAGTCGTTCTTTAATTGTGATCTTGATCCGACAATTGACTCAAGACTTGGCTTCTCTCGTAAAATCATTTTTATCAAATCATGCATATTTAATTAAATGCAAAATGATTTCAAATCATGCATATTTATTTTAACCAAAATAATTTTTAAGCATGCCTCTAAAATCTGGACAAAGATAATCGATTATGTACTTATGATAATCGATTATGTTAAGGCAACTGTAAGACAATCGATTGTGTACCTTATGATAATCGATTGTGTTGAGGCAGTGTCCATCAGATTTTTCAAAGCTGCAAGACAATCGATTGTGTACCTTACGATAATCGATTGTGTTGAGGCAGTGTCCATCAGGTTTTTCAAAGCTACAAAATAATCGATTGTGCACCTTATGACAATCGATTGTGTTGAGGCAGTGTCTATTTGATTTTTCAAGACTGTAATATAATCGATTATACATATAGCATAATCGATTATGTAAATGACCATTGCCAAAATATTTTCAAACTCTGTTTGGTAATCGATTGTATGATTCTGATAATCGATTATCCTAAGTAAAATCTGAATATGATTTTTTGAACGTTGCCAAGTAATCGATTATATGATTTTGATAATCGATTGTTTTAAGTAAAATCTGAAAAAAAAATTTTGAACGTTGCCAGATAATCGATTATACAATTTAGATAATCGATTATTATGCGTAAAATCTGGGAATGATTTTTGGACGATTGGAAAACAATCGATTATGCAACTTAGACAATCGATTGTTTTAGCACAAAATCAGCAATTCTTAATTGGCAATTAGGCAACGGTTGTGCATGTTTTCAACACTATAAATACATCTTAAAATCAGTCTTTTAAGTACAACTACTGATCATATTATTGCTAAAGCTTGCATACTCTCTTATTCATCATTTTCTATTCATTACATAAGTTTTTGAGAGCCAAATTCTTGACGAAAGTTGTTGCGTTCTTGAGCGTATTTATTTTACTCATATCTACTCTTGAGGAGAGTCTTGTTTTGAGTGCAAAGTGTTTTTATACACTTGAAGGAAAGTGTTAATCCCTTGTATTGTAAGAAGGAACGTTGTGATTCTTTTGGTTGAAGTCTTGAAGTGTGGTATCTTCGAGCAAAGGTTGTTGAGGCTTGTGTGACTCAAGTTCTCAGTTTGTAACAGTTTGTTAAGCACCCGTAAGCTTAACGAAGTTAGTGGAAATCTTGAGAGAGTCTCTCGGGGACTGGACTAGCCACGGGTTGTGGTGAACCAGGATAACATCTGTGCGTTCGTCCCTTATTATTTACTTATCGCACTTATTTCATTCCTGCAATTTTTTAAATTCCGCAAGTTTACGCTGTTTTTTATTATAATGCTATTCACCCCCCCCCCCTCTAGCGTTAAGCGTATATTCTAACACATATCATGTTCCTACACATGATAAACATAAATAGTTTATCACCATACTGGACGATTATAGTATGTCAACTTGGACTCATCTCTTATCTAGTAAAATTAATGCCATTGATATTCTTAAAAACTTCATCAATTTTGTGGAAAACCAGTTTGGTGTTACCATTAAGTCCATAAGGTCTGATAATGGACTGGAGTTGACCAGTTTCGAAGCAACCATGTTATTCCAATCTAAAGGGATCATTCATCAAAGAACTTGTCCTTACACACCACAACAGAATGGTGTGGTGGAGAGAAAGCACAAATACCTCATTGAAACAGCTAGAGCCCTCCTTTTTCAATCCAAGCTACCTCTAAGATATTGGGGTGAATGTATCCTTTGTGCCACCTATATAATAAACAGATTGCCATCCAATTCTATCAGCAATAAAACACTATATGAATTACTATATAAAATGAGACCAAAGTACTCCCATCTCAAGAGCTTTGGCTGCCTATGTTATCCCACTGTACTAATGCCACATAGGGACAAGTTCAATCCCAGAACCAACACCTCATGTCTTTATTGTATATCCTTTCAACACAAAAGGGCTACAAAGTTCTAATCTAGCCACTAGAAAAATTCATATTTCCAGAGATGTGGTGTTTAATGAGTCCATCTTTCCTTTTAGTGTTAGCATGAAGAAGTCTTCTAAGCCACATGTCTTTTATCCGATTCCTTTCACTGAATCTCTCAATGAACAACCTCCTGAGAATACAGATATCACACAAACCCTTGAAGTCTTGGGGTGATCAAAGGAATGTATATAGCACACCTGTTTCTATGTCACCTGTACATGTAGCCAGTCATTTGCCTTCTGGAACACTTAGCCCTTCACCACATAATGAATCATCACAACACAACATTGAAAAAACCAATGTACAACAAATTCATCCAACAAGACAGTCACACAGAGCTCACAAACTCCCCACATACTTACAGGATTATGTCCATTCCCTCCCTCAACTTATAACTAATTCTACTTCCCCGAATGCTTTGTTTCCGTGAATCATTATATTGCCTCTGATCTACTAACTCCTGATAGCCAGACTCTTGTGAGAAATATTTGTCATGACAGGGAACCATCATCATATGAGGAGGCAGCTATTGATTCTGCATGGCAAGCTGCTATGACACAGGAATTTGATGCATTACACTCCAATCACACTTGGGATTTGGTGATGCTGCCACCTGGGAAGCAAGAAATTAGTTGTAAATAGGTATACAAGATGAAACGCAAAGCAGATGGCAGCATTGAGAGGTTCAAATCCAGATTGGTTGTTAAAGGTTACACTCAACAGGCAGGGATAGACTATATAGAAACTTTCTCACAAGTTATAAAAATGACAACATTTAGGGCTCTAATAGCTACAGCAGCCAAGAAGGGATGGACCATCTCACAGCTGGATGTTAGTAATGTCTTTTTGCATGGGGATCTCAATGAAGAGGTGTATATGCAGGCACCACCTGCGCTAGTAAAATAGAAGCCATGTCTTGTCTGCAAACTGAATAAATCACTCTATGATTTGAAACAAGAAAGTAGACAATGGTATGTAAAACTAAAAGCGCTATGCTCAAGAGGATACACACACTCCATATATGACTATTCATTTTTCTATAAGAATAGAAGTACTTCAGTATATGTTGTTGTATATGTGGATGATGTATTACTAACTGGGTCTGGAAAGCAAGAGATTGCTCAACTCAAGAGTTTCCTGCATGAGCAGCTCAAGATTAAGGATCTAGGACAGCTTCATTATTTCCTAGGATTGGAGATTATGTATAAGGAAGATGGGGTCATTATATCACAAAGGAAGTTTGTGCTAGATCTATTGGAGGAGTATAATTTCTTGGAACACAAGGCTTGTCCTTCACCTTTGGACCCTAATGTAAAACGAAAGGCCAACGAGGGAACAATACTACAGGATCCTACTTATTATAGGAAGCTAGTAGACAAACTAAACCTCCTAACTAACACCAGACTGGACATAGCATATGGTGTCCAACACTTAAGCAAGTTTATGTAGGAGCCGAGAGAGCATCATATGAAGGTAGCATTTCATTTATTGAGATACCTAAGAAATGATCCTACCTTGGAAATTTTCATGTCAAAGGATGGGGATCATACAGTTAAAGCTTATTGTGATTCTGATTGGGTAGCTTATCCAAACTCTAGGAGGTCCATCAATGGTTATTTTGTCTTGTTGGGCAAAAGTCCTATCAGTTGGAAGTCTAAGAAACAAGAAACTATATCACTCTCTTCAACAGAGGCAGAGTATAGAGCCTTGAGAAAGGTCGTAGGAGAGTTAGCATGGTTACGCAGGTTGTTTGAAGAACCGACTGTCCCTTTCTCTTTACCTATTTCAGTCTACTGTGATAGCCAATCTGCATTGCATATTGCAAGGAATCCAATATTCCAGGAGAGGACCAACCATATAGAGGTCGATTCTCATTTTGCGCACGATCAACTACAAGCAAGCTTGATCTCTCTCCATCATATCAGAATAGATAACCAGCACGCAGATTTTCTAACTAAGGCCCTGACAGGGATTAAACACAATGCTACATCGGGAAGTTGGCTGTGTTTACTACACCTCCAACTTGAGGGGGGGGGGGGGTTAACAACTCTAATTATTTTAGACCAATTAGTTAGTTATGATAATTGTACACAGTTGTACCAATCAGCTTGGTAGCTAGTGGTTAGTCGACTTGGTTTAGTCTTAGCTTAGGTTGCACAATTGTATTGTATACAGTGGAGGTTCCATTCACTTTTCTTCTCAATGAATTTGATTGCAATATTCTGAAATCTTCTTCCATCGTCTTCTCTCTCTCTCTGAGTTCTTAAGGCATGAAGGTCACAGCTTCATCACCATTGAAGCTCAATTTCAAGCAGCAGTAAAGCTTCAGTCACTGTTCCATTAGTTAATTTTGATAATAATAAACCTTATATAATGGTCTCGCAAAAAACTGAGTCATGATAAGATTTGGTACAATATTGGTAACTTTTTAAACTATATTATACGTGCTTTTAAAACCTCCAATTTCATGAAATAATTCTCAAAATTAAAATCAGATAAGGATACAGCTTTCATGACATCCAAAATCATGAGATAATTCCTATAATCAAAATCAGAGAAGAAAACGTGATTTTATAACCTCCAAAATCATGAAATAATTTCCAGAATCAAAATGAGATATGAAGACGTGCTTTTACTTATAAGTTATAATCTCCAAAATCATGAAATAACTCTCTTAATCAAAATCAAATATGAAGAGGTGCTTTAAATTGCTTATAACCTCCGTAATCATGAAATAATTAGCAGAATCAAAATCAAATATTTCCTCACCAAAATTTAAGGACACGGCTTAAAGTCTTCTCAATGTCCCTATAAACTCTTACAGTATAAATACTTTTGATATTGCCAATTTCATGTAATACATCCTGCACGTCAATTGCATTTCATTACTGTCCCAAGGTAAAAGTATAAAGAATTAAGAGTTCTTGTTTTTCTATATTTAATAATTTTTTTTGGGAGGAGCGGGTCAGGGAAAAAATTTACTCATATGATCCCATGTTGACCCCAAGCAAATAAATGTGAGAATGTATCATTCTTATAAACATTTAGCACTTGCCAATTTAATTTGCGACACTTATATTTAATTCTTTAACTTTGTGTGTGCAATGCTCTTATCTTCTTGTAAAATTTTGTATTAGAAATTTCTTACTTTCTTCATAAGATAGCAGGATTATATAGTAATTGTAGATTTGTAATTGCAGATAAATTCTTTGCTATGGACATCATGAAAAGAGAAAATCTAGTTCTAGTGTTATCATATTTACTTATTATGGCAGGTTCGTATCTCTTCTTCCCATTAAATTGCAATTTTCTTTAACAAAATGGCATATATTGATTTACGACTTTGTTACGTTGTTATATATATATTTGGCAGGTTTTGAAGTTTATGCACTAAACTATGAATACAGTTATACAGCCGAGGTATAGCTCCTTTACTCTTATTCATTTTACTTAATTTTTTCTCGCTTGTTGATTAGCTAGTTAATTACTGATTTGTCATGCATGGTTCATTAAATTTGTGTTTGCAGTGTTTGAAAAATCCTCTTAAACCTCAATATAATGGAGGGATAGTGGTAAATCCGGAACTTAATGATGATTTAAATGGATGGTCGAGTTTTGGAGATGCTAAAATAGAGCACAAGGTTACAGATGATGGAAATAAATACATCGTTGCCTCAGAGAGGAAAGGACCATATCATGGGTTTTCACAAAAATTTCAATTGGAGAAAGACAAGTTCTACGTAATTTCTGGTACTTACTCCACGACTTGCATTTTTAATATAGACAAGTTTTTTTTTTTTTTTTTTTTTGCCAAGGCGGACAAGTATAACAATGTGGAATTAACTTGGCTTTTCTGTTCAAAGTAATATTCAGTTCGTTATCATGATACAAGTATAGTTGATAGAATATACATATTATACGCTAATTTTACCTGATTACAAGCATATTATATGGACTATATCTATGATATCGATTATTTATAGTTTAAGCAAAATTAGGTGAACGATTATTTAAATTAATTTTTCTCTTTCTTTTTGTAGGTTGGGTACAAGTGAGTCATGGTGATGCCCATAGTGTAGCAGTCATATTCAAGACACAAAATGGTTTTGAACATGCTGCTTGGGCCATTGCTAAATCTGGTTGTTGGTCCATGTTTAAGGGCGGTTTAGCTGTCAATGCTTCTGGATCAGCCGAACTCTATTTTGAGGTACTTTGTATACTTTTTTTTATTTTTTATTCAGTTTCTGGTATTTGCATTGGAGTCCGATTATATCCGCATTCGCACCATATAAGACACTATTCGGAAGAAAGCACTTCCTACCAAAGATATTTTCATACTCAGGGCTTGAATCCGAAATCTTTGATTAAGGGAAGAGCATTTCGATACATTGCATCACATTCTTTGATTCTTTGATGGTACTTTGTACATTATTGCTATAGTTTAACATGTTATAGCAAGCAGATTAGTTACCATTTTTGTCAAGTTACCGTAATACTGATATTGATTTACTTATAATTAGCTGTAAGTGAGATGATTGTATAAATATTTTTTGCAGGGTCAATGCACAAAAAAATTAAAGAAGAAATTGACATAGCTAATTACTACTTATTTTCGATCTTTCCTTTTTCCCTTTACGCAGACGAATAATACATCAATTGATATATGGGCGGATAGTATTTCAGTAAAACCATTCAGCCAAGAAGAGTGGGAGTCCCATCAAGATCAAACCATTGAAAAGGTAAAAATAATACTTACCTTAATAAGATAGAAAAATGTTGATTTTAAAAATTGATATGCAGGTACGAAAAAGCAAAGTGGCAATCCAAGTTGTTGACTCAAAAGGCAAGGCTTTACCAAACGCGACAATCTCCTTAATTCAAGGAAGAGCCAATTTCCCATTTGGTTGTGCAATCAACAAAAACGTCCTAAACAATGCTGCTTACAACAACTGGTTCTTCTCAAGATTCAAATTCACAGTATTTGAAGATGAAATGAAATGGTACAGTAACGAACCATCTCAAGGCAAAGAAGACTACTCAGTTTCTGATTCATTACTCAAATTATGCAAAAGCCGCGGCGTCAGTGTCCGCGGCCATAATATATTTTGGGATGACCCAAAATTTCAGCCGAACTGGGTTCCTTCATTGTCACCACAACAACTATCTGCTGCTGCAACAAAAAGGGTTGGCTCAGTCGTGAGAAAATACAGTGGACAAGTTATTCATTGGGATGTTGTAAATGAAAATCTTCACTTCAATTTTTTTGAGAGTAAACTTGGGCAGGGTGCATCTGCTAATTTTTATCGTTTGGCTTCACAATTTGATAAGGCGCCTTTGTTCTTGAATGATTTTAATACAATAGAAGAACAAAAAGATGGAGCATCTTCACCAGCCAATTATATTGCTAAGATTAAACAATTAAGAGCAGGAGGGTATAATGGTCCTCTTGGGATTGGATTGGAAGGACATTTTACTACTCCAAACCAACCTTATATTAGGTCCGCACTTGATACACTTGCTTCTGCAAAATTGCCCATTTGGATCACTGAATTGGATGTTTCAAGCGGTCCTAACCAGGTATTTTTCTCATACAAATTAAAACCATATTAAGCCGGTCAACGTAGACATGATATGAATAACAACAGTAACACCCTAATAAATTAGGTCGATTATATATATATATATGAATATTTAATCGACCATTATATATATATATATGAATCCTTGCTTTTCCATTTATGCTCAACTGTAACGAGGAGGTCACGGGTTCAAACCGTGAAAATATCTTTTCACAGAAATGCAGGACAAAACTGCGTACAATAGACCCTTGTAGTATAGCCCTTTCCTCGATCCTGCACATAGCGGGAGCTTATTGCATCGAGCTACTCCCTTTTTTTCATTTCATTATTAAACCAATTTAGGGTCCGTGCTTACACAGTGCGGAGCAACATGCACCCCAGGGGTGTCACTGGCATCCCTCATCGGAAACTTACATTGTTTAGTTTTGAGTTTTTTTTAAAAAAATATATATATAATGACATTTCTTGACTTGAGTTTATTTCTTTACATTTTAACTTTCATTAACAAAAATTCTGGATCCACTACGCATACATATACATATATACATACTTATATTTTAGGTTTACTGAATTATCCTAACAATTTTTGTTTTTTATGTCTATTGTGGGATCAAAGGCACAATTCTTGGATCAAATTATTAAGGAGGTGGTTGGACACCCAGCTGTTCAAGGGTTAATAATTTGGTCAGCATGGAAACCAAATGGATGTTTTAGAATGTGTTTGACTGATAATAACTTCAAAAACCTTCCAACTGGGGATGTTGTAGACAGAGTTCGTACGACATTATCTCACGAGGGTTTAATTGGGACAACAGATTCCAATGGTTATTTCGAGACGTCACTTTTCCATGGAGATTACCAAGCCATTGTTACTCATCCATTATTGCCAGATTCTTCCTTTCAACACAATTTGACAGTGATACGTACAGCTGATGAAATTAGATTATTAAGTTACAAACTACTGCATGAGTAAAAAGTGTACTTAATTCAGTGAATAAATAATAATATTGATTTTTAGTCCTTATCTTCTTGTCCAGCGTAAAATGCCGCTTATTCAAATTTGATCAACAACTTTAAGTTTTTCGTGACATTTTCTTCTTGTTTGTTTTGCTATCATTCTTCCCCACATGATTCAGCCAAAACTAGAAAAAATACAAAGAGGAAAAAGATAAATAAAAGTGTTAAGAATAGAACTCTAATTAGGGTGAATGTCTATCTTACAGAAGAGTTTTACTTTGAGGCTAAGTCATTTATCTTCCTATAAATAGAGGGGTCTTACCCCATTGTAAATTATCCCCAAAATATTAATAAGAAATCTCCTCTCCTTACCTTGCTCTGCAATATTGTTCTTGTTCTTATTATTTTATAACACGTTATCAGCACGAAGCTCTACTATCTCAAGAATCTCTTTGAGAAAATTAAGGTGCAGAAGAAGAATATGAAGAGCAAGATCAGCAGCAAACTTCTAACGTACTTTTGCCTTCTAGTGTTTATCAAGAGCAAGATCTTCCTAATAAGAAGAGAAGGAAATTACCTGGAAACCCTGGTAAATTTTATTATCAGCTCATTGTTTCACCTTGTGCTGTAGTTTTACTATTTTTTTCTCTTCATCGCTTGTGGTTTTCAAGAGTTTAATTATTTTAATTTGTTTCTGATGATGGTTTGATCTAGTAATAGTTTTTCATATCAGTTCTTACGAAGTAGCAACTATTACTAGTTATTAGTATAACTTATGTAGTAACTGGATCACTCTCTAATAGTATAGTTTACTTTATTATGAGAGTCAAGTGTAATTTTTAGATTAAAACAGCCAATTAGTCAGCTCAATTTATATGAGGCTGGATTCTGGAGTAAAACTTATAGATTATTAAAACGAGTTAATTAGAGGTTTGATAACTTCAATATGGCCGGGTAAGAGCTAAGAAGATTCTATTTGTTTGCCGACAGATATTCATGCACAAAGGATTTTGGATTTTACAAATTTTGTTTTGTTTTCTTTCTTTTAATGGTATAATAAATGGTGGAGTATTTGTTTAAATATAAAAATGGGAGTTAGGGAAATTGGAAAGTGATGAATATATGTTGGTAGTTGAAGGGTTCAATACGTCAATTATTGGTTGGGGGAATTCAATAATTGAATTAAACTGTTGCATGCTGCCTTGGATTGGCATAATCATATGTAGGAGTAGTATACAATTCTCCTTTTTCTTTTTATTTTTTTACTGTTTGAAAGGAACTCTCTATATATATTTCCTGTGCATGCATGGATTGTCTGTCTGCATCTTCTCTCTGTTTCTTTTTTATCCTTAGACGTTTGAAAGTTTCTTAAAGATGGAGAAAGGCTGCTCTATAAAACAATAAATTATTTATCAGGATAATGATATTGTATATAAAGATGAATGTGTTATGAAATATTAGATTATGGTGGATGTTCATAACTATAACACCCATTACTTTTATCCATTATCTCCATAACTCCCACTACTCCAATACTTATGGTTGTAACTCCCACACCTCCATGATCTCCCCCATGATCTTCCTCCATGATCTCAAATACTTAATGACATACTTATGAAATTCTTTTGGTATACCTCTATGTTGTACTATAAATAGAGGATGAAAACTCATTTTGTAATACACTTGGATACATGAATCAGTACTTAAGGCATGACTATGTATATTATTTTAAATAATTTGTTTAATTGATTCATGTACCACACATACGTTATTCAAAGAGAAGAAATATTTCTCTCATTTAAGTATGTGTAAGGCAGATGTTACTACAATTTCTGGTAGTAGTAAATTGATTGAAGGCTCCGGAAGAGCAACTATAACTCTGCCTAAAGGAACAATATTTATCATAGAGAATGCAATATTCTCCACCAAGTCCAAGAGAAACTTGTTGAGTTTTAAAGATATCAGTCAAAATGGATATCATATTGAGACAATAGATGAGAATAATCTTGAATACCTCATTTACTCATGAAAACGAGGCTGCCCACTTCGGTTTGGGGTCACGCCATTTTGCATGCAGCAATGCTAGTTCGTCTCAGACCGACGAATTATCACAAATATTCCCCGTTGCAATTAGTTTTGGGTCATGAACCTAATATATCCCATTTAAGAATTTTTGGATGCGCAGTATATGTGCCTGTAGCACCGCCATATCGCACCAAAATGGGTCTGCAAAGAAGGTTAGGAATATATGTTGGGTTTGAATCGCCCTCCATTATTCGCTACCTCGAAACATTGACAGGGGATTTGTTCACTGCACGATTTGCGGACTGTCAATTCGATGAGACACTTTTCCCAAAATTAGGGGGAGAAGTTGGTG
Source organism: Nicotiana benthamiana (assembly GCA_034376525.1). NCBI lineage: Eukaryota > Viridiplantae > Streptophyta > Magnoliopsida > Solanales > Solanaceae > Nicotiana > Nicotiana benthamiana. The sequence goes on from CM067339.1 coordinate 161,242,275, forward strand.
AAAACAAATGGGAAATTTTGTGAAAAAATCCATCATTATCTCATCTTGATCCACATACCTCTATTTGTGAAAAAGATGTGCAAAAGATTATTCATTTGCAAAGAATAGCAAATCAAATGCCAGACGCATTTACGAATTTGAAAAGGATAACAAAATTACATATCCTCGTAGAGAATGTGATAGCAGTATGTGATAAGTCTGAAAGAAGACAAAATTATTACCGTGAATGTATCAATGTATATCGACATGGCAATAGACGAAATTATAATCGTCATTATTGTGATAATGAGAACAATAAAGATTCTCAAAATACTCTTTCACTTTATGAAAGTAATATTTGACATGAGATTTTATATAGCACATACAGATGATTATGATCCATTCATGGTGTAAATGTGACAACATATGATTTATGAATACCTATTCATTCTTGGAAGAATATGAACGTGCTAGTGGTAGTGAATATACCACATCACCTCTAGAAGGAGGTCTGAGATGATATATGAAAATAATGTCATTATTATGGTATGAATGATCATTGGTCACGTACCTATTGTACGCCAAAATATTTTGGAAATATGATTATTAAAGGACAACGATAATACAAGAAACATATCTTGCATATAATTTTGACCATGACCATAATGGTATAACTTTCTCTTTAAAGGAGATATTCACCACATGGATGTTGATGAATTTATGGTAGTACAAAATTAATTGAGAGCTCTAGAAGAGCCAATTATTACTATGTTGGAGAAACACAATTGATTACCAATAAGGTATTGTGTTGTAGTAATTCTCAAAGAAACTTATTCAGTTTCCAAAGTATATGTGAAAGTGATTGATTATATTGAGACTATAAATAAAGGAAAGATTTGATATCTTCTATTACTACAACTTGTAGCGGGATAATTTGTATATGAAAAGTTACCCGCTTCATTCTCCAGTTTGTACTACACAAACAAAAGAATGCCACAATAAAGTGGATATTTATTGGTATAAAAACCCATATCATAATAAACATGAAGTTTATTGATAATTGCACATGTCATGGTGTAAATTTGAAGTTTATCAATATTGATAATTTATTCAGTTGGCATTCGGGTTAGCCATATCAATTTAAGTATGATGTGCAATAATAGAGAATTCACATGGGTAAATATTAAAAGAACTAGAAAGTTCTTTACGAATTCTCCTGTATTACTTGTTCTCATTAATTAATTGACCAACTAAAGAGTTCGGGTTGAATCCCATAAATTCTGAAAATATCAAAGGTGAATATGGGCCAATTCACCTGCCATGTATACCACATATGATGCATCTATGATATGGTTACATGTGCGATTATTATTAACCTGCAACCTGGCCGGTGCTTGCGAGGTAAATTGCTCAGTAATCTAATTTCGAACATAATTTCCAGATTTTCTATTCAAGATAGTTCATCTTGATAAGTTGGTTTACATCATAGTTGGTTTAGCAAAATAATTTATTGAGTGCCTCCATTTAATAGCTAAATTATTGATTATGAGAACAAAGTTATCTATATCAATTTGATATACGCTATACACGAGAGTATTTATATTCTCCCCTCACAAGTGGTTCAGGGTCAGGAACCAAATAATTTCATCTTATTATTATTAATGTGCTGTGTGTATTAATATGATAATGCACAAAGATGATTTCCCAGAGTTGAGGAAACAAGTTAGTTTTCCTAACATGAGGGGGAGACATGATAAACACTTGAGAAAAGGTTACATGGGATGAATTATCATTTGTATATATAGATCCTCGAATATCATAATATGAACCTGAAGTTCATAAAAGGATAATTCAATTGCAACATATTGCAAAGCATGCCATACGCATTTGCTGACCCAAAGAAAGTAACTATATTCTCCCTGCAAATGCTCATATTAAGTCCTAGAAGGACAAAGTCTTTGATACGCTTAAAGCGTATAGACAAATCGGTTTTAAAAGAACTTCTTAATAAAGAAGATGAGCAAATGATCAAAGTGATCATAATAAGGAGGCAAGTGATCCAGAAGATCACATGACATAACACTTCATAAAATCTCATGAGAGATTCAGGTACCTGAATGTATGAATGAAGAGATCTCCATGTTATGTCTTTCTGAAAATTTACTGGAACCGATATAAAATGTTCGTCAACGACATCTATGATAGCGCTAAATATCGATGAGGATATTATGCTTGTCGAATACAAACAAAAATATTGGCCAAATGGAAGAGATACAATTCAAGTAGAATTGATTCCATATGAAAGACATGTAATTTTGGACATGTAGTTCGAATACTTGAAAGTATAAAGTCAATGGTATATGTATTCAGTTTTCGATATCTTATTTGTTTAGCATGACATGAAAACTTGATATGCATCTAAAGTCTATTATATGACTTATATGACTTAACTTATATGACAACCCATGAAGGATTTAAGTTGCTTGAAGAATCTACAATTCTTAATCTTGAGGTACCACTTCCTTAATGCAATTTATGCACAAATATATCTTGCTATAACTATGATAATGTGATGGCGAGGATATCTCTATGGAAATATTGAAGAGCCATTCCACGATATTTGTGAAGACATTATATATCTATCACGAGTTATGATTTCAAGGTGCAAATATTCATTATAGTTAATATGGCTGATTTATTTATCAAATCTCTACTAACGATCTCTTGAAGCTAGTGCACAAGATTGGGATGTGAAGACTCAAGGATGTGAATTGATGATCTCTTCAGGGGGAGTTAATGCGCGTTGCACTCTTTTTCCCTTACAAGGTTTTTGTGCCACTGGGTTTTCCTTGCAAGGTTTTTAACGAGGCAACCAATAGGCGCATTTCTAAATATGTGTACTCTTTTCCCTTTTCTAGAATTTTTTCCCATTGGTTTTTATTTCAGTTAAGGTTTTAACGAGGCACATTATTATTGAGTAGACATTCAAGGGGGAGTGTTAAGAATAGAACTCTAATTAGGGTGGATGTCTATCTTATAGAAGAGTTTTACTTTGAGGCTAAGTCATTTATCTTCCTATAAATAGAGGGGTCTTACCCCATTGTAAATTATCCCCAAAATATCAATAAGAATTCTCCTCTCCCTACCTTGCTCTGCAATATTGTTCTTGTTCTTGTATTATTTTATAACAAAAAGCAAGATTTCAAGAAAATATAACTATAATGATATATTCGTATAGTATTATGTTAAATACATTTTGCACCTACTGCCACCAAGTCACGGAGTCCATTACTCAGATGGCCACTCAACTATCTCAAATTATCTTCTAAAGTCACTTTACTTTCGTTTTCGTTTGTAACAACAAAGTCACTGAATTATGCCTATAGCTCTCAGAAGGTCACTCAACTAGATTTTTCAAATTTTAGATTGTCAAATACCTATTTTACCCTCTACATTATAAACATTTATCTTTTTTAAATTTTTTAAATTTTTTTAATATTATGATTTTCTCTTTTTAATTTATATTATGGACTTACCTATAAAATAAATAAATTTATGTATATATTTAAAAATAAAAATAATTTAAGCATATATAATATTAGAATAAAAAATAATGAGCATAGTAAAACAATTAATTAGAATAATTACTTAGTAATAATAATTTTAGTATTAACAAAAAAAAATTAAAAATTATTTACACAATTCAGAATGAAAGAAATAAAGGTTGTAAAATATATATTCCATGCATGTAATATAAAATAATTATTTATAAAAAATATTTTATATTATAAATTATATATTCTTGAAAATTATGTTGAATTATATTGTAATGTTTCTACCAACTTTCCGACGACACAAAGTTATATCACCGGAAAGCAGGGTACTATCTATATAGGATAAAATATATTATGTTAAGTTGTGCATGGAATATATATAATATAATTGAGAAAAATTTCAAGAATATATAATTTATATTATAAAAATATTGTTATTTAAATAATTATTTTTATACTATGTGCATGGAATATATATCTTGCAATCTTTATTTTCTTTCATTTTGAATCGTGTTAATAAATTTTTGAATTTTTACTGTTAATATTAAAATTATTATTACTAACAAATTATTCTAACTTTTTTTTCTATGCTCATTATTTTGTTATTCCAACAATATATATGATTAAATATTTTTTATTTTTTAAATTTATAAATAATATTTATTTATTCTGTAGGTAAGTCCATAACATAAATTAAACAGGAAAAATCATAATATTAAAAGGTTTAAAAATTTTAAAAAAATATAAATGTTTATAATTTAGAGGGGTAAAATATGTATTTGGCAATCCAAAATTTGAAAATCCAATTAAGTGACCTTCTGAGTGCAATAGACATAGTTCAGTGACTTTGTTATTACAAACAAAAGTAAAGTGATTTTAAAAAATAATTTGGGTTAATTAAGTGACCAAGTAATTGACTCCCAAGTCACGTTAACTGTTTAACCTTTGCGAAACAAAGTTGGGTGAGATGATTTATATTTTCAGTATTCTATTTACCATAAAAATTGCAAAATGGTGACAAACCTCAGTTTCTTTCTCTCCTTTTTCGTTCTTTCTTCGTCTAATTTTCTGTCCTATAATTCTAGGTTTTCCTTTCTGTTTAGAATAAAGAATATACAAAATATTTAGAAATACCGACCCTTCACTTATAAGATTAACTTGATTAACTCTAATCTCACTTAATTCAATGATTTCTTTAGTTTTCAAAAAGAATGTGAGAACAACATTACGAACCAACCATACACAAGAAAATAGCATTCATTAATCAACTTATACTATAAATAAGTTTTAAAAAATCTAGTTTTTTTTTATAATTAAAAACACTTCCCTTCATACCAAACATGTACACCCTATAAATTGAAAGTTCTCCATAGGAATGAATTTCCAAGATAAGAGTTTTTCTTCCACGTGTTTATCTTAAATGATGTGATAACCCATTCTCTAGCACTATCAACATGTTATCGCAAAATTTTAAAATTACTATAGCTGAACATGAAGATACTATATGAATTTATTAAATTGTTAGTCCATGGGGTGCTTAAAAGAATGATATGTTTGAACACATATTTATGTGTAGATCACCTTTTAATTATTATTATTTTTTTAAAAATACCGATTAAATGGACCTTTTATTGACTTTAAGATTAAACGAATTAATAAACTATGTAATATTGGACTAAAAACCAAGCGTCTGTAGTCCAACGGTTAGGATAATTGCCTTCCAAGCAATAGATCCGGGTTTGACTCCCGGCAGACGCAATTTTTCGCCCATTTGGTATCTGCTTTGGGGTTAACAAATGTTAATTTTAAGGGGAAAAGCTCGTTATCAGTTGGTATCTGCTTTGGGGTTAACAAATGTCAATTTTAAGGGGAAAAGCTCGTTATCAGGAAGGGCTCCAACACAAAACTTCTAAATTTCTTATTTATTTACCACATTCCTTTGTGCATTTTCTTTTGTTATGGCATGTAATGTATGAGTATATCAATGCACAGAGAGAGCTCTAAATGATCAAACACATAGTACTAAGTATAATATTTTTAATTAGAAGGGTAGAGAAACAATGAGAAACTACAAAGTGTCATAGTCACTTGAAGAAAAAGCAAAAAGTTGGAAGAATCTAATTAATTAGGCAACAAAACTGTATATAAGAACATATGGAGGGAAATTAATTAAGCTAACTAGAATATTACCGAGAGATGGATCATGATCTTGGTCCTCTTACAGCAATAAAACAAGAGGCAGCAGCCATAATGACAGTCATAGCTATGAAGCTCAAGTCATCAAATATGGCCGAGAATCTCATCTCTTGCAGTTCCCATAGTGTTGATATGCATTGCTTCACTCCATCAATAACCGCCATCAAATACCCCATTTTTATGCTCTCTTACATTTCAGCTTAGCAACTGACCATTCCATTAATTGAGAACCTTTTGACTACCCACATCACTTCTTAGTTCTTTATCACCGTGGTTCAGATTACCTACACTGCTAACAACATTGATGGTACTCTCTCTATTAAGTACTTAAAATGTTTTTAAATTGATCACCTTCTGTTATTGATAGATTCATGTTTGTTACTGTTGCTTTCCTTGGTTTCGCCCAATCCTTTGAGGAGTAATCTATATATTCTTCTTAGTTCCTTATTCAGCCACATTCCCTTCCTTTGCATTTGTCTTAGTTCTTGTCTTCACCAATGGTAAATGCTAAGATGGATTCTCATCATTTGTGGCTTTCCCATTCTTCTCATGTGTTGAATTGTTATGGCCCTTCTTCTTCCTACAATTGATCTCATCATGACTGTATTTATCACAATACTTGCATAAAGTAGGCTGCCAATCATACACCACCTTCTGATCCACCAAATTTCCTCTTTCATTCCTGAAAGTAATAGAGTCTGGTAGGTTACCATTCATTTCCACCTCGACCAAGAGTGCAAGTTTAATCCAGACTTCCTGTCTGTATTTTGATCAGCCATTAGTGGTTTCCCAACCAAGCTTCCTATCTTGCTCAGACCCTTAGGAGTCTATTATTTGAAATTAAGCACAGAAAATTTGATCCAAATTGGTATTGTATACAACTCATATTTCGTAAAGTCCATTTTAGAGTTCCAAGCTTTCACAATGAAGGGTTTACTATCAATATGATAAATCCCACCCTGAATTACATCATTTTCCCACCTCAAAATCAGATCATTCTAGGATAATTTCATTTTTTAGCATGGCAATTTTATTAATTCCATGTTTTCCACGTCCTTTGGATAAGCCCTTGTAACACAACAAATGGTGGGTGTGCACTTAGAAAATAACACACCACTGTCGTCTTTTAATGCTTGATTTCAGATCTAATATCTTCCAATGCAATGTCAATAATGGGTGACTCACCATGCATGGAAGGAGAAACATACTCCAACTTGAATTCAGCATTTGACATATTTGAGATGTCAAAATTGTCCCAAATCGATGCCTCCCCACTGGATCTACCCTTTCTTGTTCATCCATCATATCTGCCCATGATTTTCACCCATTGCTTGTTGGGCATTGATTGTTGAAGCGTGCACGATATTGTTCCACAATTTCTGAGCTTCCACTTGGGACATATCTTCACTCTCTTTTTGACGATTTACTACTTCATTGATTTTCAATCAAATTCGATTTTCTTCCTGAATTGCTATAGTTCCCTTGTTATTCTGCCCTCGAAGGCCATTATCTTGAGTGGCCATGGCCTGAGCTTGAAGAGCTTTTTCCAGGGCCTCCCAAAAGGTAACAGAAGCATGCAAAGGTTTTCTCAGGCCGGATGGAGATTATTCCTCTAGTGCAAAGGCATATGGGAGCTTGACTGCGAGACCCACATGTCGAGTAGGGATGAAAGTCAGCCTTAGTAATCCGACAGTAACAAATGGACGTACTTTATTCTTGACTTGACAGATTCATTCAATGGAACCCATAATCAAAGAAGGACCACAAGCTCGGGGCTCGACGAAACAGAATGTTTCAGAAGGTCAGTAAGGTTCCTGCTATGGTAAAGTGAAAGATTATTCACTATAGTGAGAAGAAGACAAGTGGAGGCAAGCAGAGTGAGAGCAAAGAAAGATCTAGTGGTGGGTTGTCGTCGCGGTTCCATTTTATCAAAATAGTCAGAAGCAATGGATGTTTTAAACGCACAAGTAAAACAAAAATGAGTATAAGTTTAGAGGGATGTAATTTCGATCTAAACCCGGAAACCCACATCTTTATATATGAAATTACTTCGTCCTTTTTATTTAGCCCTTTTCATTTGTGCATCTTTGTCCTATGCTTTCTGTTGGTCAACAGCCAACCAAAGTGCTATATACTTCTTCACTACTCATATAGGTTTGACCTAGTTAAGATATATTGAGGGAACCATTTTGTCTCAATCAACCAAGAACTCATCAACTAGATAAATTCACTTTTTTCACACTTGATCTAGCACACATCGTCTCCAGCCAACTTGAACAATTTGAAATAATCCCATTGATTCCTATGAAAATAAGAAACTTATATTTCTCATTCACAACATCTTTATTTATGCTACTAACTCTAAGTTTGGTCCTACTTTTGGTTTATTTTGTTACTAAAAAGGGAGGAGGAAACTCAGTACCAAATACTTGGCAATTCTTGGTAGAGCTTATTTATAATTTTGTGCTGAACCCGGTCAACGAACAAATAGTTGTCTTTCCGAAAATGTTAAACAAAAGTTTTTCCCTTGCATCTCGATCACTTTTACTTTTCGTTGTTTTGTACTCCCTAGGGTACAATACGTTATAGCTTTACAGTTACAAGTCATTTTCTCATTACTTTGGGTCTCTTTTTTTCTATTTTTATTGACATTACTATAGTGGGATTTCAAAAAAAGGGCTTCATTTTTTAAGTTTCTTATTACTTGCAGGAGTCCTACTGCCATTAGCACCTTTTTAGTACTCATTGAGCGAATCCCTTATTGTTTTCGAGCATTAAGCTCAGGAATACGTTTATTTGCTAATATAATGGCCGGTCATAATTTCGTAAAGATTTTAAGTGGGTTCACTTGGACTATGCTATGTATGAATGATCTTTTATATTTCATAGGAGATCTTGGTCCTTTATTTAAAGTTCTTGCATTAACTGGTCTGGAATTGGGTGTAGAAATATCACAGGCTCATGTTTCTACGATCTTAATCTGTATTTTCTTTAATGATGCTATAAATCTTCATCAAAGGGCTTATTTTTTTATAATTGAACAAAAGAGAGTGTGAATGGGTATACATAGTCGTGGAGCATTCTGAGTATTTGCTTTAGTGATTGTTCCTGCGCATCTCCTTACTTTATAGCAGTTATTGCTCCAAATCCAAAAGGTATAGGTCTCGCTTCAGCTTTTTCTTTGAAATTGGAGACTGTTCTAATTTCCTATTGAGATAGCCAAGTGGAGGGAGAACTAGATTTATCTTGGTACGTAAAGACATGTTAAAATGGAGCTCGTAGGTAGGATTCACGGGATAGATCTCTATTGCAGAAGGAGGTAGAACCGGGGGAAGAATTATGTCTATAAAGTTCCTTGCCCTGTTAGGCACATGGTTCTAAATATTCAATCTCAAATTGGTACTTAAGATTAGGCAGAAGAAGAACTAGAACTAAAATTATCCGCTCCTCCCCTTGTACGAAGAATCAAGTTCAAAATATATGGATAATAGGCTCATCTATTATAAGTTATTAGGTTATGGAGCTATCTCAAATATCTCGAGTAAGGACACGTGATAGGATAGTTAGAGTTCAATTTCTAAGAAGGAAGAGATTATTGGGAAGCTCACTCTCGGCCGGGCTCGAAGCAGAAGGTAGAACAAAATATCTCTTGTTGGTTCAACTCATTATGCTATTACAAAAAAGACCATCAAAGACAAAGAAAGAAGCCATTTTTATGGTGTATTTGCTTCCAATCTGGATCTATCATAAACTAATGATTAGGGCATAGCGATATAGTGTTCATACTCTAGTTTCTCAAATCCAGTATGAACATCAGGAATAGTACGATCTAGTATGAGCTTTCCTTGGAATGCAGTGAGGAAGCCCGGAGCTATTGATTTATTTCATAATATAGGGAGAATAGGAATCTTTACCAGTATCATAACCTCTCGATGGTAAATGGAACTTAGATCATGATGTAAACCTGCTTATGACTGGAATTTTGTTTGACAGGAAAATTTCCCAGGATAACTCACTTTTTTCCAATTGAGATGCTTTCTTCATTTATGGATTCTATGCGAGATTTGGTTAGTGTGAAGTGTGATCATGGCTAAGAAGGAAAGGCTATATGCTTAACACATGGAGTTCAATGTAGGTAAGGATGTGCTCCAAAGTTTTCATTCCGCCTGTCATTCTATTCTAAGTGATAAGGGAAATTTAAAATAATAGCCCTAGAAAAAACTTCAAACTAGTCAAAGGACAACCTGCCTTATTCTTCTCCCGTTCGGGACCCCTATTTTCTCAGAGATAGCCTGGTCTGAGCTAGAACACCAGATTCGTGAGATAGAGTGTATTTCACAGCTGCTTCAATAACAACCATTTTTTCTTGGAAACTTTTATATGAGTCTGTTCTTTCTTTTAATCCACTATAAAGAATATTAAGGATAATTATATTCTTGAAATGATCAATGGCTCTACCCTCTCGCATTAAGTCTTACGCTTTTATCGTCAACCTTCGTAATTTTTTGCTCATTTAGTCTCGCTATTTCATTCATGGTTCTCTCTCTTAAGCTTCTTTCCATCCTGGGGATTTCTTCTCATTCCGCCCGTTCTGCTAGCTGGTGTTGCCTTCTCTCTTACTTATCTATTCCTATCCATCTTTACCTCTCATGTCCACTACTTCCCTCTTTCAAGGCGTAATTAATCCGCTTTAAACCTCTCTCTTGAAAAAGAGCATTTTTAGTGGAGCCTTAGCACATGAACACATAGGAACATAGTTCTTCTTCTTTGCAAAAAAGATTCTGAATTATCATTATGGCTGGCGCAAGTTAGTAAACGTGTACCGAGAGAGAGTCATGCTTTTCTGACATCTACCATTATTTTAATCATTTGTTGTTTATTTTTAGCCAACGTTATTTCTCGATTTTTAAAGTTTATACTATCTTTTAAAAATATGATTTATACAATTATAGTTGAAAGTTGTAAATTTGCAGTTATATCCTATATTTTTTTGCTATCCCATCCATGATGGACAGGCTCGACTTTTTAAATTTGTCGAACTAACTTCAACTTGAATAAATTTTGTTTATAACTATGATTTTGTAGAATATTTTTCTATTCTTCAAGCGCTTTTAAAAAAAAATCAATCTCCACCTAATAAAATTATGAAAAAATTAGATATGAAAAAGCATTTCTTAATCTTGAATGTTTCTTAAGGCCTCTTTTTAAATTATGGCTTTAGGCCACATGTAGGGTTTAGCTGCCTCTATCAAATTGATGATATTGCATCAATCATATCTTTCATTTCTTGGATAGGAACTAAATGGTTTTTATTTCTCATTTCTACATAGAGGCTAATTGGGTAATCGGTGAATTAGCTAGCCTAGCCTTTATTCAAGAGACTCGTTTTGAATGTGCATGCGTTTGTGACTTCTATTTTTTTTGTGTGTTGTGGGAGATATTATGGGTGTTTAATTTCTCACTTGATATCTAGCTATTTTTCTTTTGTTATTTTAGTCGATTTTCAATTTTTTAAAAAGGAAAAAATATTAATAGTCAATGTGATTTTGGAAAATTTTAGCGGACACGTGGAAAATTTGCCAGTTGTCTTAGCAATATTATTAGATCACTCTTCTTTCAAACCCTCTCCCCCCCCCCCCCCCCCCTCTTGAATTCTGCTCTTCTTCAAATTGAAAACCTCCCCCAGTTCATTTCCATCGACCTTCTTGACTATCTGATTACACCATATTATGACTTATAAAAGGATAAAGCGATCATTGTAAATATAATTTAGTGTACAAGTCCAGCGTCAAATCTCACATAGAACTAAGACCTAGATATAATTATTCACTATTATCAAGAATACAAGCTTGAACAATTCCTAACTTATAGATATTAAGATTCTTGTGTTTAACTATCTAACTAACAAATTAAAATAATAAAAAATTAACACTAAAGATACTACGGGTTGGAGAAACAAATAACGAGGTCTAGAGTTATGATTTTCCTAATTGTCGAAATTCTTTCCACTATGTATTCTGTAATTTCGCCTAAGTATTCTCTACTGATCATGAACGCTATGACTATCGTAATTCTCTCCCGAGTAATTACGACAATTCAATAGACATACTCTCCCGAGTTACGCTAGTTGGATTTAATTATATCTCACGTAGATCGCACCCAAGATTTTGTTATCCCTAATCCCACCTTTAAACCCTTGGTTATTGATTCCTCACATACGTTGGGAGTGATGTTGTTCAACAGCTACCTAAATATGCACTCTTTCCCAAGTAATACATACTAAATATGTTGAAACACGTGCTCAAGTCGCTAAAACTAAACGTATGTTCATTTCTGTAGGTTTTGATAAATGACAAACCGACGCGCATGGAACATCGACATATGCCAAAGTCCAAGAACATGAGAAACAAAGAGCAAGATGAAGAATATCAAACAAAGTTATAAAGGAGTCAATTTATAGTGTGATCTTGATCCGACAACTTATTCAAGTCTTGGATTCTCTCGTAAAATCATTTTCATGCATCATTGAGTTAAACAAAAATGATTTTCAAACATTTTCATTTTAGCCAAAATGATTTTCAAACATGTTTTTCAAAACTGGACATAAATAATCAATTATGTATTTCTTATAATCGATTATGTTAAGACAGTGTTAACCGAAATTTGCAAATCAACAAAAATAATCGATTATGTCTCTTCTAATAATCGATTATGTTGAGGTAGTGTATAACCTGATTTTCAAAGCAACGAAATAATCGATTATGTCTTTTAGGTAATCGATTATGTTAAGACCGTTGCCAAAGTATTTTTAAATCGCTGAAATATTATAGATTATACACATGGCTATAATCAATTATGCTTGCACAGAATCTGTTTCCGATTTTTTAACGTTAACTGATAATCGATTATGTAACTTAAATAATCGATTATTATGCTTAAAATTCGCATATGATTTTTGAATGATCTGCAGATAATCGATTATGTAGATCATATAATCGATTATGCAAGCACAAAATCAGCAATTAGTGACGGTCTTGGTGACTTTGAGCACTATAAATACACCTCAAAATCACTCTTTTAAGTACAACAACTGATTACATTCTTGCTTAAGCTTACATACTCTCATATCAATCATTTTATATTCATTTCATAACTTTTTGAGAGCCAAACTCTTGACTAAGTTGTTGTGTTCTTGAGCGTATTGTTTTTACTCATATCTACTTTATAAAGAGAGTCTTGTATTGAGTGCTAAGTGTTTGTACACACTTGAACGGATATTCTAATCCCTTGTTGTCAGAAGGAAAAGTAGTTCCTTGGTTTGAAGTCTTGAGGTGCGGTATCCTCGAGCAGGTTGAAGTCTTGTAGAGTGTATATCTACGAGCAAGTGTAACGGTTTGTTAGGCACCCGTATGCTTAACAAAGTTAGTGTAAAACTCGAGAGAGTCTCTCGGGGACTGGACTAACCACACGTTGTGGTGAACCAGGATAAAATTCGGTGTGTTCTCTCCTTACCACTTTAATTACTGCACTTACGTTATTCCTGCAATTTTAATTCTGCAATTTTACATTGTTTTTTATTATAACGCTATTCACCCCCCCTCTAGCGTTAAGCGTATATTCTAACAATTGGTATCAGAGCCTAACTCTCTGAAAGACTTAACAGTTTGAGAGAAACAATCCATGGCTTCTACTCGTAACACTAATGCAGGACTAGGTGAAGGACAATGCTTCACAAGGCCACCAATCTTTGATGGCACAAACTATACTTACTGGAAGGAGAGGATGAGTATTTTTATTCAATCAAACAACTTCCAATTGTGGAAAATCATAAAGAATGGAGAACAACTTCCAACTAAAAAGGTTGGAGATGAACTCGTCCCAAAGTCGGATGACGAATACGATATGGACGATATCAGAAAGGTGGAATATAATGCAACGGCCATCAACATGCTATTTTTGCTGTAAATCCCGATGACTATCGGAAAATCTCATGTTGCACCACGGCTAAGCAAATGTGGGATAAATTGGAGATCACCTACGAAGGTACGGACCAGGTAAGAGAAGCTAAAATAGATTTTCTAACCCACGAATATGAACTTTTTCATATGAAGGAAAGCGAGAAGATAGACGATATGTTCGAACGATTTTCAAAAATCGTTAATGATCTTCATGCTCTCAAGAAGACTTTCACGGATAGGGAGCTTGTCCGTAAAATTCTTCGAAGTCTCACTCCGGAATGGCGCTCCAAAGCCGACGCTATTCAAGAGTCAATCGGCATTACAAATGTCACAATCGACGGGCTTAGAGGTAATCTCAAAACCTATGAATCTACTATTCTTAACCCTCCTTTGGATGATCAAAGGAAGCGAAGAATTGCCCTCAAGGCAAGCACGGCTCAACCTCAAAATGATGAGGATTCAAGCGACGAAGATAACGAGTTCAGACTCGTTATTAGGAAATTTCACAAGTTCATGCGAAAGGAGTTTGAACGAAAAGGTAAGCGACAAGGAGACCAATTAAAGTGCTATGGATGCGGAGAAATCGGGCACATAAAATCAAATTGTCCAAATACCAAAAAGGAGAAGAAACCCGTCAAGAAACAAAGAGCATACATCTCTTGGGGAGGCGACTCCGGAGACGAATCAAGGGAGAAGGAAACGAGACCGCAAACTTGTGTCTTATGGCACACGAAGAAACTCAAAATAAGGTATGTACTTCTTCTAAAAACTATTTCACATTAGAAGAAATGCAAGATGCATTTGATGAGTTGTATAAAGAGTTTATTAGCGCTTCTAAATCTATAAAAGATTTAAGAAAACAATTTTCTTCAAAAGAAAAGGATTTTGAAAAACTTACTCTTGAAAATGAGAAATTAAAAGAGGAAAACAAGTTTTATGGCAAAAGAAGCGCCGATAAACCCGAAAGCTCAAATAAGGATTGTACTTCTTGCAAATCTCTAAAGGAAGAAGTAGAAAGTATTAGAAGCACTTTGCACAAATTCAATTCTTCACACAAAAATCTCAATGAAGTGCTTGTAAATTTGAAATCCACTAAGCACGGTATAGGCTTTAAACACGAGCCAAAAGAAAAAGTTGAGTCCATTCCTAAACCACCTAAGACTCAACTTAGGCAAAACAAAATAAATGTCAACACTCAACCTAGAAATTTTAATCCTAGAATTGCAACTCATCCTAGAACAAATGCTAGGAGAAATATTGGAATGTATAGACCACCTAGACAAGATTTTTGAAAAACACATCAAAACTATATTTCTAAAAATATAGTGAACACTAGAAGAAACGTTGGCATGAATAGACCACCTAGACAAGATTTTCGAAAACTACATCAAAACTATGTTCCTAAAAATAGAGTGAATAAATTTAGACCCAAATTATTATCATCCTAGAAGAAAGCACAATCCGAATGTCATTTGTCATTATTGCAATAAAATTGGACATATTGCTCCCGCATGCTTCGCTAGACATAGACATTTCACTGCAGGACAATCACACCAATATGTTGCACCTAACGCACAAGGACCCAAAATGGCTTGGGTATCAAAATCTCATTAATTTGTTTTGTAGGTGTGTTTGAAGGGATCAAGTGTACTTTGGTACCTTGATAGTGGATGCTCCAAACATATGACCGGGGATGCATCAAAATTCCTTCAACTAAAACCCACGGAAGGAGGAAATGTTATTTTTGGAGACAATAACAAAGGAAAGATTATCGGCATTGGATCGGTCGGTAAGGACGAATCCTCCTCCATTAAGCATATTTTGCTAGTTAAAGGTCATAAACATAATCTCTTGAGCATAAGTCAATTATGTGACAAGGGAAATCTTGTATTATTTGACTCCGAAGAATGCTTAGTAATCCGTCGTAGTGATCTCAAATTATTCTTTGCGGTATTAGAATGGATAATATCTATATGGTTGATCTTGAAAATTCTTCATCAAGTTTTGTAAATTGCCTTATGAGTAAAGAAGACGACATGTGGTTATGGCATCGTAGAGTAGCTCATGTTAATATGAATCTTTTAAACAAACTAGTTTCACAAGATTTAGTAATTGGTCTTCCAAACATGAAATTTGAAAAAGACTCTATTTGTGATTCATGTCAAAAAGGGAAACAAACAAAGGCTTCTTTTAAATCCAAAAATGTTGTTTCAACCACTAGACCTTTACAACTTCTACACATGGACCTTTTCGGACCCTCTAGAATTAAAAGTCATGGTGGTAACCTTTATGCTTTTGTTATTGTTGATGACTATTCTAGATTTACATGGACGTTGTTTCTTGCTCATTAAAGCAATGCTTTTCAAGCTTTTAAAAGTTTTCTTAAACGTGTTCAAAATGAAAAGAGCACAACCGTCACTTCCATAAGAAGTGATCATGGGGGAGAGTTCGATCATAATATGTGACGAACTCGGTATTGAACATACATTTTCGGCTCCACGTACACCACAACAAAATGGAGTGGTAGAACGTAAAAATCGATGTCTCGAAGAGATGGCTAGAACCATGCTCGATGAGGCCGAAATTCCCAAATATTTTTGGGCGGATCCCGTGAGTACCGCAAGCTATGTTTCAAACAGAGCTATCATTAGACCGATACTCATGAAAACTCCCTATGAACTCTATAAGGGAAGGAAACCAAATCTTTCCCATCTTAGAGTCTTCAGTTGTAAATGTTTTATTCACAACAACGGAAAAGATAACTTGGGAAAATTTGACGCAAAATCTGATGAAGGAATTTTTCTTGGTTACTCATCGCGTAGCAAAACATATAGAGTTTTTAATAATCGAACCAAAACTGTTGAGGAATCTCCTCATGTAGTATTTTGTGAAAATGATGCTCGCTTGGCGAGAAAGGATTCTTGTGTTGATCTTGCAGATGCTTTAAAGAAAATCAATCTTCAAGATGAGGTACAAAAGGAGGATCCAAAGGAAGTTAAGATGAAGTCATGGAACAACCTTTGGAAGAAGTACCACCACAAGAAGAAGAATCGATGATTCCTAAGGCTTGGAGGACGTCTAAAGACCATCCTCTTGACAAGGTAATTGGCAACATCGAGAAAGGGGTAAGTACACGAAACCTTCTTAAAGACACTGTAGGACATATGGCTTTTGTTTCACAAATAGAACCTAAAACCATTTCCGAAGCAATTGGGGATGAGCATTGGACCTTGGCAATGCAAGAGGAGCTTAACCAATTCAAACGTAATGATGTTTGGGAATTGGTGCCAAGACCCGATAATCACACCATAATTGGTACGAAATGGGTTTTTCGGAATAAATTAGATGAAAATGGTATAATCACTAGAAACAAAGCTAGGTTAGTTGCTAAGGGATATAATCAAGAAGAAGGCATTGATTATGAATAAACCTATGCACCCGTTGCATACCTAGAAGCCATCTGTTAATTACTTGCTTTTTCAGCATCTATGAATTTCAAACTATTTCAAATGGATGTCAAAAGTGCCTTCCTCAATGGGTTTATTCAAGAGGAAGTGTATGTTGAACAACCCCCGGGCTTTGAAGATTCTACATCTCCCGACCATGTCTTCAAGCTTAAGAAAGCTTTATATGGTCTTAAACAAGCTCCTCGAGCTTGGTATGAACGTCTAAGTAAATTTCTCTTAGACAATGAGTTTGAAAGGGGGAAAGTTGACACCACACTTTTTATCAAAAATAAAAACAATGACATTCTATTAGTTCAAATTTATGTCGATGATATTATTTTTGGTGCTACTAATGATTTTCTATGCGAGGAATTCTCTAAGTTAATGACTAGCGAATTCGAAATGTCAATGATGGGTGAGCTAAACTTCTTCTTGGGACTGCAAGTGACACAAATGAAAGAGGGAACTTTCGTTTGCCAATCCAAATATTGCAAGGAGTTGCTAAATCGTATTGAAATGAGCAACGCCAAAGCAATGGCCACCCCAATGAGTACATCCGACCATCTTGACAAAGATGAGAAAGGTAAGGAAGTAGACACCAAGAAGTATCGAGGTATGATCGGATCTCTTCTCTATCTTACTGCTAGTAGACCGGACATCATGTTTAGCGTGTCTTTATGCGCTCGATATCAATCCTGTCCGAAGGAGTCACACTTAACTGCGGTAAAACGGATTATGAAGTATCTTGTTGGAACAATAAATGTGGGACTATGGCATCCCAAAGATTCTTCATTCCAACTTGTTGGCTATTCCGATTCCGATTTTGCGGGTTGCAAATTGGACCGCAAGAGCACTAATGGCACTTGCCATTTGCTCGGTAGCTCCTTAGTTTCTTGGTTTAGCAAGAAACAAGTTAGTGTTGCGTTATTCACAACAGAGGCTGAATATATAGCCGCGGGGAGTTGTTGTGCTCAAATCCTTTGGATGAACCAACAACTCTCGGATTATGGTCTTAGTATTGATCATGTTCCTCTTCGATGTGACAATACTAGCGCCATAAGCTTGACGAAGAATCCTATTCTTCACTCAAGAACGAAACACATAGAAATTAGACATCACTTTATAAGAGATCACGTTCTCAAGGGCGATGTCGAAATTGAATTTGTTGAAACCAAAAATCAATTGGCCGACATCTTCACAAAGCCTTTAGAGAAAGAGTCCTTTTTCCGCGTTCGTAGTGAACTCGGAATTCTTGACTCCACGATGATCTAATTCATGCATTGCATTTGTTTTAAATAATTACTAACTTGAGCGTTGGAGACGCCTAATTCTTTTTTGCAGTTATCGCCCCAAAGACAGGGGGAATTTTCAGGCACTGGTAACATATAATCGATTATTGACTAAGAACAATCGATTATTTCTAACATCTCGATTTGCAGGAATTTGGCAATAATCGATTATCATATATTACTAATCGATTAAGTTGAGATTCAGTGCTACAGGTTTTATAATAATCAATTATTCAGTACTGCATAATCCATTATCTTTTATCGTCTCGGCTTTTCGTCACTTCACTGGACTGAAATAATCGATTATCATATTAACCAAAATCGATTATTCCCCGAGCCCCGATCCTCATAATACTGTCTTCAAATAATCGATTATCTCCTATCGCATAATCGATTTCTTCTCTGACTACAATTCAAAATAATCGATTATTCAGCCTCCATAATCGATTACCAACGGTCAGTATTCAAATTTTTTTTACCGTTCATGACCATTTGGCTTCATAAATCTGAAGCTTTTTGCTCCATAAATGCCTCACTTCTTCAATTCTATAAATAGATGTTTTCATCCTTCAAATTTCTCACTTCATACTTCACTCTTAGCTTCAAACAATCTTCCAAAGCCTTCAAATTTTTGAAACAACTCCTATTTCTTCATACTAATGGCAAGCAATCACTCTAAGCGCTCTCGCTCAGGAAAACAAATTGCCTCCTCTTCCGCCGCTCCTCCACCCGTTTTCAACTATAAAGACGGCTCTTATTTGCGTTTTGATGCTCAACCCGAACTTCTTCGATTCATTGAAAAATTTGAGAACCGAGAAATCCTTCCGCCTCGTTTTTCAACTACTCGATATCTTCGAAATAGCGCACCCCCATCAACAGAAAATATTCTTATACAAAGCCAACTCATTGACTTTCTATATCTTCAAACTCCTTACATTCACCCTGCTCTAATCCGTGCCTTCTATTCAAATATACAGCAGGACGAAGATGGTGACCTTGTCTCTAACATAAATGGAGTTCCAATTTTTATAAGTGAGGAAAACTTGCAACTCCTCACTAACCTTCCACGGAATGGTGAAGACATTTCTCTCTACACTAGAGAAGCAGGCGCTTTATTTGATGAACAACTTCTTTTCCACCAAGTTGGTATTGGCGACTGTCCGGAGAATCGTCGCCCAACTATTACTCACATGCGCCCAGAATATCGTCTAATATTTTATTTCATCACCCGAGTTCTAAAACCCCTAAAATTCAATCATACAACTCCCTCTCATGAGGACTCAAAACTCTTACATGCAATTATCACCGGGGCTCGAATCAATTGGTGCAAGTTCGTCACGACTCATATGTATGATGCAATCGGGGACGATAAGCCACTCCCATATGCCTTTCTCATAATGGCTATTTTGGAAGCCTCCGGTATCGACACCTCCATCGGTCCACACAAAAAGGCAACAAAGCATTGGGAAATTCAAGAATCTTCATTTCCCAATATTGGTGAAAATCCTCCTCCTCCTCCTACACAAATACGTCGTCCTCAAGCTCCTACTCTTCAAACCATTTCTGACCAACTTGCTTCTTTGTCAACCTCAATGACTCGTATTGATCAAAACGTCACTCGTTTGACATATGAGCTTCATGGGTACTTTGATCATATCAACTATTCATATGCCCAAATTGTTATTCCGGATGAAGTGCCAGATGCCGAGCCGGATATTAATGATGACAATGAATAAAATTTTTATGTATCGTTTGAATTATATTCTGTCTATTTCTTGCTTTCTCATGTATGTTTACTATTTTTTAATGAAAGTCCATTATTTTTTTGCTAATGTCAAAAGGGGGAAGAATAAGGGCTATGCTCACTAATACATATTGGCATAAATTGAGGGGGAACTCATAAATTGAGGGGGAACTTATACTTATATTATGCATATCCTGATATTGGTTTGCCATTATCAAAAAGGGGGAAATTGTTGAAACACGTGCTCAAGTCGCTAAAACTAAACGTGTGTTCATTTCTGTAGGTTTTGATAAATGACAAACTGACGCGCATGGAACATCGACATATGCCAAAGTCCAAGAACATGAGAAACAAAGAGCAAGATCAAAAATATCAAACAAAGTTATAAATGAGTCAATTTATAGTGTGATCTTGATCCGACAACTTATTCAAGTCTTGGCTTCTCTCGTAAAATCATTTTCATGCATCATTGAGTTAAACCAAAATGATTTTCAAACATTTTCATTTTAGCCAAAATGATTTTCAAACATGTTTTTCAAACCTGGACATAAATAATCGATTATGTATTTCTTATAATCGATTATGTTAAGACAGTGTTAACCGAAATTTGCAAATCAACAAAATAATCGATTATGTCTCTTCTAATAATCGATTATGTTGAGGCAGTATATAACCGGATTTTCAAAGCAACGAAATAATCGATTATGTCTTTTAGGTAATCGATTGTGTTAAGACCGTTGCCAAAGTATTTTTAAATCGCTGAAATATAATCGATTATACACATGGCTATAATCGATTATGCTTGCACAGAATCTGTTTCCGATTTTTTAACGTTAACTGATAATCGATTATGTAACTTAAATAATCGATTATTATGCTTAAAATCCGCATATGGTTTTTGAACGATCTACAGATAATCGATTATGTAGATCATATAATCGATTATGCAATCACAAAATCAGCAATTAGTGATTGGCAATTAAGCAACGGTCTTGGTGACTTTGAGCACTATAAATAAACCTCAAAATCACTCTTTTAAGTACAACAACTGATTACATTCTTGCTTAAGCTTACATACTCTCATATCAATCATTTTATATTCATTTCATTGAGAGCCAAACTCTTGACTAAGTTGTTGTGTTCTTGAGCGTATTGTTTTTACTCATATCTACTCTATAAAGAGAGTCTTGTCTTGAGTGCTAAGTGTTTGTACACACTTGAAGGGATATTCTAATCCCTTGTTGTAAGAAGGAAAAGTAGTTCCTTGGTTTGAAGTCTTGAGGTGCGGTATCCTCGAGCAGGTTGAAGTCTTGTAGAGTGTATATCTACGAGCAAGTGTAACGGTTTGTTAGGCACCTGGGGAAATCACAGTCCTAAACCTTTTTGCCATCGAATTATCTTTCATCTAGCATATCGTTATTTCCACTATTAGTTGAAGTAGCTAAACAAAATCCAAGATTGATTGATAAACGTCTTGCATTTAGAAATTGGTTGGCTATTAATAGCGTTGCCAAAGAGTTGTATTGGATAGGTTAGATCCCAGTGGATTCAACTCTGGACTTAAAACTGGATTATATTTGCAACGACTGCTTTGTCTCTTAGAAGACATAGTTGGGCATGATCAAATTTTGGCGTCGTTGCCAGGGACTCTAACGGTGTTGTTTATTAAATTTCTTAGAAGTAATTCTAGAATTATTAGTTTAACTCAATTTTTGAAGGTGCTAGCCAATATTTTGAATGAAAGTCTCACGTTTGAACTCTTGCAATATTTAGGTGTATGCCTACAAATTCTTCGAGGACTGGAGAACTCCTTGAAGGACTGTTAGACCCCGAGAAAACATTCAGGGCATTAAACGGTGCTAACAAGAGAATCTAACACCATCCACAACAGCTTGAAGTTAACATGGGTGACGTAGATAACATCGGGGATGCACCAGATGCCCCAAATGTCAGAATAATGGCACTTTTTGTGCCTGAAGCTGCACTTTATGATTGGGCACAGCCAACGGCTGACAACCTGGCCACTGCCATAGTTGTGCCCCTTTCCAAGCGAATAAATACCAAATCACCAACAACATGCTGCATCTTCTACAAAATAAGGGATTGTTCTTCGAGTCGCATATTGAAGATCCTCAGCAACATTTGAAAAATTATCTACCGATTTCTGTAACACAAGGGCAGCCTAATGTAATACTGTATTGTGGCCTGGCCCCGAGCCAATGGGCCTAGGCTTTGGCAGGTCGGGCTCTGGGAGTCCCGGGCCTAACGGTACCAAATTACGGAATCGGCCCGCTTTAGGCCTAAGCCCACATGGTCCGGGGATAAATGGGCTGGGCCTAACGGTCCTACTTGGCCTAAGTGGTCCGGGCAATTTTTTTTTAATATTTTTTTATCAAAGATATTTTCTTGTAAATTATATATATATATATATATTTATATATATCTATATATCTATATATCTATAATATATAAGCTCTATATATATAAAACACATATAGCTTATATATATATATTGCCTTATATATAGCTTATATATATTAAAGAGGAGCATCAGACTAGAAAAGCTCATCGTAAGTCTACCAGATTTATGAAGAGTAGATTTAAATGAGATCTTGCTAACATTAAGTGTTACAGGTGTGGAAATTTTGGCCACAGCCTCAAATTGTAAGCTTCAAAAATTGAAAGCTTTAGGGCTAGTTGACGAGTTACATCATAAGGTTTACAGTTTGTCATATACGTCTGGATCAGACTCTGATTATAATTCTGAGTCAGATACCTCAGATTTTCTTCGTCATATAAGCTATATATATAACCCATATAAGCTTTGATATATATGTATATATATATATATAGAGAGAGAGAGCTTATTGTCTTAAATCTTCTAATTCACATTTAAACACACAAAAAATTGCAATTAAATATTCAAGGGAATGGCTTATAATTTTTATTATTACGACATAAACAAAAAATGGAAATATCTTTCTTAGTACCCCCCCCCCCCCCAAATGGAATGGGCACAACAAGTGCTAATACTATCATTAAATAGAAAAAACTAAAGAAGATGTGCCAAAATACAAGTTACATACTAGTAGGTGTATCATCTAAATCCGATTGCGTTTCATCTAAACCATTATTTTCCTCATCAGTTTCATAGATAGTTTCTTTAGGATAAAAAAATTAGTTTGGCCTTTTAAAAAAAATCAAAAATAGTCGTTGTGCCCGGTTGAACCGACCCAGACCCGTCTGCCGGTCCCGAGCTAAATAGTCCCTGACTCGCTGTATATTTGGTTAGGACCGGCCCATGGTAGGCCTTAAAGATCGTTTGAACTGGCCCGTTAGGCCTGTGGTCTCACGGGCCTGGGCGATCCAAGGCTGTGCCCAGCCCACAATTCAGCCTTAGCCTAATGTGACCCTAGAAGCTATCAAGCTACTACTATTCCCATTCTCTATGATTGGGGAAGCTTAGACTTGGTTGAATTTGCTCCCTATTAATCCCATTATTACTTGGGAGGAATTAGTCAAGCAGTTCCTAAATAAGTTCTACCCGCCCAATAATACTGGAAAGCAGATTGATAAATATTGCAGTAAGCAGCAGTTGACAGAGACCTTGCAAGAAATTTGGGAACGATTCAAGGGGATGCTAGTAAAGTGTCCTCACCATGGTATTCCAGTCCAGATGCTTGTTCGGAGGTTCTACATAGGGTTAGCTGACAATCTAAAGACCAATATGGATGCTTCAGTTGGAGCTGCATTTTTTAGTAAGACATTCACCGAGTGCAAAGTCCTCCTTGACAAGATGTCATAGAATTAGAGGTAGATGACTTGAGGTGCAACACTGGCACCTATAGTGCATTCAGTTCCTCTTGACCCAAATAATTCGCATGGAAAAAACATGGCCACACTCATGACTCAGATGAGTATATTAACAAAGAAGATTGATGAGATGGGTACAAAGTGGGTGCATATTGTTGACACAATAAATAGAGGACTGTGTACCCCCTGTATTAATAAAATCTTATGTGTGTTCATGGAGTTGAGAAGGTGACAATCAATGGGTAAGATAAGATATGAATTATGTCAACAATTTTGGGGGTAAGATATAAGGGGACAACAGTAGAGACCGGCACCAAATCAACAATATGGACCAAACATGCAACAACCTAGAGGTATGCAACTCCTAGGCCAAATGGTGCCATACTAGAGACAACATGGCTATCCTCAGCAGAACCAACACCAGTTGACATATCAACCACCTCTTCAACAGCAAGATAACTACATGGTTGAAATCAGGGTATGTTGCAGCAACTCATTGGGACAAATGGTAAGATACAAGAAAAGTTGGCAGTGCATGATTCAGCTATAAAGAACATTGAAACGCAGTTGGACAGTTGTATATAGCTTTAAGCAACCACCACCAGGGAACACTGCCTGCAGACACAAACATTAACCCTAAGGAGCAAAACCTAGACCAGTTGATGGCAGTAAGTCACCAGAATGGGAGATATTTAGACAAAGAGCGGGAAGTTGCACAAGCCGACAAAAAGACTATGCTAGCCACTTCAGTTCCACTAGAGGAAGATCAACCAATAGAACTTACTGAAGTGGTGGTTGAACACGGTAAGGCTAAGGTAAGTGAAAAAGCAGCAGAATAGGTGGTACCTCTTTTGCTGCAAGACCCCAACAGAGAGAAGCCAACAAGCAGTGCACAAAGGTTGATACCTGTACCATTCCCTCAGAGACTGGTAAAACAAAGGAAGGAAGATCAATAGAGGAAATTCATGGAGATGCTGCATCACATTCAGTTAAATATTCCTTTGATGGATTCCTTGAAGGAGATGCTAGTTTATGTGAAGATTATTAAGGACCTAATGTCACGGAAGTTTGATTTTCAAGACCTATCCACAGTAACTCTGACGCAGACTTGAAGCGAAATAGTAACAAAACCCATAGCTCAAAAGATGTTTGACCCAGGTAGCTTTACTATTTCCATGCACTGTTGGGAGTTATGCCTTTGCAAGGGCATTATGTGACTTAGGAGCCAGCATAAATTTGATGCCTCTGGCTATGTACACCAAATTGGCTATTACAGCTGGCTGACTGCACGGTTAAAAGGCCAACTGGGATTCTTGATGATGTGTTAGTACAAGTAGGGAAATTTGTGTTCCCTACAGACTTTGTTATTCTGGATTGTCATGTAGTTATGGAGACACCCATCATTTTAGGAAGGCCATTCTTTGCCACTGAGAGGGCACTAATCAATTACAAGACTGGGGAATTAAAACTGAGGTTGTATGATGATGAAGTCATATTCAATGTTCAGCAATCTATGAAGAGGCCCAGTGAATATGCTAAGTGCTTTCTAGTGGAGGCAGTGGATATAATCCTGCACGAAGATGATGTGACCCTGACTGATAGAGATCTATTAGAAGCATGCCTAACAAATTTAAAGGAAATAGATGGTGAAGGATTAGCTGAGTGGTTCATGGCACTAGAAGGCCAAGGATTTTGGAAAAGGGAACCTCAATTCGAGTCCCTTGAGCTAGAAAAAAAGGGCTACACCTCCAGCAAAGCCCTCAGTCGAGGGACCAACCAAGCTGGAGCTAAAACCACTCCCATCTCATCTCAGGTACGTTTTCTTAGGCCTTGATTCTACTTTGCCTATCATTATATCATTCGGTTTACTAGATGTGCAGGTAGAGCAACTCTTACAAGCACTGCAGGAATGTAAGATTGCCATTGTTTGGACCATGGCACATATAAAGGATATCAACCCAGCCTTCTGTATGCATAAGATTCTCTTGGAAGAAGGGCACAAACCTTCCAGAGAACATCAATGAAGGCTAAACCCAAATATGAGAGAGGTGGTGAAGAAGAAAGTGATCAAATGGTTAGATGCAGGATTCATCTTCCCCATCTCTGATAGCAATTGGGTCAACCTTATCCAATGTGTGCCTAAAAAGGGGGTGGCGGTTGTATAAAATGAGAATAATGAGTTGATCTTGACTCATATAGTAACGGGATGATGGATCTGCATGGATTACCGGAAATTGAACACAGCCACCCAAAAAGACCATTTCCCCCTGCCATTCATTGACCAAATGTTGGATAGATTGGCTGGGTGATCATACTTTTGTTTCTTGGATGGATATTCGGGGTACAATCAGATCTCGATAGCCCCTAAAGATAGAGAGAAAACATCCTTCACTTGTCCGTATGGTATCTTTGCTTTTTGGAGAATGCCTTTTGGGCTTTATAATGCACCACTGACATTTCAATGGTGCATATTAGCCATTTTCATAGAAATGGTAGGACATCATGGAGGTATTTATGGATGATTTCTCCGTAATGGGCAGTTCATTTGAGGAGTGTCTCCACAATTTAAGAAGAGTGCTCAAAAGATGTGTGGAGAAAAATTTAGTGCTGAACTGGAAAAGTTTGCCATTTTATGGTACAAGAAGGAATAGTCCTAGTACATCGAGTGTCCAGTAAAGGAATCGAGGTTTACCATGGTAAGGTTGAAGTAATCGAAAAGTTGCCACCGACTACTTAAGTCAAGGCGGTGAAGAGTTTCCTTGGGAACGCTGGATTCTACAGAAGCTTCATAAAAGATTTCTTGAAAATTGTGAACCCGTTACACTCCTTGAAAAAGATCACCCCTTTGTATTTTTGAATGATTGCAGGTTGGCATTTGAGGAGTTGAAAAAGAATTTGGTAACTGCATCCATCATTGTTGCACCCAAGTGGGAGCAACCGTTTGAGCTCATGTGCAATGCAAGTGACTACACTGTAGGAGTAGTCTTGGGGCAGTGAAAGGGTAAATTGATGCACCCAATTTACTATTCAAGCAGAATGCTAAGTGGTGCACAACTCAATTACACCGTGAATGAGAAGGAGATGTTAGCTGTCATTTTTGAATTCGACAAATTTAGGTCATACTTGATTGGCTCAAAAGTTATTGCTTACACTGACCATGCATAAATTAGGTTCCTGATAGAAAAAAAAGATTCGAAGACACGCTTGATTTGTTGGGTTCTACTGTTACGAGAATTCGATCTACAGATACGTGACAAAAAAGGGACAGAGAACCAAGTGGCTGACCACCTCTCAAAGTTGGAAGGAGCTCAAAAGAAAGTAAAGGTTGAGGACAAAACTGAGATATTCCCAGATGAGCAGGTATTAGCAATGACAATGGAGGAGGCACCATGGTGTGCCAATATTTCTAGTTATATAGCAAGTGGTATTTTACCTTATGAACTATCCTCAATTTAAAAGAAAAAGTTCTTTTGTGATTGTCTGTCTTATTATTGGGATAAACCTCTATTGTTTAAAATATGTGTAGATAACATGATCCGGCCGTGAATCCCCGAGAAAGATCAAAATTCTATTTTGTAGGCTTGCCATGCTTCACTATATGGTGGACACTTTAGAGGAATCTGGAAAGCAGCTAAAGTGTTGGAGTCATGCTTATATTGGCCAAATCTATTCAAGGATGCCCATACTTGGGTCAAAAGTTGCGATGAGTGCTAAAGAACATGCAACATATCTCGTATACACGAAATGCCAATGACCACAATTCAAGAAGTAGAGGTTTTTGTCATGTGGGCGATCGGCTTCATGGGACCATTTGTCAGCTCGTACGGTACATATTGGTAGCAGTTGACTATGTCTCAAAGTGGGTTGAAGCAGTGGCTCTCCCAACCAATGATGCTAAAACGGTAATAGGCTTTCTAAAGAAGAATATTTTCACACGTTTCGGCAACCCAAGGGCTATTCTCAGTGATGGCGGAATCCATTTCTGTAATAGAGCATTTGCACGGCTGTTGGAAAAGTATGGAGTTCTTCATAAAGTGACCACCCCATACCACCCATAGTCGAGCGGGCAAGTAGAAGTTTCCTACAGGAGATTAAAAGTGTCCTTACAAAAATAGTGAATGCAACAAGGATTGATTGGGCAACGAAGTTGGATGATGAATTGTGGGCGTATCGCACAACCTTCAAAATTCTAATTGGTATGTCACCGTACAAGTTGGTGTTTGGAAAGGCATGCTACCTTCCGGTAGATCTCGAGCACAAAGCATTTTGGGCATTGCGGCAGTTAAACCTGGACAGGAAGACAACATGCGCTAACAGAGTCATTGTTACATGAGGTAGAAGAATTCAGGTGCCAGGTATTCAAGAGTGCTAGATTGTACAAAGAAAGGATGAAACTAATGCATGATAAGCACATCGTGGATCGCTACTTCAAATCGGGAGAGCTAGTGTTGTTATACAACTCCAGATTGAGATTGTTTCAAGGGAAGTTGAAATCCCGATGGTCAGGACCCTTTAGAGTAGTGCAAATGTTTCCAAGTGGAGCTGTTGGAATTGAATCAGAAGATGGGACGAATACATTTATAGTGAATGGGAAAAGGTTGAAACATTATCTTGGAATGGCAGAAAACTATGGGATAGAGACATGATGACGTTGGAAGATCCTCAATACGTGAATGAAGAGTGATGATACTAGCTTAAGTCGTGTCGCGATGTTAAATTAGGCGTTGTGTGGGAGACAACTCATTTAATACTTATAGTAGCCGTGCCACGATATTATCTAAGGCACTGGTTGTGAGGCAACCCAATGATTGTTAATTGTGAGTTTTGGGAAGTACTAACCAATGCAGGTGATAATGGGTGGGTGATAAGCCATCAGAAATTGTAAAAACATGTTAAAAATATGAAAACAAATGATGCCCAGGAGCGCCCGTGCTAAAGACCACACATATAGTCTTGTGTTCTACCTCAGACAAAAAATACTAGCGCACGCATGCTCGTACCGTGCTACTGGTCGTGCTGCTAGTGCGCTCGCGCTAGTGGCCGCACATATGGCCTTGTATTCTGCCTAGACTAGCTTGACCGCGCTCATATACGTGACGACCGCACTAGTCCCGCCAATTTCTATAATAGGTATTATATACATAATTCACGCCCCCACCCCCTCTTTCTTAAAACTAATAAACCCTTCCTCTTTAATCATAAATTCCCCATATATTCCACCAAATTAAACAACACACCCCAACCCTAACTCCTTCTTATTCCAAGAACTCCCTTCTTTTTCACAAACTCCCCTTCTCTTCAACTCATTTCCATTGTTTTTTTTCAACTTCCCCAAGTATCAAACGCAGTCCCCTCTCCTCTTTTTCAAGTCTCTTAACAATCACCCACTACAGGTATGCCTTTTAGGTACCATCTTTATTTTATTTATTTTGTTTTCTTTATTTTTCTGATTTTCATTTTTATTTATTGGTTTATTAAAGTAGTTGTTGTTCTTGTACTTGTTTAGTAGAATTTTGTAGTATAAGTTGTAGTCAATGTGGGTGGAATGGTTAATGGAGTTAGAGCATGAATTAGTTGTGCTTGTGGGTAAATTGTGGTGAATTTGGGGGTGGTCTAATGCTTGAAATGGATTGTGGGTACTGAATACCCACAAGTTATTTGTGTATATGCCTCAGTGACTATAATATTGTACTTATGACCAATTATGCGTGTAAAGTCTGAGTACACGATTGCATCACAAGTTTGTGTTGGGCTGTGCTAATGTTCTCCCATTTTCCACGTACTATCGGCCTCTTTCGGAAACGTCGGACAATAGTGCCTCTTCTGGAAGCCAAGCTGGCTCGTCCAAGATGCGCTGGGCAGCTCGTACTCATCCCTTTGATAGCAGCATGTTTGTCTTTGCTAAGGCCTAGGACCACTTTGCGTAGAATGCCGCTAGAAATCTAATCTCGAAAAGGGGAATTGACATAGGGTCAATTCAGCTGGGTTGCCCTCACATGTATGTTGATATGGTCAGGCGCCGGTTGCAAACTTTAATTGGTGATCCGAGAGAATGTAATGTAATTGTAGTTAGAGAATTTTACGCCAATGTGAAGGAGCATGTTAATGGCGTAGTCACAGTGTGCCTAAAAGCGGTGAATGCCTTTATTAATGATATACGAATGGCGTACTAGATGCCCCCTCCTGTGGATCCTTATGATGACATGTATGAGGGGTGTGGCCGAGCACACACCCAGTTGGCAAGATTCTTTGAAACTATCTGTTTACTTCGGAAGGAAGTGATTTGGATGAAGTATGGTGAAAAATTTCACTCCTCATCACAACCTTTGAAAGGAAGTGCTGATTACATATTATCAACAAGTGTCTGCTCCCGTCCCTCAACACTACGGAGGTTAATGGCCCTCGAGCTGCCTTGATTTGGTGCTTTATCAATAGATACAACTTCGATGTGGCCAAAGTGATTCATGAAGAGATGTTCATCAGGTGTCCAATTAAAAGGTATGGAATCTTTTTCCCTTCTTGGTCACTAAACTTTGCAGGGAAGCTCGGGTGCCAGAAAATTTGGAAGTTGATAGGATAGTGCCAAAAGATCGCAAGTTCCGGGCAGACAAGGTAACTACTCGTAAGGAGCCAGCGGCAGCAGGTGCTGAGGATATTAGTGGCTCTGATGATTCTGAAAAAGAGAAAGCAGTATATTTGAGGACATGGAGGCCGAGCCATAGGTCCATGAGCAAATACCAGCAGCTGCAGCTCCATCTGGCGCTGCAACATCTTCTAGAGCTGCCCGGGGCACCCGGTTCACCAACTTGGAGTAGGAGGTGGTTGGGTTGTGTTCCTCTGTCATTGAATTGGGTACTCGGGTTGATGTGGTGGCTAAGAAGGATGTGAAATTGAAGAAGAAAATATTAGGCTGGCTGAGAGCTCTGGTGTCGTGCTTGCAATGTGAACCCAAACACTATCTCCAATCAGGAGTGATTTTTCAGGGAAGTTCATTCACCTCACTCATTTTTAATTTTTCCTATCCCATGAGGACATGTCGTCTTTTTAAGTGAGGGTGGAGGAGACTTTAATGTATATATATATAGATAGCAATATGACCAGTTCATGTTTATTTGTTTCGCTGTAATTGTATTTGGTTTTTTTGATGTTTTCGGTGTTTTTAGTAATAGTGTCATTAGGTAAGTTTCATTAGGTAAGTCTTGAGGGATTATACAAAATTAAAAAACTAAGGTAGAATATGGAGACTCTTCCTGATGATGGATACTTTAGACAATTTTCTTGAGGGAAGTAAGTCTAAAGAAAAAGAACAAAAAGATTTTTATTATTTTTAGGTAGTGTAATAATTTCCCCTTGCTTTTTCTTTGGGCCACGGTTATTTTCCAAGGGTTTAGCTTGAACCAGATGTAGTTAGTTTATTTTTTATTTTGCTTTACTTAGTATTTAGTTAGTATTGTTGGGTGATGAGAGTCGAAGAGAAACCCCTTGCACTGATACACCTGAACACAATTGACATTAGAGTGCAACGCCTAGCCTCAATGGTTGACTCTTGCTAAATTACCTTAAAGTCATATGTTTGTAGAAGACTTGAACACTCAAAAACAGAATGTCTTGACTAATCAATCCGGAGTGAGTCATATGCCATGTGTGTGTGAGAAATATTGTATTCCATGCTTTACATTTGATGCCTAGAACATTCCATGTGTGTTTGCAAAGAGAAATAGTAGCTTCATTCAGTTTTAGAAGTGATATGGGCATTTCTTTGTTAAGCCGGATATATTTCGTAAATCCACCTGAAAGTAATGCATTGTGGTTAACCCTGTTGAGCCTATAAGCCTGTTTCTTTAACAACCATATTGCAAACCTTACCCAATTGTTTGAATAATCCTTCTATTTTAAACCTTTTACCTCTCAGGAGCACTTGAATGGTCTTGACATATGCAAAAGTTAAAGTGTGGGGTGGTGGTTTGGTTTTGAGTGGAGCCAATGAAATAGAGGAAAAAAGTAGTTATTCATACATACATACATACATACATACATATATATATATGTATATATATATATATATATATGTATGTATGTATGTATGTATGTATGTATATATATATATATATATATATATATATATATATATATATATATATATATATATATATATATGTATGTATGTATGTATGTATGTATGTATGTATGTATGTATGTAATAAATAAAGTAGTTGGTAAGTGGTAGCTTAATATAAATGCACCTAAAGAAAGGGGATGTTGTAAATAAATTGTGGGGAATGTCTGGCTGACATAAGAATGATGTGGAATATTAAAATGCTTTGTATTAAAAGTGTTTAGGGAGGTTAGTCACTATATTCAAATATATACTACACATCCCTTAGCCTACATTACAACCAAGTGAAGTCCTAATTGATCTTAGACTGGATAGGCTCGATTAGTGGAGTAGTACACTAAGGGCAAGCCTATAGTGCATCTTTGTGGCATGTGAATGCTCTTTTAGAGAGTGAGCGAATTTTGTCCATCTGAGTTCCTAATTGTTTATACTTATATTAATTGTAGAAGTACTCGCTTGTATGAGGTGATGGCATGTGATTCATAAAATAAAGGTAAGTCTTGACTTCTGTGTAGAGTAGTTTGAGTAAGCGCGAATATTGCATGGTACGAGAGATCCGATTTTTGAGGTAAAGATTGTTCACTTCTAGGCGCAACTTTGATTAATTGTTCTTGGTATGATACTTAAAGGTAAAATGCGTAGTGAAGCAACCTCTATAAAGCATCGTGGATTGCTCGAGGACTAGCAATGAATTAAGTGTGGGGTGTTGATAATAGGCTAGATTCATGTAATCTGGCATCTGTTTATGCCCTAGCTTAATTATGCTTCAATGTTATGGTGTAGTTAAATTGTGGCAAATGAGATTTAATGGTGAATTTTACTCTTTGTAGGAGTGACTGCATAAATAAGGACTTAAGACTAAAGTTGGAGCTAAATTGAAGAAAGAAAAGCCCCTAGGAGCTGAGCACGTAAGAAGACGAGAAAAAGAGGAGCTAAAATGGAAACCTGGACTAGCATGGTCACTAGCGCATCCGCTAGCGTGACCGCGCTAGCCCATTTATTTAGGCAGAATGATAGGGCATATGCGCGGTCACTAGCACGTCCACTTGCCGACCGCACTAGCCCAGTTCCAGAAAACTAAACTTCAGGGTAAAATTGGATGTTTAGGAGTAACCCACTTAAACTATAGAAAATCCATCTCGCCCAAGGGAGCCATTATAAAGGTTTTCAAGCTAATTTTTGCTCTAAGATAGAGGCAAGAAGAAGGGTGTGAAGAACAACCCAACATTATAACATATGTGCGGTCACTAGCGCATCCACTAGCGCCACCGCGCTAGCCTAGTTCCAGAAAAATAAACTTCAGGGTGAAATTAGAAGTTCAGTAGTAACCCACTTAACCTATTGAAGGTCTAGCTCGGCCAAGGGAGCCATTATCAAGGTTTTCAAGCTGGTTTTTGCTCTAGGATGGAGGCAAGAATAAGGGTGTGAAGAACAACCCAACATTAGAGTATTTCTATCTCCTTTTAACTTTTGCAACTCTTTATTATGATTAAATTTGTATTTCTCTCTTATTTTTTTATGAATAGTTAAATAATTATCTAGGGTGGATGGAACCAATTGTTGGTTGAAGTTTTGACTCAACTTGTTATAATTGAGCCAGATTTATTCTGTGGTTGTTCAATTACGTTTTGTTTGGTGATTAATTGAATATGCCCTTGATTAATCGTGTCTTATTACCTCATATTGCTTGAGAAAGAATATTAGGTTAGATTATTGTTGAACAACACCACTTATGGGAAAATGAAGAGATTTATTACTTGAACTTAAAAGTAGGTTTAGAGATATCGAAACTTTAGTCGGATAATTTAGAGCTGCACAAATTTTCAACTAGAGTTGTTCGAGAGAAAGCTCTAATAAATTATTGTAGTTTATCGAGAGATAATTATGATAAGTCATAGCTCGTAATCCTAATAGAGTAGTACGACGATATTACAGCTAAAGAGTCAACACCTAAACTAGCAATTGGGGAAATCACTGCCCTAGACCTTTTTACCATCGAATTATCTTTAATCTAGCTTATCGTTATTTCCAGTATTACTTGAAGTAGTTAAACAAAATCTAATATTGATTGATAAACTTCTGGCATTTAGAAATTGGTTGACTGATAATAGCATTGCCAAAGAGTTTAATTAGATAGGTTAGATCCCTGTGGATTCGACTACGGACTTAAAAGTGGATTATATTTGCAACGATCGCTTTGTCTCTTAGAAGGCATAATTGTGTGTGATCAAAATACAATACTAAATGTCATAACCAACAATGAAAACTAGTAAGAGAAAGGAAAAACTCGTAGAAGAATTCCTCGCCTTGCTCCTATTGTATTTTTCCTGCATAGGTCGAATCTGTGTCTCAAATCTGTCCAACCTCCTCAAAATACCATTTTTCATGTATATATACCAAGTAGGATCTGACCCAAACAATTATATCTTCTCTAATGTGAAAAATGACACTTTTTCCAGATAGGACGTGCGCGGTCGTGCTTGGACCGCACTTGCACCGAGTATATCTACTTTGATTCTGCCTGACGAGCGCAGCTGCGCATTGTTCTATTAGGAATTTGGAAAAAACAAAAAAAAATAAAACTTGTATCCTTTTGAGTTAGATTTCCAACCATATTTTGTGGAGCCAAAATAGAGTTATGAGAGAAAAGTTATGTGCATTTTACTAGACAGTGTACAATATGCCTACCCGATTCGTCATTCGTTCTTAACTATCATCTGTTGATCCCCGAACATGATCCTTACTTAATTTCTTGAGCTTTTAATCAAAGTTAAAATCACCAAATCATGTTAATTCATTCCATAACATTTGCATAGCTCCTACAAGGTAAAAATACATAATTAGTACAAAACACTAGCGATTAAAGTTCAAACTCAATTAAAGTGCAGTAAATTAGAGTGTAATAAGCGACTAAAATACAAAATTATAGTCTATTATCAACACCCCACACATAAACCATTGCCCGTCCTCAAGTAATCAAATTACACTTTATATAGACATGACTTTTTTTAAAAATAATTCTCCCAATTCATCATACCAAGAATATTTAAAATAGACTAAGCACAAAAGCATAACATCTTTATCTCAAGATTTGACTCACAAGTACCATGCATTATTCACAACTCTCCCACTTACTCTAAGATAGAGGTTACTTACATTACATTTCCTTCATGAATAAAGTGCCCTCACACAACAGAAGAAGGTACTTCCACACAATAAAATTTAGGAACTTAAGATGAAAAGAATTTGCTCACTCTCAAAAATAACATTCATATGCCACAAAAGATGCATTATAGGCTTGACGGTAGTGTACAAATCTACTAAGCGAGCTTATTCAGTCTATGATCAAGTAGGGCTTTATTTGGTTGTAATATGGGTTGCGGGACAGGTAGGATAAATTTGGATATAAGAGTGACTACACCTCTCTAAGCACTTTAATATATATACTTTAACATTCAAACCCTATACTTATGTCAAACCAAACTCCACCTTCACCTCAATATTTTACCCCATAAATCATTAAGTACAAGCACAATTACATCAAGAGTCACCACTTATCAAGAAATTTCTTTTTACAACAATTCAAATTTTTTTCCTTTTCTTTCTTTCTTTCTTTCTTTTACTCATGTGGCTCTCCTCTTTCAAAATAGTGCACCTTTCTCGTTATTTCATTAGTTTCACACAAAGCCAAACCAACTACCCCACACTTTTACTTTTACAAGGCTCATAACAATTAAAGTGATCATGAGTGGTTAGAAGGTTCAAATAGATGGTTAATTCAAAAAAATGGGTAAGAATTATAATGTGGCTGCCAAAGAAAAAAGATTATAGTCTCAAAGGGGTTAACTACGATACAAAACAATTAGGCGGGTAAATGTCATGATCGGATTTCCCACCCTCGGGGGTTGTGATAGAGCCTACTCGTGAAAGCTAGGCAAGCCAAGAACCTTTGCGAACACTAACCCATCTTGTTTTATATATGATTAAACAATTAAACTATTAATGAATAAGCAATTAAAATCAACGAAAAGTAAAATTTAGCGGAAGTCTGAACAAAATATAGAAAAAACATCTTGAAACCAATACAAGTCTCTACCCAGCACCTGGTGTCACAACTATACATGGACTGCCTAAGAGTTACTACAAATAAGGGTTTGAAATAGAGGACATAGTCTGTCTCGAATACAAATATCAACAGAACTTGGAAACTGAAAGAAGAGGCGTCGGGCTAGCGGACGCCAGCGAGGTTACCACGGAGTCTCGTGGACTGAAGGTCGGCTCCCTGACTACTGATGCATACCGTAAGCTGCTCTGACACTTGGATATGTGCAAAAGAGCACATAGTGTAGCATCGGCACAACCGACCCCATGTGTTGGTAAATGCCTAGCCTAACCCCGGAAAAATAGTGACGAGGCTAGACCGGACAACCATATAAACATGTGTAGTTATATATACTCATATACAACAGAATCAAAATACAAAGACAAGAAAGTAATGGGGGGAGCATGCTATGGGGAAAATAACAAATTTCAAGTAAAGGTCATCCAGTAACGAAGGAAACAGCCCAACACAGGCATCATTTAAGAAAAAGAAAGCAATAGATAAAATGCAACGTGTACGGCATCACCCTTCATGCTTTTACTCTCATCCTAACTAGGAAATGATAAAATGCAACGTGTACGAAATCACCCTTCGTGCTTTTACTCTCATCCTCACATATAATCAATAGAATCGGCATGGAATGGTACATCGTGCGGCACGACATCAACCTTCATGCTTTAGCACTCTTTCCTTACAATAGAAAATAATACACGGCATCACCATTCATGCTTTAACACTCTTCCTCACCCAAACAACAGTCACAAATAAGGGGCACGGGAGCAACCAAAATGAAAATAGAAATCCGGGTAAAGGAATAGAATTAAGCAATTAAATGCTAGAAAAGGTACAACATCAACAATCTCAACGTCCCGGCAAGGGAAAACAATCAATAAACAACGGCGTGGGAAAAATTTAAATACTCTTTCTCTTTCTTTCACATTTACCACTTGAGCCAATGCTCCAAAGGGTTCAATTATCTCATGTACTTTTACCAGTCATATCACAACTCGAGCCAATGCTACTCGAAGTTCAAAGGCCACAATTTCTTTCACATGTTCTTTACAACATATAGAAATCATCATTAAGGCATGAAAGGTACAACAAAATCAGAATATTCTCAATATAAGGACTCATGGTCATGCTAGACACCAGGCCTGTACACCGTACTTGAAGATTAGCAAGTAGCAAATAAGACTCAACTCATATTCCCTCAAGCTAAGGTTAAACCAAACACTTACCTCAAACTTCCACGGTCAATTCCATCCTCAATAACCGCCATTCCTCTCGAATTCAGCTCCAAATCAATCAAATCTATACACAAACGACTTCATAACATCAATAAATGTTAAATAAATCGAATCCAACACCCAAGTATAGCTTTCCAAGCATTCTTCCCAAAATCCCAAAAATCGACCCCCGAGCCCGCTTTGTTAGAACATGAGGTTCGGACCAAAATCAGATCCCCCATTCACCCACGAGCTCGAATATATAATTTATTCTCAAATTCGACCACAAAACAAGGTCTACATCAAGAAAAATAAAAAAATCCCTAACTCTACTCAAATCCCCAATTTCTACCCCTAATTACATGTTTTAGGCTTAGAAATCCATTAGATGTTGAAGAACAATGGAAGAAAGCAAGCAAGGACTACTAACCTAAGAAGTTTTTAGAAATCCCATCACTGTTCTGTTTTGGAATTTTTAAATAACTGGACAAAATTTCCCTTCATGTTCACAGAAGGCTGGTCGCGTTCACGAAGGGTAGTACTCAACATACCATCACATTTACGATACGAAGAATGCGAACACGGAGAGAGAAAAAGGCCAGGGGTCCAAGAATTGGTCTATGCAAATGCGTGGAACTTCATGCAAACGCGATGAAGGGGTTCCGTTAACCTACATGATTGTGAGGGTACGAACGTGACTGCAAAGAGCAAAGAAGGCTAAGTCCCCCAAGGCTAAATAGCTATGCGCAAATGTGAGGGTATAGGTGCGAATGCAATGAAGGAAAGACTTAGAGCTTCGCGAACGCGGAAGAGGCGTCGCGAACGGGAAGAACAAATGGGACTTGCAACAGTTGAAGCAAATCTGCTATTTTTCTAAGTATGAAACCACTCCGAAACACTCCCGAGCCCTCAAGGCTGCTAACCAAACACATGCACTAACTCAACGTCATCCTACAAACTTAATCGTGCGATCAATTTGCCAAAATAACATCAAAAATAATGAATCAAACCTCAAAATCACTAGTTTTTCTTCAAACTTCATTTACTCTCAAATTTAGAACTTTAAGTCCGAAACACGTCAAAGGACATCCGATTTCAACTAAACTTTACAGAAATATCTTAAACCATATATAAGACCTCTACCGATCTCCGGAACCAAAATACGGGCCCGATACCAATACATTCTAATAATTTCAATTCAATTTTTCCTTAACAATTTCAAAGAAAGAATTTCCTTTAAAAATTTATTTCTTGGGCTCGAGACCTCGAAATTCAATTTCGGGCATACGCCCAATTCCCATATTTTTATACGGACCTTCTGAGACCGGCAAATCACGGGTCTGGGTCCATTTACCCAAAATATTGACTAAAGTTAAATTTATTCATGTTAATATCAAATTTTAGCATTTTTCATAGAATTTCACATATAAGCTTTTTTGGCTACGCACCAGACTATCCACATAAATTGAGGAAACTCTAAATAAGGTTTCTAAGGCTTCAAAAGCATAGAATGGATAAGAAAATAAGTGATAACCCTTTGGGTCGTCACGTTCTTCACCTCTAAAACACATTTCGTCC
Organism: Nicotiana benthamiana; assembly: GCA_034376525.1. Taxonomy (NCBI): domain Eukaryota; kingdom Viridiplantae; phylum Streptophyta; class Magnoliopsida; order Solanales; family Solanaceae; genus Nicotiana; species Nicotiana benthamiana. The sequence continues at coordinate 161,281,276 of CM067339.1, forward strand.
TTGAATGGACAGAAGAGAGAAGTGCCTGAGTTGGGGAACAGATGAGGGTAACGGCTTCGCATATCAGACTCGCACTCCAAGGTTGATGCCTCAAGAGGCTAACCTCTCCAATGAACACGAATAGAAGTGAAACTCTTAGATATCAACTGGAAAACCTGTCGGTCCAAAATAGCTATCGACTCTTCCTCGTAAAATAAGTCCTTCTCCAACTGGACTTTGTTGAAATCTAACACGTGGGTATGATCGTCGTGATGCCTCCAAAGCATGGAGACGTGGATCACTAGATGTACGGATGATAAGCTTGGCGGCAAAGCAAGTCTATAAGCCACCTCCCCCACTCATTAAAGAATTTTAAACGGACGCATGAACCTGGGGCTAAGCTTGCCCTTCTTCCTAAATCTCACTACACTTTTCATAGGTGACACTCGGAGCAACACTCGCTCACCAACCATAAAAGCCACATCTCGAACCTTGCGGTCTGCACTTGGGCTGAGCTGAGTGAAGTCTATCCTAAATGATCATGACCTTGTCCAAGGCCTCCTGAACCAAATCTGTACCTAACAACTAAGCCTCTCCCGGCTCAAACCATCCGATCAGAGACCGACATCGCCTACTAATATAAAGTCTCATAAAGAGCCATCTGGATACTCGACTGGTAGCTTTTATTGTAGAAAAACTCTGCTAGAGGCGAAAACTGATCCCACGAACCTCCAAGTCAATAACTCAAGCTCGGATCATATCCTCCAAAATTTGAATAGTCAACTCGGACTGACCATCCGTCTGGGGATTTAACATTGTGCTCAACTCAACCCGTGTGCCTAACCCTCGCTAAACTACTCCCCAGAAGCGCGAGTAAACTGCATACCCCAGTCCAAAATTATAGATACGGGCACACCATGAAGGCGAACCATCTCCCGAATATAAATCTCAGCTAACCTCTCAGAAGAATAGGAGGCTATCACAGGAATGAAATGTGCTGACTTGGACAGCCTATCAACAATGACCCATGTCGCATCGAAATTCTTCCGAATCCGCGGGAGCCATGTAATAAAGTACATAGTGATCCGCTCCCACTTCCACTCGGGAAGCTAAATACTCTGAAATAAACCACTAGGCCTCTGATACTCGTACTTAACCCGCTGACAATTCAAACAACGGGCCACATATGCTATGATATCTTTCTCATTCTATGCCACCAATAATGCTGGCACAAATCCTAATACATCTTCGCGGTGCCCGGATGAATAGATTACCGGGAACTATAGGCCTCCTCTAAAATCAACTCTCAAAGCCCATCCACATTAGGCACACAAACTCGCCCCTGCAATCTCAAGACTCCATCAGCATCTAATGTAACATGCTTGGAACCTCCACGTTGCACTGTGTCTCTAAGGACACATATACGGGGATCATCATACTTTCAATCACGGATATTCCCCAATAATGAAGAATAGGAAACTGTGTAAGCTAATACACAATTGGGCTCAGAAATGTCTAGCCTCACAAACTGATTGGTTAAAGCCTGAACGTCTAAAGCAAGCGGTGTCTCACCGATTAGAATATAAGCAAGACAGTCCATACTGGCTGACTTCCTACTCAAAGCATCGGCCACCACATTGGCCATTCTCATGTGATAGAGAATGGTGATGTCATAATCCTTCAACAACTCCAACCACCTCCTCTGCCTCAAATTCAACTCCTTTTGCTTGAACAAATACTGAAGGCTCTTGTGATCCATGAACACCACACATTCCATTCCATACAGATAATTCCTCCAAATCTTTAATGCATGATCTATGGACCTTGCCATCCTGCATCAATACTGCTCCTAGCACAACACAGGAACCAACACTGGTGCCATAGTCAAAGCTATCTTGAGCCTCTGAAAGCTCAACTCACACTCGTCAGACCATCTAAACTGTTCGCCCTTCTGGGTCAATCTGGTCTTCAGGGCCGTAATAGATGAAAACGCCTCCACGAATTGTCGATAGTAGCCTGCCAACCCCAAGAAACTCCAAATCTTTGTAGTTGATGCTGGTCTACTCCAGTTCTTGACTGCCTCAGTCTTCTTTAGGTCCACCTGAGTACTCTCTACTGATACAACATGACCTAGGAATGCAATTGAACCCAACTAGAACTTACACTTCGAGAACTTAGTATATAACCGACTATCCCTCAGAGTTTGAAGAACCAGTCTAAGGTGATGCTCGTGCTCCTCCTGACTGCGGGAATATATCAATATATCATCAATAAAAACTATCACAAATTAATTCAAATGAGGCCTGAACACTCGGTACATCAAGTCCATAAAAGCTGTTGGGGAATTTGTCAGCCCCAATGACATAACCAAGAACTCATAATGCCCGTACCAAGTGCGGAAAGCTTTCTTACAAACATCGGAAGCCCTAATACTCACTTGATGGTAGCCATATCTCAAGTCAATCTTGGAAAATACCTTGGCACCCTGAAGTTGGTCGAACAAATCATCAACCCTAGGCAATGGATATTTATTCTTGATTGTTACCTTGTTCAACTGCGGGTAATCAATGCACATTCGCATAGAAATATCCTTCTTCTTAACAAACAACACTGACGCACCCCAAGGCGATACACTGGGCCAAATGAAACCCTTCTCCAGTATACAACTGATCCTTTAACTCTTTCAACTCAGGCGGGGCCATATGATATGGCGGGATAGAAATGGGCTAAGTTCCTAGAGCCACATCGATGCAAAAGTCAATATCCCTGTCGCGCAGCATACCTTGCAGGTCTGAAGGAAAGACATCAGGGAACTTGTGAACAACTGGCACAAAATCAATAGAGGGAACCTCGGCACTGGAATCATTAACATATGCCAAATAGGCCAAACACACGTTCTTGACCATACGCCAAGCCTTCACATATGAGATAACACAACAGGAAGAAATGACCATGAGTACCTCTCCGCTCTAAATGAGGCACGCCCAGTAAAGCTAAGGTCACAATATTTGCATGGCAGTCCAAGATAGAATGATAAGGTGATAACAAGTCCATCCCCAATATAATGTTGAAATCAACCATATCTAACAGTAATAAATCTACACGAGTCTCAATTCCCCCAATCACCACAACCCAAGAACGATGGACTCGATCGACCACAAAGAGTCACTCACTGGTGATGACACATAAACAGGAATACACAATTCGTCACTAGGCATGATCAAGCACGGGGCAAAATAAGATGACAACATATATGAATACATAGACCCCGGATGAAACAACATTGAAGCATCCCGATCACAAACCAGAACCGTACTTGTAATAAACGCATCTTAAGCCTTTACCTCGGGCCTAGCCTGAAGAGCATAATATCAGGGTTGGGCCCCACCACCCTAGTCTACCTCCCTAGGACAGCATGCTAGCTGGCCTCCATCTCTGGCACCTCTACCCTTACCTTTAGCTGGCTGGGCGGGTAGTGCAACACCTGGTGCCTGAACCATGGAACGAGAACCCTAGTGCTGAGAACTACTCGGTGCTCGAGGGTAAAATCTGGCAATATGACCTGTGTCACCACACATTTAACAAGCCCTCGTCTGCTGAGTCTGCTAGCCCTATCAACTTGAATGACCACCATGAAAACTCTGAAGTGGCGGTGAACAGATAGAAGTTGGCGGTGCATTAAGGATGTTGATCAGAATAGTGTGCATGAGAACCACTACCACATGGGGCACCCTGAGAAATCTGGAGGGCTAACTAGAAAGGCCTAGAACGCTGACCCCTATCATACGAATCTCTGCCTCTCGATGAGGTACCATTAAATCGGCCTGACTGACGGGGTCTCTTGTCTGCTCTATGACCACCCCATTGTGACAATACCATCTCAATCCTCCGGGCCATATTGGCCGCCTCCTAGAAATATATCTCACTCCCAGCCTCTCTGGCCATTTGGAGACGAATCGGCTAGATCAGTCCATCAATAAACCGTCTTACTCTCTCCCACTCTGTGGGAAGTATAATAAGAGCATGGCGAACCAAATCAGTAAACCTAGTCTCGTACTTGGTGATTATCATGGATCCCTAATGGAGACGCTCGAACTACCTCTAATAGGCCTCTCGTTGTGTAATAGGGAGAAACTTCTCTAGAAATATATGCGTGAACTGCTCCCAGGTCAAGGTTGGAGATCCTGCTGATCTAGCTAAACAATAATCTCCACCAAGTCTTGGTAGATCTAGACAACTAGAATATAGCGAAATCAACCCCATTGGTCTCAATAATACCCATGTTCCAAAGAACCCCATGGCAGTTGTCCAAATAATCCTGAGGATCCTCAGTAGATACACCATTGAAGGTAGTAGTAAAATGCCTGGTGAACCTATCCAATCTCCATAAAGCATCGGCAGACATAGCTGCTCCATCACCGGCTTGGGCTACCACACCCGGCTGAGCTGCTCTAACTGGCTAAACTATTGGAGTCTGAATCTGTGGAGCTACCTGCTCCAGAGTATGAGTAGCAGGAGTCTGGGCCCCTCCTCCAGCCTGAGAGATGGTTGGTCCTACAGGAAGCAAACCTGCTCAGGTGACACTGTCCATAAGACTCACCAATCGGACCAGAGCATCCTGAAGAACTGGGGTGTCAATAGACCCCTCTGGACCTGAGCTGGACCAACCGAAACTACTGGAGCTCGGGCCGAAACCTTCTCATCAAAGTCAACCTAAGGCTCTACCACTGGTGCTGCTGCTCGGGGCTGAGATCTGCTCCTACCTTGGCCTCTAGCACGACCTCGGCCTCTGCCCCTAGTGGGAGCTACCAAAGGCTTGGACTACTGATCATACGACGAGGAAGCGCGTGTTCTCACCATCTACAAAAGAACAAATTAGAAATTCAATTAGCATTGAGAAACCAAACGAGAAGAAAGAACAAATGTGAAACTTTTCCTAACTTTGTAGCCTCTCGGAGATAAATAAAGACGTTTCTGTACCAATCCCTCAAACTCTACTAAGCATTTCCATGAGTTGTGAGACCTATGAAACCTAGAGCTCTAATACCAACTTATCACGACCCGGATTTTCCACCCACGGGGGTCGTGATGGGCCCTACTCGTGGAAGCTAGGAAGCCAAGAACCTTTGCAAATATTAACCCATCTCGTTTTATAAATGATTAAATAATTAAATTATCAATGAATAAGCAATTAAAATCAACGAAAAGTAAAATTTAGCGGAAGTCTGAACCAAATATAGAAACAACATCTAGAAACTAATACAAGTCTCTACCCAGCACCTGGTATCACAACAATATACGAACTGTCTAAGATTTACTAAACATAAGAGTTTGAAATAGAGGGCATAGTCTTCCCAAATACAAATATCAACAAAACATGGAAACTGAAAGAAAAGACGCCAGGCCTGCAGACGCTAGCAAGGCTACCTCAGAGTCTCGTGGACTGATGGTCGACTCCTTGACTACTATTGCGCACTGTAAGCTACTCTGATACCTGGATCTGTGCAAAACATCATAAAGTGTAGCATTAGTACAACCGACCCTATGTGCTGGTGAGTGTCTAGCCTAACCCCGGCAAAGTAGTGATGAGGCTTGACCGAACTATCATATAAACCTGTGCAGTTTTATATATATATATATATACACACACACACACAACGGAATCGAAATACCAAAGCAAGTAATCAATATGGGAGGGAGAATCATACTATGGGGAAAATAACAATTTTCAAGCAAAGGTCATCCAGTAACGAAAGAAAAGGCACAACACATGCATCATTTAAGAAACTGAATTCAATCAGTGCACGGTACCACCCTTCGTGCTTTTACTCTCATCCTCACCAGGCAATGATAAAATGAAACGTTCACGGCATCATATTTTGTGCTTTTACTGTTATCCTCACATATAATCAATAGAATCGGCACGGAATGGTACATCATGCGGCACGACATCAATCTTCGTGCTTTAACACTCTTTTCTCACAATATAAAACAATACAGGGTATTACCCTTCGTGCTTTCACACTCTTTCCTAACAATAGCAAACAATACACGGCATCACCCTTTGTATTTTAACACCCTTCCTCACCCAAATTATAGTCACAAATAAGGGGCAAGGGAGCAACCAAAACGATAACAGAAATCTCGGAAAGGGAACAGTATTAAGCAATTAAATGCTGGCAAGGTTACAGCATCAATAATTTCAACGTCCCGGAAAGGAAAAACAATCAATAAAAAATAATATCCCGGCAAGGGAACTATTTAAATACTCTTTCACTTTTACCACTTGAGCCAATGCTCCAAAGGGTTCAATTATCTCATGTACTTTTACCAGTCATATCACAACTCGAGGCAATGCTCCTCGGAATTCAAAGATCACAATTTCTTTCACATGTTCTTTACAACATATAGAAATCACCACTAAGGCATGAAAGGTACAACAAAATTAGAATATTCTGAATATAAAGACTCACGGTCATGCTAGACACCAATGTATATATACTCGTCACCATGCCTATACATCGTACTTGACATTTAGCAAGTAGCAAATAACACTCAACTCCTATTCCCTCAAGCTAAGGTTAAACCAAACACTTACATCAAGCTTCCACGGTACATTCAATCGTCAATAACCGCCTTTCATCTAGAATTCGGCTCCAAATCAATCAAACTTATACATATACGACTTTATAACATCAATATATACTAAAGAAATCGAATCCAATGCCTAAGTATAGCTTTCCAAGCATTCTTCCCAAAATCCAAAAAATCGACCCCCGAGCCCGCTTGGTTAGAACATGAGGTTCAGACCAAAATCAAATCCCCAATTCACCCACGAGCCCGAATATATAATTTATTTTTAAATTCGACCCTAAAACGAGGTCTAAATCAAGAAAAATCAAAAAAGCTCTAGCTCTTTTCAAATCCCCAATTTCTACCCTTAATTACATGATTTAGTCTTAGGAATTCGTTTGATGTTGAAGAAAAATCGAAGGAAGCAAGCAAGGACTATTAACCCAAGAAGTTTTGGTGAAAGAAAGCTTCAATGGATGCCTAAGGACCTTGGAGAAGAAGGAGCACGTGAAAACTTGTGAGAAATCGCGTCACTGTTCTATTTTGGAGCTTTTATATACTGGGAAAAATTTCCCTTCGCAATTACTCAACAGACTATCGCGTTTGCGACACGAAGATTTTGAACACAGAGAGAAAAAGGCTTGGGGTCCAGGAATTGGTCTATGCGAACGCGTGGAACTTCACCCGAGCACATTGAAGAGGTTCCGTTAAGCTACGTGATTGCGAGGATATGAATGCGAACACGAAGAGGAAAGAAGGCTAAGTCCCCCAAGGTCAGATAGCTGTATGCGAATGCGAGGGTAGGGGAGTGAACGCAATGAAGGAAAGACTTAGAGCTTCACAAATGCGATAGAGGTGTCGCGAACGCGAAGAACAAATTGGACTTGCAACTACTTAAGCAAATCTGCTATTTTTCTAAGTTTGAAACCACTCCAAAACACCTTTGAAACACTCCCGAACCATTGGGACTCCTAATCAAACACATGCACTAACTCAACATCAACCTACGAACATAACCGTGCAATCAAATTGTCAAAATTACATTAAAAAATAATGAATCAAACCTCAAAATCACTAGTTTTTCTTCAAACTTCATTAACTTTAAAATTTAGAACTTTAAGGCCGAAACACGTCAAACAACGTCCGATTTTAACCAGACTTTACACTAATATCGTAAATCACATATAAGACCTGTACCGGGCATCGAAACAAAAATATGGGCCCGATACCAATGCGTTCTAATCAATTTTCATTTCAATTTTTCCTTAGCAATTTCAGAGAAACAATTTTCTTCAAAAATTTATTTCTCGGGCTCGAGACCTCGGAATTCGATTCCGGGCATACGCTTGAGTCCTATATTTTCATACGGACCCTCCGGAACCGTCAAATTATGGGTCCGAGTCCGTTTACCCTAAATGTTGACCAAATTCAAATTTATTCATGTTAATACCAAAATTTAGCACTTTTCACAGAATTTCACATTTAAGATTTCCGGCTACGCGCCCGAACTTTACACACAAATTGAGGCAATTCTAAATGAGGTTTTCAAGGCTTCAGAAGCACGGAATGTATAAGAAAATAGGTGATGACCCTTTGGGTCGTCACAGTAAAATATACATATCTGGCTCAACAAAGAAACGCCTATATCACTTCTAAGACTGAATGAAACTACTATTTCGCTTTGCAAACACCCGCAGCAAGTTCTAGGCATTAAATGCAATTGACAGAATAACACCCAAATCTCACACACACATGGCACATAACTCACTCGGGATCGGATTCATCAAGAAACTCTAGTCAAAGCAGTTAAGCAAAGTTAAGAACACACAATTTAAGGTACTTATACAAGAGTCAAAAACCGGGCCTAAGCGTCACAATCAAAGTACTCATTATTCTCAAGGCATAACAAAGTCAAGAGATATTACTTCATTTTAAAGCACAACATAATGGCTCTTATTCCTAAAAAAAGACTAATTACACCCGGTTCTAATAAAACCCTTGGAAAAGAACCGCAACACAAAGAAAAATCAAAGGGGAATTGCTACACTACCTAACAAAAAAAATCTTTTTATTTTTTTTCTTTAGACATAAATCCCTCAAGAAAATTGTCTAATAGATCCATCGTCGGAAAAAGTCCAATCTTTTCTATTTATAAAGAAAATATTCTATTAAACTAGTGTAACTAAAATAGCATAGAAAGTCATCCAGACAATCTCCTCACCCCACACTTAAAATTATGCATTATCCCCAATTCACACCCATATATACAAGAGGGTAAAAGAAACTCCCTGGTAGGCCAAAGGCCAAAAGCACTAGCATCTCATGGGGTACTCAGACTTCTCTCGTGCCTGGTCTTCGTGCGGGTACCTCACACTTTGCTCCAACCATCTAGTTTGTTATTGCATCCTTCCAATATATTTTCTTTCCATGCTCCTAGAATATAAAATATCGGCACTATAAAAATAATATAATAAAAAATAATAAAAAAGGAGTAATGTTGGGTTGCCTACCGACAATCGCTTGATTTAACATCGCGGTACGACGTGGATCACTTTTTTCCTCCACTTCGAACTTATGAATTGGACCTCAAATTTTGTTTCTACTATGTGATCGTGCTCCTGGGGTGGCAGAACGAATCTGAGTGGCCTAATAAAATAATATAGTATTCTGTACTTCTTGGCCTTTAGATAAGATGTGTATTTCTGACTTTCTAGGACGAAGAATTTCAGAATGTAGGCATCTTGTTCCTTACTCCTGAACTCCTCGAGTGCCTCGGATGACTCTATTTTCATATCATCATCCATATACAAAGTGGAAAAATGCTTGGAGTGTGGACCAATGCGCTCAACTATACAAACATTGGGATTGCCAACATACTTAACACTTGTGACACTAGAGTCAACTAAATATGTATCCTCAATATCCTTGGTTGACTCTAGATCTCTTCCATGACGTCGGCATCCTCAAAATCTAGTTCGGTTTATTGTTGGTGTTCTACTCTAGCCTTCTCCTCTAGCTCATCCTCATATATTTTTTAAATCCTCCAATATAATGGCAATTTCTGCAGCCAATTCATACTCATATTGGCTACTATCTACAATGTTAACTTGTTGCACTTTACAAGGTTCAATTAATTTATTCGCTTGAGGCTTCAAGTTGTGAATAGTTGCCCCTTGCCTTTGTACCCGCAGTTGTATCTCATTATATTTTTCCAGAAGGCACTTTAGCATATCCTCGATCTCTTTCAAGTCCTCATACCTAGGTTCTTAGTTCCTATTAACTTCATAAGAAAAAGAAGAACCATCAAAGTAAGGGATTGGGGGAAGATAAGAAATATAAGCATGACCATGAAAGTGACCATCTTGACAACTACACATATCACACATATTTCATACATAAGATTGAGTTGGTACACATAATTTGCTCTCGAGAATGTTTTGATAATTTTACCTTGCGTGGTTTCTTCCACAATATGCATAATGAGAATCAAAAGTAGAATTACCAATATTAAAACTCTCCTAATTCCAAGATTCCATGCCTCTCACATCAAAAATTTAAAAATTTAAAATAAATAAATAAATAATCAAATACACGGAAAAAAAAATAACAGTTCAAACTTGCAACATAAAAATATATAAACCTACAGCTACACCATTAGTTCTCACTATGCCTTATAAAAAAGACAAAGCGGTTGTTACAAATATATTCCGGTTTACAAGTCCGAAGTCAAATTCCACAGAGAACTAAAACCTAGATACAATAGTTCACTATAACCAAGAATACAAGCATAAAAATTTCCTAACTTATAGATATTAAGATTCTTGTGTTTAACTAAATAAATAACAAATTAAAATAATAAATTAATACTAAAGATACTACATGTTGGAGAAAAGAATAAGGAGGTCAGAGTTATGATTTTCCCAATTGTCGGAATCCTGTATATCTTCTATAATTTCGCCTAAGTATTTTCTACCAATTATGAACGCTCTGAAACTCGTAATTCTTTCCCGAGTAATTACGAAAATTTACTAGACATACCCTTCTGAGTTACACTAGCTGGTTTTAGTTAGCTCACTTAGATCGTCACCTAATGTTTTGTTATCACTAATCCCACCTTTGAAACATTGGTTATTGATTCCTCACATACGCCAGGAGTGATGTTGTTCAATAACTACCTAAATATACACTCTCTCCCGAGTAATACATACTAAATAGGCACATCTAATTGATGGCCCTTCAATCAACCATAAGAATAATATAGTTGAACAAATAGAGAAAATACTACAGCTCAATTATGTAAAAATATAACAAGAATTTATCCTACAAAAGGTTCCATCAAAACTCTAGTTAACAAAAAGCTATTCATAATAGTATGCAAAACTACAATATTAACGGTCATAGTCAACAATGAAAAATAGGACGAGGAAAGAAAAACTCGTAGAAGAATTCTCTGCCTTGCTCCTATTGTGTCTCTGCCTCTTAGGTCGAATCTGTGTCTCAAATCTATACAACCTCCTAAAAATATTATTTTTTCATATATATATATATATATATATATATCGGGACCAATTAATTATACTTTCTCCAATGCAAAAAAGGACACTTTTTCCGGACAGAATGTGTGCGGCCATGCTTGGACCGCGCATATCCACTTTGATTCTGCCAGACGAGCGTGGCCCGCGCACTTGACGTGCACTTTTCAACCTATTCTGTTGGGAATTTGGTAAAATGTAAAACATGAAAGTTATATTCCTTTGAGTTAGCTTCCCAACCCTATTTTGTAGAGTCCAAATGGAGTTTTGAGCGAAAATTTATGTGCATTTTACTAGACAGTGTGCAATATGATTCGTCGTTTGTTCTTAACTATCATCCGTTGATCCGTGAACACGATTCCAGCTTAATTACTTGGGGTTTTACTCAGACTTCAAAGCGCCAAATCACTTGAATTCATTCCATAACATCTATAAAGCTCAAATTCAGTCATACTAGGTGCAAAAAACACCATTAGCACAAAATACTAGCGATTAAAGCTCAAACTCAATTAAAGTGCAGTAAATTAGAGTGTAATATGCGACTAAAATATATAATTATAGCATATCATCCCTACCTCACCTACACCAGCTAAATCTTCATTCTGTATGGAAATTGGAATATATATATATATATATATATATATATATATATATATATATATATATATATATATATATATATATATATTGTACATAAATATTTTAATTTTTTTATGCACAATAAATTAAGATTTTTAAAGACTTACATACAAGTAGAAAGACCGGCAATTGGCATCTTATTTAGTTAATCGATATATTGAACAACTTGGACTTTTATTTTATGATGGAAGTATATTAGTTAGTCTTCCACCCTACTGTTACCGTTGGACTTAAACCAATTGAATGGAGAAGGACAAAGTCATCTCTAATTGTACGCTCATCTTCATTTGAAGCAAGTTGAACTCATTGGATGTTGAATTTGTTCTTGCTGCTCACATTTGTTTTTTTGTTAAACGTCAAAAATCATTTTTTTCTTGCGCAAATGGTTGGAATCATATTTTTAATGAAATAAAATTATAATAAATTGTTAGAACTGTATTATTAGCCATTTACAGCTTTAGATATTATAATTTATTCTGCAAAGTTATTTATACATAAAAATAATTTAGCTTTGGAAGAAAAAACATTAGTTGGTTACATTTTTTACTTGATAGGAATAATATTCCGTTTTACTTTATTATATTTTCTTTGATTGATTAATTTTTAGTTATCGGATTAAATACAACATAGTGACGCAAATGATTCCAATGTCAGTATAACCGAATTTCTCCAAAGACCAATTAGTACTAAAGGACACAAAAGTATATCTCTTAGAACAAGAGAAACAAAAATAATATATTAAGACAAGTATCTTAATCACAAAAAGCAAAGTGGTATTATTAAGATAAAATAAATTATTTTTTAATTATTTTTAAATAATTTTGAATTTTAAATTAATTGGTTCAACTACTTCAATTAATAAAATAGATATCTTATAATTATCTATAAAAATGAAAATTCAAAATATTATTTTACTCATTCAAATTAGGAGCAGTTTAAAGTTGAATATTTAAAATTATTTTAGCATAAAAAAATAAACATAACAAATAATAAAAAAATACAAATGTTGAGGATTTGGGTGATACTTTTTAAATTTATTATTTTTTAATTACTTATCTTATCTTTTTTGACATAACAAATGTATATACAATTTTTATGTGCAGCCAAAAAGTTATTGCATTGTAGCAATTATTGTACAATATGAATAAGATCGTGGATGGTGCTATTTAGCATGCAAAAATTGTTCAAAGAAACTAGAAAAAGAGGGGAATAAATTCTATTGTAAAAAAATGTGAGCAGATTCAATCTGCCATTCATAGGTATGACCGTAATTTATACTATTCTTTACAATTATATAATTTTAAAAATACAAATTTCTTTCCAGGTACAGACTACAAGTTAAAGTGATGGATTGTACCGGTACAATTTCTTTGTTGTTATGGGATAAGGATGCAATTAAGATTATGGAAAAATCAGGAAATGATTTAAAGGATGTTGTATTTGAGGTATAATACAATTGCTTAGAAAAATAAGACCATCAACGTTGAAAGAAGTTGTACCTGATCCATTCCCCTGCATCTCCTTCACGTTTTATTTATGGGATAGTTTAATTTGTGTCTATATGCATGTGAGGACTGATGTACTTAAAAGAACTTTAAGTTAACCAATATCGTCAAAGTGATTAAGATATGATTTTTAAATTTTAAATGAGTTTATTGCTAAATCTGTATGCCTTTGCTCTTATTAGATTTACTTGAGAAGTTTGAACTTTGAAAGTATGACAATATTTCTTTTTTTTTTTGATGTCTTTGAGTTTCTCTAAAGTTAAGATAGTTGTAGTTAAGGTTAAGTTTTGTTTTTAATAGTTCTCTGTTTTTAGCTTATCGCAAAAGTTTTATTTTGTTTTGAAGTTTTTTAAAATCTAGGTGTGTGTTTTCGCAGCTAAACACGTAAGAAACAACAAAGACTCAAGCAAATCTACTTTTGTTTACAAGTATTGTATGAAATCTAAAATAATTTTGACATTAACACTACCTATTCAATATTTATAAGATAGTGATTAACAAATAAAATAAGAAAAAATGGTTCCATATCTGATGATGATGTTGCTGAATTTGAGGTTACAATATATTATTAAAATAGTTGGATTTTGGCCAGCACTAACAGTGCAAAATTCAGGAATTGTTAATGAACAAAGAGGCATTTTACATCAGAAAACTTATGCTTTCATTTTAGTTTCCCATCTTCTACTTTACTCTTTTTATATTAATAGCTTTATTTAGTTTATTATTCCTCGTATAGGTGTTAAATGGGGCCGGATCAGCCCGGTTCCGGAGTGGCCTAGACCAATTAAACTCGGAACCGATCGGGATCAATTATAGGGGGTTGGGTTGGGCTGGATAGGTGGGGTAGAAGGGGTTGGCCCGTGTAGATTTATTAAAATGACTAACCGGCCCGGTTAAACCCGGTCCAGTGAACAGTAACCTTTACCGGGTTAACCGGGCCCGACCGTCCCGGTACAACAACCAAAAAAATTTGTTTTTCTTTTATTTTTGAATTATGTGGGGCTCATAGACCGCTGGCAACGGTCATACCTGGAAATTGGTCCATTGGCCAACGGCAGGTTTGCAAAAATAGCCTTTTATTTTTAAAATTTTAACCCTTTTTTTAATTTACAAAATTAACCTTCTCTAAAACTATAAATAACCCTCCCCCTCCCCCCTCCCCCTTTCTTCTTCGCTTCTTCACTCAAGTCTCAACTCTCATTTCTCAATCTCAATTTCTTTCATTCTCTCATTCTCCAATTTTCAAGACTTCAAGTCTAAATCTCAAATTCTCAATTCTCAAAACCTTAATTCAAGTTAATCATGCCTCATACTTCTAAAATGCGCTCACATGTTTGGAAACACTTTGAGGTGGTAGAAAAAATTGAAGAAGGTCAGAAGTTTAAGTGCAAGAACTGTGGTCAAGTCTTAAATTTTCAGAGTCTGGCACAGTCAGTTTAAGAGGGCATATAAACTATTGTCTTGAGCGTCTTCCGAAAATTCATATTTACGATTTTTCGATAATTTGTGTTATTTTAAAATTATTAGACATATTTATGCTTAATGTTTAGTTTGTTAGATTAATATGAAGTATTATTAATTTATTATGCATGAAAATTTAGTTTTACTATTTTTTTGTTAATTTACTTTTTAAATGCAAACTTTAATTTTGAATTTTGAAATAAATGTATCACTTGCAATTTATAAGTGCAATTTTTTCCCATATTCCTTATACTCTTTAAATTAATACAAAGTATTAATATAACTTATAATAGTTATACAAAATACAAAAAAGAAAAATTTAAAAATACACTAAACTCGGTCCGGCCTGGCCCCCTCAAACTGTAACCCTTACGGTTTAATTTTTACTTGAATGAACTCGAACCCGTTAAACATGTTAAAAACTAACCTGGAACCGGCCCGGACCATGACCCGTACGGGTCCAAAAAATAGCGGCCTGACCCGACCTCGCCCACCCATTTAACATCTATAATTCCTCGCATTTAGCTTATCCTTAAAAACATAGTTACTATGAGAATTGAAGCATCGTCTCTGTTTTATATTCTAATAAGGAACAAACAAAATGTATACACCGTATTACATTTCTATTAACCACAACCATTATGTCTTTTTATTAGACTTTTGGTGCTGCAAACGACTCTTCATGTCCAATGAAGATACAAAATATTGTTGAAAAACGGTTCATGTTTAAAGTTGAGGTTAACAGTTCCAACAATTAGAATAAAGATGTAGTCTTAAGAGTTGTTACGCTTAGAAGAGGAAATTATAAAAAAATATCCTTCTGTACAAAAAAGACTGTCACGACCCAAAATTCACTAAGGGTCGTGGTGACGCCGGACACTGCTGTCAGGCAAGCCAACCAAATTACTTAATCAAATTTTTGTTTTAATACTTTTGAAATATAGGATTTTCCTTCAAATTTAGCAATTTAAAAGATGATTGTCTCAGAAAAAGTTTAAATGATAAGCAGTTAATACAAAATACTTCAAAACTTCCCAGAACCCGGTGTCACAAGTGCATGAGAAATTTATAAGATAAATCAAATAAAGAACAACAACTGTCCGGAACATAATATTGGACAGAAAATCAATACAGATAACTGAAAAGAGGCTCTGATGACTGCGGATCGCCTTGAGAAGTGCAGCTCGCCTAAGTCTCCATATAAACCATGCTGCTACGCCCAGTAGGCCATTAGAGTTACATATACCTGTGCAAAATAAATGTACAGAAGTGTAGTATAAGTACGTAAACCACGTGTACTCGATGAGTATCCCGTCTAATCTCAAAGAAGTAAAGACGAGATGGTCAACTTCGACACTCACTAGTGGTCCAATAATGATGTCAATAATGCATATAAATTGTGAATTTCTACAAACATGATCTTTATCGAATAGAAGGAAATAAGTAAGCAACTACTCCTTTTATAGGAAATTTCCTTTTTCATTAATTTTCAAATATTCTCAATCCATGAAGAGGCAGTAACAACTTTATTAAGTTAAAGGCAGCAATAGAAGCACGCGCAAATCTTTCCGAGGCATATAGTCTGCTCCAACATAAAGTAAATTGTGCGCTTACCGAGGGTCGACGACACGCTTGTAGATGCATCTATTTTATCTGCGGAGTCATTCGGCCCGTTTCAAAATTAAGCACACACACACAGTCAATCATGTAGTCAACAGGGAACAATTATCCACAGGAAAGCTAATTCTCTTTTAAAATTTTTTGAAAATGAAGTTTAATCTCCTATGGAAATTAATTTACTAACTCGAGGTGATTTAAGCAATTCAAATGTCGATAAGATTACAATTAATCCAAGTATAGCATGCTTTTGGGCCCTAGACTACCTGGACAATAGCAAAATAGTAGCTGCGCATGGACTCTCGTCACCTCGTGCATACGTAGCCCCCATAAATAGGAGCACATAACCAATTAATTCACCTATGGGGACCATTCCCTCTTACAAAGTTAGAAGGGAGACCGTCTCGCTCTGCATATCCATAACCGGCATTTCACGCCCTTCCGAAGACTCTAACTGATGAACAAAGATCCAAAGCTAGCCAATAATTATATGAAACCATTAATATATACTCAATTATTCATGACAACCCAATTTACAACAATTCCTAACCCTGCTCGAAAATTGACGAAAAGCCATCGGGCCCACGTTGCCCGGATTTCCAAAATTTTTGAAGAATAAATTTACCCATAACCTCATGAACTCAAATATATGACTTACTCACAATTTCATACCAAAAATTATGGTCAAATTCCAAGAACATCAATTTTTTAGGTTTTTCATCTAAACCCCTTGATTTTCCTTAATTTTCACATGTTAATCTACCCATAATACATGTATTTAACCTAAGACGCGTAGAAATTACTTACCTCTTTGATAATGACGGAAACCCTCCTCAAATGCTCTCAAAAATCGCTTAAGGCAAAGTGGGAAATGCGGAAAATGTGCTAAGTGTCGAATTAAAAGGCCACAGCTCCAGATGCAGAAGTCGCATTTGCGACTCCAGGCTCGCAATTGCGATGTCGCATTTGCGACAAAGCTTCGCAATTGCGAAGCCTAGCCTTCCATGACAAGGTCGCATTTGCGACAGAATTCCTCGCAAATGCGAAGAGGACAGCATCGCAAAAGCGATGGCCCCTTCGCAGATGTGTTTCCCCACTCAGCAGCCCAGGTTCGCAAATGTGAGAAGGGACTCGCAAATGCGAAGTCGCATTTGCTACCAACGCATCACAAATGCGATCCTCCACACAGCTGCCCAGGCTCGCAAATACGAATAGACCCTCGCAAATGCATTTGCGACCCAAGAATCGCAAATGCGATCATACCAGTAACAGCTTTTTACCCAATTTCGATCCGTTAGCCACCCGAAATCCACCTAGGCCCCTGGAACCCCAACCAATCATACCAACCAGTCCCAAAATACATTACGGACTTGCTCGAGGCCTCAAATAATATCAAACAACGCTAAAACTACGAATCAATCTAGAATCCAAGATTTATGAACTTTAGAACTTCAAACTTTTATTTTTGATGTTAAAACCTATAAAATCACATCCGATTGGCTTCAATTTTTGCACATAAGTCATATTCTACATTATGGGCCTACTCCAACTTTCGGAGTTGAATTCCGACCCCGATATCAAAAATTCCACGTCCGGTCAAACTTTTAAAAAACCTTCAAATTTCTATCTTTAGCCAAATGGCTCCAAAATGACCTACGAACCTCCGAATTCGCTTCCGATCATGCTCCCAACTCAAAAATCATAATACGAATCTACTCCCAAACTCGAAATCCCAAATGGACATCGATAACACTGAAATGCACTTCAACCCATACTTATAAAATTTCTTTCAAAATGCTACTTTCCATAATAGACGCCAAAATGCTCCTGGTTCGTCCAAAACACGATCCAGGCATACGCCCAAGTTCGAAATCATCATGTGAACCTGCTGAAATGTTTAGATCCTGATTCCAAGGTTGTTTACTCAAAATTCTAATCCTAGTTAATTCTTTCAACTTTATGCTTCCGAAATGAGAATTCTCTTTCCAAATCAAATCTGAACTTCCCGAAACTTTATTCTGACCATGCGTACAAGTCATAATACCTAATATGAAGTTGTTCATGGCCTCAGACTGCTGAACAACATGCTAGACTTCAAAACGACCGGTCGGGTCGTTACATTCTCTCCTACTTAAACATACGTTCGTCCTCGAACGTGCTGAGAACTACACAGAAGTAGTCTAAAATCACTGTTTAACTTCTCATGCACCTTCTCGTGCTACCACAACTTAGTTGAGCACATCAGCTCGATCAATTATGAAGATATTCCCTTCTATTCAGGCAAATAAGCCTTAGAACCCAATTCAAACATCCAGAATTCTATACCCGACCTGTTTCCAACATAAGATCACCATATCAATCACTACATGTTGTACCTAAACATGGCTGCATAACTTTGCTGAATTCACACCTACCATCACTTTACTCACCGGACCACAAAAACATTTTCTGATCAACTTAGTCAAAATTTCACAAATCTGCTACTCTCATTGCTTCCCATGACATACACAAGTCTTACTATAACTCTTACAACGCCGCCACAACGGAAGAGATGTGCAGAAATTCATAATCAACTCCTAAGTCAACCAATCATTGAGTCCATACTTCTGACAAGAAACATTACCTCATGCTAAAACAAACAATGATCTTTGCTCCTTAATATATTCCACGTAATCAGATTACACTGATCCTAAATACAACACTCTCGTCTCACTCATTAGTAACTGCTCCGGCAATAAGCCACCTCGACATGACCAAAAGTCTCATATGGTGCCACAACGTGCCAATAGGCTACCAATTAGAATGCGATACAAAAAGGAAAATGAACTCAGAAAAGGAATTTCAATTACCCCGCTCACGAATCATACATACGACGTGGGCGCATAGCTAATATGAGCTTTTCTCATAAGATAGGAAACGAAAACATAAAAACAGATTTAAGAAACTATACTAAACATCACATTGTTGCGGCGCGCAACCCGATCCAAACAACATACCCATGGCGGCGTGCCACCCGATCCACACATAGAACTCTCATAAGGAGATATACATCGAGCTAAATTGCTCATTACGATAAAATACCAAATATGGGTCAGAAACACGCTAGGTGCAAAATACCATCCTTGAGGGAAACATACAACACTATAGGCTACAAAACTCAAGACAACTGATGTGCGATACATGATTTGAATCTCAAGAGCCATCCAGCTCATATAATATCATCGCCACGCGGAACCTCAACACATAAGAAATTACCAAGCCATCTCACAACTCATATGATGCAATACCTCATTACCTGGAATGGATGGCGACTAAATAACACCCCTACTACTCTTCCTTAAGGAGCGCTTTGCTGAACTGAACACAACTGGCCTGACATAGAGCCCATATTCACATTTAAATCCATCCACTGAACTCAAGTCGATCTTGATCGTATCAAACTAGGCCAATAACCTTTCAAAGGTCTGTACTCACCCCCTTTTCCAAAAACACATAAGCACCATCATCATAACCGGAGCAAACTTCCACAGTCCATAACCCAATAAACCGAGTGCCCTCCAAGCATAAATTCTCAAATTAATGATATTACCACAATCCTCATACTTGGTTTAACTGCGATCCTCCACGCAGCTACCCAGGCTCGTAAATGTGAATCTACCCTCGGAAATGCGAGGTCACACTTGCGACCAAAGAATCACAAATGCGATCATATCAGCACTAGCAACAACTTTTTACCCAATTTCGATCTGTTAGCCACCCGAAATCCACCCGAGGCCCCAGGAACACCAACCAATCATACCAACCAGTCCCAAAATACATTACGGACTTGCTCGAGACCTTAAATCATATCAAAAAATGCTAAAACCACGAATCAACCTCCAATCCAAACTTTATGAACTTCAGACTTTTATTTTCGATGTTAAAACCTATCAAAGCACGTCCGATTGACATTAATTTTTGCACACAAGTCATTTTCGACCTTACAGACCTAATCCACCTTTTGGAGTTGAATTCCGACCCCGATATCAAAAATTTGAATTTCGATCAAACTTCTTAAAAACCTTCAAATTTCTATATTTAGCCAAATGGCTCCAAAATGACCTACAGACCTCCGAATTCACTTCTGATCGCGCTCCCAACACCAGAATCACAATACAGAGCTACTCCCAGACTCGGAATCCCTAACGAATATCGATAACACTAAAATACACTTCAACCCAAACTTATGAAATTTTTTTCAAAATGCTAGTTTTCACAATAGGCGCCAAAAAACTCGCGGGTTGTCCAAGTCCGAAATCATCATATGAACCTGCTGAAACCTTCAAATCCCAATTCCGAGGTCGTTTACTCAGAATTCCAATCTTAGTTAATTATTTCAACTTTAAGCTTCCGAAATGAGAATTATATTTCCAAATCAACTCTGAACTTCCCGAAACTTAATTCCGGTTATGCGTACAACTCATAATACTTGAAATGAAGTTGTTCATGATCTCAAACTGCTGAACAACGTGCTAGAGTTCAAAACGACCGGTCAGATCATTACAGAGACGTTAAAAGTATGTTTCTATACTCAATTTTTCTCAGTTTTCCTATTTGTGATTGCATTAAATTTTAATTATGATACACATTTTTTTGTAGGATCCTGATTTTAATAACAACGAAGTCTTTCAGGAAGATAATGAAACACGGTGATTTTACAACTCATTACAAATACTATTTTACATAATTCATTCTTTTAATTTAATGATTTGTAGGTTATAAAATAATAAAGCAACAAGAACTATAGATTAAGTATTGATTTTTACATGTTTTTGTGTTTTAAATATGTAGGATTCCACTGAAGATAATGAGTTGATTGATGTTGCATATACACATGCCAAGATAAGTTTAACTAATTCTGTAGCAGTGGTTGAAGAAAATTCGAATGCGCAATTATCCGAAAATAAGATTAAGAGAGTATTTAAAAAGAAGAAGATAACATAAGTTGTTTGCATATGTACGAGTTATAGAAACTAAGAACTGTTTGATTAGTTAGTTTATTAGTTTTATTAGTTATGAACAAGATGTTTGAAATTTCATATTTTTCTTGGTATTGAACTTTTCATGTTTAGTTAGTTTGTTATTTTCATTTGCGATGGACAAAATATTTGAATCAGTTCATGGTTCTTTCGGTTGTTAAAATTTTCCTATATAGATACGTAAGACAGTCCACAGTTTTAAAAGCTCCATTCATTGTTTTTACTTAATTAGGCTATGAGCCAGTGTTGGTCTTTTTTATCCATTTCACTGTAATGTTGGCTTTATATGTAGTCGACGGGTGTGAAGGCACACTTGGCCACCCTTTATCGGAAATTATATTATTTATATAAGTAAAATAATAGATTTTATAGGTATATAATATGTATTGAACGTTTTTTGTCGGATTAATTTTTTATTTATTTCAAATTTGAACATTCTTAAGAAAATTCCTGGCTTCGCCACTATATTTGTTTTGCATTCTTAGTTGATATGTTCCTCCATTAGGCTATCTATAATTGATGTGAGTGTGAAACTTTAATGTGCGACGAGCACTCTTAAATTAATGTTAGTGAAATTATCTCATTTTGTTGATAGATTTTTACATTAACCATTGATAGCTTGCATCTTCCTCCAAGAATGGATCATAAAGTTAGTTGACAAAGATTTCAACTACATGACTGGAGTACTTTCCACAAAGTGCTAAGTTTGCTGAAATGTTAAAATTAATTCTACATGACTCGAAAGAGGGAACAAATTTATTCTCTTCGTGACAGATATATTTTCTTAGGTCGGGTGAGAGCGTTGGAGTCGTTACAATCAGTATTAATTTTAAGGCTACTAGATCTAATTTGTACTTAGTAGTTTTAATTATTCTGCTATTACTTGATAGGACCATATCTTGTAAAATCAACTTAGAGTTAGAGATACTTTAAGTTCGTCATGACACCAAGTACAATTATGGTGGAAATAGGAGAATCTGTTTCAAGAAATTCAATGGCAGCATGTATACAACAAGGAGGCAAGCTAACACCTTGAATGAGGGGTAAAAGTAAAGATGGTGCATTTTTGCATTCACAATTGCTTATTTTATTCATCCAAAATACAAAACACCAAGAAAAAATATTTATCATAATGAGGAATAAACATTTTACCGATTCAAAAAGAAAATCAAATATTTCATGCTCAGCCCTTCTTTTAAAGAGCCACTTGGGATCGGTAACTGACCCTTTGGTAATAATAAATAATTGTCTTGTATTTTAATTGTTTTTGTTGCAATCGCTAAAATTATATATAATATGCATATGTCTTTATTATGTTTTTTCGCACTTTTTTTTCTTTGAATCGATCCGTGCATCACGCGGGTACGTATACTAGTTAGTACTAAAGGACACAAAAGTATATTTATATAGAATAAGAGAAATAAAAGAACTATATTAAGACAAGTGTCTTAACCACAAAAGCAAAGTGGCATTATTAAGATAAATTAAACTAACATTCCAATTTTTTAAATTTTAAATTTTGAATTAATTGGTTAAACTATTTCAAATTCAAATAAGAGAGTAATTTCTTCCTAATGTATTAGTAGTAATGTGTCTGTATACATATATGGGAGTAGTTATTATACTAAATTGGTAATTTATTAATTATACATATTTCAGTTTAACAATATTAAGTAATTTGGTAAAACAATTCGATAACCAAGGAAAATATATATAAATATAAATGAAAAAGTATAAAAATATAAGACTTATTTATTCTATCTATATAGAATAGGAGAAGCAAAAATACTACACCAAAACAAGTATCTTAACAACAAAATATAAAGTATCTTTGCTAAAACAAAATAAACTATTTTTATGAATATTATATTTTGAGTTAATTGATTACTCTACTTGAATTAATAATTTTCTATCTATATAAAATAGGAAAAGCAAAAGCATACAAGTGTATTGACCACAAAAGCACAGTAGCTTTGTAAAGACAGAATAAATTATTTGTATAACTATTTTTTTAATATTAAATTTTGAGTTAATGGATTACACTACTTGAATTAATAAATATAGATATTTTATAATTTTGTAAAAAAATAAAGTACAAAAAAAATATTCTAATTATTCAAAGTAGGGAATAGTTTCAAGTTGGAGTTTAAAATTATTTTACAAATTCTTTTTAAAAAACTATTATGAGAAAAGCCGTACATATACACATAACTAAAATCATAATAAACAAATACTCATCTATCTATATAGAATAGAAGAAGCAAAAGCACTACATTAAGATAAGTGTATTAACCACAAAATGCAAAGTGAATTTGTTAAGACAAAATAAATTAGTTTTCCAACTATTTCTTTTGAATATTAAATTTGGGTTAATTGATTACACTACTTGAATTAATAAATATAGATATCGTATAATTTTTTTAAAAACGAAAAATACAAAAAAAAAATTATTCTAATTATTCAAAGTAGGAAATAGTTTCAAGTTAGAGTTTTAAAATTATTTTATAATTTTTTTTTTACATAAACTGTAATTCAAACTGGAGAGTAATTAAAAGTATTATAAGAAAAGTCGTAAATATACATATAACTAAAATTATAATAAAAAAATACTCATAAATGAAGAGTACTAAAAAATAAATAAATCAAATGATTTCTTAAAATACATATTGTCACAACCCTAAACCCAGACCTAGACGTGATGGAGCCTCTCGTAAGACAAGGCCAATCGACACATTTTCAATTCGAAGTTAAGCAGCTAAACATTAATAAAACATGCTAAAACATGATTTAATAATGCTAAATAGCAGATAATAACATAACAAAGTGGAAGTACAACCCAAACACAGCCCGACATCGGGGTGTCACTAGTCCTGAGCATCTACTACAATTGTGTAGTCAAAACAAGACCGAAATGGTCAGAAAAATCACAAGAATACATAAGGAAGAATAAAACAGAAGAAAGCATAGCTGTGATCACCAGACAACTACCTTGCTAACTCCAATGAAACCGCCATCGAGCTCAGAAAATATCTGAATCAGCACACAAGGTGCGGGGAGTAAAGTGAGTACTACGACTCAGTGAGTAATAAAGGTAAATAACAATTGAGCAGTAAGATATCACGTAAAGCATATCAACATGTTGTATAGAAGCAGTATAAAACCATTTATGAAAGAAATAAAGCTGTGAAACCTCTTAAAACAACTTAGCTCCGTTCAAAATTCTTTAAAAAATGACTTTCAACAGTTATGCAAATGAATGCAAAGCAGTTAGTATAGATAAGCACATAAAATCCGTCCCTCGGGCACAAATAACAAGGCAGGAAAAATGACAAGTAAATATGAAAGATAAACACATAAAGGTTTCCCCTCGGGTACAATGCCAACAACTCCTCCCCTCGGGCAATCACATAGAACGGTACCAGCCCCTCGGGCAATCACATAGAATAATACCAGCCCCTCAGGCAATCACATAGTATAATATTAGCCCATCGGGCTATATCTCACATCATAATGGGTACCCGCGCTCAGTGGAAGTATACAGACTCCGGGAGGGATCCTTACGGCCCAAACGCAATATCAAGCCACCTCGTGGCTTATATATCTCAGGCACTTGGCCTTATAAACAATATCAACAAACCATCTCGCGGCATACATATCTCAGGCCATCGGCCTCAAATCAGTATCAGTGTTTCCTCACAACTAGGCCCTCGGCCTTACTTAGTCTTAAATACTCACAAATCCCTCGGGCAATTGTAAAACAATATTTGATAGCCCAAAAGATTATTTAACATATCATTTAAGTTTCATAACTGAGTAAAAATTGTGGAGTTGTAAAACAATAAAAAATAACATGATCGAGTTCAATTATTAAGTTAAAACAGTGAGAAAATAGTGGTAAAAATCCTCGAAGGGTCAAATAGTTGGCACGAAGCCCAAATATGGCAATCAGCCTAAATCATGATGGAAACAAATAAGTTTCCGTCAAATACGCAGTAAAATCATCAATCGGAACGGACCAAGTCACACTCTAATAGTACACGACCCCACGCTCGTCATCAAGCATGTGTCTCACCTCAATATAGCACTACGATGTGCAACCGGGATTTCAAACTCTCAGAGAATTATTTACAATTATTACTAACCTCGAACCAGCTAAATCTCTAGCGCGTGATGCCTTTGCCCCTCGAATTTTCCTCCACATGCGTCGAATCTATCCAAAATCAGAATGAGGGCATCAAAATATGCTAAGGGAAAAAACCCAAGCGAAAATAATCAATAAAGGGCACAAATCCCAAAATTACCAAAATCAGAGCCCCGGGCTCGCTTTTCAAAACTCAAAATTTTTTACATCGATAGATTCTTCGTCTCTCCACGAGTTCATACATACCAAAATTTTTCAAATTGGACCCCAAATGGTCCTTCAAATCCCAAATCAAAAATTCAATTTTTCAAGCCCTAATTCTTAAATTTTAAGCTTCGTTTTAATGATTTTCTAGATGGAATTCACATAATAATCGAGTATTTAGTTCAAAATCTTACCTCTAAGAAATCTTCTTGAATTCCCTCTTCAATTAGCTCTCCCAAGCTCCAAAATCGCTCAACAATGGAGGTCTTAGCCTCAAATACGCAGAAATGAGTTTTTAAAACATTCTGCCCAGATCTCATTTTTACTTAATTGCGATAGTGGAAATGCCATCGCGATCGTGAAGCACAACCCATAATTCACTTTATGCGATCGCGTATATCCCCACGCGAATGCGATGCCCAAAGACTTAGAACTATGCGATCGCAAATGAGGTCACGCGACCGCTATTCACAGAAAATATAAACTTACGCGATCATAGCCCCAACTACGCGAACGAAGAGAAACGTGGATGCCCCCTGAGATAGCGCACGAAGAGGAAAGACCTACAACATAACTGAAGCCAAATCCTGCAATTATCTGCATTTTTTCAACTTCAAATGATCCGATTGACCACCCGAATCTCACTCGAGGCCCTTGGGACCTCAATCAAACATGCCAACCTATTCTGTAATATTGTTCAAACTTGTTCCGATCTTGGAACACTTAAAACAACATCAAAACATCAAATTTGCATCGCATTCAAGCCTAAGAATCCCAAAATCTTCCGAAATACATTTTTTAAATAAAAAACCAACCAAACCACGTCCAAATAACCTGAAATTTTACACACACATCCCAAATAACACAAAGAAGCTGCTGCAACTCTTGGAATTTGATTTCGACCTCTATATAAAAATCTCACCTATCAACCGGAAAACGCTAAAATCTCAATTTCGCTAATTCAAGCCTAAACCTTCCTTGGACTTTCAAAATACATTTCGATCACTCTCCTAAGTCCCAAATAACCTAGGGGATCTAACCAAATCATAAAAATTCCTATCCGAGATCATATCCAATCAAGTCAAATCTTGGTCAAACCTTTAAAATTTAAAGCTTTAAACTGAAAATTGCTCTTCCAAGTTCATTCAGATTACACTGAAAATCAAAACCAATAATTTACATAAGTCATAATATATTACACAGGGCACTCATGCCCGAAAACTAGCGATCAAAGTGCAAACGCTCAAAACGATCGGTCGGGTCGTTACATCTTTCCCCACTTAAATATATGTTCGTCCTCGAACGTGCCTAGAGTTGTTCTAAAAGCCAACCAATCGCTAAATAACCTTACCATGCATACACTGGGGGTTATCCCATGTCACCCTATCTCATATAGGTCCGATAACACATTGTAACTGAAATTACACAATCCAATCTAGCCCATAAACCATAGAACCATATTCCCACTTCTGAGACTATCAATATGATCAAACCTCACACCTATACTCTGAATAGGCCCGAACCAGATGTAATAATCCATGCATGCAACCTCAGGTGCAATTATATGATATACCACATAACTCAAACATATGTAGCGATAACTTCCATTCACAGCGACTGCACACAACAGTCGAATATCGATAGAAAATCTCTTATCATTTAAAGTATCATTTCAACATTGTTATATATATACTTCCAATGATAACTAAAACACAAAGTAAGCTATATCCATTTCTCATACCAACCCTTCATGAAGCCACTTCTCCTTGGCAATTACCGTAGCAATTTTCCGAGTCGAACCTCGATATTATCCTTCTAACATGCTGAAATTGAATCCATTTATATTCATTAATAATCCCGACGATCGCTTGTGATACAACAAACTACTCTGGTGACATGACACATCAATACATGCCTAAGCCATAACTGGCATAATACGCACACCAATAAGCAACAGTCCGAACATACTCAAATCATGAAAATTACTCTAATGAAAGCGTTGTCCCTCAAGCTCACCAGAACCATCACAACACAAGGTTGAGAACTTGTCTCACATCATAGAAATAGAACACACGAATCTAACCCCCAAGGTCATATCTCCATATAGCTTCGCTGCAATGCACGATCCTATCCAAACACTGCCCCACATGCAACACCTCAAGTCACTATGCTCAAAATTGACAACCACGAACAATTTGATGTCTGGAACCAAGGCAAATCATTACACCCACGGTGAAAAAATAACATATACCACGCAAATCTGATAGGACATAATTGATATGCCATTCACTGAGCAACACCCAATTACTTTTCCCCCTCGACTTCCACTACGAGACCCCAAATGAACCGCACCATATGTGCCCATAACCAAAAAATCATAACGCCTCGCAACATACAAAGGTAACTCATAGATCTTCCTAGATCACTAATAAGCTCAATAACGGTCGAATCAACACATCCCTCAACAATACAATTTGGGGCCAACCAACTTGACTTAAGCTAGAACACACATCCACATTGGCCTGCCAACAAACTCCTCATTAAGGAAACCTAAAGTTGCATCTTCCACTCCCATAACTCCACGGGTGCCATACGATACGATGCCCGACATCAAATTAATACCGAAATAAACAACCTAGAACGGTGAAATACCCGGCCAAAAGAAACACATCCAAAAAATCCCTCACCACCGGAACTGAATCAATGGTAAAAGCCTCTGTAGTGACATCCATCACGAAGGCCCAAATAAGAAAGGCAATCCTTCCCAGCCGTCCGCTGTTTGAAATATAAAACAACTCTACTAGGACATAACATGTCGCACCTCACCACTCAATCCATGGCATTTCCAGCATGGCCAACAACGCCGACTTGGCACAATAGTCCAGAATGACACAGCACGGAGACAACCAGTTTGAACCCAATATCCCTTCCAAATCCAACATACCAAGCACAAAAGTCCCGCTCGGGTCTCCAGACCCCGATGGTCACTATATAGTGCCGATACACTGACCCATAACCATTATATAGCCTAAACATAAGAACTCCCAGTCTACAACTCCACATAGCACACAAATCATCATACCTGATCCCAATTCGGCCTCCCGAATGCATGCCACACCTCAAATACCCAATCATTCCAAGAAAGATATTCTAAAATTCCCCTTTTCCATAAAGCAAACTCGAATATCAGCAGCCGATCCAACAAGAAAGCACCGCAGTACTACCAAAGTACCATCAACTTAATCACATTGCATATTCTGAAACATATACCCTTGTGAAATCACTATGATTAACAATACCATTTCCTTAATCATCTGAAGATCATTCCCCATAATTATTTGAAGCTCATTCCTATAATCACCTAATACTGCCCCTGCTGCCTAACAAAATTTTTTGAATTTCCATGCAGAACTGAACTGTAACCTTACACCTGCAAATCTCAATCCTCCACAACATACCACATGTACCATACCATCCTAGTATAACCATAAGAACTTCATTTCCCTTCCGAATCACAAGAAAATATGTACTTCACTGGCCAAGAACTTCCCATAGATCCCATCTAGAAGATAACCACTATACATCCCATGCTTCTCACGCTAATAGGAAAAATTACCTCTCTAACTGTGACGAAAACTATCTAGAACTCCTCGAATTCTATTTGCACAACACTAACTTATCAGGAATGAATCTTTCTAACTCAAACCGAGCTATGCATGTCACTAAAACCCAAAAGAATTGCCACAAAACACCTGCAGAGACTCATTACCTCATAAACATCCAAAGAGCTAATCATATCCTTATCATACCGATCCGATCCACTACCAAGCTACCCCATATATCCGAGCTTCCTTCTGATTACCTTTAACTTGGTATTCCTTCTTGCTATATCATCACAATTCCTCAACCCAAACATAAAGCCACACCGTCTAAGGCTCAAAAGTCATTGAATACTTTCTCAGATATTCCCACCTGCACCGCGCTTAAAAATGCTTTACTCTAAAGAGATTTCCTGCGAATCTAAATCTGTTACCTTTACCTTCCTGATATACATAGAACCCCATAATTAACATAGAAAACACCACCAGTCTTGACATCTTCCAATGAAAACTTAGTTTCTAACCACATATACAACATTAAAATACCCAATTGTTTCATGTAGTATCTTGAACACATTAAAACCATTCTTGAGAGTCATTCGCTCTTATTCAAACTACAATTAGCTTGATCAAATGAACAGAATTCGGCACTGTATAATGTAACCTCATCCCAATACAACCAAGCAACTTCCTGCTCTATGCACCGAGAATTCTTTACATACAACAACTTAAGACATCACATGATTCTCACACACCTATGAAGAATAATATAACCTTTGTCAAAATTTTCCTTCACTCGAGCCATCCTCAACCTCAATTTAGCCATAAATGATTCACCAACACTCCTCAAACTGGAACTAACATAGCACCTAACTATGCAATCGCCTAACTAATGGCATACTCCGCCACATGGCTTGAAGCCATAGATCAACATACACCCAGTAACTCATATCTCTTATACTCTATTGATGCCATAACCCATAGTAAGATTAAACTCAAATCCTTCACAAGCTTGTGAAAACATAGATCATCTAGAATTTAACTCTTCTGCAAATCTTGCATTCACTCTCGCAACAGTTATACCCACTCTCTAAGCGACCCAATTTGGATTTCAACACATATTTTTCACTTGTAAATAATATCTTCTAATAGAAAACATAAGGATCACATAGCCTTAGAACACTCCGCAGGAGATAACCCGCATGATTTGCCTCCAACTAACATTTCTGTATACCTTAAATCAAATGGAATTCAAGTACCTAATAGTTTTTCTAGCTTTCAACAGACCCTTCTCATCGCTTCCAAATTATATGGATACATCTCGCGGTACCAACATACTCATCGCATAGTTATAAGTAGTTTAAAAATACTTGCTCACACAATCAGCACCTCGGTGCTCAAGCTATGGGCAAAGATCTTGCCTCAAGTCCTCTAGGATGGCCCAACATCAGGTCACAGAGATCACATCTTGGCCCCTCGATCAGAGAATCACAAGCCATCGAGGCACATCTGATGCTGAGAACTCATGCGTGCATATAAACGCATCGAAAGAATTTGAACAGTTATATTTCAAGCTGAATCAAAGAACGCACGATAAGAATTAAAGAATGTGGAGTTTTTCCTAAAGGTTCTGCAGCCTCTCGAGGATAAATACAAACGTCTCTGTATCGATTTGCGAGACTCTACTAAGCCCGCTCATGACTCGTGAGGTTATGTAACCTATGTTATGATACCAACTTGTCACGACCCTAAAGCCAGACTCGGTCACGATGGCGGCTGTCGTGAAGACTAGGCTAGCTTACACATTTTCAATTCAAAGTTAAACAGCTAAACAACAATAAAACATGCTAAAACATGATTTAATAATGCTAAATAGCATATAATATCATAACAATGTGGAAGTACAACCCAAACACAGCTCGACATTAGGGTGTCGCTGGTCATGAGCATCTACTACAATTGTCTAGTCGCAACATGACCCAAATGGTCAAAAAAATCACAAGAATACATAAGGAAGAATACAACGGAAGAAAGTAGAGCCGCGATCACCAGTCGACTACCTTGCTAACTCCAATGAAACTGCCACCAAGCTTAGAAAATACCTGAATCTGCACACAAGGTGCAGGGAGTAAAGTGAGTACTCCGACTCAGTGAGTAATAAAGGTAAATAACAACAGAGCAGTAAGAAATCATGTAAAGCATATCAACATGCTATGTAGAAGCAGTATAAAACCATTTATGAAAGTAACGAAGCTGTGAAATCTATTAAAAATATCTTAGATCTATTCAAACTTCTTTTAAAAAATGACTTTTCAACGGTTGTCCAAATGAATGCAAAGCAGTTAGTGCAGATAAGCACAGAAAATCTGCCTCTCGGGTACAAAAACCATAATTTAACAGGTAAAATGACAAGTAAATATGAAACATAAACACATAAAGGTTCTCCCTCGTGCACAATGCCAACAACTCCGCCCCTCAGGCAATATCTCGGAATAATACAGCCCATCAAGAAATCACATAGAACAGTACCAGCCCCTCGAGTAATCACATAGAATAATACCAGCCCCTCGGGCTATCACATGGTACAATATGAGCCCCTCGAGCTATATCACATGGTACAATATCAACCCCTCGAGCTATATCACACATCACAATGGGTACCCACATTCACTAGGGTGTACAGACTCCGGGAGGGGCCCATTACAGCCCAAGCGCAATATCTAGCCACATCATAGCATCAATATTAGGCCCTCGACCTCATATCAGTTAAAACACCTCGTGGCATATATATCTCAAGCCCTCGGCCTCATAAATAATATCAACAAACTACCTCATGGCGTACATATCTCAGGCCCTTGGCCTCGAATCAGTATTAGTGTTTCCTCACAACTAGGCCCTCGGCCTTACTCAGTCAAAAATACTCATAATCCCTTGAGTATTAGTAAAACAGTATTCCACAACCCAAAAGATCATTTAAAATATCATTTAAGTTTCAAAACTGAGTAAAAATGGCTGAGTAGTATAGTAGAAAATAACATGACAGAGTTCAATTAATAAGTTAAAACAGTGAGGAAATAGATATAAATCCTCTAAAGGTTCAAATAGTTGGCATAAAGCCCAAACATGGCAATCAACCCAAATCAAGATGATAACAAATAATTTTCAATCAAATATGCAGTAAAATCATCAATCGGGACGGACCACGTCACAAACCCCGACAGTACACGACCACGCGCTCGTCATCAAGCGTGTGCCTCACCTCAATATAGCACTACGATGTGAAATCCAGGGTTTCAAACTCTGAGGGCATCATTTACAATCATTACTCAACCCGAACTGGCTAAATCTCTAGCTCGTGATGCCTTTGCCCCTCAAATTGGCCTCCACACGCATCAAATCTATCCAAAATCAAAACGAAGGCATCACAATATGTTAAGGGAACAAAGCCCAAGAGGAAATAATCAATAAAAGGCACCAAATCCTATAATTACCAAAATTCGAGCCCCGGACCCGCTTCTCAAAACTCAGAAACTTTACGTCAATAGATTCCTCATCTCCCCACGAGTTCATACATACCAAAATTTTTCAAATCCGACCCCGAATGGTCCTTCAAATCCCAAAAAAAATCCAATTTCTCAAGCCCTAGTTCTTAATTTTTAAGCTTAGTTTTCATGATTTTTAGGTGGAATTCACATAATAATCGAGTATTGAGTTCAAAAATCTTACCTCCAAGAAATCTTCTTGAATTCTCTCTTCAAAAGTCGCTCAACAATGGAGGTTCTTAGCATCAAACTTGTGGAAATGAGTTTTTAAAACATTCTACCCAGCTCTCATTTTTACTTAATCGCGATCGTGAAGCATAACCCATAATTATCTCTAGGTGATCGTGTATATCCCAACACGAACGTGATGCCCAAAGCCTTATAAATATACGATCGCGAATGAGTCCATGCAACCATGATTCACAGAAACATAAACTTATGCAATCGCAGCCCCAACTACGCGAACTCGAAGAACAACCTAGATACCCCCTGAAATAATGCTACCTGATCGCGGAGAGGAAAGATCTGCAACAGACTGAAGCCTAAACCTATAATTTTCTACTTTTTTCCAACTTAAAATGATCCCATTGACCAGCTGAAACTCACTCGAAGCCCTCAGGACCTCAACCAAACATGCCAACCTATCCTGTAACATCATTCAAACTTGTTCCAACCTTTGGAACCCTCAAAACAATATCAAAACATTAAATTTATATCGGATTCGAGCCTAAGAATCCCAAAATCTTTTGAATACGCTTTTGATCAATAACCCAACCAAATCACATCTGAATGACCTACAATTTTACACACACATCCTAAATAACACAACTAAGCTGCTACAACTCTTAGAATTTCATTCTAACCTCTATATCAAATTGTCGCCTATAAACCGGAAAATACCAAAATCTCAATTTCACCAATTCAAGCCTAAACCTTACCCAGACTTCCAAAATGCATTTCGATTATGCTCCTAAGTGTCACACCCCGAACCATGGCTTGGACATATCACGTCACTCGATGAATGACTACATGTGACCGAGTGAACCAACTGAATGGCTGGATCAACATGTGGTATAACTATGAGCTAGAGGTAAATATAAAACATGATAATCTGCTAAAAGGTCTGACTAAAATATCATAGATGCGGAAAATGCTGAAAGCTTTGCAAGTACAAACAAGTAGCCGACAGGGCTAACACATGAAAGCCTGCTAATATCTGACTGACTAGGTTATAGTCTACGAAGCCTCTAAGGAATATTGAAAATACCAAATGTTTACCCAGGACAAGGTCCCCGGTATTCCTTATTAACTGAAATACTATAATGACTATAACAAAAGAGACATAAGGCCCCGAAAGACCGGAGCTCACCAACAGCTAATACGAGATGTCCTAACAAGCATAATCATCAGCCTGAAAATCGTTACCTGCATTGCGAGATATTGGTCCCGTGCAAAGGGACGTCAGAACATTTGAATTGCACCGGTATGTAAAATAGCTGAACAAAAGAGTTGTAAATACTGGAACTAAAACTTAACTGCTAGCTGATAAACTAATAACTGAACAAGGAAGTAAGGATTTGAATACTCCCTCTTCTGAATGATAAACAACCTGTTTAACTGAATATTAAACTGCGGCCTCGGCCCAAATATATATTTATATATGCGCAACTGCAGCCTCAAGCCCAAGTATACGTATACACAACTGCAGCCTCAGGCCCAAAGATGCATGAAGCATAAACTGTGGCCTCAGTCCCAAATACAAGTGTTCAACATTCACGAATATAAAAATCAGGAAATGAGAATCGTATTACAATACATGAGACTAGAATAATGAGCCATACTGGGTTACATGATACTAGAATGGTGAGCTGGGTTAGACATGAGATGAGTATTCATAATAAGTTGATTTGTCATAACTAAAACTCATAGAATATTGAATGATTATGAGACTATGCCATCTAGAGAGTAGAAGTCCTTCTACTGTACAAGGAACTAAGGCATAGTTCCTTTTCGAGGAAACTGGTCATGATCATAACGAATGGGACATAGGGAGAATCATAGACATTCCCAAACATAAAGAGTTAGCCTTACATACCTCAAATTCCTGCTCTTGAGCGTAATACAACGTTTGTCAATCCTTTCAACTTTAATCTATAGCAATACAAGTTAAAGGGATTTCACATTACCTATAAATTCATGTTCTGGTCATTTAAGTATTTTGTCAAACACTTGGTAAAAATAAAGCTTCATAGTCCTTATTAATGGTGTATCTATACCCAACAACCTATTCTCTTGTTCCTAGATAAATTCTTAGGTCTCAATTGATTACACCAATATTATTCTTCATCACCCATAAGACAAACATTACTCTTAACCAATATTCAACACTCAACACCCCAACCCATGCTTTTCTATAAACCCCAACAACTCATCTCTCATGAACTAGGATTTATAATCATTAAACCAATTGTAGAATCAATTAGAGGGTGAATACATTACCTTTTTGAAGTTCAAACCTTTGATTTTCGAGTTCTAGGCTTCCTTCTCTCAAAAATGATGTTCCAATCGAATATCTAATGATATGGAGGGTTTACCCATGTTAATAAGATGTTGAAAAAGTGAAATTAACTTAGAATCACCATTAGAACTTACATTGGGTGGTAGAAGGACCCTTAAGGAGTTAGGTTTTTGAGAGTTCCCCTTTCTAGAGCAAGTTTTTATGTTTTGGGGCTGTGGGGGACGAAATATAGCATTAAAACGACCCCCCACTCATGAGTTCGTGCACCTAGAGTCTTGTTCGCGCTAGAGTTAGTGCTCAGCGGCAGTAACACTGCCTGCCACACACGAGTTTGCGCACCTGTAGGCTTGTTCTCCCTAGAGTTCATGCATACGTGCACTATTTAGAAAAATGCACATAACGTTTCGCACAGAGATCTGTTCGGGCTCCATAATATATCATTGGAAATCTATTTTAAAGGCCTGAAACTTTTATGCTTTACGTTTTCCCCAATTCCTTAGATAATTTCACTAAAATTTGATGGAAGATAGACCTTCTGCAACTTACTCGATTTTGTCAAATCTTATGCACCTCTCTTTCCATCTGGATTTTTGAAACAATTATTTTACCCACAATCATCCAGTTGGGACTTCACATGTTCAAATATAAAATTACCACTTATTTACCACATTCACACCTAAGCCGAATTTGCGGGGTGTTACTTTATCTCCCCCTTAGGATCATTCCTCCTTGAATGATGGTCCTGGTTGCAACTATGACTATCTATGGACATTAAATGGGTGCGATGATGATATGCGAATATTGAAATATCATGAATACATGTGTATCCAACTGAATGATCACGTGATCACAAAATACTAAGCTGAGTAAATACTGAAAAACATGGAGATTATAATGTAAGAACTGAATGGAAAGGTCAATTACCTTCCACATTTTCCTTTTGCCCTTCAAAGAGATAGGGATATCTGGACTTCATGTCCTCCTCGGTTCCCATGTATCCTCTTCAATCTTTTGATTCCTCCAAAGCACTTTTACTGAAGCAATTTCTTTAGTTCTGAGCTTGTGAATTTGATGATCAAGAATAGCTAATGGAATTTCTTCATAAGATAGGTCGTCTTTAACCCCTATAACCTTTATATGAACCACAGGTGACGGGTCTCCCATGAATGCTTCAACATGGACACATGGAACACTGGGTGTACGGCCACTTGGTCTTATGGCCATTCCAGTTCATAAGCCACATGTCTAATCCTTCGTAATATTCTATATGGACCAATATTGTGGGGACTAAGTTTCCCCTTCTTCCCAAATCTCATAATGCCTTTCATGGGCGCATACTTTCAAAACACTCAATCATTAACTTGGAACCCTAAGTCCCTACGCCGCACGTTCAAATAGGACTTTTGGCGACTTTGATCCGTCTTCAAATGCCTTTGTATTAAGTTGACTTTCTCCACAGCATGATAGACCATATCGGGTCCTAACAACTCCGTTTCTCCGACTTCAAACTAACCAATTGGTGATCTACACCTTCGCCCATACAAGGCCTCGTACGGTGCCATCTTGATACTGGAGTGATAGCTGTTATTGTGAGCAAACTCAGTGATAGGTAGATGATCGTCCCAACTATGTTCAAAATCAATAACACATGTCCTCAACATATCCTCCAGAGTTTGAATGGTGCGTTTCGCCTGTCCATCTGTCTGAGGATGGAAAGCGGTGCTGAGGTTCACCCTTGTGCCCAATCCCTTCTGATAGGAATTCCAAAAGTTTGCTGTGAACTGTGCACCAAAATCTGAGATAATGGACAATCGGACAAGGATATCAACATCATAATCTTTAAGTAATCCGAGCCACCTTCTCTGACGTAGATATAATTCTCTTTGCTTGAAGATATACCAGAGGCTCTTGTGATCAGCAAAAATGTAAACATGTACCCCATACAAACAATGGCGCCAGATCTTAAGCGCAAACACCACAGCTGCTAATTCAAGATCATGAGTCGGATAATTCTTCTCATGAGCCTTGAGTTGTCTCAATGCATAGGCTATGACTTTTTCGTGCTGCATTAATACACACCCAAGACCAACCCCTGAAGCATCACATTACACAACGAACCCCTCGGTTCCTTCCGGTAGTGCTAGGACTGGAGCTGAAGTCAACCTTTTCCTTAACTCCTCAAAACTTTTCTCGCACGCGTCTGACCATTGAAACTTGACTTTCTTCTGAGTTAGTCTAGTCAAAAGGGACGAGATAGAAGAAAATCCCTCTACGAAATGCCTGTAATAGCCTTCTAGACCCAAGAAACTTCTTATATCGGATAATGAGGTGGGTCTAGGCCAATTCTTCACTGCCTCTATTTTCTGAGAGTACACCTTCACGCCTTCCCCTCAGATGACATGGCCCAAAAACGCTACGGATTTCAACCAAAATTCACACTTGGAAAATTTTTCATATAGCTTGTGATCTTGCAATGTCTGCAACACAATTCTGAGATGTTTTTCATGATCAGTCTCGTTACGGGAATAAATCAAGAAGTCATCAATAAACACAATGACAAACAAATCAAGATATGGCTTAAAGACCTTATTCATAAGGTCCATGAA
This sequence comes from Nicotiana benthamiana, assembly GCA_034376525.1. Classification (NCBI taxonomy): domain Eukaryota; kingdom Viridiplantae; phylum Streptophyta; class Magnoliopsida; order Solanales; family Solanaceae; genus Nicotiana; species Nicotiana benthamiana. Next base: position 161,319,210 of record CM067339.1, read on the forward strand.
AGTTGTTGGTGCATTCGTTAAACCAAATGACATTCAAAAATTCGAAATGCCTATATCGAGTCCTAAAAGTTGTTTTTGGAATATCAACTTCCTTAACCTTCAACTTATGGTATCCTGGTCTGAGTGAATCTTGGAGTTACATTGGGCACCCTAAAGTTGATCAAATAAATCATCTATTCTGGGAAGAGGGTACTTGTTCTTGATGGTGACTTTATTCAACTGACGATAGTCAATGCACATATACAAGGACACATCCTTCTTTCGGACAAACAAGACCGGTGCGCCCCAAGGTGAGACACTTGGCCTTATAAATCCCTTATCTAGCAGATCTTTCAACTGGACCCTTAACTCTTTTAACTCTATTAGAGCTATTCTATAAGACAGAATAGATATCGGTTTAGTGCCTGGAAGTAGATCAATTCCAAAGTCAATCTCTCAATCGGGAGGGACTCCAGGGAGATCTTTAGGAAACACTTCTGGAAACTCATTCACAATAGGTACCGAACGGAGAGTGTGGATCTGAGCATCTGCATCCTTATCTCGCACCAGGTGATAGATATATCCCTTGGAGATTATCTTTCTAGCTTTAAGGTAGCAAATAAACCTACTCCTAGGTGTTACTTCATCACCCTTCCATTCTATGACTGCCTCACCGAGAAATTCAAAACTTACTATTTTGGTTCTACAACCCACTTTGGCATAACATGAGTCTAACCAATCCATGCTCATGATCACATCGAAGTCTAAAATCTCTAATTCTGCTAAGTCTGCTACAGTAAGACGATGACACACTTTAACTGGACTTCCCCTATAGATACATCTTGCTATAACTGATTCTCCAACTGGAGTGGACACTTCATAGGGTTCACACAACTTTTCTGGTTCTATCCTAAATTTCTTTGCAATATATGTGGTTACATAAGATAGGGTGGATCCCAGATCTATAGGAGCATAGACATAAAAAATGATGATTTTTAGCATACATGTGACAACATCTCCACAAGTCTTTGTGTCATGATGGTCTGCCAGTGCATACAAGCGGTTTCGTCCACCGTCTACATTATTAGACTTTGCTGCGTCGCGCCCTTGTTGAGCTTGAGAGTTATGATAGGCTGCTGAATTAGTGGACAGAGCTATATTGCCTCCGTTATTCTGCTTTATCGATGGACAATCCCTCAAAAAGTGACCTTGCCAACCACACCCAAAGCAACTATTTGTGCCCAAACGACACAACCATAGGTGCCTCTTACCACACCTGTTGCAAATAGGGTAACCAGGGACCCTGTTGCCCATATTAGTTTGTGGCTATGAGTCTGGTGTTCTGAAATTCTGGTTTTTCTTGTTAGACTTTGACCTCTGAAATGGTGCACTAGCTGAAGATGGAGCAGGTCCTGATTTTGATTTCATGAAGAACTGGCGATTGCCTCCTACTTGAGATCCCCCATGGCTAGAATTTCCTGCAGACTTAGCTCTCTTGCTGAATTCCATGTCTTTCTCTTTCTGTAACCGCTCTTTTTATTTCAACCTATCTTCGTTCCCTTGAACAAAAGCAATCATCTTAGTGATGGTTATGTCATTATTTTGAGCAGCTATATTCGCATCAGCAAATAAATAATCTGAAAGCCCCAACACAAACCGCCTAACTCTAGCCCTCATATCACATACCATTTCTGGAGCCTACTTGGCCTGAGAGATGAACTTGAGGTAGTAATCATTCACACTCATATCATTTTGTCTGAGTCTCTCAATATCCAAAGACTTAGCTTCCAAAACCTCAATTGGTAGAAAGTGCTCAAGGAACGCATCTGCAAACTCCTTCCAACTCGCAGGATCCACATCCTCCCCTCTGGACTCGTCCCACGCTTCATAACAAGTGTTGGCAACATCCTTAAGCTAGTACACAGCAAGCTCTGCTGCCTCAGTGTCCATAGTATGCATCACTCGAAATATCTTTTGAACCACATCAATGAAGTTTTGTGGATCCTCATCCTTTTTGGAGCCTGTGATGATGAGAGGTTTCATGATGAGGAATTCCATAGACGTGGAAATACCCGTATCACGAACATCACTTGTTCCCTCCCTTTGAGCCTGGGTAGTAACAATCTGGGTGACCAACTGGATAGCTCCCCTGACATCCATGTCTGAAGCACTGGGAACTGGGCCCGATGCAACCCCCTTGGGCTAAAGTGTCCCGAGTAGCATTAGCTGTGGCCCCCTGGCTAGCAGCTGAGGCCCTCCTGGTGTACTTTCTTTTTGCAGGCATTTTTTCTTAAATACGCAATTCGCACAGGTTTGAAAGATTCCTAAAATCATAGCTCTAACTGCACAATCTAGAGTATGAAAGGAATTGAACAATCCTATATGCCTTGGTGGTCAACTGTTTACATGTGTGGCGCGCACACACACATAGAAGAGACCCCACTGGACACTGCTTCATAGACTCCCTAGGACGCTTGAACCTAAGGCTCTGATACCAAGCTTGTCACGCCTCGAACCATGGCCTGGACTTAACACGGCACTCGGTGCCTGACTGCATGTGACCGAGCAAACCAACTGAATGGCCGGATCAACATGTGGTATAACTATGAGCTAGAGGTAAATATAAAACATGATAATATGCTAAAAGGTCTAACTAAAATATCATAGATGCGGAAAAAGCAGAAAGATTCGCAAGTATAAACAAGTACCCGACAGGGATAACACATGAAAGCCTACTTATATCTGACTAACTAGGTTATAGTCTACGGAGCCTCTAATGACTACTGAAAATACCAACTGTTTACCCGTGACAAGGTCCCCGGTATGCCTTATTAACTGAAATACTACAATGACTACAACAAAAGAGACATAAGGCCCCGAAAGACTGGAGCTCACCAACAGCTGATACGAGATGTCCTAACAAGCAGAATCGTTAACCTGGCAATTATTACCTTACCAAGCTTGTCACGCCCCGAACCACGGCCTGGACGTAACACGACACTCAGTGCCTGACTGCATGTGACCGAGAAAACCAACTGATTGGTTGGATCAACATGTGGTATAACTATGAGCTAGAGGTAGATATAAAACACGATAATCTGCTAAAAGGTCTAATTGAAATATCATAGATGCAGAAAATGCTGAATGATTTGCAAGTACAAACAAGTAGCCGACAGGGCTAACACATGGAAACCTGCTAATATTTGACTGACTCGGTTATAGTCTACGAAACCTCTAAGGAATACTTAAAATGTCAATTGTTTAACCAAGACAAGGTCATTGGTATGCCTTATTAACTGAAACACTATAATGACTAGAACAAAAGAGAGATAAGGCCCTAAAAGACTGGAGCTCACCAACAGCTGATACGAGATGTCCTAACAAGCAGAATCATCAACCTGAAAAATCGTTATCTGTATCGCGAGATACAAGCCCCGGTCAAAGGGACATCAGTAAATTTGAATTGCACTGGTATGTAAAATAGCTAAACAAAAGAGTTGTAAATACTGGAACTCAAACTAAACTGCTAGTTGATAAACTGATAACTGAACAAGGAAGTAAGGATGTGAATACTCCCTCTTCTGAATGATGAACAACCTATCTAACTGAATATTAAATTGCGACCTCAACATATATATATATATATATATATATATATATATATATATATATATATATATATATATGCACAACTGCGGCCTCGGGCCCAAGTATAAGTATACACAACTGCGGCCTCAGGCTCAAAGATGCATGAAGCATAAACTGTGACCTCAGGCCCAAATACAGGTGTTCAACATTCACGAATATAAAAATTAGGAATTGAGAATCATATTACAATACATGAGACTGGAATAATGAGCCATATTGGGTTACATGATACTAGAATCGTGAGTAGGGTTAGACATGAGATTAGTATTCATAATAAGTTGATTTGTCATAGCTGAAACTCATAGAATATCGAATGATTATGAGACTATGCCATCTAGAGAGTAGAAGTCCTTCTACTGTACAGGGAACTAAGGCATAGTTCCTTTCTGAGGAAGCTGGTCATGATCAATATGAATGGGACGTAGGGAGAATCATAGAAATTCCAAAATGTAAAGAGTTAGCCATACATACCTTAACTTCCTACTCTTGAGCGAAATACAATGTTTGTCAATCCTTTCAACTTTAATCTCTAGCAATACAAGTTAAGGGGATTTCACATTAGCTATAATGCTCATGTTTTGGTCACTTAAGTATTTTGTCAAACACTTGATAAAAATAAAGCTTCATAGTCCTAATTAATGGTGTCTCTACACCCAACAACCCATTCTCTTGTTCCTAGATAAATTCTAAGGTCTCAAATGATTACACCAACATTATTCTTCATCACCCATAAGACAAACGACACTCTTAACCAATAATCAACACTCAACACCCCAACCCTATAATCGTTCATGCTTTTCTATCAATCCCAACAACTCATGTCTCATGAACTAGGATTTATAATAATTAAACCAATGCTAGAATCAATTAGAGGGTGAAGACATTACCTTTTCGAAGTTCAAACCTTTGATTTTCGAGTTCTAGGCTTCCTTCTCTCAACAATGATGTTCCAATCGAATATATAATGATATGGAGGGTTTACCCATGTCAATAAGATGTTGAAAAAGTGAAATTAACTTAGAATCACCATTAGAGCTTACATTGGGTGGTAGAAGGACCCTTAAGGAGTTAGGTTTTTTAGAGTTCCCCTTTCTAGAGCAAGTTTTTATGTTTTGGGCTGTGGGGGACGAACTCTAGCTTTAAAACGACCCCCCACTCATGAGTTCGTGCACCTGGAGGCTTGTTCGGGCTAGAGTTTGTGCTTAACGGCAATAACACTGCCTCCCACGTGTGAGTTCGTGCTAGAGTTCGCTCATACGTGCACTGTTCCAAAAAATGCACATAATGTTTTGCACAGAGATCAATTCGGGCTCCACAATATATCGTTGGAAAGCTATTGTAACGGCCTACAACTTATATGCTTTACGTTTTCTCCAATTCCTTAGAAATTTTCACAATAAACTTGATGGAAGACAGACCTTCTGCAACTTAGTCGATTTTGTCAAATCTTATACATCTCTCTTTCAATCTTGATTTTTGAAATAACTATTTTACCCACAATTATCCCGTTGGGACTTCACATGTTCAAAATATATCTTTACCACTTATTTACCACATTCACACCTAAGCCGAAATTATGGGGTGTTACACTAAGTCACAGATCACCTAGTGGAGCTAACCAAATCAAGATAAATCTTGGTCAAACCTTTCAAATTTAAAGCTTTAGACTGAGAATTGCTCTTCCAAGTTCATTCTAATTACCCTGAAAACCAAAGGCAACGATTTACATAAGTCATAATATATTACAGGGGGCAACTCATACCCGAGAACTGGTGATCAAAGTGCAAAAGCCCAAAACGATATACTAATTAAATTTTTCATGAAGAAAGTTTTAGTTAATAAATAGAACTCATAATTAAATAATACAAAAATATAAAGAAAATATTAGGATATTATACATAAAATAATATATTATCTACAAAATACATTTTATTAATTATTATAAATATTAGTATATTTTTTATAAAAATAATAAAAGACTTATTTCTTTATGCTTTTGATGAATTCAAAATTATAATTTATTAAATAAATTATATTATTTAAATTTTCAGTTAAATATAAAAATGAGAAAACTAATCAAATATTATTGTAGAAACGATTGTACAAAAAGAGGTGGATAAAGATAATTTTATAATAGACAATAAGTTTGAATCGAGAACATAAAATCAAGACCGAAAATATTGCAACAATCGTAGCATTTTATTTCAAATACTATGAGTGTGCAATATCTATGATTCCTCTGATTCTATTTTTCAATAGTAAATAAATTCAAGGGCCTCTGAGCTTGATCTTGAATCTATGTTTGCTGCCACGAACAATGATCTTGTTCTTGAGCTTGGCTTGATTGCTTTAACTTAACCTTGATTTGTTTTTCGTTCTTGAGCTTGAACTTGATTTCTGGAACTTGGACTTGATTGCTTGAAGCTTGAAACTTGTAGAGAAATTTACGGCGTTTGATCCACGAGCTCTCTCTTGCTTCTTGTTATAACTTCTGGTTTATTTTCTGAGTTATGAAAATTCCTATTTATAGTTGTGGAAGGAAGGAGTTATGATGAGAACAAACTCTTTACGACCAATCAAATTGAAGTGTGACGTGGCCGCACTTGATACATGTCATTTGCACATTAGGTGCAATTTCATTTGTCTTTTGATTTGACTTGGCATGCCTTGTCATTTTGACATATGGCATGATCCTATTGGTTCTTCCATTTGACTTGGCACGTCATATCATTTGACACGTGGCATCAAACTAGGCTTCTAGGAAGTTAACATCTTGAGCTTAATGAAATGGGCTCATCACTTTAGCCCAATTAAATGGTCTAGCCCAATGAATTAAGGCTTATTTATTTAATCCATATATATTGGACTTATATAACTAATTCAATTGTATTAGCCCGTATTATTTATGTGGATTAATATATCTTGAATTTAAAATATAATACAAATTATTTTATAACTTTAGTTTTAATAAAATTTATATGCCTACAAATATCTCTACTTCAAAACTTGTTTGTGTGAATCTCAAAGACTAGTCTTGATTCTTGAAGTAAGAAATTCTTCACGTGTGCCGCTTAAAGATGTTCTACGAAACGTTGCTTTGCAACCAAGCGCTCAAATTTGATCACTATTCAGATAATGAACTTTGATCAAAATGTGCATTTAAAAACTTTGCATCTAACTTTGACCAACTTCAACAGATTGGAATTTAAAGTTTTCTTTCATTGAGGTACTTAGGATAAGGCCAAATGGATCCAGGAATTTGAACAAATTGTCATCTTTGGCTCCCTTTGCTTGGACATCCTTTCCTTAGTTCACCAGAACAAGAATGCCATCGTCCCTTTCCCAATTTGTATATAAGTAGAGACAAACTCCACCGCCTGACCCTTTTTCTTTCAGCTTAAATTAGGATAACGAATTCTAGTTGGACTCTAATAATCACAGCTCCCACATCGTTATTGTGACGACCAGACAGTCGTCTCATTCGTCTCATGAGTTACTGCTTCATGTTTCCCATTTTTGCTTCTTATTATTTTGTTTATCAGTTATATGTATGATTAGATTGGTTGGCTTGGGTTCGGAAAGGTATTGATAAAGTTTGAGACACTTAGTCTCCTTTAAGAAAGTCTAAGTTGAAAAAGTTAACTGGATGTTGACTTATCTGTTTAGAGAGCTCGGATGAAAGTTCTGATAGTTCAGATAGCTTCGGGAGATGATCGAGATTTAGGAGCGTGATCGAAATGAGTTTTAGAAGTTTGGCGTAAATTTAGGCTTGAATTGGCGATCTTGGTTTTTGGCGATTTTCGGTTGGTAGGTAGGATTTTGATATAGGGGTCAGAATTGAATTTCGAGAGTTACAGTAGTTCCGTCGTTTCATTTGGGATGTGTGTACAAAATTTCAGGTCATTTGGACATGGTTTAGTTGGTTTTTGATCAAAAGTGAAATTCGGAAGATTTTAACTTAGGATTGACTTCGATGTATTTTGGTTGATTCGATATTGTTTGAGGTGTTTTGAAGATAGGTATAAGTTCGAATAAGGTTATGGGATATGTTTGTGCTTTTAGTTGAAGTTCTGGAGGCCTCGGGGTGGTTTCGAATAATTGACGAAGAAGTTTAGAATTTTGGTGAGCTAGAGATTTTGCTGCTTCTGGTATTTCTGCAACTGTGGATTGGAGAACGCAAGTGCGATGCCGCAGATGCAAAATATTGGTCACAGAAGCAGAATTAGGTTGGAAGGCTGGAGCCGTGGAAGCGGTTCAGGAGCCGCACCTGCAATGGTATAGGTGCAGGCAATGCATCCCAGATGTTTTGGTGACTTAGGTGAGGACCGCAGATGTTGTGGTCTTGACCACAAAAGCGGTGCTGCAGAAGCAAGAATATGGCCGCAGATGCGAAATTTCTGAGCCAGAAAGTATATGTTATTTCCTTCGCGATTTATGAACCATTTCACCATTTCTAAAACGGTTTGGGAGCTTTTTGCACGATTTTGAAGAGGAATGTCAAGGAGACTTTATTGAGATAAGAATTTTGAACCTAAAACCCATTCCTATGGTATAATTGCACGGATTATAGCTATAAGTAATGGAATTTAATAGTTAATTTAGGGGACAAACTAGCGCTTACAAACTTAGACTTTTGATTGAGGATTTGGAGGACCACTGGTGGTCGAATTTCAAAACATTTGATATATATAAACTCATGGAGAGATAAGAAATTTATTGATGTTAATTTTATCAAATTCCGAGACGTGAGCCTGGGGATTGGGTTTGTAAATTGGAGATTTATGTTGTAAATTGATTGTTTTCACTTGAGCTTCGTTCCTATAGCATATTTTGACGTCGTGATTCTAATTTTGGATAGATTCGATGCGAGTATAGGCCGATTTGAGGGGAAAAGGCGTTGTGGGCTAGAGATTTGACCGGATTGAGGTGAGTAATGATTGTAAATGATGTTCTGAAGATATGAAACCCCGAATTTTACATTATTGTGCTATCTTGAGGTGACGCACACGCTTGATGACGAGCGTGGGGTCGTGCATTGTTGGGGATTGTGACATAGTCCATCCCGAATGATTATTTTACTGCGTATTTGGCTAAAATATATTTGTTAACACCATGTTTCGCGTTGAACGCCGTATTTGGGCCTCGTGCCAACTATTTGAACCCTTAGGAAATTTTTATTGATATTTCCTCACTATTTTGACTTTATACTTGAACTCAGTGATGCAATATTTCATATTTTTTATAACTCAGCCATGTTTACTCTATTTTAGCACTTAAATGATCTTTTAAATGATAATTGGGATGAGAATCATGTTTTACTATTTCCCGAGTGGCTTTTGAGGATTTTTACTGAGTAAGGCCGAGGGCCTATGTTGTGAGGAAACACTGATTATGATTATGAGGCCAAAGGCTTGAGATATGTACACCACAAAGTGGCTTGTTGATTATGAGGCTGAGGGCCTCAGATTTATATGTCATGAGATGGCTTGTTGTTTCCTTTGGGCCGTAAGGGGCCCCTCCAGGAGTCTGCACACCCCAGTGAGCGCGGGTACCCATTGTGATGTGAGATATAGCCCGAGGGGCTGGTATTGTTCTAAGATATTTTTCGGGGGCCGGATTTGTTGACATTGTGCCCGAGGGCGCGAACCTTTATGTGTTTATCTTTCCTATTTGTCTGTCATTTACCTTTTTAATTGTTGGAAGGGTATTTCCTGAAGTTTAAACTAAATTTAAATGATTTTACATATTTTTACTGGTTTTACTGCTTCATTATAGCCTGTAACATGTCTTACGTGTTTTCATATCTCTTAGTCGTTTATTTATGATTATTACTCACTGAGTTGGAGTACTCACTTAACTCTCTGTACCCTGTGTGCAGATTCAGGTATATCTGGTCCTGCTACCGCGTGTTGATCTTGCCAGCTCAGGCGGATCTGAAGATACATTAGGTAGTTGCCGCGTTCGCAGCCTAAAGCTTCTTCCTTTATCTTATTTCTCCTTTATATTAGATTTATACTGAACTCTGTAGACTTTCTTGATTATTCCGGATTTTAGATATTCATGACTAGTGACACCCCCGTATCAGACTATGTTGGGTTGTATTCCGCAAATTGTATGGTATTGTCACTGTTTACTTTTGGATTTATATCATGTTCAAACTTAAATTCTTATTGTTAATTGCTAAATACTGAAATGGGTAAGTGTCGGCTGGCCTTGTCTTCACAAGAGGCGCCATCACGACTGGGTCCGTATTTAGGGTTGTGGTAGTTATTAGTCCTTCAGTTAATGACTTTTAGAGCTCTATAAATAGGGACTTACCTTCCCTTCAATGGGCATCAGTCGTAGCTCACAAGCCTGTTCAAGTGAATCATTGACAGCTGCTTTTTTTTTTCTTCTTCTACGTTTTTGTCTTTTTTTGTTGGTCAACAAGGAGAATATGTTCTTGATTAACAAGATGATCCATGCATGAAGAAGATGATCATATGGTGTGAAGGGATGTGTACTTATCCTTGACCTAATATAGTATATATTACTCTCTGTGGCCCGATTATCGGAGAGATTACTCTCAAATGACCTAGCTATCAGAGAGATTACTCTCAAAGTGGCCCGACTATTTGAGAGATTACTCTCAGTGATCCGACTATCGGAGAGATTACTCTCAAAATGACTCGACTATCGGAGATATTACTCCCAAAATGACCCGACTATGGGAGATATTACTCCCAAAATGGCCCAACTATCAAAGAGATTACTTTCAAAATGAACCAATTGTCAGAGAGATTACTCTTAAAACAACCTAATTATCAGAGAGATTACATTCAAAATGACTCAACTATCGTAGAGATTACTCTCAAAACAACCAGACTATCGGAGAGATTGCTCTCAAAATGACCCGACTATCGGACAGATAACTCTCAAGGTGGCCCAACTATCGGAGATATCACTTTCAAAATGATCCGAATATTAAAGATATTACTCTCAAGATGGTTCGACTATCAGAGAGATTACTCTCAATGTGGCCCGACTATCGGAGAGATTACTCACAATGTGGCCCAACATTTATCTTAGTCGCATAATGTCCAGCTTTACGTGCTTGTAACGAAAGATTCATATACTATCGTGGGAAAGTCCAAATAACGAACCATTTGATTTCTCAAAATATTATACATCAATATCTAAAATGCATCCAAAATTTAGAATGAATAATAAAACACCTTCAGAATTGAGCCAAATAATATTTTGAAACCAACTATAGATTTCACCACGTAGGAAATTTAAGATCTGCGCAAACTCACTTAAAATATCATATCTTGATGTAGAAATATTGAAACTACAAACTATTTGATTTATTGGAAACTAGACTTCATGATAAAACATATCTAAAATTCTTAATCAAACAACTTCAGAATCGCCCCAAATAATATTTTGAAATCAACTTTATATTGCATTATACTACTAATTCCAGATTTGTGCATTCTCACTAAAAAATCATATCTTTGTGTAGGAATATCAAAATTACAAACTGTTTAATTTCATAAAAATTAGACTTCAAGATCTAGAACATAGAAAAAATTCTCAATCAAACGGCTTCAGAATCATCCCAAATAATATTTTAAAATCAACTTTATATTGTACCATGCTACCAATTCCAGATTTGCAATTTCACCAAAAAAAATTATACGTTGGTGTAAGAATGTCAAAATTACTAACCGTTTGATTTCTTAAAAACTAGACTTCAAGATATAGAACATATCTTAAATTATCAATCAAACACCTTCCGAATCATCCTAGATAATATTTTGAAATTAACTTTATATTGCACCACACTATCAATTCTAGATTTGTGCGGTCTCACCAAAAAATTCTTATCTTCGTGTGGAAATGTTATAATTATGAACCATTTGATTTTATGGAAACCAAACTTCGAAATATAAATCATATCTAAAATTTAAAATTTAATACCTTAAGGATAGTTTCATATAATATTCCAAAGTCAACATAAAATTCTGACACGCTGACGATTTCAGATCACGTGACTTCACCAAAACTTTTGTATCTTAGTATGGAAGACTCGATATCGGAAGATGTATAACTTGCCATAAATTGAAATTTAAGATCTACATTCTTATAAATATCTTAGGTTCAAGTATCACTAAATTTGAAACGTTGTGCCAAGCAATCTTTTCCTTATACTTGTGTTTCCTTTTGATGCCTCTCTTCTCTTTCCTTTTTTTAATGCTGAGGGTGGAATTGGAGACCAACAAACCTGAAGGTTTGGCGAACCTGAAGATATAGAGAATCCATGTACTTCAATGCAAATACTTAACATGCTCCTAAAATTGGCCCATTAAAGATATCAATTTACCATAGAGGGTTGCCCCCTTTAAATCAAATGGGATCAAATTTCAACAGGATGATGGTATTTCATCTTGATCTTACATTTCTTAATACTTCATTTGAACAATAATTGGGGCAATATGGATCTTTTGAACTTATGCAATTGAACTTATAATGAAACTATAAGCTGCCTACGTACCTCGGTCAAGAGGATCAAGTCATACCATAGTTCATACTGGGTGATTTTTTTTATGTCCAAACTTTTGCCTAGGTCGCCTCTTTTGATGTTTTCAGCCTAGTAGACTCTTTTTTACGGGTCGTACACAGTTTAGACTCATGCAGGCCAGGAGTATAGCAACATGCAATTTAGGCTCATACGTCAAGGAGTGTCATGACTTGCAGTTTAGGCTCGTACATCGAGGAGAATCATGACTTTAAGGATAACACTTCTTCAAAAACTTTCCATTGATAGGGTCGATTCTCATGCCATTTGCATCAACCGGCTTGTAAGCCCCAGTTGAATAAGCTTCTTGTACGACATATGACCCATCCCATTTTGAAGTGAACTTCCCTACAGGTTTATGAGAAGTAATAATAGGTCTTCTTATAGCAAGGACTTGATCTCCTACTTGAAAGGATCTTGGGCAAACACTTTTATTGAAGGCGTGTGACAATTGAGCCTAATAACATTCAAGACTCTATTGAGATTCCAACATTTTCTCATCAAGAGCCTCCAACTCTACTAATCAAAGTCGAACATTTTCTTCATCGATGATGTCTTCCTGAATAGCTAATTGTAACTAAGGTATTTGATGCTCGAGTGGCAAGACAACTTTAAATCTATAAACGAGTGCATAAGGAGTCGCTAGTCTTGGCATGTGGTGAGTTGTCCTATATGCCTATATAGCTTCTTCCATACAGTCATTCCAATCTCGTTTGGATTTGGAGATGACTTTCTTTAATAAGTTGCATAGAGTTTTGTCGAATGCCTCAACTAGACTATTGGCGGCAACATTATACATTGAAGATTTATGTTGCTTGAAGACAAATAGATCACAAATCTTGTTCGTCAACCTATTATCGAATGGCTTTACATTATCTGTTATTATGTAACGAGGAATGCCAGAATGATAAATAACATTTACTTTGATGAAACTTGCAACATTTTCCATCTTTACTTCCTTAAAGCAATAGCTTCAGCCCATTTTGAGATGTAATCAATTGCAGACAAGATGTATAGGTGTCCACCAGAGGACTTTAGTAGTGGTCCAACAACATCCAATCCCCAAACGCCAAATGGGCAGGATGCAACCATCAGATGCAACACTTTGGGAGGTTGATGAATAAAATTCGCATGGAATTGAAAAGCCTTACATCTTCGAGGGTAGTCCAAGATATTTTTTACCATCATCGTCCAATAATATCCCATCCCTTTTATATGGAAATGGAGCTTTGGTCCAGACAGGTGTGACCTACATACCCCATAATGCGCTTCTTGCAAAGCTTGGAGTGCTTCATCTTCCCCTAAGCATTGCAAGAGTACTCCCTCGAATGATCTTCTATATAGCGTATCTTTGTAGTAAAGGAATCGAGGTGCACCACGGCGGATCTAAGTCCTTCTCCTCGAGTTTTTTAGAAGTATCCCATAGCATATGTAGTCAATAACGTGTTGTCACCATTCATCTTTCTCAACCTCAGAAATCGTGACAAGATGTTTGAGTTCATTTTCTTCATCTTCAGCCGCATTTGGCAGTGATATTACCCATTTTTGGCATACAGTAACTTGCGCTTGATCGGGCAAGGTTAGTGATGAAGCTAGGGCAAACAAAAAATCAACCTTCTTATTTTATTTCCTTGGCACATGTTGAATAGTCACATCACTGAGCCACCTAGTTAGTTTTTAGTGTAATCATGATATGGGTGTGGTTCGAAGTTGATTGACTACTAACTAAAAGTCATCAAAGACTTCCAATTATAACTGCTTCATTAGCCATTTCGACCCCAAGTATTAGTGCTTGATACTCAGCAACGTTGTTAGAGCAGAGTTGCATCAACGTAAAAGAGTAGGGCAAAACATCACCTTGAGAAGTGACAAATACTACACCATCACCAGCTTCTCCATGATGTGCAGGACCATCAAAGTACATCTTCTATGGAGACTGAACTTCAATAACCATGGCGTCCTCATAAGGTATTTCATCAGTTAGCGCCTCATAATGTAGAGGGTGATCTACCAAGAAGTCCGCTAACGTTTGTCCTTTTATAGACTTTTGTGGGATGCACGTGATTTCAAATTATTGAAACTGGAGGTATTACCTTACTAGTCGATCACTAAGGATAGGTTTTGACATCATGAACTTGATAGGATTTTCTCTAAAAACCAACCAAACGACATGAGCTTGAAAGTAGTGCTTCAAATTTTGGATTGAGAAAAATAGCGCCAGACATAACTTTCAATTGGAGAATAATTCAGCTCATTTGGTGTCAACATCCTGTTAAGTAGTAAAGGGAGTTTTCTTTCCCTTCACTATTTTCTTGGGCCAACGGTGCTCCAATAGATTTCTTGTGCTGAAATGTATAGTATCAACGGCTTTCCAAGTATAGGAGCTGTCAAAATTGGAGGCTTCATCAAGTAAGATTTAATGCTCTCAAAAGCATTGCTACATGTTTGGTCCCATTTGAAAGGGACACCTTTCTCCATAAGGCAACTGAATGGTTGGCACCTCCCAACTAAGTTTGAGATGAATCTCCTAAGGTATGCTAGCTTTCCTTGTAGACTTTTCAATTCATGAATACTGCAGGGCTCAGGCATTTTCAAGATTGCATGTACTTTGGCTTGATCTATTTTAACCCCTCGATGTCGGACAATGAAACCCATGAACTTTTCATAGGTAACTCCAAAGCGCATTTTAATGGATTCATCCTAAATTGGTATCTCTGAAGCAACTCAAACACCATTTTAAAGTCTTTCAAGTGGTCTCTTTTCTTTCTTGATTTTACCACCAAGTCATCAACATAGCATTCAACATTCTTATAGAGAAGGCCATCAAAGATATTCTACATAGCTCTTTGGTAAGTAGCACCGGCATTCTTCAAGCCAAAAGGCATTACCTTATAGCAATAAATACCCTTGGGGGTACGAAGTGCAGTAAGCTATACATCTTTTCTCGCCATACGAATTTGGTTTTAGCCTGATGAACCATCCATAAAATGACGCTGGCTCATACCCAGTAGTAGCATCAATCATCAGTTTTGGAATGGGAAGCGGGAATTCATCTTTCGGACATGCATTGTTAAGAATCCCTAAAGTCAACGCACACTCAAATCTGGCAATTTTTCTTACTTACAGGAATAATATCTGAAACCCATGTTGGGTATTTTACTTCATGAATAAAGCCAGCTTCGATGAGTTTTTTAACTTCAGATTCAATCAAGGGAACCAACTCCGGCCTAAAATGCCTTTGAGCTTATTTAATAGGGTGAGTGCCATTTTTGACTGCAAGGTGATGGACTGCTACTTTTGGGTCCAAGCCAGGCATTTCTTTGTAACTCCAAGTAAAGACATCCCTAAAATCCTTGAGTATGTCAATATAAGTGTTCTCTTCATCAACATCTGGTAAAGCACTTATGTAGGTAGGTCTTGGTTCTTCATGGTGCCAAGGTTAACTTCTTTTAAGGCATCAACTGTCGTCTTCACTCCTTCTTCAAGTTCAGGTGGAGTATCTTTCGCATTTGCATCTTCTTGAGGGTCCATATTGTGGAAGGATATGTGATAACACTATGAAACATCCTCCAATTCTGCATTATCCCCTATTGAAGATGGAATGCCATTCTCGACTTTTACAATAACAAGATACGAAGAACCCACACTTTCTTCATCTTCGTCACGTTACTTAACGTAGACCATAGTATATGGCTTCATCTTCAGTACTTTTTTACATCAAACCACAAGTTTTATTTGTCGCCTCATTCTTGAAGGAGCCAAACTTTGGAAATCCTTAGAGATCTCTTGGATTTTGGGTGAAGCGGGTGTTTTTATGCTTTAAAATTTTCTATGGAACTTGTTCCCCTTCTTTAATACACCCAATATTTAAACACGGAGGTCCTCTTAGGAAATTTTCAAAGTCAATCAAAGATAGAAGGTTTATTAGAAGCTGTTGATTCATCTTCTACAGTGATATAATTATTGCTCGCCCTTCTTATTGAGATGCACACTGGTGACGGTTGCTTGTATCCCAAACCTTCACATGGTTGCCTTGTTGCAGCTTCTGATGGGAGCTTCCCTAACTTTGATGACTCATAGGGATTGTATCCAGCTTTCGCAAATAGCTTGTCAGCGTTAGGTTCAAAACCTTCATCCGTTCGCTTTGTAGGGAGCGCGACATTCTGCAAATGACTTTGGGCTACAAACCCTGCAAGCGGCTTCGAGGACAACTTTACTGCCTCAATTTGTTTTACCAGAAGAGTTAACTCCTTTAGCATGTTAGTTTGGAGATTAGATGATCCGCCTTCATCTTTCTTCCTTTTAGGTACATATTAGAGCGCATGACTCACTTTTTTGCCTTAAGACGCAATAACCCGTATATAGGATTTTTCACGTTTGGTTGTACTTCCTCAATTACAGTTTTGGCTTCACCAATAGTCACATCTGCTCTTTTAGTTATGGGATCATCATTCTTGCTTTTGATGCCATCATTAGCTTTTAGCTCCTTCACAATGCGGTTCTTTAAGTAGAACTTTGCATTGGCGAAGTGTGACTCAGCCTCGGTGAATGGCTCATCATTAATAACTATCTTCTTCTCGACTTCACCCTCGTAGTATTTTAGACATTGATGGTAGGTAGATGGAACTACATTATTCCAATGTATCCAAAGACTTCTAAGCAAGACGTTGTATGAAGTCTTTGCATCGATCACATGTAGCCATGCACTTGATTACATATCTTCAATGGTAATTTCCAGCCTTATCGTGCCTATGGTTCTTTGCCCCCCTTGGTTGAATCCTTAGGTCATTACACGGCTTTTCGAGAGTTCTTTCATAGGAATACCAAGTTCTTTCACATTGTGGATTAGCAAAATGTTCACTAAGGATCCCCTGTCAACCAAAATTCGATTTATTCTTTCATTGCGCATATAGCCAACCAGGTATAATGGGCAATTGTGAAGAATATCACCAAGTAGAAGATTGTCATTTGTGAACGTAACCTTTTCCTCGCACACATTATCTCTTGAGGAATAGACTCGATGAGCTTTTCTAAAGATGGTGCTAATGGTATGTCATCACACTTTTCTTCCCATTTATCATCATTGCAACAATAGGCTTCAATACCATCACGGGAAATCTTCATGCGGAACTAACATGGCAAGAAATCCTCAAAGGTCACTAGATATTATGTCTTTTAAGGGAGGTGCACCTCTACTTTTGCTTTCTTTACGTACTTAACTGGATTCCACCTCCTTGGTCTTTTTACCATTATTTTCCTTTTTGGTTGTTCCATTGATCCTTTTCGTGGGCTCCTTTTGTAGAGCCTATGACGAATCACCAATGTCCCACTTTAATCATCCTTAAGTGGATTGACTTCAACTTTGCCATTCTCCAGTAATTCTTCATCTTTATTTTTTTAATACCGCATAATTCATCCGGACTAAATGAGCCAAATATGATAGAAACTTGGTTTGCGCTTGCTTTCTCATCTTCAAGCATGATCTTCTTTTCGTGAGCCAAGTCCATGACTTTTTCCTTGAAGACAAAGCACTCCTATAGAGGATGGCTAACAAGTTGATGGTATTTGTAGTAACTTGGGTCATTTGTTTACCCAGTTTTATTTGGTCGCTTTATCTCGGAAGCTCAATGAGATTTAACTCGAGGAGTTCTTCAAAAATAGATGGCATATCAGAATCTAGAAATGGGTACTCTTTCTCTTGCATTTCTTTTAAGGTCAACTTTCCACTTGTCTTATATTGAAAAGAAGTGGATTTCATATTCTTCTTCTTGCTCACCTTCGTTGTGAACTTCACAGGTGATGTGTTGACATTCATAGCTTTTTTACTTTCAGACTTGCCCTATTTCTTGACTTTTTGCTTGTCATTCCCTTTTGCGAGGTACATAGATGGGTAGTCTTTTATTTTCAGCAGAGGCCATGCTCAATTCCATGTCATGGGCACGAGTTGCAAGTTCTTCAGATGTGCGAGGCTTGATACCTTCTAAGATGGAGCGCAATCTGCAAAGCATGCCTTGGATACACATCTCTATGCTGAAGCTTCAATAAGCTTGTCTTTTTAGTTGAGGATTGCATTCCTCCAACGAATGATAAAGTCGATAACTGATTCCTCTTTTGTTGACGAGTATTTTTAAGTTCTATTATACTTATAGTACGTCTTGTGCTATAAAAGCGATTGAGGAGCTCCTGCTCTAGTTGATCCCATCAATCGATAGATCCAGCCTCGAGGTCTGTGTACTAGTCAAAAGAATTTCCTTTTAGCAAGAAGACAAACTGCTTAATGAGGTAATCTCCATAAGTCCCACCATTATTGAACGTCAAAGTGTGCCACATGTTGCTTTGGGTTACCTTTATCATCAAACTGTTGAAACTTTGGAGGTTGATAGCTAGCATGAGTCTTCAGCATATCGACCCTTGTAGTGTATGACTGTGCATACGTAAGAGAGAATTTGGCAGCAACCTCATATTTGTTCTTAATAGATCCTTCAATGAACTCCTTTAGTTGATCGATTTGAATTATGCCTTCAGATAAGACAGGGATAGCCTTAGTGGACGCCACTTGTCTTGGGAGAGAGTCACTCTCTAGAACTTCTGGGAGCTTGCCGGGGGCATGGATTGATTCTTCTTCCATCAAGATGCCCACCCTATCTATTAGCTTGTCGATTCTAGCCTCTTGATTTTGCATGCATTTGGTCTAGCCAGCGATTGCTTCCGTCAAGTTTGCCAACTACTCCTCTATAGATGAAGTATTTGTCATCGTGGAATGCATGATTGCCGTGGACGACGGAGAGTAGCATGGATTTTCAAACAAATTGATCCTTGATTGGATCACGCTATGTGGTGTAAGTGGGGAGGATCCATCACTTGAAACATCATTATCTTCCTTCACAGCGGAGTGCTTGCATCCGGAAAGGTCAAGTAGAGAAAGATTTTTCTTGATCTTTTTAGCAACATCGCTTCCTCCTCCAGATGCTTTGTGGAAGATCTTGCTCCTTTTGAGGATGAAGATCCGAAAATAGGGGTTGATGCGTATGACCTTGGGGTGATTATTGTCCTAAAGAGCTTACTTTGCTCCTCATAACTGATGCGAAGCTTCCAAAGGTAACATCGGGGATGTTTTCCGCATCAGCATAGAACCTGGAGTTAGCAGTCTTGGTGGAAGTTGAACGGAGTTGATCTTATTTGAAGCCATTTCAATAATCTTGGATTTTGGTGATTGAAAAGTTTAGATGAGAGGTAGAGATTGTCCCACTGGCCTTGCCAGAATTTGTAGAAAATGAATTTGCGTCGAGAAAATAAAATCAAGACCGAAAATATAGCAACAATCTTAGTATTTTATTTCAAATAATATGATTGTATAATCTCTATGATTCCTCTAATTCTAATATTCAATAGTAAATAAATTCAAGGGCCTCTGAGCTTGATCTTGAATTTATGTTTGTTGCCACAAACGATAATTGTGTTCTTGAGCTTGGCTTGATTGCTTGAACTTGAGCTTGGCTTGATTGCTTGAACTTGACCTTGATTTGTTCTTCGTTCTTGAGCTTGAACTTGGACTTGATTGCTTGAAACTTGAAACTTGAAACTTGTAGAAAAATTTGCGGCGTTTGATCCACAAGCTCTCTCTTACTTCTTGTTATAACTTCTGGTGTATTTTCTGAGTTATGAAGACCCCTATTTATAATTGTAGAATGGAGAAGTTGTGATAAGAACTAAATCTTTCCGACCAATCAAAATGAAGTGTGATGTGGCTGTACCTGATTGGCCAGAACATGTCACTTGCACCTATGGCGCGATTTCATTTGCCTTTTGATTTGACTTGACATGTCTTGTCATTTTGACACGTGGCATGATCCTACTAGTTCTTCCGTTTGACTTGGCGTGTCACGTCATTTGACATGTGGTACCAAACTGAGCCTCTAGGAAGATGGCATCTTGGGCTTAATGAAATGGCTCATCACTTTATCCCAATTAAATGGGCTAGCACAATGGATTGAGACTTATTTATTTAATCTATATATATTAAACTTATATAATTAATTTAATTATATTAGCCCGTAGTATTTAATTGGACTAATATATCTTGAATTTAAAATGTAATTCAAATTATTTTATAAATTTAATTTTAATAAAATTTATATGCCTACAATAATATTTATATTTTGAAGTAAGTAATAAATAAAATATAAATAAATAATACTCATAATACTATTGATAAATTTAGACAATTGAAGAATTTTAAACTATATAACATAAAAATAAAATATATATTTTCGGAATAAGAAAATATATACGTATGCTCTACTAGAAGAGAATTCATATCAAAATATTAAGCCAATTGATAAATTAATGAGAAATCACATTAGTAAATAGATAGTACTAAGTACTTGCTAATTTAATAAAAAATAAATAAGGAATAAATAATTTATTTGATTACCATAGTGCTTCTTATCCTTTAATTTGTATAGATTTTATTATATTTATGTATACCATATTAAATTATAAAATAGTATAACTATTATTTATTAAAATAATATGATATATTATATTATAATTTTATAAAATTAATATTACATTAAATTATTCGCGCATCGCACTGGTTCTAACGCTAGTATATATAAAAGCAACAAGCCCAAGTTTGAGTTAAACTATGACAAGCCGAAGAACAAGTCTGTGGACTAACCACTGGTAAACAACAGTAATAATAATAATAACAACAACAATAACAACCCAGAATAATCCCACAAGTGTAGTCTGTGGAGGGTAATATGTACGCAGATCTTACCCCTATCCCGAGGGGCATAGAGGTTGTTCCCAGGAGACCCTCGACTCAAGAATGCTACAAGAGATGATATATTAATACTATCAAGAGACTCATAATAAAAAAATATAAAATACATAACATAAAATAAAACAACAAAATAACAGCAATATAAGAAATATATGAAATACGAAAAAGATGGAAGATATACTAATATCCAACAGATAAAACCCTGCATCACTAGCTGATCAGTGGCATCCTAAGACTAACTCCTAACTGGCAAGTCTCGCTCTAGTGCGCTATAGAAATATCCATAACTTTCCTCTAACCTACAATCTTAATGCTCGACCTCCACAATTCCCTATCAAGGGCCATGTCCTCAGTAATTCTAAGTCGCGCCATGTCCTACCTGATCACCTCTCCTTAATACTTCTTAGGTCTCCCTCTACCTCTACTCGTCCCCACCACAGCCATTCTCTTACGACTTCTCATTGGTGCATCAGTGCTTCTCCTTTGAATGTTCCCGGACCATCTGAGTCTTGCTTCCTGCATCTTGTCCTCCATGGGGTCTGTGCCCACCTTCTCTCGAATATCTTCATTCCTAATCTTATCCATCCTTGTATGCCCCCCACATTCACCTCAACATCCTCATCTCTGCTACTTTCATCTTCTGAATGATCGGCCAATACTTGGTCCCATACAACATGGCAGGCCTAACCACTGCTCTATAAAATTTACCTTTTAGTAACGGTGGCACTTTTTTGTCACACAGGACTCCCATCACTAACGTCCACTTCATCCACCCCACCCCTATACTGTGTGTGAAATCCTCATCGATCTCCCCGATCCCCTGAATAACTGACCCAAAGTACTTGAAACAATCCTCTTAGGGATGACTTGAGAGTGAAGCCTCACTTCTACTCCCGCTTTCATCGGATCGACCCTAAATTTGCACTCGAGGTATTCCGTCTTCGTCCTGCTCAACCTGAAACCTTTAGACTCAATACCATTTCTCCAAACCTCTAGCCTTTCGTTAACGCCGCGTCGTGTCTCGTCAATTAGGACTATGTCATTAGCAAATAGCATGCACCATGTCACTTCCCCTTGAATATGATGCGTTATGGCATCCATCACCAGGGCGAATATGAAAGGACTGAACGCAGATCCTTGGTGCAACCCTATAACAACCGAAAAATGCTCGGAGTCGCCTCTTACTGTCCTAACCCGAGTCTTAGCTCCATCATACATGTCTTTAATCACCCTAATATGGCAACCATGGCCCTTTCACCTCTAAGCAACTCTATAAGATCTCCCTAGGAACCCTATCGTACGCTTTCTCTATATCGATAAATACCATGTGAGATCCTTCTTCTTATTCGAGTATTTTTCCACCATCCTCCTAATAACGTGGATAACTTCTATGGTAGATCGCCCCCATGAACCCGAACTAGTTTTCTGAAATAGACGCTGTCCTTTGCACGCTCATTTCTACCTGTCTCTCCCAGACTTTCATGGTATGACTCAGCAATTTGATACCCCTATAGTTGTTACAACTCTGGATATCGCATTTGTTCTTATACAACGAAACCATTGTACTCCACCTCCAGTCTTCAGGTATCTTATTAGTCTTGAATATAACATTAAACAACCCAGTAAGCCATTCCAAGCCTGCTCTACCCATACGCCTCCAAAGTTCAACCGGAAATTTGTCTGGCTCTGTACCTCTGCCCCTCCTTATCTTACGCATTGCCTCCATGACCTCATCGACCTCAATGTCCCTGAAATAACATAATTCATGGGGGCTATCGGCATTCCTCAATTCACCTAGCACAATATCCTGATTCCCTTCTTCATTTAGCAGTTTATGAAAGTAGGTCTGTCATTTCCTCTTAATCTGGTCATCCCCCATCAAAACTTTGTTGTCTTCATCTTTTATGTACCTCACTTGATCCAGATCCCGAGCTGTCCTCTCTCTCACCTTAGCAAGTCGTAATAACTTCTTCTCCCCGCTTTTGTTCCCTAGTTCCTCATACATACGAGCGAAAGCTGCCTTCTTAGCCTTCGTTACTGTCATATTCGCCTTCTTCCTAGCTCCCTTATATCTTTCAATGTTTATTCTCTTTTCCTCCTCGACAGTGCTCTTTACTAACCGTCGATAAACCGCCTTCTTTACTTCCACTTATTTGCTTTCCTGGCAATTTTCTCCTAGAATTAATCCACACAAAGATGATCCAATTGAGACTTTTAATTAACAAGGTATTGCTTCTCCCTGTAATACATTATCTTCCTATCATAATTTAGTTCTATATTTTAATTTATGGGTGCTCTATTACACTGTCCACTTTCATGTTCCAATATAAATAAATGTAGGCACGCTTCGATGGTAATCACTCTCCTCAAAATCAAAGCATTCGACATATATTAACAATGCATCTTTAATCTAACCGACTTTTGTGACGTTCTATTAATTATGTTGCAAATAAGTAAGAGAAAATAATATTATATAGTCGTCATCAAAATAATAGTCGAAAATATATATATATATATATATATATATATATATATATATATATATATATATATATATATTAAATTTTATATTCTTTTTCAACTATTAAATATAAATAGTTTCTATCACAAAAGAAAAGTAATAATACCCCAATAAGTAACTGGTGTTTGATATTACAAAAGAGGAAAATTTTCATTGTTATGCCAACCTATTAAGGAAAGGATTTTAGAAATTTAATTAGTATAAGAATCCGTACGATTGCCGACATAAACTCGTCAAATTGTGATTTGGTTATTCGAATTATGGGTAAATAACATTAAATAAAACCTTCCAGACAAAAAAATATACTTCCTTCGTTTATCTTTAATGGTCCAATTTTGACTTTGTACTTAAGAAAAACAAATGAAGCATGTACTTTACATTTTACCATAAATAATATTACATTTCACAAAGTATTGAAAAATAAATTAGGAAATTAGTACTTAATAATAAGGCTATAACAAAAAAGAAAATTTATTTATCTGACTTGCTAAAATAAACAAGTAAAAGTAAAAAATATATTTTTAATATAATAAATAAATAAAAACGAATAAAGAGATTAGATAATCATTAAATACTAATTTTTTTTCTATAAAAAGTCAATCCTTAAAGTGTTAGTTTACCGATTCGTGTAGAAAAAAAGTTCGAACACATTCCAAATAGTATATCAGAAACGTGTTTCTACAAAATCCAAGAGACGTGGGAGGTACTGCTATACAGTGATTTCTGTCTAGAGGTTTTCGTAATTACTCTTTATCGAGAAAAGGTTGCGAGAATAAGGTGACAAAACTTTTATATTAAAAAACTAGGTACTGAAACACTCGATAAAAAAAATAATATCACCTATGTTTCAGGCGGAAAAAGATTAAGATAAGGCGACACAATATCACCTTATCTTTTTATTTTGGTAATAGAGTATTTGAACAGATCTTTGAAGCAACTTAAATCAAATTTATATTTTAATTATTGTTCTAAATGCACAAAATTGGGAGTGATTCATATCTGCTTTGTTAATGACTTAGTAATGTGTTGTAGAGCTGACAAAGTATTTATTGAACTTATGATAAAACAATTTGAAAAATTATCAACAGCTTCAGGTTTAAAAGCTGATAGGGAGCAGAGTTCACTCTATGTGGCAATAATATATGCTCAATATAAGCAAGAAATATTGGAGAAAATGCAGTTCACCACCAAAGAAATATCATTTAAATACTTAGGTGTCCACTTGCCCTCAAAGAAACTCATCATTAGTCAATATATGCCATTAGTTGATAGAATTGCAGGAGGGGTCAGATGCTGGACTGTCAGATTTTTATCATATTTAGAGAGAGTTCAGCTAATCAAAAATGTGTTGTTTGAAATGCAAACCTATTAGGTTTGTCTGATTCCAAAAAAGGTGCATGATATTGTTACTGGGATATGTATGAATTTTCTATGACATGGAAACATTGTAGGAAAGAAAGCTCATGTATCATGGGATACAATTTGTAAGTCAAGTGCAGCAAGATGACTGAATATTACATATTTCTCTATGTAATAGAGCATCAATATGCAAACTGTTATGGGCAATTGCACAAAAGATAAAACAAGCTTTGGGTTATATGGATACATAACTACTATATGAAGAAGAAGGAGTTATAGAACATGAAAACACCTTAACATACTAGCTGGATGGTAAGGAAAATATTTGAAGCCAGAAAATAGCTAACTGTTGGACTGCAGGAACTGGAACTATATGTTGTACAAGGGAAGCATACCATCAGCAAAGCTTATTATTCCATCATACTACAGTATCCAAAAGTTACTTGGAAGACATTGCACTTGACACAAGGTATAATCCCTAGACATAATTTATTTTGTGAATGACAATGCATCAGAGATTAGCAACTATGAATAGGCTGATCAGACGGGGGATAACAGTGCCTACATAATGTTTTCTCTGTATGAATGGCGAAGAGGAAACTCATGATCACTTGTTCTTTGAAAGTTCATTTTTGAAATTCATATGGAGGCAGCTTTTGAGTCTGTTAGGAATTGATCGACAAGTAGGCAAATGATATGAAGAAATTGAATGGATGGCTACTAAAACAAAGAGCAAGAATATAAAATGGAAGATTTTGGAAAGTGCCTTTGCAGCAACAGTATATCATACATGAATGGAAAGGAACCTACGAAGATTTCAACAGACAAGAAAAGAAAGTAGGAATAGAGTTAAAGAAATTATATTGTATTTGCACATTAAAAAAAATAGCAACTATAAATGGAGAGTTGTTTTAGATAGAATAAATAGGTATCCAAGTTAGTAGAGAGTTTTTCGGATTTGGTACTTAAGTGACAAAAAGATTGATTATTTTTGTAAGATCCGTCGCTAGAGTCCAATGAGTGAATGTATATACATATTTACACTTGATTAAATAAAAGTTTTCAATTTAGCCAAAAATGTAAAATAAATTATGTTTATGAGACATGGAGCATTAACATGGTACGATTGGCTGTAAATTGATGAAGATTTGACTTAATTTTACATGAATTCTTAAAATGTCATATAAAACGAGGAAATAAACATCATTGACCAAAAGAAAGAATTTCAATATTTATGGGGTTTAATTAATTGATAATACGAAAAAATAGATTTTTACGTTCAGTGTTTACATCAAATACAAGATTGGTCTCTTGCATACATATATCGCCAATACAATGGTCAAATAATATATGTTTTTAGTTTAATCTTAAATATTCATATTAAATTACTTGATTTACTATAAAGATCAGACACGACTAAATTTGCCCCAATCGTTCTTATGTGCTATCTATTCACATCCTATAATTGTTTGATTATTTATTGGTGTAGGAGTAAAAAAGATTTAAAGAAAAATATTAATGTCATTTTGGACCAAATTAGTTCGGCTAAAACGAAAGTTATTGTGGATCGAAGTAAAGCTTACTTGTAAGTAGTATTGCCTTTGACCAAAAAAAATTAAAAATAAGAAAATAAAACTCAGAGAAGAAAGGAAATAAAGGAAAAGAAGAAAAAAAAAAGCCGTTTCTTCGTCCTTCTCCTCCTTTTGGACCATTATTTTATTTTTAAAAAATTAGGCTTTTTATCTAGTTATATTATAGTAAATACCAATTTACTACTTTTATTTAGGTTCTTTATTAATTACATATATATATATATATATATATATATATATATATATATATATGTATACACTAATTTTATACAAAACTTTAAAACAAGAAAATAAAACATATCTTAAATAATGGATATCAGTTACACTATATATCCTGCATTTAAGACTCCCAAAATCAATACTTACCCAAAATCCCTTCATCGTAAGAAACCCACCCCAATATCATCACCTCTCTTTGCAATTACCAAATGCCTTCACCGTAGAGACCCATCCCAAAATCACCATCTCTGTTTGCAATTACTAAATTCCTTTACCGTAAGAGATCCACCCCAAAATCGTAATTTGCAAACGATTGAGAATATAACTTGGAGTTTATATCTCAATTTTGAGGAAGATTGGTTAAGTTTAGAGTTGTTTTTAGGTAAAATTTCATATTGAAACTCGACGAAGAAAAGTTTCTCAATTGCATCACGATTGTATTATAATTGTATCAAAGTTGTATTTGATTTGTACCTAATATATCAATACCTAAAATAATACCTAATACAATAATAATACAATATTATTTCAGAATTTAAGTTTAGAGTCGTGATTGAAACTCGAAGAAGATGAGGAAGATCAGAATTGTATCATAATTATATTTGCATTATAATTATTGCAGAAATTGTATCAAAATATATGAAAATTATATAGTAATTATATTCTATTAACAGCTGAATCAAAGTTAATAGCTTATTGTTAAAGACGTGCAATTATTAAAGAAAGAGGAGGAGATCTACGTATTGAAAAGATTAGGAAGCATGAAATGAAAGAAGTGTAAAAAAGGAAATAATATAATTGAATCCCTTAATTAAAAATATTAATAATGGGATGTGAGATTTTTAAGGAAGTAATATATATATAATTTGTAAGAAAAATTTAGATATTTTTTGATAGAGAAAATAAATTAATAAGTTCCTATCCTAGTATATATAAGAAAAATTCCCCCAAAAAATTAAACAGGCTGAAGCTAACTTCAGGAGCTCAATTAGATATAATAGAGAACCTCATCAATTTGTTCATGCTCCTGAGACTAGAAATATGGTACATAATCCCACTAATTGGAGTTTAGCTACTTCAAATGTGAGCTATTCCAGAAACATCTTCTAGTTCTGCATCTGGCCATGGGTCAAGTGCGCTAACTTTTCCTACTACATGGATGCATAGTCAGAACTCAGCAACCAGTAGCAATCACAGTTTTTCAGAATTTGCTCCTTGGGCTTCTGTTGAGTCTGGGTCTGGAAGTCAGAGAGGTCCATTTTCCCTTCTGCCTTCAGCTGCATCTTCCTTGGAGGAGGCAGAGATGTCATCCCGATCTAGCAGCCACGGACCTAGTAGCCGTCGTAATCATCAACTTTACCTTAGATCAACTTCGGTGGCCGATTTTTCAGGAAATGATGTGGATGGATGGCGTGGTTTAGCTGCTGATATGGAGGATCGTCACAGACTGGTATGGGAGATTTGTGTTTGTAATAGTATCAAGTATCAAAACTTTATTTCTTTGGTTTGTCCATCATTGTTTATCGACTGCTTCTTCTTGTATCTGGTTATTGACGGTATAAATATTTGCTCTTGTATACTATTTTTTCCTCCTGATACTTCTTTTAATCTATTTATTTGCTATTCCCCTTTTTACCTACTTGCGATGGTATGAAGACCGTTACATTTGATTATTTTTCTACTTAGGATTGGTGGATCTTGTAACTAGTGCTGAGCCAACGTTTTGTGGGGTCCATCCCATAAATCAAGGTTTCTTCCTTGATTAGCAGCCCATGTTTCCCTTCTGCATTTGTTAAATATGGCAGGCGTACAGAAGAAAAATGTTAAGCACATTAGGCAAGGTTCTGCTTATAAAAGGAGAGTTTCGGCTCTCAATTTTTACACACCAACAAAGAGATAAAGAAAGAGTGAGGTTTCACAGACAGGGTATAAAAAAATAGTCTATAAGAGAAATAGAGAATGAACAATATTGTAGTGAGGTGAGAATATCAAAAGAGTTATTTTCGAGTGTCGTAGTGTTCTTTGGAGTATTTGTACTCGTGACTGCACGGTAATTTTTTACTATAGTGATATCAGTTGCTCCTTTCGGGGATGTGGTTTTTTCCCTTATTCAGAAGGGTTTTCTACGTAAAAATTTTGGTGTCATTTTTGCTGCATTTTTATTCTTGATAATTTAACTACAATTTAGTGATCTGCGTTTATCACTAATACCGTGAATATTATTTTTACGGGGTTATTCCCAACAAGTGGTATCAGAGCCAAGGTTCTGTCTGAGTATGCTCAGTGGTTGCAGCACACTCTGAACTTTCATGTCAGAAAAGAATTACTTTGGCCTCTTAATAAATAGTATTTGTATTTGTGATAAACGATGGAAGCCAACACTAGTAGAATGATTACTTTGAATGGCACAACTTATGCCATTTGGAATGTCAAACTGGAAAATTTGCTCTATATCAAGAATTTTCATCAACCTGCCTGATATAAATCAGATGAAGAGTGGAATTTGTTACACAGGCAGGTTTGCGGCTTTATTAGACAATGGGTTGACAATAATGTTTTGAACCATATTTTTGGGGAAACACATGCTCGAACCCTATGAGAGCACCTTGAAAGTTTGTATGCTCGGAAAACTGAAAACAACAAGATGTTTTAGATAAAACATATGTTGGGTTTAAAATACCATGATGGTTTCGCGATGATAGATCATCTGAATAGTTTTCAGGGGATCATGAACCAGTTATCTGCTACGGGCATTAAATTTGATAAAGAAATTCAAGGCATGTTTCTACTTGGTTTCCTACCAGATTTTTGGAAAATTATTAGATCTTCATTATCAAATTCTGCTCTGGATGGTGTGATCTCTATGGATCTTGCCAACAACAGCTCTATTTTAAATGAAGAGATAAGTAGAAAATCTCAAGGTTCCTCCTCATCAGATGTCTTAGTGATTGACTCTAGAGGGAGAAGCAAGAATCAGGGTTCTCAAAATAGAGAATATAATAGAAGCAAATCAAGAAGCATACTTAAGATATTGAGTGCTATCATTGTGGGAAGAAAGGGCACACAAAGAAGTTTTGCTGGATTTTAAAAAAGGCGAATAGAGACAAGGAAGAACAGAAAGAAGATGGCAATCGTTTAGCCACTATCACTACAGAAGATCCTGTTACTATCCTTGATTCGGATTTGATAAAATATTACTTGTGATGAGTCAAGCTGGGTTGTGGACAGTGGTGTCGCATCTCATGTGACATCAAGGAAGGAATTTTTCTCATCCTATACTCAGGGTGACTTTGGAACTTTGAGTATGGATAATGAGACTGTATCTAGGGTGGCTGGTGTTGGAACGATTTGTATGGAAACTAGTATAAGAACTAAACTAGTTTTAAACAATGTAAAGCATGCACCTAATGTTCGTTTGCACTTGATCTCTGTTGGTGTTTTGGATGATGAGAGATATGTCAATAACAATGGTGTTGGAAAGTGGAAGCTCACTAAGGGCTCCATGATTGTGGCTCGTGGAGAAAAGCATTGTGGTCTATACTGGACTACTGCCTCTAGGTGTGTTGATATGGTGAATGTCGTTGAGAGCCATAACTCTTCAATTTTATGGCATAAGAGGCTTAATCACATTAGCGAGAGAGGACCAAATGTTCTGGCTAAGAAGAATTGTTGTCAAATTTTGGAATTGCAAATTTAGAAAAATGTGAGCACTGGTTGGGGAAAACAAAAAAGAGTTTCTTTCCTGTCTCATCCTCCAAGAAAGACAGAGTTGCTTGGTGTATTCAGATTTATGTGGTCCAACGAAGACAAGGACTTGCTCAGTTGGTAAAGCACCTCCACCTACGACCGTTCGGTCCTGGGTTCGAGTCACCAGGGAGGGGGAGTGTGGAAGCACTATAGATCCTCCTAATTTGGGAGGGGTAAAAAAAAAGAAGACAAGGACTTTGGGTGGTGCACTTTATTTTGCTTCCTTTATTGATGATTGCTCAAGGAAACTTTGGGTCAACATCTTGAAGACTAAAGACCAAGTGTTTGGTATCTTTAAGCAGTTTTAGGCTTTAGTTGAAAGAGAAACTGGAAAGAAGCTGA
Source organism: Nicotiana benthamiana (assembly GCA_034376525.1). Classification (NCBI taxonomy): domain Eukaryota; kingdom Viridiplantae; phylum Streptophyta; class Magnoliopsida; order Solanales; family Solanaceae; genus Nicotiana; species Nicotiana benthamiana. Next base: position 161,349,965 of record CM067339.1, read on the forward strand.
AGTGTATTCGTACTGATAATGGTGGTGAATATTGTGTACCGTTTGACGAATACTGCAAGCAACATGGTATCAGACACCAGAAGATTCCTCCTAAGACTCCTCAGTTTAATGGTCTAGCAGAAAGGATGAACAAGACCTTGATAGAAAGAGTCAGATGTTTGCTTTCTGAAGCAAAGTTGCCGAATTCCTTTTGGGGTGAGGCTTTGTTGACCTCTGCACATGTTATTAATCTATCCCCTACGGTTGCTTTGCAAAGTGATGTTCCAAATAGAGTTTGGTATGGCAAGGATGTTTCCTGTGACCACTTAAAAGTGTTTGGTTGCAAAGTTTTTGTACATGTGTCTAAAGATGAGAGGTCAAAATTAAATGCTAAGACAAGACAGTGCATCTTCATTGGTTACGGCCTTGATGAGCTTGGTTACAGGCTATATGATCCAATTGAGAAGAAGGTTGTGAGAAGCCGTGATGTTATCTTCGTGGAGGATCAAACCATTGAAGATATTAACAAAGCGGAGAAGCTAAAAACGCAATAGTTCTGAAGGTTTAGTTATTCTTTATCAAATTACTCATACAAATGCGGATGACATTGATGGGCTCAATGATGATGGTGATGCCCAGAACCATATTCCAAATCAACATATTGATGGTGATGGTGATAATACTAATGCTGATGAGGTAAATGCTCCTACTCACGAAGCTGTGGACGAGTCAAATATTCCACTCAGGAGGTCTTCGAGACCTTGTACTGCTTCCTCCCGCTATTCACCCAATGAGTATGTATTACTTACTGGGGGAGAACCTGAATGTTATGCGGAGGCCATAGAAAATGAGCACAAGTATCAATGGAGTGAAGCCATGCAACGTGAGATGAAATCTTTGCATGAGACCATACTTATGAGTTGGTGAAATTGCCTAAGGGCATGAGAGCTTTGAGAACAAGTGGGCGTTCAATGTTAAAGCTGAAGTTGAAACCCAGATACAAAGCTAGATTGGTTGTCAAGGGATTTGGTCAAAGGAAAGGTATTGACTTTGACGAAATATTTTCTCCTGTCGTAAAAATGTTCTCCATTCGGACGGTTCTTGGTTTGACTGTCAGTCTTGATTTGGAGATTGAGCAGATGGATGTGAGGACTGCTTTTCTTCATGGTGACTTAGAAGAGGAGATCTATATGGAACGATCTGAGGGCTTCAAGGTAAAAGGTAAAGAAAATCTTGTATGCAAACTTAAGAAGAGTCTATACGGATTGAAGCAAGCCCCCAGACAGTAGTATAAGAAGTTTGAGTCTGTTATGGGGGAGCAAGGCTACAAGAAGACTTCTTCATATCACTGTGTGTTTGTACAAAGATTTTTTGATGATGACTTTATCATCCCTTTGCTTTATGTGGATGATATGTTGATTGTGAGCAGAAATGCTTCCAAGATTGACGTGTTGAAGAAACAGTTGAATAAGTCTTTCAATGAAGGACTTGGGTCATGCTAAGCAGATTTTGGGCATGAGAATTACTCGTCCGAGAAACGAAAGGAAGCTTTACTTGCCACAGGAGAACTACATAGAATGTGTACTGGAGCGCTTCAATATGAAAAGTGCTAAGTTGGTCCACACACCCCTTCCTGGTTGATGGGTCCTACAACAATGGAGGAAAAAGAGAGAATGACCAAGATTCCTTATTCCTCTGTCGTCGGAAGTTTGATGTATGCAATGGTATGCGCTCGACCAGATATTGCTCATGCAGTCGGTGTTGTTAGCAGATTTCTCGAAAATCTAGGAAAAGAGAATTGGGAAGCTGTAAAGTGGATACTTAGGTATTTAAGAGGAAGCTCACATGAATACTTATGTTTTGGAGGAATACATCCAATTCTGAAGGGCTATGTGGATTCTAATATGATTGGTGACCTTGATAACAGGAAATCCACTACTGGATATTTGTTTACTTTTGAGGGGGAGCTATATCATGACAGTCGAGGTTGTAGAAGTGTGTCGCACTGTCTACAACTGAAGCGGAGAATATTGCCGCTACCGAAGCTGGCAAGGAGATGATATGGTTGGAACGGTCCCTTCAAGAGCTTGGATTGCGACAGATGGAGTATGTTGTCTATTGAGGCATTCAGAGTGCAATAGATCGGAGCAAAAACTCCATATTCCATGCGAGAGCAAAACACATCGACGTCAGATATCATTGGACTCGTGAACAAGTAGAGAACGAATCACTTCAAGTCAAAAAGATTCACACAAGTGAAAATCCTGTATGTTGACCATGGCGGTACGAAGAGACAAGTTTGATTTGAGATGATTTTCACCGATCATTACTTACTAAGTATCACTGCTTGCGTTCAACAGATTCGTCAAGTCTTGCGTGCCATGCGGAGGGCCGAGAACATGCGATCCGGGTTTTGTTTTGATCCTTATGATACTCCTATGAATATCTGCTAGTTTACATGTGTAACTCATATAAATTGCAAGTTACTAGCCTGAACAACAGGTTCTGTTTCACCTTATGAAAAGAAAGAAAAAGAATCCCCATCTCAATCATTTGATTGGGAAGTTTCCGAATGCAAAAAGATTATTATCTTCTTTATAGGTCATGACCTGTAAACCGTGATTGTTGAATTTTCAATCAACTTGCTGAGATGTGAAAAGTTGTAAAATTAAGTAGCTCTCATAAGCTTTGCTCCGTAAGCTTAAAGTAGAAATGTGGCCAGACTAGTTGCCTTGCCAGTAATGGATATCTAAAAGAAAAAGTAATTACCGATATTCTCTAATTTGTTATGAGTGAATTTTTTTATACCTGACTGCCAATTAGGTTATTTAGGCGAAAAATAATTCTAGTGTTTCTTTTTATGATGCTTGTAAGCCATGCTCCATAAGCTTTAGTAAAGAAATATCCTTATTGTTTTAAAATAAAAACCTTTAGCAAGAAAAATGTATGGCCGAATGAGGTAGCCAACTCTGTAGATAGGTAACTTTTTGGAATCCCCTGGTTTCTTTGTTTGTTTACTTCTTTATATTTTAACTTTCCTTAACGAAGATTTTGGTTCTGCCACTGCCATTAGGTGATTGGAGAAAAGTATTTCTCAGCATTTTTAGTAAGATGCAATATCTTTTTTTAACCTTTCCTTTAGTTGTAACTTTTCTTATCCCTCCTACCAAGATGTTTGTCTTTTATCCTTTCCATCACATCTAGAATTCATTAGTTCTTATGACTTATCTTGCTGATGACACTTTTTCTTAATAATGGTTTTCAAGGAAGTTTTATTGATAATCAGTACCAAGAGGGTACTTTCAATATTACAAAAATCTGCACCTGAATAGAATTGCAGAAAAAAAATGTAACAAGTCCATAAAAACTGTCATATTAGTAGCAAAACTCCCTTCAACAACAATAAACCCAGTGTAATTCTACAAGTGCGATTTGGGGAGGGTAACGTGTACGCAGATCTTACCCCTACCTTGTGGAGGTAGAGAGGGTGTTTCCGATTGACCCTCGGCTCAAGGAACAGTAAAAATAAAGCAACAAACAATAGACATAACAAGATAACAGGGTAATGGAAGCAAATGACACAACATGTAACAATGAAGAACCAGGAATAAAAAATACAAGAATAATACTAGTACTCCTTGTAAGCCTAGGAGAAACTCACGACTGCCTGTTAACTTTCAACCCTAATTCTACCTCAACACCTTCGCATCAAGGGTCATGTCCTCAGTCAGCTGAAGCAGTGACATGCCTTACCTAATCATCTCTCTCCATTACTTCTTTGGCCTACCCCTATTCCTTCTCAAACCCGCCATGGTCAACCTCACACTTTCTAACTGGGGCATTTATGTCTCTCCTTTTCATATGCCCGAACCATATCAGTCTCGCTTCCCGCAGCTTGTCCTCCGCATAGGCCACTCTTACATTGTTCCTAATAACTTTGTTCCTAATCTTTGTTGGCATGCCCACACATCCATCTCAACATCCTTATTTCCTTTCTTGCCAAAAAAAAATAAGTTTTGAATACATTTAAACTTTACAATAGAAACAAGTTCCTTCTTTCCTTCGAAGCATCTTTCGTTCCTTTCCGGCCATAGTCCAAGCGATATATAACGGAACGTCCAAATTTCCATCATCTCTTTTCAATTCTCTATGTTTGCTAAATATTAAGCAGCTCTTTGGAGCTTTATGGCATAACATAATGAAATCCGAAACATTCAGGAACAGTGACCAGACTGTCTTGATATATTGCAAGAAGCATTAGGTGGCTCATTGATCCGTCTGAAAATTCACACAGAAAGCATCTGCAACAAAGGATAATTCATGTGTCGAACAAGCACCATGTGCAGCTATACACCCAAAACACGCAACTGAGTGGATATGAAGGTTTCAAATCTTGATTCGTTGTTAGCAGGAAGCTCACTTAATCTAGACTTATTTCCTCATTACACAGAAACACCTATAGGCAAAGTCTGCAACTCTTTTGCAGAATGCACAGTGCATGTTGCTTAATACTGGATGGAACAGCTTCTTTAAGCGGACACCTTTTTGTTTAGGGCTGAGTTACTTTTCTGGAGAAGGGAATTAATTGGATCCTTTTGTAGACAGTAGACACCAAAAACACAATTTTCTCGTTAATTTTTATGTTTCTTTTCCACAGGATTATATGATGTTTGATCCATTTGTCAACGGCATTGCGGAGTTGCACGATAGGCATGGAGACATGAGGCTCGACGTTGATAACATGTCTTATGAGGTAAACATGGGTTGGGTTTTACTGTCACTAAGTTTCGCAATAGATTTCTCACTGATTATATCATTTATTAGGAATTATTGGCGTTGGAAAAACGTATAGGGAATGTGAACACCGGATTGAGTGAAGAAACCATTTTGGGCCATATGAAACAGCGGAAGCATGAGCCTGTATATGGAGGGACATCTTCAAACTTGGAGCCTTGCTGTATATGTCGGGTAATAATCTTTTCTGATCATTTTACACGATAATTAGTTTCTATTCTGATCATTTTACACGATAATTGGTTTCTATTACACGAGAACAATTGTTGCAGAAAACAATTTTGAGAATTGTTGCATAAACATTGCCGTCTTTCTTGTATGATCATCAGGAGGAATACATAACTGGAGATGAGATGGGCATATTGGATTGTGGGCATGAATTTCATTGTGGTTGCATAAAGCAATGGTTAATGCTGAAGAATCTGTTTCCTATATGTAAGATGACAGCATTAGATGCTTGAAATCCAACCAAACAAAGCTATTTTTCCTCTTCTGATTCCCTCTTCTCCACCCCAACAACGAATTCCTGGAAAAGGGGTGTGGGGTGGGTGGTTTTTGGGGGGGAGAGGGAGGGGTTTTACATCTTAATTCTACATACTTTAGCACCTGAAACTGTTCATATTGTTCATGAGTGATTACATGGGTTCAGCCGTTCAGGAACTGAAGAATGTGTTAGTGAGGAGACCTTTATGAGTCTTATTATTTAAAACGCATAGGAAATCCATTTTCTTTAAAAGTCTTTTTGATACAAATCTTCTTGAGACATTTGGTTCGAATAATACTACATTATACCTTTAAGCGAACAATTTTTGTGTTTTTTGTGGTATTTTTGCCCATTCCTTTGTTTTGTTGCATGGATGCTAAAAGTGAGAGATATTAGGAGTTTCAATAAATTAACTTCCAACAATTGAGCTGTAAATGTTCTATATATCATGATTCTGATGTTGCTAATAAGGTTCTTCCTTTCCAACATAATTATGGGTGGTGGGGGTCGTGAGGTCCATTAATTTTTAGGGAACATAACATATAGTGTTTAGCCTATGGTTGGCTTACAGAATATGTGTCTTAAGTTCGTATTTTTGGTTTGACTTCAGTTGCATTTTTATCAACGTCAGATAGTCAAAACTAGCAAGAGAAAGATTACAGGAGTCTGCTCCAGATTAAAGGTTTGAACTGTAATTCGCAACTTTAATAGTATGTATTACAGCTTTCGTGCTAAACTTACTAGTATTTGGTTTTAAAAGGTTATAATTCTACAAAATAACAAAAAATGAGCTTCTTGAATTAGTCCTTTCGTTCCACTTAGGTGTAAATTACTCTAGCTGAGATTTCTTTAAAAACACTAAAATGTCCAAACTAAGTTACCTCTGCCTTTCAAAAAAGTCCCCTGGTTATATAAAACGCAACTATCTCATTTTGGTGCACTTCTTTCTGACGTTCGCGAGTTGAGGCTCTGTTAGCAATTTGCTAAGTTGACGTGTAGGATTACGTGAATTGCCGGCATTTTCTAGAGAAATTTTCAGAAATGATTATTATTTAATGGTATTAACTTGCTATAGCTACTATTTACTTAATTACTTCCTATAGATATGTTTTTACTTGTTATAGAGTGTATTTGATGTATGCAAGCTATTGTATTAATGAATACAGTAGCAAAATTCGGTAAAAAGCGAGGAAATCCAGCTAAACATAGACTGTATTTATATGTATTCGCGAGCTGTATTCATGAATATAGTAACCGAAATTTGCGGAAAAAGATCTTCATCTGTTTAAAACAGTAAGTGAATCAATTAACACGATAGACTCCTAATATAATTCAACAAACTCAATTATAACACGCAAAATTTGTACTTTTCAGTTATAGAAAAGATTCTCAGCTGAAAAACACCCCAAAAACAAAGCAATCTTCAGAGACTCAATCAATACTTTCTTTTTTTTAGTGGTATCTTTACCAAAATATCTTTTAGTGGTATCTTTACAAATAAATTTATATATTAAAATTAGATAATTACATTGAATACAATTAAATACATACAATACATTGAATACGTGAAGTATTGCAAGTCATTTATTGTGCAAAACATATGAATACATACTATAAGATATATTTGAATACATAAATTATATTAATTAAAAAATATATGAATAAATACATACATATATACATACATACATATATATATATATATATATATATATATATATATATATATATATATATATATATATATATATGTATATATATATATATATGTATATATATATATATATGTATATATATATATATGTATATATATATATATATGTATATATATATATATATGTATATATATATATATATCTGAATACGTAAATTATATTAATTAAAAAATATATAAATACATTATACAATACATTGAATACATATTGCTGAATATATACTGTTGGACAAAATAGTGAAACAAATTGAAGCTTTGAAATTATATAATTAACCTTGAATACTGTTAAATACAGTAAATATATTAAAATAATAGAAAGAACTAAAGACAATGAATACATAAAATATATGGATATAACGAGATACATTGAATATAATGAAAGTAAAGTATCTTTTCCCTTAACCCTTAAATCATCATCCATAAGTTTCAATACATACGGAGCAGGAGGAGGCGATAGACTGACAGAAAACGGAGTCGAACCCTTAGCCGGGGTTTCTTTGCCAGACTTTTCTCTGCCATTTCAAGCTCGGTGCGTAGCTTCTCCATGTTGCCTTCAATGCGGCCCGGAAGACGGTGGCGCGTGAAGCTCACTCCACCTATGTGATGGGGTCCAGCCCCTTAAAATAATGAATAAACTTTCTTCCTTGTCTTTCTTCATTTGTCAAGAAATGGGTGCTGCAGCCCATGTTTTTTGACTTACCTTTTTGTTGTCTTCTGCACTTGTCAATTTTGGCAAGCTCGAAGAGGAAAAATTGTCAAATATGGTTGGCAGTTTTGCACTATAAAATGAGAGCTTCGGCTCTCATTTTGATACACCAACAGAAAGAGAGAAAAAGAGTAAGGTTTCACAGACAAGGTATAAGAAAATAGTCTGTGAGGAAAATAGAGAGTGAGCGATATTGTAGTGAGGTGGAATATCAAAAGAGAGTTATTTCTTTTGAGTGTTGTAGTGGTCTTTGGAGTATTTTACTCGGACCTACAAAGTGTAAAAATTCCTCACTATAGTGATATCAGTTGCTCCTCTCAGGGCCGTGGTTTTTTCCATTATTCAGAAGGATTTTCCACGTAAAAATCTTGGTGTCATTGTTACTTATTCTTGTTAATTACCGTATCTCGGCGCTACATTTTACTACCGTGAATATTATTTTGGTAGGGGTTTATTTCCAACAATTGGTATTAGAGCACAGGTTCTGCTCGTTCACTAAAATACTATTCACTGTCGGTAGTACTATACTCGGCGAAAAATAAAAATATCCGAAGTAAAGTACGAGGTAGCTAAATTCAACGGAGATAACGGTTTCTCAACATGGAAAAGAAGGATGAGGGATCTGCTCATCCAACAAGGATTACACAAGGTACTAGTTGCTGATGCCAAAAAGCTTGATACCATGAAAGCTGAGGATTTGGCTGACTTGGATGAAAGAGCTGCTAGTGCAATCAGGTTGCACTTATGGGATGATGTGGTAAATAACATCATTGATGAAGACACTGCACGTGGAATTTTGACAAGGTTGGAAAGCCTATACATGTCCAAAACGCTGACAAATAAATTGTACCTGAAGAAACAGTTATACGCCCTACACATGGGTGAAGGTATGAATTTTTTGTCGCATTTAAATGTATTTAACGGACTAATCACACAGCTTGCCAACCTCGGAGTAAAAATCGAGGAGGAAGATAAAGTCATCTTGCTATTAAACTCGTTGCCATCTTTGTACGATAATTTGGCAACAACCATCCTGCACGGTAAGACTACTATTGAGTTGAAAGATGTCATATCGGCTCTTTTACTCAATGAAAAAATGAGAAAGAAGCCTGAAAATCAAGGACATGCTCTTATCACAGAAGGTAGAGGCAGGAGTTATCAAAGGTGTTTGAGCAACTATGGTAGATCCGGAGCTCGTGGAAAGTCAAAAAATCGATCCAAATCAAAAGCCAGAAATTGCTACAATTGTGATCAACCAGGTTACTTCAAAAGAGATTGCCCAAATTCAAGGAAGGGCAAAGGTGAAATTGGTGTCCAGAAGAATGACGACAACACATCTGCCATGGTGCAAAACAATGACAATGTTGTCCTCTTTACAAATGAGGAAGAGGAATGCATGCACTTGTCAGGTCCAGAGTCGGAATGGGTGGTTGACACAGCGGCATCTTACCATGCCACACCGGTAAGAGATCTTTTTTGTAGATATGTAGCAGGTGATTTCGGCACCGTGAGAATGGGTAACACGAGTTACTCAAAGATTGCGGGGATTGGTGACATTTGTATCAAGACAAATGTCGTATGCACATTGGTTCTAAGGATGTGAGACATGTACCTGATTTGCGGATGAACTTGATCTCGGGAATTGCTTTGGACCGAGATGTATACGAGAACTATTTTGCAAATCAAAAGTGGAGACTCACCAAGGGATCAGTGGTGATTGCAAAGGGAGTTGATCATGGCACGTTGTACAGGACAAATGCAGAAATATGCCAAGGAGAATTGAATACGGCACAGGATGAGATTTCTGCAGATTTGTGGCATAAAAGAATGGGTCATATGAGCGAGAAGGGATTACAAATTCTTGCCAAGAAATCACTTATTTCGTATGCCAAAGGTACAACAATAAAACCATGTGACTACTGTTTATTTGGTAAGCAACACAGAGTTTCATTTCAGACATCGTCTGAAAGAAAATTGAATATACTTAATTTAGTATATTCTGATGTTTGTGGCCCAATGGAAATTGAATCAATGGGTGGTAGCAAATATTTTGTTACTTTTATTTATGATGCTTCACGAAAATTGTGGGTTTATATTTTGAAAACCAAAGATCAGGAGTTTCAAGTTTTCCAGAAGTTTCATGCTCTAGTAGAAAGGGAGACAGGTCAAAAGCTAAAGCGTCTCCGAAGTGACAATGGAGGTGAGTACACTTCAAGGGAATTTGAAGAGTATTGTTCAAGTCATGGGATCAGACATGAAAAGACAGTTCCTGGAACCCCACAGCACATTGGTGTAGCAGAGAGGATGAACCGCACTATTGTGGAGAAGGTGAGAAGCATGCTCAGAATGGCTAAACTACCTTAAGTCATTCTGGGGTGAATCAGTTCAAATAACTTGTTACCTGATCAATAGGAGTCCATCAGTTCCATTGGCGTTTGACATCCCAGAGAGAGTTTGGACCAATAAGGAGGTGTCCTACTCGCATTTGAAGGTGTTCGGTTGCAGAGCTTTTGCACATGTACCGAAAGAGCAGAGAATAAAGCTGGATGATAAATCTGTTCCCTGCATATTTATCGGATACGGAGATGAAGAGTTCGGGTACAGATTGTGGGATCCCGTAAAGAAGAAGGTCATGAGAAGTAGAGATGTATCTTCCGAGAAAGTGAAGTTGGAATTGCTGCTGATATGTCAGAAAAGGCGAAGAATGATATAATTCCTCACCTTGTTACTATTCCTTCTACTTCTAACAATCCCATAAGTGCAGAAAGTATGACCGACGAGGTTGCCAAGAAGGGGGAGCAACCTGGTGAGGTTATTGAGCAAGGGGAGCAACTTGATGAAGGTGTCGAGGAAGTGGAGCACCCACTCAGGAAGAAGAATAACCTCAACTTCCGAGAAGATCGGAGAGGCCAAGGGTAGAGTCATGCAGGTACCCTTCCACAGAGTATGTCCTCATCAGTGATGAGAGGGAGCCAGAAAGTCTTATGGAGGTGCTGTCCCATTCAGAAAATAACCAGTGGATGAAAGCCATGCAAGAAGAGATGGAATCTCTACAGAAAAATGGCACGTACAAGATGGTTGAACTTCCAAAGGGTAAAAGACCACTCAAATGCAAATGGGTCTTTAAACTCAAGAAAGATGAAAATGGCAAGCTGGTCAGATACAAAGCTCAATTGGTGGTTAAAGGCTTCGAACAGAAGAAAGGTATTGATTTTGATGAAATTTTCTCACCTGTAGTCAAAATGACTTCTATTCGAACAATTTTGAGCTTAGCAGCTAGCCTAGATCTTGAAGTGGAGCAGTTGGATGTAAAAACTGCATTTCTTCATGGAGATTTGAAAGAAGAGATTTATATGGAGCAGCCCGAATGATCTGAAGTAGCTGGAAAGAAACACATGGTGTGCAAATTGAATAAGAGTGGTTATGGATTAAAGCAGGCACCAAGGCAGTTGTACATGAAGTTTGACTCATTCATGAAAAGTCAAAATATATAAAGACCTATTCTGATCCATGTGTATACTTCAAAAGATTTTCTGAAAGTAATTTTATTATATTGTTGTTGTATGTGGATGACATGTTAATTGTAGGAAAAGACAAGGGGTTGATAGCAAAGTAGTACGGAGATCTGTCCAAGTCATTTGATATGAAGGACTTGGGCCCAGCACAACAAATTCTATGGATGAAGATAGTTCGAGAGAGAACAAGTAGAAAGTTGTGGCTATCTCAGGAGAAGTACATTGAACGTGTACTAGAACGCTTCAACATGAAGAATGCTAATCCAGTCAGCACACCTCTTGCTAGTCATCTAAAATTGAGCAAAAAGATGTGTCCTACAACAGAGGAGGAGAAAGGGAACATGGCTAGAGTTCCTTATTCTTCAGCAGTCGGACGCTTGATGTACGCAATGGTATGTACTAGACCTGATATTGCTCACGCAGTTGGTGTTGTCAGCAGGTTTCTTGAAAATCCTGGAAAGGAACATTGGGAAGCAGTCAAGTGGATACTCAGGTACTTGAGAGGCACCACGGGAGATTGCTTATGCTTTGGAGTATCAGATCCAATCTTGAAGGGCTATACGAATGCTGATATGGCATGAGACATTGACAATAGAAAATCCACTACTGGATATTTGTTTACATTTTCAGGGGGAGCTATATCATGGCAGTCGAGGTTGCAGAAGTGTGTCGCACTCTCTACAACTAAAGCAAAGTACATTGCCGCTACAGAAACTGGCAAGGAGATGATATGGATCAAACGCTTCCTTCAAGAGCTTGGATTGCACCAAAAGGAGTATATCGTCTATTGTGATAGTCAAAGTGCAATAGACCTTAGCAGGAACTCTATGTACCATGCAAGGACCAAACACATAGATGTGAGATATCACTGGATTCGTGAGAAAGTGACGGACGAATCTTTACAGGTCAAAAAGATTCACACAAGCGAAAATCCTGCAGATATGCTGACCAAGGTGGTACCAAGGAGCAAGTTCGAGCTATGCAAAGAATTTGTCGGCATGCATTCAAACTAGAAGACTGTGTTATCCCCTCTAGATAAATGAGACTGGAGGGGGAGATTGATGGGGTCCAGCCCCTTAAATTAAGGAAGAAATTTTCTTCCTTGTCTTTCTTCATTTGCTAAGAAATGGGTGCTGCAGCCCATGTTTTTTGACTTACCTTTTTGTTGTCTTCTGCACTTATCAATTTTGGCAAGCTTGCAGAGGAAAAATTGTCAAATATGGTTGGCAGTTTTTGCACTATAAAATGGGAGCTTCGATTCTCATTTTGATACACCAACAGAAAGAGAGAAAAAGAGTAAGGTTTCACAGACAGGGTATAAGAAAATAGTCTGTGAGGAAAATAGAGAGTGAACGATATTGTAGTGAAGTGGAATATTAAAAGAGGGTTATTTCTTTTGAGTGTTGTAGTGGTATCTGGAGTATTTTACTCGGACCTACAAAGTGTCCTTACTATAGTGATATCAGTTGCTCCTCTCAAGGCCGTGGTTTAATCCATTATTCAGAAGGATTTTTCACGTAAAAATCTTGGTGTCATTGTTACTTTTTTATTCTTGTTAATTACCGTATCTCAGTACTACATTATTATTTCGCTTTTATTACCGCGAATATTATTTTGGTATGGGGTTTATTCCAAACACCATGGACTAGTGGGCTTCCTCTGCTCTTGACACTAATGGATCAATAATAGAGACTGGCGGATTCACTCGCTCTTCGTTGGGCTTGCAAAACCGTGCCCTAGGGAGACCGCTACCACAGAATTTTGCTAATATGAGGGCTTCTATCATGCTTCAGAATGAAAATCAAAATGCATATTTAAAAAATAGAAAATTGTGATTGTATTCCTGGAAAAAATACTAACGTTGAGAGAGATTGTGGAGAGATCTGGTTTTGAAGTTGTATACTATTTGGTAGTCTTACTAGAGAGAACAGAAAGTACGGCAGAGAAAAATATTACCTAGAGTATAATGGCTAAAAGTAGGACTAGACCATACATGCATATTTTGTTATAAAACATAAAAAGTAGCTATAGAAAATAATGTTATAAGTGAATATCTATTTATAATAAATAAGAGGTAAAATTTTTCTATAGAAGGTAAATTTTTTTATTTTCAATACCTTATTCTTATGGGAGTACAACAAGAACAACCCAATATAATCTTACTTAGTGGGGTCTGGGGACGGTAATATATATGTATACCTTACCCCTATCATAGGGTAGAGAGACTACTTCCAAATAGACCTTCGACTTCTTTCCTTCAAAAACTTTCTACCTTACTTTTAGGGAGACTCGAACTTACAATTTTTTTATTGGAAGTGAAAATTACTTACATCATAATAACCCCTTCTTATGGGAGTGTATTACAAAAATATGTAGTAATAAAAAACATAGCATTTCAAATAAGGTTTGAATACTAAATTTAGAACAGAAATCGGATAGAACAAGGAGGCCGGCAATAAAAGAAGAGAAAGAAATACTGGAAAAGCGACATTGTATAGTCGAGGTAAAAATAATAACCGAAAAATATATATAAATTATATATTTTATGTATATATATATATATATATATATATTCTATTTGTTATATATAAAAACTATATAAATTTTATATATATTTCGACTACTAAATATAAATAATTTTTTTCGCTAATTAAAAGTAATAATATCCTTATAATCTGTTTGGCATAGTGTCACTTTAAAATTTTGACACATAAGATATATAGAGATAAAATACCAACAGTGCTCTTGTGCCAAATACTTTGGCTTTTTATTAGTGGGAGTTAACAAATAATGGAAATATAAAAGTAAAGTAGTCTCTAAACATAGAAACGTCAGTTTTTTCTGAAAAAGAATAAAACATTATTGCCAAATAAATTAGGCTGATAGAAGTATTACCTTACGACAATAATAATAAGTTAATATAATCTCATTTAGTAGGGCCTAGAAAAAGTACGGGGTTTAAAAAAGATAATATTAATGCAGATTTTATTTTTAACCTGAGTAGAGAGGCTGTTTTTAAATATACCCTTGATATCTTTTCTTACAAAAACTTTTCACCTTATTTTTTGAGAGACTCAAACTCACAATTTCTTGATTAAAAGTGAAAGTTATTTGTCATCGGAGCAATTCCTCTTATCTGAAAAATATAAAATTCTCATATACATATACAGCTTGCATACGAGTATAAAAAGGAAAGGAAAAAGTGTGAAAATATTGGGTGTCTAAGTATTTTTCGAGGGGCAATCTGGCAAAGAGAAAAGAGCCAAAAACCGCTAAGAGACATAAAGTCATCATTACAATTTATAGAAAACGCAAGCATACCGAGTTTCTTTTTTCTTTTTTTGCCCCATGTCCGCTTTGAAATTCTATTACTCCATCCGTCTCAAATTATGTATTACAATATTTAAAAATAATTACTATTAAATAATTTACTATTTTAAAACTTCAAAATATAATTAAAATACACTTATTTATTAAATAAAAATTATATTATAAGATATAAATAAAAATAAAATAATTAAAAAATTATTTAATTAATATATTGTTAAGAAACGTTTAAAAAAGTAGGACAGATAATTTGACATGAAATAAATAATACAGAGTCGTGGTGGTGTGGTGTGGCCATAAAATACACAAAAATCAACAATTGGAAACGCCTCAACCCCGATCTCCGCAAACTCTCTTTACGTCACGCCACAGACAACTATTCCTCCTATCTTCCCCTCCTCACATACTAAATTTAGTACTATACGATTTTGCGTATAAATTTAATTTATGTATTGTAACAGTGAGATTATAAATGTATTAAAATAGATAGATGAAATGATAATTTATTAAAATTCTGAAAAATGATTTTAATAATGTATGGTAATTAGACTAAATCAAACTTTTGAAAGCATATAGAAATTAAAAGAAAAATAGTGTGTTGTACTTATATTGAGACTTCGACTAATTCAGATTCTTGTCGCATAAAATAACGTAAGATTGTTAAATAAAAGAAGCGAATCCTAAATTTGAAGTTTATTTTAATGACCTCAAGTTAATAATTGATTCACAGTCAAATACTTATGAATATACTTAATGAATTTCTTAAATTATCTACAAAAAGGTTGGATGAAACTATTTATATCCATTAGCCGTAAAAGTGCATCAAATTTATATATATTTTGTGTATATATATATATATACAAAATATATATTTTTCTGATATTATTTTAAGAGGGACTATATAATATATTTTTTCTGCAAAAGTAATTCCGGTTCATATGAACAGGTTACTTACATGGTAGATCCGATCCGCCCATGTAAAAGACAAATGTAGCAATTGAATCATTGCCGTAATATGTAACGCTCGTGGTTTGTGTTGATAATGATGAAATAGTTAGTATTAGTCACAAGATAAGAACAGATTAAACTCAGACAAGCCTTACACATTATGCTCCTTCCTGTCAAAAAACTGCTTTCACATTATGCTCCTCTCTGTCAAAAAAATAAAAAACAGCAAGAGAAGAGCTGTCAATTAATCTGCTAATTAACAATGGTTAAGTCATTAGAGGCATGTAACATCCTCGCTAGAAGATTAAATATAATGATTTCTTTTTTGTTTAAAGAAAATGAATATTGCATGATAAAAAGTTTAATTCACGGGAAAAAAACACATTATGTATTGTTATTAGATAAATATGCTCACTTTTAATTTTGAAACAATAATAAAACACTAGTCTCAAATGAGCCGAGGTTGGTCATATGAATCATTACTTACCACGTTTTTCCCTCTAAATCAGGGGTGAAGCTACGTTGTCCGTAGGATGGTCAAGTATCGAAAAATTATATTGCGTGTATAAATAAAATATTAGATTTTGGAGGTCTAAAATATATATTGAACACCTTTAGTCACGGAATTTCTTTTACTTCTTTTAAAGTTGAAT
The DNA here is from genome assembly GCA_034376525.1 of Nicotiana benthamiana. Classification (NCBI taxonomy): domain Eukaryota; kingdom Viridiplantae; phylum Streptophyta; class Magnoliopsida; order Solanales; family Solanaceae; genus Nicotiana; species Nicotiana benthamiana. The sequence goes on from CM067339.1 coordinate 161,366,085, forward strand.
ACCCTTGCAAATAATTTTGACTGTGCTTGCACCACTTTAAACTCAAATCAAAATACAAATCTTATTTCAAAAAGAAAATTTGGATAGATGAGATATAGATAACAAAGTCTTGATTTGGTTGTAATCTAGTATTGGAAATTAGACTAATTAATCAATAGATTGAGATGTGAATGAGATCATCAGGGGCCCCTATCGAGTGAGAAACAAAATTTGTGTACAAAAGTGCTTTAGCTACCGTTTTTTGTTTTGAAGCCAGTAACGGCATTTTGGCTTATGATTGTATTTTGGTTTGTTCTCTTTCCCAGCGAATCATCCCTTGTATATCTCTACTATCTTTTCTCACCCTTCACCACTTCTCTTCCTATTCAATATTCATCCTCCTCAATCCCCCCAAAACCCCTTATCTTCATATAGAGTATACATATACGTAATTTAGTATACACTATCAGATCATTTAAAAAATGAATGAAGAAAGTGGCCGTGATTGTTTGATATGGGAAAATCAAGGGTGGTCAATTTTAAACTCGAATAACTTAGATGGGAGTGAAGAGAAGTTTGCGGGTGACAAGTTGTCTGATCCAAATAGGTCAAATACTAGTCATGATCAATCGCGAACAGCCGCTAAGGAGACCAAAGCGGCTGCCCGCGGCAGAAAAAGAACGGCGAGTGGCCGCAAAGAAAGTGATGAAGCAAAATGTGGTGGTATTGGAGGTGGTGAAGGAGAATCAGATCATGAGATACACATATGGACAGAGAGAGAAAGGAGAAAGAAGATGAGGAATATGTTCTCTAATCTTCATGCTTTGCTTCCTCAACTTCCTCCTAAGGTAAATATTTTGTTTATTCAAATGACAAATGGTTATCTTTTGTCCAAAATCTATATACCAAGTAAAGGAAACTGAATGGAATTCATAAATATTTCAAACTTATTTCCTTATAATTTTTTTTGGCCACACCGACCCCTATTAATTCTTATCCCCCTACTTAATAATTTTGAAAAGTGAAAAAATTAAAGCACGTTTAGAGAAAAAGCTTGCGACAAAAAAAAAACTTCCACACACAAAAAGAAAAAGAAACTGGTTTTTTGTTTGGTTTGCTATGGCAATTGCTTATCACTAACAGTATGTGATGTTCCAACCTATCTATATTGAGTAATTCTAAGGAAAATATTTGAAGGAACCTTACCTAAGGAGACATGATTCTATGCGAAAATGTTACTTGATTTCCTTTTTATTGTATATATTACATAGTACAAAAACGTTTCATTAATGTCTGAAACAGTTCAGACAAGGTGATGTATAAATTTCCCTTATTATATGTATCTATATATGTTTAAATGGAATAATCAATTACATGCACTTGGTTTTCCCACAAAATAGAAGAAAAAAACAATAGAGAATTTCCGGGGTTTTCGCCTGTCTTATATAAGATGCCTCATACCAATTTTTCTTAATAAACACTATTCATATAAAGAATATTTAAATTATTTATGTATTTTAATCTGCCTTATTTTTTTGGGGTTATTTATAAGTACCACTTTAGAGTTTAACTTAAAACTATAAGACAATGCAAAAAAATTATACTACCATGGCATTTAAAAACCTATTACATGTTACTCACAAAATATGGTTAATGACCCGTAAGAAAAAAATTTCTTTACACTGTCAGTGTATAAAAGTCAAACTCGCGTTTATATTTGCAGGCGGACAAGTCCACCATTGTTGATGAAGCAGTGAACTACATCAAAACACTACAGAATACTCTTCAGAAACTTCAAAACCAGAAGTTAGAAAAGCTTCATTGCTTAACAGCTACAATGAATAGTAATGATCTTTCGATAATTACTTCACAGAAATTACTAGAGAGTAATAACAGGGAGATATTTTTGGCTGATCAAGGATCTACTAGTAACTCAACTGCTATTACACCAACCAATAATAATAATAATAATAATACAACTCCATTTTTGAATATTCCAACAGTATTTCAAACATGGACTTCTCCAAATGTGATACTAAATGTTTGTGGAGAAGAAGCTCATATTAGTATTTGTTGTCTCAAGAAACCAGGAATTTTAAGTGGTATTTGTTTTGTTTTGGAGAAATATAAGATAGAGATGATATCTGCACAAGTTTCATCAGATCATTATAGATGCTTGTACATGATTCAAGCCCATGTAAGTATACATTCTCCTTCCTCTATATATCTCCTTTCTTCTTCTTTTTTTACTCAAGAAAATAACAAACAAACAGTATAAGTTAGATTTATGCTTCAAAAGCATGTTGGTGTTTACTAATTAATCCGCTTAATTATTGGTATTGATTTGTGATATGGTTAGGTTGGTCGTTCTAAAGATTGTGTGAATTAGGTTTTCTAGTTATTAGAAGAAGAAATTACAAGTTTGGAGCATCCCAAATCTAAATAAGGAGCAGCTATTTGAGTCATTATATATCATAGCATGCTAATCAATCATCATTAATGTCAGGGAAATGTGAGACACACAAATAAAGACACTAGTTTTTATTACATAGTTCGTCGAGTCCAAATTTATTTATTTTGGCAAATTAAATTTGTCTCAAAATCTTTAAAGCTTTAGAAAAACAAGAAGTATTTAACAGTTTTCTTTTTTCAAATTGATCACCTTTTCTTTTTACGACGTAATCCACAAGATTTTTGATTTTTCAACATGTTGAATTGAATATTCATAGGCAACAGGTGGAAGTACATTGAATCAATTCTCGGAAGCATTGCCATTATTGAGAGTGGAAGACATATACAAAGAAGCAGCAGGAGAGATAATGTTGTGGGCAACTTCCAAATGATACAGCTATCTACCCAAATTCACAAAAAAGTTATAATTTTGTGAGTTTTTTAAAAGACAACAGTGGAATTTGGTCAATTTTCTTCCAAAGATATTATAAGGAAATTCTTGGTTTCACTTTTCAGCAGTGGCAGCTATAAGAAGAATATAGCGAGGTTTTATTTTATGTATATGCTCCGCTTTTATTTATTTTAATTATCTAAGTTTCCCTTCAGAAATTAAAATGAAAAAATTTGCAAGCTTAGAATTATTAGAATATAATTGTGTGTATCTTTTTATTATTGGTAGAATATTCTCTCATTATTGTACAATCCTATAGTTGGTAGGATTTGATTTGCTTCATTATTGTACAGTCCTATAGTTGGTAGGATTGGATACCTCTGTACTCTATATATACTTTTGTGAGCAATACGAGAAAATGTACTTCTCCCAAAACTCTCTGCGTGGTATCATACGCAAGTGGCTTATCGCCAAAGAAACCCTAATTCTACCCTACCCGCGCCGCCGCCGCTGACGCTGCTCTTCTCGGCAGCCAGTCGCCGCCGCCGCCGCCACTGCACTAATCGGCAGCCTGCTCTCTCTCGACGTCGATCAGCGCTTCCTCTCCTTTGCCTTGCGCTTCATGGCCTCTACGACGTCAAACGAGCTTCTCCAGCCAATTGCCATCAATGCATCGGCTCAGATCCCACTCAAATTGGATTCCACTAATTACCTGGAGTGGAAATTCCAATTTCGAACCCTTCTTACGGGTTACGACCTCCTCGGCTTCTTGGACGGATCGAAGTCGTGCCCACCAGCCACCATCGTCGGCAAGGAGGTGACTTCCCCCAATCCAGCATATCCTTACTGGATTCGCCAGGACAATCTTATTCTCAGTGCCATCATCTCGTCGATCACACCGACGATCATCTCCTTTATTGCCGCTGCGGAAACCTCTAAAGAGGCCTGGGACATCCTCGCGCGCACATACGACACTGCTTCTCGTGGTCGTATCATGGCTCTTAAACAACAGCTCCATAATCTGGTAAAAGGTTCTAAATCGTTTACTGATTTTATGCACGGTATTCGCGTGATTATGGATGAATTGTCTCTCCTGGGTGTTACTGGTTATTCTGAGGATCTTATCATTAAGATTCTAAATGGTCTTGATGATCCGTATATGGAACTCTCTCATGCCATCCAAGCCCGTGAATCTCCTATCTCTTTTGCTGAATTACATGACAAGCTGTTAAGCATGGAGGCTCAGATTACTGCTTGTGTGCCGGCCATCTCCGCCGCATTTGATTTGGCTCCGTCGGCTGCCTTCGTCGCCGGACAGCAGTCAGGCCATCACCGCTTCGGCAGCCGCGGGCGCGGCCGTAGCAGTCGCGGTTCAGCCTCCTATCGTGGTGGTTACCCAGCAATGGCCAATCTCGCGGGTACAATGGGAAGTGCCAGCTCTGCAGTGAATTTGGCCACTCCGCGCGCCGCTGTCCGTCCTATCCCATCTCCGGCGCCAATCAGCCCCCTTAGGGTGGACCACTGCCGCGGCCAGCTTATGCTTCGCCACCTTATCCAACTGCTCACACATCCCATCACTCTCCGACGATTCCCTCTGCATCCGATTGGATCCTGGACTCTGGTGCCTCCCATCACATCACCTCTGATCTTGCCAACATGTCTCTTCACAGTCCTTACACTGGTTTCGACAATGTGGTTATTGGTAATGGTAAAAGTTTGACAATTACACACACTGGACAACTTAACAGTTATTCCTCTCTTTTATTACCTGGTACTCTCTGTGTTCCACATATGCGTAAAAGTTTGATCTCTGTTGCCCAATTATGTCGTCATAATAATGTTAATGTTATTCTTTCTGATACTGCTTATCAGGAGAAGGATCGTCGCACGTGGGCAACACTCGTTCGCGGCCCGCTTAGGGGCAACACCTACTACTGGCCGGCGGCTCCCAGTCTCTCGTCCGCCCTCACGGCACAAAAGCTCGTGCTTCATTGTGGCATTCTCGGTTTGGTCACCCGTCCGCTAAAATCCTGCGTCATTTAGTGCCTTCTAGCAGTATAGCGTCCAGTAATGTGTCTTATCTTGCTTGTGTCTCTTGCAAGCTTCATAAGTGTCATAAGTTACCTTTTTCTGAGTCAAGTTTATCTTCTACTGCTCCGCTGGAGCTTATTTTCTCCGATGTATGGACCTCTCCAATTATTTTAATTGAAGGATTTAAAAATTATTTCATCTTTGTTGATCATTTTTCCAAGTATGTTTGGTTTTTTCCTTTACGCTGTAAATATGATGTCTTACAAACCTTCCCCATTTTTAAATCCATTGTAGAAAAATATTTCTCTGCTTAAATCATTACTCTGTATACTGACAATGGGGGTGAATTCCTCGCTTTACGCTCTTTTCTTGCCTCCAATGGCATCTCACATCTCACTTCACCTCCTCATACACCTCAGCACAATGGCTATGCTGAACGCCGTCACCGTCATATTGTCGATACTGGTCTCACTCTCCTCCATCATGCCTCTGTACCTCTCATTTACTGGCCTTATGCCTTTGCTACAGCAGTCTATCTCATTAATCGTCTTCCCAAGACAAATCTCTCGATGCTCTCCTCCTTTGAGTCTCTCTTCCATAAGAGCCCCAACCTTTCCAAACTACGTGTCTTCGGCTGCCAATGCTTCCCTTGGCTTCGGCCCTACACCTCACACAAAATGGAACCCAGATCTCGTGCCTGTGTCCTCTTCGGCTACTTTACTACTCAAAGCGCCTATCTATGCTTTGATCCCTCAACGTCTAAAATCTTCGTCTCGCGTCATGTCACCTTCCATGAAGATGTCTTCCCGTTCTCCAAATTGTCTAACCCCGAGTCTCCCCCTGTACCCATTCCGGTCTCCCTAGAAGTCCTTCCGCTGCCGCCACCAGTACCTGCCGCCGCTCCCACTGGAAATCCTTCACCGGACGCACTGCCGGCACCAACGCCCCTTCCGACACCACCAGCGGCCCCTGCCGCCGCTACGCCCATTATTCCACCACCTACATCCTCTCAAGGTGGTCATCATATGCAAACTCGCAGCAAAAACAACATCTTTACGCCCAACAAGAAGTTTGGTATGTCTGCTGTCACCTCTCCTACTGTTACTGAACCTCAGACTTTGTCTAGTGCTATGTCTAATGAGCGCTGGCGCGCTGCTATGTCATCAGAGTTTGATGCTCTGCTACGGAATGGCACCTGGGATCTTGTTCCGCCTGATTCTTCACAGAATGTTGTGGGTTGCAAGTGGGTTTATCGTATCAAACAAAAGCCTGACGGTACTGTGGATAAGTTCAAAGCCCGGCTTGCTGCGTATGGCTTTCATCAGCGTCCAGGTGTAGACTTCCAGGAGACTTTCAGTTCGTTTATTAAGCCGGAAACTGTGCCTTTGGTTCTCAGTCTAGCTGTATCCAAGGGCTGGCACCTTCGTCAAATGGATGTGAACAATGCCTTTCTCCACGTGAGGCTCACAGAGGATGTTTATATGGCACAACCACCGGGTTTTGTTGACAAAGCCTATCCATCTTATGTCTGTAAGTTACAGAAAGCTATTTATGGTCTCAAACAGGCACCCCGGGCATGGTACAATGCGCTCCGCCAATGCCTTCTGACCATGGGTTTCGCCAACACTACCTCTGACACTTCGCTCTTCGTCTTTCAGCACTCTAGTATTACGGCCTATTTTTTGGTATATGTTGATGATCTCATATTGACTGGTAATGATTCTGCTTTCTTGAACCGTGTGATTGACTCTCTTGGGACTTAGTTTCTCTTAAAGACATGGGTGATCTAAGCTACTTTCTTGGTGTTAAAGTTCTGCGCAGCTCTAAGGGGTGTTTTCTTTCTCAGCGTAAATATGTTGTTGATCTTTTGACTCGTCATAATATGCTGGAATCCAACCCTGTTCAGACGCCAACAGCGGCGTCAACCCGCCTTCATCTGGCCGACGGCTCGGCTCCTGCCGATCCATCCGGATATCGACACGCCCTTGGGGGCCTCCAGTATCTCTCCTTCACCCGTCCTGATATCTCCTTTGCTGTGAATAAACTCTCACAGTTCATGCACGCTCCTACTATCACTCATTGGGGTGCAGTTAAGCACCTCTTCCGGTATCTGAATGTTACGCGTGACTTTGGAGTCTGGCTGCGTCCTTCATCTGCTATACCTCTGCATTGTTTCTCTGATGCTGAGTGGGGTAGAAACTGTGATGAACGCTCCTCAACTGGTGCCTATGTTATCTTTCTAGGGCCTAATCCTATTTCCTGGAGCTCCAAAAAGCAGCGTTCCGTTGCACGATCTTCTACTGAGGCTGAGTATCGTGCCATTGCCTCTGCTGCCGCTGAAGTACGTTGACTTCATTCCCTGCTGCGCAAGCTTCATGTCCCTCTTCCGGCTGCACCTGTCATTTACAGCGACAACATTGGCGCCACTTACCTCTGTGCCAACCCTGTGTCTCATTCGCGCATTAAACACATCTCCATTGATTATCACTTTGTTCGTCAATTGGTTCAGAATGGGTCTCTTCGTGTTGCTCACGTATCCTCTGCTGATCAGCTTGCTGATGCTCTCACCAAGCACTTATCTCGTCCTCGGCTTCTTATGCTGATGTCCGAGATTGGCGTGTCCTCCGGCCCTCCATCTTGAGGGGGCGTATTAGAATATAATTGTGTGTATCTTTTTATTATTGGTAGAATATTCTCTCATTATTGTACAGTCTTATAGTTGGTAGGATTTGATTTCCTTCATTATTGTACAGTCCTATAGTTGATAGAATTTGATACCTCTGTACTTTATATATATTTTTGTGAGCAATACGAGAAATTTACTTTTCCCAAAACTCTCTGCAAGAATATCATCAACTAGGATGGATAATGGGATGCGAAAATGCGAAAAAAGATACTACTATTGACTATTGCTGAAATTCCACCACTAGTATTTCTTTATCCTAATTTATTGTATTGATATATTTAAGTTTAGTGACAACAAATTAGTGCAAGAAGGGGGTAAAAGATCCGTAATTGATCTAGAAATATAGTCTTGTGCTTGTTTTACTAGCTTTTGAATGTATGTAGGACTCGTGCAAGAAGTCCTCGTTATAGAAACGTTTAAAAAATTATGTCATTTTTAATATCAATGATGAAGAAAACGTGAGAAAAATGTCGAATACATATATTCTATGTCCTCGCTTCAATCAAGAGGTGAACTTATCTCTGGGCATTTTTAAATTGGTTGAGCAATATTTCAGATTGTTCTTCACCTACGATAAATAGGATATTTGTTTACTTCAAAAATACGAGTAACAGATTAAATTTAATTTATAATTTTCAAGATATGTGATTTAATTTAATATTAATTAATAATCAAGAAATCTAAAATATAGATGAAAGAAATATGTAAGAACAAACCAGTAAATAAATCAGCCTGGACCTCGAGCCCAAGTGACCTCGAGATTGGTCAAGAATAGTAAAGCAATAATTATAATGCTAAAGGACAATTCTGATGAACAATGAGCAAAAGGTAGAGAGTATATTCTTTGCCAATGATTAGATGATCTTTATAAACAATTGGGGTCCCCTTTATATAATAGGGAAACCCTAAATAAGGTACATTTTCATTTACAGTAAGGAATCTAATTGGGGGGTGTGGTAGGAATCTTGTCCTTTTGTAACAAACTCATAATGACATTATCTCGAGGCCGGTCACGTTCGGCCTCAATGTTCATCGGACACTTAGATCTTCGAAGCCTCTCATTAGGCTCGCTCCTGGTCTATCTCGATCTCGCTATTGAATTGACCCTCGAGCCCACGAAATCGGGCAGCCCCAATTTCTACTGTATACAGATAGTTCCCGTGTTTCTTAGAGCATAACGACAAGAAACGAATTGAGTCCTTGATCTTTATCATGATTTTCCACGACATCATCATCGTGACATAAGCGACCAAGGAAACGAAAGCGGAAGTTGTCCTTTCCCGAGGAAAACTCCGAGAACTTTTAGCGAGTCCGGCGGCGGGGAAGATTCTGAGGGCAAAGACACTTCTACCGATAAGGACCGTGCTGCTTAGGTTTCATGCTCTTAGTAAATTTATTCTTTTGAGGTTGATCTGCCCTTGCGAGGAACTCTTGATCGTGACCTATAGCTCTTGTAAAAAGGTTTATACAAAGACGTTTTCCTTCCATGGCTTCGAAATCTATTACCCTTTTGTGTGGGTCAAAGCGCCTTATCATAAATTCCTTTTGAATGTCCCAAGTTTGAGATGGTAATGACCGACAATAAGTTTTTCCCTCGAATGTTTTTGATCAATGGTTCCCGAATGACCATTCTAACTTGAATTTAAGTAGCTTTTAGGCTCAACAGTTGATGAGATAAGGTAGCCCTTTGGCTTGATAGTTGAGTGAGTGCACGTTTGAACTTGAAATGAAAATATCCCTTAGGCCTTATGGACAAATGAGGACATGCTCGAACTTGAGATGAGGTGGCCCTTGGGCTCGAAAAATAGCCCCTGGGTGAGAATTTTCTCGAACTCGGATAGCCCTTGGGCTTAATAATCAAGTGAGTACTTGCTCGAACTAGAGATGAAAATAAACCTTAGGTTTTATAGTCGAGTGAGGATTTGCTCGAACTAGAAGTAAAGTTAGCCCATAGGCTTTATGGATAGTCCCCGAGTGAGGGTTTGCTCGAACTCGGGTTAAAATAGCCTCTGTGATTTTATGATCGAGTGAGGACTTGCTCGAACTCAAAGTAGAGTTAGCCCTTAGGCTTCATAGATAGTACCCGAGTGAGAATTTTCTTGAACTCGGGTAGCCCTTGAGCTTAGTAGTCGAGTGAGTACTTGCTCGAACTCGAAATGAAAATAGCCTTTAGGCTTTTTTATATTGCCATTAGGCTCTTTTAGATCGACCCTTAGGCTCTTTAAGTTGGGCCAATTCGGCCTCTAAGATGGCTATAATTTTTTTCTACTTTTCGGCTGAAAGACTTAATAAAAATTTCTTTATGCCTTAGCATGTGTTTTTTTTGTATCCGTTGGGTTTCTCGAGGGTTCAAATAGATCAAGACCTATTCATGCTAATACTTCTTAAGGCCTTCTCGAAGATTGATATTTAGCAAATCCTTTAAATTATTCGAAGGCTGATTTTATCGAAGCGCTTATGCTTTTGCCGAGGGTAGCCGAGTTTAACCAATTTTTTGAAGTATTTAAAGGCCTTTAGTTTATGGCGGAATTCAGATGTCTCCGAGCTGTAGTATTTCGGTTGTAACATTTCATATGACCGGAGTCTTTAATATAGTTGTAGCATTTGATATGGTCGTAGCCTTTAATATGGCCGTAGACTTCGGGTTTGTCTCTTGGACTTGTTTCCCGATAATTATTCAAACATGTCTGAAAGGTAGTCCTCGAGTATGATGTCCTTGGCCGTTTCCTCGAGTGATGCCTCTTTAAGGTCTTATAAGTTTGAGTTCAGATACTCGAATGCATTGACTGTCGATTATATTCCATGAGTATTAGAGGTGTATTTGCGTTTTGGCCCTTGAGCCATTTCTCGTGGAATCACAAGCATGATGTTAGTATGGTGGAAGGTTTCTTTGATGCACAGAGTGTTCTGATATAGAAAGAATGCTTCTTTGGATAATTGATACATACGTACATGCTTTGCAATCGGGGATCGACTATTCTATATGGACACAGTTCATCGGGCCGTTTGGCCCATCACAAATTTCCCATTGAAAGTCGATGTCCTGAAGTGATTTCCTTGCAACAAAGTAAACATTTGAGTTCAATGCCCTTAAGTACTTGAGGTTTATTGTAGGGAATCTCAGATACCATTGAATTGCTCAAAGTTAACACGACAACGGTTGCCTCATTAAAAATATCGCTAGAAAAACCCATTTATGACAAAAACCGGTCAGGAAAAGATTGCAGTGCGTGTTACCCAGTGTTAGTCGAAAAATATAAAGGATTGGACTAGGATCGTAACTTTATTCGGATGTTGGATATCTAACGTTATCTTCCTCGGCATCAAGTCCCCGTGAATTTTGACCTCGATCATTTCTCCTCTCATTTCGTGCAAAGGTTTTCCCAGACCTGCTACTTCTACGGTATGGATTATACAGTTGATATCGATCTCTATTCGACTTCGACTCTCGATCGACATCTCCTTTTATCCTACCCATGGGCATGCTAGGATAAACGGACCCCGAAGAAATCCCTAGTTACTCATCCCCGACTCTAATCTTTGATTGGTACCGATTATGTACGTTGTCCCAAATGACAGCCGAGTACTCGAGTAAACTTTGCTTCAAATGATGTGAAGTTATTGAACTTCGAGTGTTGAGACCTTGAGTGAAAGCTTGAACAACCTAGTCATCGGTGACCAGAGGCAAATCCATTCTCTCTGCTTGGAACCGAGATACGTATTCTCTAAGCATGTCATTATCTTTCTGCCTTACCTTGAAAGCTCCGACTTCCTCGTTGCAATTTTATTAGCTCTGGCGTGTGCTTTTACAAATAAATATTCAAGCATAGCAAATGAATTAGTAGAATTAGGGGTTAAGTTGTGATGCCATGTCATGGCACCCTTGGACAGAGTCTCCCCAAACTTCTTTAGCAGTACAGATTCAATTTCCTCATATTACAAGTCGTTTCATTTGATGGCGCACTTATACGAGGTAACGTGTTCATTCAGATCGGTCATCCCGTTATACTTGGGAATCTAGGGCATATAGAACTTCTTGGGGATTGGCTTCGAAGCCACACTAGGGTGGAAGGATTTTTGCATGAGCTTTTTTTGGAATGGAGACGTGGGAATCAGCCTCCAAAAAATATTTAAGATGCTACAAGCTCAACAGATTACCTTTGATCAACTTCAAAGTCAGAATAAAACTTCAAGTGTGGTCCAAACAAGGAACACTCGACGTACTGAGCCGATGACGGAGAGGTAAAACGGTAATGGCTCGGGGATTTACTGTGACAACCCAAGGGGTTCATCACTTGTTTTCTTACCTATACTGTACTTCCGAGTCCTTGAAAACCTCATCTGGGATTGTCTCGATTTGCATGCGCAGTCTGGGCGCGTAGCCAGAAAGTTTAGATATGGATTATGTGAGAAAAATGCTAAATTTTGATATTAAATTGAATAAATTTGACTTCGGTCAACATTATGGACCCGTGATTTGACGGTCCGAAAGGGTCCGTACAAAAATATGGGACTTGGACGTATGCCCGGAATTAAATTACAAGGTCCAAAGCCCGAGAAATAAATTTTTGCGTGAAATTATTTTCTGAAAATAATTAAGGAAATTGGAAGTGAAATTTGATCAAAATATCATGGTATCGGGCCCCTATTTTGGTTCTAGTGTCCAGTACAAGTCTTATATATGGTTTAAGCGCTTCCTGTAATGTTTGGTTGAAAACAGACGTCGTTTGACGTGTTTTGGACTTAAAAATGAAATTTTGATTTTTTATGAAAATTTGGAGGAAATCATGAGTTTTGAGGCTTAATTCGATGTACATAAAGTTATTTTGGCGACTTGATCGCGCGAGTAAGTTCGTAGGATATTTTTGTGGTTATGTGCATATTTGGTTTGGAGCCCCGAGGGCTCGAGTGAGTTTTGAATAGGCGTCGGAGTGCATTTTTAACCTTGAAAGTTGCTGGTATGAACTTGCCTGTAGGCTTCGCATACCTCGCAAATGCGAGTGGCCCTCCGCAATTGCGAATTAAGCCCATGCCAGTCCTTTTGGAAAATACGAGCATTTCTTCGTAATTGTGAAAAATGCTCAGGTTGCCAGTGATCGCAAATGCAATTGTTATGTTGCAAATGTGACCCTCACTTCGCAAATGCGAAGGTCCCGAAAATATTTGAATTTTCCGTGTTAGTAGAGGTCGGGGTTCGCAATTTCACAATTGCGACATTTGCAACCTGCAATTTTTATACTTAGTCAAAATTTGGATATTTTTCACCGCATTTTCAAAACACAACTCCTTTGGGCAATTTTCCAAGAGCAAGACCTCTTCCAAATCATTTGTAAGTTGGTTTTTACTTATTTCTTTCAATCTTTAACATAATTTCACATGTTTTCAACTTAAAATCAGTGATTTACATAGGTGAAATTGGAGATTTGGGGTAGAACTTAGGTTTTTATAAATTTGGGGATTTGGACCTCAATTTAAGGTCGAATTTCAAAACAAATCATATATTTGAGTTCATGGCTGAATGTGTAACTGGATTTTGGTTCGAACTCAAGTTTTGACCACATTGGTCAGAGGGGCGTTTTGGTTATTTTACCTAATTTTATGTCTTAGCGTTATATTGAATAGTAGAATCAGTTGTTTGAGATGTTATTTACGATATGTAATTGAAATGAATAGATTTTTGCCATTTGGAGTCGGATACTAGTGGAAAACGTGTGGTTTCAAGTTGAATTGTAGCCTTGAGGTAAGTGGCTTGTCTAACCTTGTGTGGGGGACATTTCCCCTAGGATAGGTTATTGGGTAATTGAGTGCCTTGTACGTGCCGAGCGCGTACTTGATCTAATTGTTGAAAATCCGATTTTTACTTAAGATATTGAAACTTGAAACAGAGTTTTCTTTAGTATTTGCTTTATTTTACTTGCAATTATAAACTGTATGAGATTTGAAAAGAATGTCTAGGTGATTTAACTTGCCTACTTGCTTAAGTCGCCTTGACTGTATTACGTGAAGCATGTTATGCTAGTACTACTTGTTGCTTGTCTTTTTGTACTTCCCTTCTGAATATCTCTTGGTTGTGGTTGTGCATTTACATTGGGACTACGGATGTGGGATTCCGGTAGCTCCCCCTTGTTTGTTTACTTTGGGACTATGGATTAGATTCCTGGTAGATCCCCCTGTACATTTACTTTGGGACTACGGGTTAGATTCCCGGTAGATCCCCCGGCACATTTACTTTGGGACTACGAATTAGATTCCCGGTAGATCTCCCTGCACATTTACTTTGGGACTACGGGTTAGATTACTGGTAGATCCCTCTGCTCATTGATATGGAAATGGACTATAGGACAGAATCCTGGGAGATCCTCGTTATTGGTATTGATATGGAAATGGACTACAGGATGATATCTTGGGTGATCCTCCTTATTAGTATTGATATAGAAATGGACTACAGGACGATATCTTGGGAGATCCTCGTTGTTGGTATTAACGTGGAAATGGTACAGGATGGTATCCTGGGAGATCCTCTTAATTGGTACTGATATTGAGCTGTTTTACTCTGTGTTATCTTATTCTCGGTGTGTTGATTGTTGTTTGTGTAACCTGACTTACTTCACAGTTGTATCCCATTACTTGTTCTTATTTCATACTATTGTCAGTATTCTTATTATATTGTTTAATCTCAGTAGGGACCTGACCTTCCTCGTCACTACCCGACCGAGGTTAGTCTTAGCACTTACTGAGTACCGCTGTGGTGTACTAATGCCCCTTGTGCGCATGTTTTTCATGTGGAGATCTAGGTACCTCCACTCAGGCGTACTATCCTCAAGGCGGAGAGATCTAGCGGAGACATAGAGGTATATCTGCCGCGTCAGCAGACCAGGAGTCTCTATTGTGTTCCGACTTTAGTAGTTATTCTATCCATTTGTTTTAGTTGTTTAGACATTCGAGAGTAAGAGCAGTATATTACATTTCTATTAGCCTGTGGTTCCCATGAGTTTTCGAATTTTGGGATGAGATTGTAGACTTCCAACATTTTATTTTTGAGTTGTATATGCCAAGTGACACTTATATACCGTTTTCTTCTAGTTTTGCTTAATTTAATTAAATATTCCGCAAGTTAAATTAAATTTCTGTTAGGATTACCTAGTTGTAGGAACTAGGTGCCATTACGACATGTTCATGAAGGGTGAACTGTGGCCGTGACACTGACCCCACAATTATGAGTATGCTCGAGAAACTCACCAAGATAATCGAGTCTGGGGAGAAGAAGAATGAGGATAATGACAAAAGACTAGAGACATATAACTCCACTGTTGATCAAATACCGGGGACACTTCCGAAATTTGAGGATTTATAAAAAATACCTCAAAAGAATAATTTAGGCACAATAAAATATACAACAATGGCTATTTGGAAGAACCATTATAAACTAAAGAGATGATGTATGATGGTTTTTCTATCACTCATAAACTCATCAATATCACTATGTCATAGTTACCACTCAACCTAAGAAATTATTACTTTTCTATTTATAATTTGAGCCGAATTCAGGATTTAAACTTTATGGGTTCAACTTCTAAATTTCTAATATTGAACCCATTATATATTTAAAGTTTTGAGTTTCATCTAATATTTATTGTAAATTTAGTAGATTTTTACATATAAAATTATGCTTCGTATCAAAAGTATTGATTTCGGATAAACTCGGAACGCCAGATCTGCCCATGTTCATGGTAGTGCAAAACCAAATTTGACTAGATATTAAGAAATTGATTCTTATATGATTTTGAATACAAAATCTAAGTAGACGTAAATTAAAGAAACTAACAAATACTAAATTCTAAATTACTTTGGATTATTAATTAATCTTGATTTAATTCCAACAAAATTCACTTTCTAACTCTCCGATGATTATGATCAATTTACTTGAGATAATATTCTTAGTTTTTGAATCTAATTAGGTGGAGAAATTCAAAAATTTCCAGATTTACAAGTGATCATTCAAAAATAGCCACAATTTTAACGTAATTGAAATTTAGCCACTTTTCATGTAAAGATAAATTTGAACGAAAACACAGTTCAAAATTCGGAAAAATACTCCACCAATTCTAGTATATTATACTGAAACTCCATTCTAATATACTGGAATTCTAGTATAATATATCTGTCCAACATAATATACTAAAGTTTGGAGCACCGGTGCTCCAGTATCCAGTATATTGTACTGGACCCAACAAAGTATATCAGTCCAGCATTATATGCTGGAAGTTCAAACACAGGTGCACCGAACTCCAGTATATTATGCTGGAACGGTCTCTGTTGCAGCAAAAATAGTGGCTCTTTTTGAATAACTTGGCAAACACTGTCTACTTTTGAATGGTCAGTCCGAAAATTGACTAGACCGTGCTATTTTAACCTAATTAGGACGTCAAGTTGAATAAAAAAATTCAGGATCGGCACCAAGAGATGTGGACCAGTACGATGGAACTGATGTTATTATTTCACTCAAAATTAAGAAAAAAGGACGCAAAAAAGTAGATGATCCCACAACGACGACCAAATTACAACGAGGCATTTATATCTATAACCACTTTTTGGGTCACGTTTTTACTAATTATCGCTTTGGAAAAATATTGCAATCGTACCCACTTTTCACGTAACTTCAAGCATACGAGCCTGAAGTAGGAAATACAATCTCGCAAAATTCAGCATGTTTTAGCTGAAGTTTTGTTCTAAATTTGGTGAAGTTCAACATGTTTTGGCTGAAGCTTTATTATGTTTGTGATGAACTTCAGGGCTGAAGTTTGTTTTGTATTTGCTGAACTTCAACATTCTAGGAGCTGAAGTTTTTATTTATATTTTCTGAACTTCAGTATTCTTAGAGATGAAGTTCTAAAACAACAATGACATGTTGTCATTAAGATCCAGTTTCTATAATGGAATGATCAGAAAATGTTAAAAGCAATACTCCTATTAAACAAAACCATTAATAAAAGTAACATCTTTCAATTGTTGAACATTGGGCGAAACCTAAAATGGTCAGCTTTCAATTGTTGAATGTTGACAGTATTGTAATTACTAGACGTAGCAGCACCAACAACAACAAAAGAACGGACAAGAAGAAGAAAACGGAGGAGAAGGATAAGGAGAAAGAGGGCTGAAGTTGTTTAAAAAATGTGTACAAGTTAAAATGTTACAAAAGAAGTATATGTAAAATGGGGGCGACCATGCAATTTTTACAATTACAACCCCAAATGCAATTACACCAAAAATAGGTTGCTTAAGTGTGAATAGTTCTTTTGCCTTATCTGTGAGCACGTGATTTTTGCCTCGCGTAAATTACTCCTACAGAGTTCCTAAAATTATGATTTTTCTTTCAATTATTTGATTTTAAGAATTAATTGTGTAATTTTCGTGTTTGTGTACGTTTTATGTGTATATTCAATCTATAAAAAATACAAAAATAGTGCATTTGCATTTAGGACCCAATTTTATAGGTTTATTAATATTACAAAAATGAAAGAAAATAACAAAATAGCTCTTTTTGCATTTTTAATTTTAATTTTCGAATTCATTCTAATTTGCTTTTAATTTGGGGCTTAACTAATTTTTATAAATACTATGAGGGTTGATTAGTTCGTATTGTTAAAATAATTTAGTTTTAAGGTTTAATTTTGGTTTTTGTCTTAGTTTGAAAAGAAAAAGAAAAGAAGAGAAAAAAAGAAAAAAAGAGGGAATAAATAGATTCAGCCATTTCTCATATACCCAAACCAGCACAAACCGGCCAAGACCCCAAGCCCAAACGACTTGTCAACTTGGTCCACCCCAGTCCAAATGAAACGATAATTGATCTCAACCGTTGATCTCCTATGATCCAACGGCTGAGAATTAACCATTTTCCCCATTATAACTATCCGAATCGGGTCAAACCACATGTAAAACCAAAAAATCATCTCATTTCTCCTCTAACCCTCTATGAAACCAAATCCTAGCCGCCCTTGTATCCCCTCGCCTTCTCCTCCATGAACCGCCTATCGAAAATTGCCTCCGCCGACGATGATGGTCCAATCTACTCCAAATTTACACCACAAACTCCCCTTCATCTTCCCATCCTCAATCTCCATTCTATCTCCCTCATATCAGACCCAAGCCTTTCTAATTTTGGATCGAAACTTCGGTCAAAAAACCCTATCATTCAAACCCCACCCCCCCAAATCTTCTAACCAGGCAATCACCATAGCCTCATCGTCTTATATCCATCACTAATTGCTCTGAAATCCTTACCCATTCGCCCCAATTTCGAATCTAGGTTCTGAAAGACAAGATCAAACCATAAACCATTCTCATCATTTGGATTCTTGGGGGTTTAGGCTCAGAGGCCATGCTAATCAATTGTTCTTGCCAATAACAATCGATTAGCATTAGTTTGGGCTTAGTTAGAGATCACCAGACTCCGACCAAGTCATGCATTATCCGGCCAACTTTGTCAAATTCCATCGTCTTGTAATATGCTCTTCTTGTTCATGTTTTCTGGCAAAAATCAGGTTGTTTCTGATTCTTCCCTACTTTTTTTTAGTTAGTTACTTTATCTTTATCATTTAATTATCAGTCTTGTTTATCTTGATTTGTTGCCTTATTTGGATTTAAATTTCAATGAAATAAGTTTATTTAGTTAATTATTTTAACTAAAAAATAGTTCGATTTATTTAGGATAATTAAGTTGGGATAATTTGATTTAAGGTTTCATTTCCTGGTCCTACATATAATTAGGCCGCATGGTTTGGTTTTTATTAAATTGTTGGTTTCAAGCTCAAGTTTTTTTAATTAGGTTTTAATAACTTTCCTCTGAAACTCTTGCTAATGTTAGGTTTAAGTGTTCTTCTGTGTTTCTGTTTATTTTTCTGATTATGTTCATACCAGATGATTTTAGGTTTAAGGTCGTTTGCTTACAAACCTATTTCTTTGATCTTTTTATGGTGTTAACTTTGGTCTCGTGATATTGGTTCTAATTTGCCAACAAATAGGAACCATGAGGACTTAACTGGACTTAAAAGCTTAAATAAAATTTCAATATGTAGACTTTAAAAGGGGTAAAATGGGGTTTTACATTGGGTGAAATATCAGAATGTTCTAAAGAATATCACCGTTGTTCTTATCCTTAGGGAAATGTTGGTATTGGATAAGAAAAAAGGACAGGCAGCTGTAATAAAGGGCTGTACTGTTAGGGAATTTAGAATTTAGGGTAGTATATTTCCTATCTATTACCATTTTGAATACCCTATATATAGAAAGCATTCATTCACACAAATGAGAATGGAAATGGTAAGCGGTTGAAATACAAAGGCTTTGAAAAGTTTTTTTCTGAAGAAATCTTTTGATTCCTCCTTTCTATTCTGAAAATTTTCTTTTAGAATTAAGGGTCTTAAAGTCCAGAAGCAGCTAAGGAATAGAGCTGCATTATTATAATCTAAAAAAAACTAGAAAGAAAAGAGGAAAAGCTGGCAGTCACTGTTCGATTGCTCCTTGGTCTTTATATTTGACTTTCTTTCTTGAAAGTTGAATGCATCACTCTCTTTCTGAGTTTAAATGATGAGTTCAACTGTTTAAAGTTGGCTATTCATTGCTGTTTCAAGAGCTGTTGCTGCTGTTAGTTTATTTTTTCTTGAATCCTCTTTTCTTTGTTTCCTTTAGCTAGATGGAAGTTTGATTAACATTTGTGTTGTAAAGTTTGAGCCCCTCTTAAGGTTGCTGGATCTCTCTCAAACTTTCTTCATGGAGAATATCTGGCTTAGTAGCCTCTGTTTGGGCAGTGCTATTCTCCTTGATATTTCAAGGCTATTTGATGTCTGTTTTGTTTTAACATAAGAAGTCACAATTATTGCAAAAATCTGGATTCTGTTTGCTCACTGATTGGCTTGAAATGGAAAGAGGTTTTAGTTCAAAAAATGATGTAGAGATTTGGGGCTCATAAATTTGAAAACTACTCCTATATTACTTGTTCATGAGCATTATAGTATTTTACGACTTATGGGTTAAATTTTTGGTAAAGTTTTCTTTTAGTTTCGGTAGACTTATAGCTTTACCATGTTTTGAATCCATCTTTCTTTGGCTATTGGGGTTCGCATGCCTATTGGTAGGGGATGATGTGAATAAAGTTTTCAGTCAATTTTTTTTTTTGTGAAGTGTTGGAGTGATACATATGTAATGCGATATTTCATCTCCTAAGAAGCCTATTCGAATCCGATACAGTCTTTATATTTCCACCTTACATTAGCGATGAGAAATTATCACTTAGCAAAAACCGATTGAATAATTGAAACACTTTAGCAGAATTAGTCTATTATCAAATGATTTTTGTAAGTTTGAGTTAAATGGACCAGTATATATATATATATATATATATATATATATATATATATATATATATATATATATATATATATATATATATATATATATATATATATATATATATATATATATATATATATATATATATATATATATATATATATATATATATATATATATATATATATATATATATATATATATATATATATGACCATTTAATTTATTTCCGGGCTCAATTCTAAGCCCAATAGGTGTGATGCCTTTCTCTTTTGTCTTAAAAGGGAAGAAGAAACGAAAATTTTATATCAATGGGCCTGCAATTGGCCTAGTTGCAATGTTGCATTTCTTTTCTGGAGAGTAGCTCTTTTTATCAAGTAATATATGGAATGAAAATCCATTAAATAATTTCTGAAGTTTGTACTTGTGTTGTGCGTAAAGTATTCATGTGAAGATTTTCCATGCCTCTAAATGAGAATTTGTTGTTATTTGCTTAATCGAGATTAATTCTTGACCATTTAGCTTATTTATCTTGATAAGTCTATTACTACTAGTTTTCAAGCTCATATTTGGTACGCTCGTGACAAACAATCTCAAATTAGCTTAAAAAAATAATCATTAATAATCGTAGTTTGCTTTAAGTCTGATTTAGATTAGTATTACAATTATATATACATTCGCGTAACATAATTGCAAATTAACTTATTAAAAGACTCGAGGGATGCATTCACGCAATTTCAACCGATTTTTCTTAATAAATAAACAAAGCATTATTAATTGTGAACACTTTCGCGTGACATGATTTTTGACGCGCCAAAGGAAAAGAGTATACGTACGCATAACTCAATTCTTTAGTTATACATAATTTAAGTGATTTAAAAGCGATAAAAAGATAATTGCACATAGGTCCTAAAAATGAGTAGTTAAACAATTTAAGCCGAGTAATAATTGCTAAGTGACCGTGCTAGAACCATAGAACCCGGGGGTGCCTAACACCTTCCCTCGGTTAACATAATTCCATATCTAGAATTTCTGGTTCGTAGACTCTTTTGGAATAAAACTTCCTCGATCTGGGATTTAAATAAATTGTTGACTTGGGAAACCAAATATTCCGAGTGGCGGCTCTGATAAATAAGTAATCCATCTCGAATAATGTCACTTTAATTGGAAAAACTTCTTTATATACCGCCCTCTCGTTGTGTGTGTGTAAAAAATAAGGTGTGACTTCTCTGGCGGCTCTGTTGGGGATAAGAGTCCAAAACTTCCGGTTCAGGGTTCAAGAATTAGAGCTTGTTAATTCGATTTTTATTTAGCTTTATTGTTGGTATTATTATATTTTGTGGACTTAGTGTGCGAATTGACATTTACCGCTTTGATTTTACTTGAACTGTATATAAATATCTTCTTACGCCTCCCATACGAGTCGTATGAAAATGGTGCACACATTCGCGTGGCCCGCTTTTTGTAGAAATTATGCCAAATAAGACGGGGATGGGCAAGCAACAAGGCCGGGCAGACTTTCGTGCTCCTGGTACATTGCCCTCTCCTCGACCCCAGTTGTCCGCTTGGGTAACCCAAATCTAGATCATAAAATCCCGGGTTTTGTACTTAGAATAACGCAACCTCATGCCGATCCCTAGTAGGAATGACTATTTGCATCACCTGCATTTGACTTAGGGGACTCAACATAGGGGTTGGGTCCGTCTAGGATAGGTGTACCCCAAAATAAAGACCATCATGATGCATCGAACGTGCTATGTGAATATTTATCTGTTTCAGCCTGCATGTTGACCGGATAGAAAAAGGAAATAAAGAGAAAAACCAAGAGTGAGGTAGGATAGAAAATTTACTCGGTTTCTAAAAATCCAAGTATCTGAAACTCTGCTAAATTTTTGAAAAAATGTATTCAAGAAAAATGAGTCAAATATCATATTTTTATGGTAAAACTGCCCGAACTACACATGTCTAATTCTCACCGGAAGTGGGATACGTAGGTAACCCACATAAAGTTCGACCTCATTTTTCCAAATAATCAAATAAAAGGTGTTGTAGGACTTTGGTCAAAAAAAGTTTGCCGACCCAACTTTGGTTTGTCTTTTTTAGTTGTTTCTTACCAGAATAGACTTAGATTACATTTCGATTATCAAGAGGTTAGTTCCGGAGGGACAAGGAAGTCTGTTTAAAATGTGTCTTTTTCTTCTTACAAACTTACCCCTGGCCTCAAAACTCATTTCGACTTGTGAAGGGGCTATGTTTGCAAAACGATCATTTTTGGTAACATAGCAATAAGAAGGTTCCTTGTCCATCGATCTCAGAAAACCTGTTTTGCGAAAAATTCTACAAGAGTCAACCCTAACCTTAAACCTCCACAGGTACAAAAGAATACCGTCCAGGAATCCTCGTAAACTGTCATAGAAAGGGCTCGGATACAGCTACTTAGGTGGTGGGGTGATTTAGATGAAGATGGTCAAGTTTCGGTAAAAGACCAAATGGGTCCCTTGTTGGATATCGTGCACATCAAGCCACATGACGATTTAATTAAGGCTCTCGTAACCTTCTGGGATCCCATTCACAATGTGTTTCATTTCTCGGATTTCGAGCTCACACCCATGTATGAAGAAATAGCTGGGTATATTGATTATGGCCAAGAGTTAAGGAAACAACAAACTCATATTCCCTAGGGCGTCCTTAGTGGACAAATTCTTCGATCTTTTGAAAATTAGAAAACAAATAATTAAAGGGAGTTGTGCGTTCTACTTCTTGTATTTTTGGTTTGGACACTTGGTTGGGTTTGAAACACGTGAGAAGGGTTTGAACAACAAACAGGACAAGAGCCTATGGCAAGTTCATCGACGGTTTGCTTTCATCGTGGCATTTCTAGGAATCGTGGTAGTTCTAAATTCTGAGGGAACAATAGACCTTTGTATTGCCAGAATCACACAAGTCCTCATCGACAAAAAAGATCACACACTTGTGCCATCAGTGATGGCAGACATTTACCGGGCATTAACATTGTGCAAATTTGGGGGTCAATTTTTTGAAGTTGCAACATCCTTCTTCAGATGTGGATGATCGAACACCTTCGCCGTCATCCTAAGTTCATGAGATATGTTGTAAACGGGAAAAATTTCATCAAAAGGTATGAGGAAAGGGTGGAGGATTACAAACTGCCGGAAGGGTTTGAAGCATGAGTTTCCTATTTGAGAGGGTTGAGAGCAGATCAAATTGAATGGACCATAGGATGGTTCCCAATAACAGAAATCGTTTACATGACCGCTTCAAAGGGCTATTTGATGATGATGGGAGCAAGAAGTATACAACCATATGCACCCCAAAGAGTTCCGATACAACTGGGAAGATATCAGGTGATACCCGAAAGGTAGATCTAAGCACTCAAGTCTGTGAGCAACACCTAGAAGCGACGATACCTGAGCCTTTAGTTCAAAGAGACTGGAATAGTTGTTGGTATTTAAAAAGCAATACCCAGGTATCGGACCCAGCTAAGGGCGAAGTTGATCCCAATCATGCTGCTTGGTTTGAAAGGAATTTTCATAGTACAATGAGCTGGAGCCCGAGGCCGAACTGGTGAGGCCCGCCAAAATGCCCCATGTTCAAGCCTTTGATGACAAAATTCAGGAGAGGTTAACCTAGGGAGAAAAGGAAAAGGAATATCAGGCCACTATCCACGATCTAAGAGAAGAGTTGAGAAATGTTACCTTCAATAGTGATTTACAGGCGCAAGAGGTCGAGGGTGAAAGGAGAAGATTAGTTCAATAAAATGAAGCTCTCAGGGCCCAGATTCGACAGTTAAAAATTGTAGCCGAGAACCCAAGCCGAAGCAGGAAAGATGAAAGGCTCATTTATAACCTTACTCAAAAGGTGCGTGACTATGAAGATGACCTGCAGAAAGCCGAGTCTAAACTAGCAAAAGCACAAACAAGGTTGGCTAAAAGCGCGGAAGGACGTGCAACTTTCATTCAACAAATGAAAAAAAACATATGAAAGAGGGGTCGCAGGTTGGGAAAAGGCAATTGGCAAACTCGAAGGCAAAATAGCTAAACAAGCCAATAATTTTAAGGCTGAGAGAGAACATTGTTATGCCTTAATGGCACGGCTGGAAGAGGACTTACAACACTTGCAAGATCAAAATCATATTATGACCCAGGTCTTAGAGGCAAAATCTCGTCAAACTGGTTGTCTGTTGCAGGAAAAGGGCATCATAAGAGAGAGTTCGAAGGACTGCTGACTATATTACCACGAAGTGTAGTGCGTGCGAAGACATGACAAGATCCATATTTTTTGCCACTGTGATGATCTTCGTACGTAAAATAATGGAAGAATTCTATCACTCCAATATGACCTGGCATGTAGGCCCGCTGCAAGACCAGCTGGTGTCCCTAGGGCGGGATTGGAGGCATTGATGTTTTCTTGATTGTATTTTCTTCCTTTTCGAGTCTGTATTTTTGCATTTCGAGTCTGTTTTCATTCCCTAGAAAAGGCATGTTCTGAGCCTTAGAGTCTTAAAACAAGTATGTCTCGAGTCTTTTCGTAATTCAGTATTAATAAAAGTTTGAAGAAAATTTCATAAAAAGTGGCTCTTTATTTTATGCATTTATTTCGTGAACTACGTTATGATCTGATTCATGCGGTGTCGTGATACGTAGGCAATCCTTATCGGACCCGGTCATGCTATTGTAAACATTTTTCTAATGAAGAAAAATAGAGAAAACAAATGTAGAAAAGGGAAATAAGGAATAACATATGAGACAAGAAGAGAAAATAGGGGAAAGTAAGAAAAGCCGGGATGAAACATGCAACCGTTACGAGGCATATAGAAACACGTTTAACTGTATAGGTGCACCACACCCAACGTGCTATTACCTCTGTGCTATTTGTTCCGAAATAACCAATTGATTGTCTACTGTTAAGTATAGGTTCTATAGTAAGGGTGGTTGGTTTTGTGGTAGTCTAGCATCACATCCATACTTCAAGAGATCGAAAGGTAGAGTTGAAATGTCTTCAGAAATCACTCTACCAACAATTTCTATCATGGAAGAGAGCCTAATATCGGGCATCCCGACTTCGGAATAAGCAATTACCAAGGAAAATAGGTTATTGCGTCTCCTCATGATGGTAATTTAGGATGCCTGGTCGAACGGAAGGGATCCACCCAGTGCAATCCCCGGATTTTCGAGCTTTTTCCTGGGATGGGTGGAACCTCCAATGTCCCGACCAGTCACCCCAATACCCCACTTGGATATCCAACCATCTCGGCCGATTTTGTTGGAACACCTTTTGAGGTTTGCCCCCAGGTGTTCGATTCAGGAGTAGCTTCAAATATCTTCAACGCTCCCCCATGCTCAGCCACTACACAGCCTGCACTGCCCAGGCCCAATTCTGACCCCTCAGCTTTCACCTTCCAAACACCATCCTTCCCAATGGACCCTCATTCCCAATGGAGTCTCCTCAATTTCCCACTTATACTTACTCCCAACCACCCCGATATGATTTTACTGCGGGACAAGAAAAGACCAGCAAAACTCCTAAGCAAGAAGAGATTGTAAAGAAAATGAGGAGTATGGAATAGAGCCTCAAAAGCATACATATCTTATGCTGACTTATGCATGTTCCCTCATGTGCATTTACCATTGGGATTCAAAACTCCAAAATTTGAGAAGTATGATGGGAACGATGATCCTATCGCTCATCTAAAAAGATATTGCAACCAGCTGCGAGGAGCTGGTGGAACGGAAGAACTTCTCATGGCTTATTTCGGAGAAAGTCTAGTGGGCATCGCATCTGAATGGTACATGGAATGTCCCGCTGGAACATCTGGGATGATCTTGCTAGATATTTCGTCAAGCAGTTCCAGTATAACATTGATATTTCTCCAGATAGGAACTCATTGACAAACTTGAAGAAGCAATCATCGGAAAGCTTCTGAGAGTACGCGGTTAAACGGCATGAGCAAGCCTCTAGGGTAAAACCTCTGATGGATAAGGTTGAAATGGTCACCGTTTTCCTCCAAGCCCAAAAAGCCGATTACTTCCAGAATATGATGTCCGCAATGGGTAGACCGTTCGTCGAAGCCATCAAGATTGATGAAATGGTTTGAAATAGGCTAAAAACGGGTCCAGAGCTACCTCGCAAGCCATTCTGGGTGGATCTGAAGGAGTAGAAAAGGGCAAGAAAAAAGAAGAAACGTCCATGGATGCGTCGGGAGCAAGAAAACACCACATTCCCAGACCTTTCTTCTCAGAAAGAACCCCACAATGCTATTACCCCCACCAAGAGATGGCCTATGCTCCTTAGCCATATACGATGATGAATGCTCAACCTTATGTCCGACCATAACAACAAGCCAATTGAAACCAAGCTCCATTTCCTCGAAACCAGCCTCCTTACCAATCTACTACAGCCCCCGGCCTCCACAAAACAATTTCTAGGACCGTGAACAACCCAAAAGGCCAAATTTCACGCCGATTGATGAATTCTACTCCAGCCTGTTCCTAAAGCTTGTTCAAATGTGTATACAACAACCTTTTCCACAAACAGGCAAACCTGCCATCACCTGTTACAGAACTGGTGCACGATGCGCCTATCACTCAGGGGCAGAAGGACATGACACGGATGATTGATGGACTTTGAAGAGAGCCGTAGAGAACTTGATAGAACAAAGGAACATAGTTATAAAAGATGAAGATATTCCCAATGTGATTAGTAATGCATTATCTGCCCATAATAACGGGCTGATAATTGGAGTGATTTGTGAGGATAAGGAATTTGACCCAGCATTGAAGGCCATTCGTGCCCTTATTGATATAGAAAAGAAAATGAAGGTTGTGTGAAGCAGGACAAAGTATAGAATAAGAACCAAACTACCCCTCCGGAATCAGAGAAGAAAATTGAAGTCGAGACCGGGGCAGCACCCCCCAAAGATGTTGTCCTATTTATCCCTCGAGGCCGCAAAGAAAAGCATATGACATTGAGTCCTCCCAGGAGATTAGAGCTAAACAAAACCACCCAAATGTGTCTGCCCAAAGGAGCTTATGTGATGAAGAGACCAATTAACCCACCCAGGTTAAGTGAGCCCATGGTTATCAGCCACGCACCACAAACACCCATGACAGATCCTACCACTATGTATTGGAATTACAATAAATCAGTGGTGACCTAAAGGCAAAGAAATCTTAGGAAAAGTTCAAGAAAATAATCCCATTGAGAAGTATTCCAATTTGGAAGAGGTAAACCATGCCACCAGAAAGCCTTTCCCATCTAAGAAGCCCGTGGGCGCCGAAGAAGTAGAGGCCTTCTTTCAATAGATGAAAATGGCGGATTATGAGGTGATCCACAAGCTTCAAAGATCTCTTGAACAAGTCTCCTTTCTATATCTGTTGATGAACTCCATCGAACTTCATAAGGTATTGATCAAGACCCTTAATGAGGCATATGTGCCCGTCGAAACATCTGTAGAGCAGTTGGATAGAATGGTGGAAAGATTTTTCGCGGTCAACCAGATTTCCTTCAGCAAAAATGATTTGCCACCAAAAGGGGCCGCACATATCAAAGCCCTGCACCTAGCAATCAAATGTGAAGGGTACTATGTGAAAAGGGTTATGGTGGACGGGGGCTCTGGATTAGATATCTGCCCACTCTCGACTATGCAATGCATGGAGATTGGTACCGAGTGAATCCGACACAACAACATCTGCGTACGGGCTTTAGATGGTATAAAAAGGACACAATTGGAGAGATTAACCTGACCTTGACCATTGGTCCAGTGGAATTTGAAATGACCTTCCAAGTGCTAGACATGAACACACCCTACAACATTTTATGGGGAGGCCATGGATCCATACAGCAGGGGCTGTACCCTCTACCCTTCATCAGATGGTAAAGTTCAAGCATGAGGATCAAGAAATTGTGGTCCACGGAGAAGATGAAAAATCAATTTACCGGGACCCATCAGTCCTATTCCTTGAAGCAAGAGAGGAGAGTGAGCACATAGTTTATCAAGCCTTCGAAATTGTGGTTGTAGACCAATATGAAGCTCTTTCCCCCAACCCTTCCTTTCTAATGCATTAGTCATAGTGGCCAAAGAAATGATCCGTCACGGTTTTAAACCTAGGAATGGACTTGGGAAATCATTGCAACGGATATCTGAACCTATTACCCTGCCTGCTAGCGAAAAGTTCTTTGGGGTCGACTTTATACCCATACCGGCTGAGGATAGTAGGAAGGTCTTGACGCAGCCGGTGCCGCGTCTTTACGAGACCTTTGTCAAGCCCAAATATAGTGAACAAGAAGAGGATGAGGTTTTTATTGCTGAATAAATTTAAGAGACATGTGGGGCAATAAGGAAGATATTATATGAAACCCACATGGTCCAGCCAGGGGAAAGCTAAGGCATGGCTGAGGTGTTGTACATGGGACCTGAGGCCAAATTGCAAAATTGGAAGGATACGCCACTTCCAATCAGGTAGGAGTCCTGATATACTTTTCATGCCCCTTTTTTACATCATATGTTATCCTAGGGTGTAACTCAGATGTTTTTCTTTAGTTTAATGTCTTTTAGTTTCCGATGTAAACGTTGTTTATCTTCCAAATTCAATGAAATGAAATCAATATTTCATTGTCCATATTTCTTTTTTCTTTCTGATTTTGTTATTTTATTTCTTCTTTCAATTATAATAATGCGGCTATATAAAATTTCATGCTTGCAGACTTCATGCCCAGATCCGAACACGGCGTCTGATTGTGAAAGAATGAACCAAGGGCCGGAATATGACGAAGAAGAGGCCTTGAGGGAAATAAATCGAGAACTGGAACATTTTGAGAATAAACTAAGCCGAACCTAGATGACACTGAGTCAGTTAACATGGGTAGTTTCGAAAAATCAGGGAAACCAAAATAAGCATTCACACAAATGAGAAAACCGGGGATGCATTAATCCAACTCCTGTTTGAGTTCAAAGATGTGTTTGCTTGGTCATATAATAACATGCCAGAACTGAGTGTCAATTTGGTGGTTCATAAGTTGCCAACTTATCCCGATTTCCCCCCAATAGATCAATCCAGAGATCATTTGGATTCCATTAGTAATGAGGATTCGGAATATCACACATTGATTAATCAAAGAGAGATTCAACAACAAAAAGAAAGATCGATTCTTTGGGATCCTTCCTTTCTTCAAACGGAACGAAAAGAGATAGAATCAGGCCGATTCCCAAAATACCTTTCTGGATATTCCTCAATGTCCGGGCTATTCACGAAACGTGAGAAGCAGATGATTAATCATCTGTTTCCGGAAGAAGAGAAAATTTAAAACGTATATTAGTGAAAAAATCAAAGAGGAGATCACGAAATAGTTAGAAACGGGGGTGATCCAAGTGGTCCAGTACACCACATGACTAGCCAATGTAGTTCTAGTGCCAAAGAAAGATGGGAAGATCCGGGTGTGTGTGGATTATATAGATCTGAACAGGGAAAATTCCAAAGATAACTTCCCCTTGCAAAACATCCACATCTTTGTTGACAACTGCGCCAAACATTAGATACAGTCCTTTGTGGATTGTTACACAGGATTTCACCAGGTATTGATGAATGTAGAAGACGCAGAGAAGATAGCCTTTACAACACCTTGGGGAACCTATTGTTATAGGGTCATGCCTTTTGGTCTGAAGAATGTCGAGGCAACCTACATAGGAGCCATGACCACCATTTTGCATGATATGATGCACCAAGAGATAGAGGTGTATGTGGACGATGTGATCATCAAGTCCAAAACTCAGGACGACCATGTGCGGGATCTGAGGAAGTTCTTTGAATGGTTGCGCATATATGATTTGAAGCTGAACCCAACCAAATGTGCATTTGGGGTCCCGTCGGGAAACCTTTGGGGCTTCTTAGTCAGCTGGAGAGGTATCGAGTTAGATCCAACAAAGATAAATCTATTCGGGATTTACCTCATCCAAAAACCAAGAAAGTTATGATGAGCCTGTTGGGCAGATTGAACTATATCAGCCGGTTCATTGCTCACTTGACCTTTACGTGTGAACCCATATTCAAATTACTGAAGAAAGATGCGGCAATCAAGTGGACGGATGAATTTCAAGAAGCTTTTGATAAGATCAAAGAGTACTTGTCCAACCTACCAGTCTTGGTCCCATCTGAACCATAGAGGCCTTTGTTCTTGTACGTGAAAGTCTTGGAAAACTCTTTTGGTCGTGTCCTCGGGCGACATGATATTACCAGAAAGAAAGAGCATGCAATATGCTACTTGAGTAAGAAGTTTACTAGCTATGAAGCTAAGTATACTTTGCGGGAAAGAACCTGATGTTCATTTACTTGGGTCGCTCAGAAGTTGAGACATTATTTGCAAGCCTACAACACTTACCTCATAACCAGGCTGGATCCACTGAAATACCTATTGCAGAAACCAATGCCCATGTGAAGATTAGCAAAATGGCAGATCCTGCTCACCGAATTTGACATAGTCTATATCACTTGCACGGTAATGATAGCCCAAGCGTTGGCGGATCATTTGGCTGAAAACCCGGTTAATGATGAATACCAATCTTTGAACACCTACTTCCCTGATGAAGAGGTAAACTCGGTCGAGGAGATATTCGAGGATACTACTGCTTGGAATATGTTCTTTGATGGAGCAGTAAACGCAAGAGGTGTGGGAATTAGGTCGGTCCTGATCTCACCTACTGATCAGCATTACCCAGCCATAACCTGTCTTCGATTTTTTTGCACAAACAAAATAGCCGAGTATGAAGCCTGCATCATGGGTATAAGCATGGAAATCGACCAAGATGTTGAAGAGTTGTTGATCATGGGAGACTCATATCTGATTATCTGGCAAGCTTAGGGAGAATGGGAAACCCGAGATGTCAAACTCATCCCTTACAAAAAGCATGTGGGAGAACTTGGAAAATGATTCAAATCAATAGCGTTCAGGTACATCCCTTATTGCCACAATAAAATGGTTGAAGCACTTGCTACTTTGGCCTCAATGCTGCCATACCCAGGCAATGCCTGCATTGATCCCTTGGAAATAAAAATCAAGGAAATGCACGGTTACTGTAATACAGTTGAGGCAGAACCAAGTATTCATCTATGGTAGCATGGCATCAAATGATTTTTGAAAACACAAGAATACCCACGAGCAAACCAGTGGAGATCAAAAGAGAACCATTAGATGTAACGCAAGTGGTTTCTTCTTGAGTGGTGATGTCTTATACAAAAAGACTCCAGATCTCAACTTGTTAAGATGTGTTGACGCAGAAGAAGCCGGAAGGATTAATGAAGTACAGGCAGGAGTGTGCGGACCCCACATGAACGGGTATGATTGGCCAAAGAAAATTCTTCGAGCGGGCTATTACTGGATAACCATGAAAAGAGACTTTCAACTTTGTCCGAAAGTGCCATCAGTGTCAGGTGCACGGCGATTTGATTCATGCACCGCCTGCAGAACTGCATCGCATATTAGGAACTTGGCCATTCGTTGCCTGGGGCATGGACGTCATCGGGCCAATCATGCTGAAAGCCTCAAATGTGCACAAATTCATACTGGTTGCCATTCACTATTTTACGAAATGGGTTGAAGCCATCACTCTCAAATCTATCACCAAGAAAGCAATGGTAGATTTCGTGCACTCTAATCTTATCTGTCGATTTGGTATTCCTGCAACTATAATCACAGATAATGCTGCAAACCTAAATATTGTCTGATAGAGGAGATATGCGAACAATTCAAAATAACGCATAGGAACTCTACTCCTTATCGGCCTAAAGCCAATGGTGCAGTCGAAGCAGCAAACAAGAACAACAAGAAGATTTTGACAAAGATGATTCAGAGCTCCAGGCAGTGGCGTGAAAAGTTTCCTTTTGCATTACTGGGATATTGCACACAGTGCACACATCAGTAGGAGCAACCCCATACCTCTTGGTCTATGGAATCGAAGCCGTGATGCCCGTAGAGGTTGAAATCCCCTCCCCCCGGATCATTGTCGAGGCCGAAATTGAAGATAGTGAGTGGTTCAAGACCCGCCTAAAGTAGTTGACACTGGTTGATGAAAAGCGAATGGATGTGGTCTGCCACGGGCAGTTGTATCAACAAAGAATGGCCCGTGCTTACAATAAGAAAGTACGGCCCAGGAATTTTGAAGTGGGGCAACTCGTTTTGAGGCATATTCTTCCCCATAATCAGAAAGCGAAAGGAAAATTCGCTTCTAATTGGAAAGGTCTGTATATCATCAGAAAGATATTGTAAAGAGGAGCACTGTACTTGGGAGATGTCGAAGGAAATGATCCTGAAGCAACTGTGGATGTAGACGCAGTAAAAATACTCCAATCCTTTTTCTAATCCCTTTCGAGCTAATCACCTTTCTTCCATTATCCCCTTCGGAACTCGAAGACGTTTGTATAAAACAAAACAAAGCGAGAACAAAACAAAACCAAAAACAAATATTTTTCTGAACTACGTTTGACTTGATACATAAAGTTACGTAGGCAGTCTCTCTATGGGGTTCAGTCACACCAAAATAAAAATTCAATTTCCCCCAAAAGTGATGCTGGGGCAGATTTTATAAGGATTTGGCGATGATCCCGCCTGAATGATTCCAAACATGTCATGCGATCCAATTCTCTTTTACCCGAACCTTGTCCAAGTCCTTCTGATCAATCAGCAAAAGGCATCGGTGTGAGCATGGGATTTTTGCCTAGTTTGAATTACTCCTATAAGTTCTTAAAATTAGGGTTTTTCTTTATTTTCTGATTTTTAGAATTTAACTTCATAATTTTGTGTTTTCTTTCATGTTAATTGATAGAAAAATGCAAAAATAGCAAACTTTACATTAGGGATACCATTTTTGAAAATTTAGGTTCAGCGATTAATTAATAGCATGAAAAAAAAGCAAAAATAATAATAAAATTGGTTCTTTTGGCATTCATGTCTCAAATTTGTCTTAAGTTCCTTTTACATTAGGAGTTAGTCAATTTTTGAAATTTAGTTAGTTGACTTTCTATAATAAGTTAGGTTTTTATTATTTTTAATTTTTGCATTTAATAAAATTAAAATTAGTATTAAAGTAAGTAAGACGAAAGATTTGGAGATATGGTTTGAAACCACCGTTAGAGCCCCCGAGTGTCTGTCCAACTCTCCAAAAGTGAAGCTACGGTTTGGAGTTACTGCATGGAGACCCCAGAGTCTAATCTAAAAAACTAATTCCTTGATTTAATTCATCTCATTTATTAGGCTTTAATTTAGTCAACCATGGTAACCTTGCCTGGTAGTTCATTGTCTGTGCTTGTCTCTTGAAAATGGTAAGTTGAGATTCTGCCTAATATTTTAAAATTAGCTTGGTTTAATGTATGCATGTTTAAATATGCTTATCACGCTTCTTGAATTGATCTAGTTTGTTTATTCAACAGATGCCTTGTCTTGGTTTCTTTTTCTTTGACTCACACTGATAGCATAAACCTGTTACTTGATACATTTGATTTTCAGTTGATTACTTGATATATTTTTTTCTTGAATTTTGGTTGATTAATTGATAGATTAGGTTCTTGAGTATCAGTTGATTAACAATGGAATAGTTAACTATGCTCGTCAATCTGTTAATATTTGTTCTTCTTGATGGATAATTGACCCTTGGTAACTAATCTTGGTCAGTTTGATCAATTTAAAGGGGATGGGTTTAGTTCCAACTTGGCTAGTAAGTTAGAAGTTGACTTAAGGGAAATTGGGGTATTTCAAAATAGAAAACAATGTAGTAACTAACTTGGAACCCACTAGAATCTTCTAGATAGTGTTTCAAATTGAAATGTAGGACTTAATTGGTATAGCTTGGCCAGCAAGGTATAAAATGAGGGACTAATTGGACAAAATCTGAGATTAAAAGAAGGATTTAGGATGTAATTAAAAAAAAAAGAGTTGCCCTAACTTTAGTTTATAAAAGGGTAGTCCTTTGCTGTTAGATCACGATATGTTGCTATCCTGTTACCGATCCCCTCATTTTCCTGTTGATTTTCCTCAAATTCTAGGTACACTTCCTAGTAACTCTGTTGGCTGTGGAATAGGTTGGCAGAAATGGGTTGAAATGGAGACTTTAAATCATGAGATGTATTTAAGTTTTTGTGAAATAATTGTACTTATTGTAATTTTGCTAGTTCATTCATGTTTTTTTGTTGGCTTGTAATTTATGATATGTGTATCAGTTTCTGGTTCACCCCTTTCCCTTGATTTCCCCAATGTATTGAACACCTGAAGTGTGGTAAAGGGCTGTTGAATTTGATAGTTTAGCTTATAGCTTGTGGGAAGGCCATCGAGCTCTGTCACTGATCTAGTGTGTGTGAACTTGATGGTTTTCCAGTAGTTTAGTCGATTATGGTACTAATTTTCTTCGGACTTTTGAAATTTATTAGCGTGTTTATCTGTAGGTGTGAGCTTGTATTTTGGATAATCGAAAATAGAGTCAAAGCAAAGTATTACTTTGCTTATGATCTCAGTATTATAAATCTCTTGAATGAGCTGAAAATCTCGAATTATTGAAGCCTAGGAGTCCAATAGCTTTTGTTCGAATATCATGTCATATAGTCTGTTAATATATAATACATGTTATCAGTTCCTCTTTCAAGTGTTATGTAAAATATGGAATTAAATCCGGATATGGGTTTGTAAATTAAACCCGAGTCTAAGAGACCCATAGTTGGCTTCGTAGTTGCAATTCATTTTAGTAATGCAATTTTAGGTCTTCCAAGTTAGGTAGCGAATTTAAATTAAGATGTTTTCCCCTCGGTTAAAGTCGGTCTTGAACTTGAGGCCCAAATTTCATGGCGTTAATTTATTAGGTTTGTAGAGATAATATTTAATAGAGAACAATAGTCTCTTTACGATGGCCTTAAAATAAATGAGGTGCGTTGCGCCAAATAAAATCACAAACTGCATGGCCCTTTCTAATTACTGTTAGAAACTACGCTTTACGCTAGAGGGGGGGTGAATAGCGTATTAATAAAATTTAACGTTTTCTTGCGGAATTTAAACTTTGCAGGAAGTAAAATAAATGCAGAAAAATAAACTTACACAAAGATGTATACTGGTTGGCCACCAACGTGGTTAGTCCAGTCCCCGAGAGACTCTCTCGAGATTTTTCACTATCTTGTTAAGCTTACGGGTGCTCAACAAACCGTTACACACTTGAGGACACAAGCCTCAAACAGTTGCTCGGAGATCGCAATCTCAAAGACTTCACCCAAGGAAACGCAAGTTCCTTGAAACAAGAGAATCGCAATTCTCTTACAAGTATATCAAATACTTGGACACTCACTTAACTAAAGTACTCCTTATTGAGTAGATATGAGTAAAAGAATATGTTCTGGATCACAACAACTTTAAGCAATAATATGGCTCTCAAAAGCTTTATGAAATGAGTAGAAAATGAAGAACAATTGAATGAAAGCTTATAGCAATGTAATGATCAGTTTGTGTATGTTGTTGTTGTTAAAACACTGAAGTGAAACTGTATTTATAGTTGAAAAACATGGCATTACCGTTGCCTAATTGCCAATTAAGAGTTGCTGAAATTACTCAGTGATAATCGATTATTAAGACCACATAATCGATTATCTGCCAGTCAGTTTAAAAATCAATCCCAGATTTAACGCTTCACAATCGATTATACATAATC
Organism: Nicotiana benthamiana; assembly: GCA_034376525.1. Taxonomy (NCBI): domain Eukaryota; kingdom Viridiplantae; phylum Streptophyta; class Magnoliopsida; order Solanales; family Solanaceae; genus Nicotiana; species Nicotiana benthamiana. The sequence goes on from CM067339.1 coordinate 161,401,665, forward strand.
TATAATCGATAACTGGCAATATTCAAAATCAGATAATCGATTACACTAAGTTCATAATCGATTACTTTAGCAACGTTCTAAAAATCATTTCCGGATTTTAAGCAAAACATCGATTATATAAAATCTATAATCGATTACTTCAGCAACGTTCTAAAAATCATTTCCAGATTTTAAGCAAAACATCGATTATATAAAATCTATAATCGATTACCTTATGGTATTTGAAAATCATTTGACAACGGCCAGCTTCAACAATCGATTGTCCTTTGCAACAATCGATTACTTGTTATTTTCTGAAAATCATCAAACTTACTGTCTCAGTGATAATCGATTATCTAAAGACATAATCGATTACTTGTTATTTTCTGAAAATCATGAAACTTACTGTCTCAGTGATGATCGATTATCTAAAGACATAATCGATTACATAATTAAATTTAAAATCACTGGAAGACATCAACTCAACACAATCGATCACCATTAGTTCATAATCGATTATTTTGAGTATTGAAAAACTTTACCTCAACACCAATCGATTGTCATTTGTTCACAATCGATTATCATGCAGATTTGGAAAAACCTGATGTTCACTGTCTTACTCACAATCGATTACCATTAAGTCATAATCGATTGTCATGCAGTCTTGGCTCAGAAACAATCGATTATCATAAGTACATAATCGATTATTTTAGCCCAGATTTTTGAGGCATGTTTAGAAAACATTTTGTCTAATGTAAATATGCATGATTTAAAATCTTTTTTGACACAGAATTAAATATGCATGATTTTGGAAAATAGTTTTATGAGAGAGGCCATACTATGAGTCAAGATATAGGATCGAGATTACAGTTTAGAAAAACTCAATAACAATTAAGAGCTATATCTTGAACTTCAATCTTATTCGCAACCATTGTGCGCTTGTACTTGAATTCCGTCATATATCAATTTTTGCTTCGTTTGTCATTCATCAAAACCTACAAAAGAGTACACGTTTAGTATATTGCATTGAGAACGTGTTTCTAACAATTTCCCCCTTTTTGATAATGGCAAACATTAAGCGGGATATGCAATTTAGGCAAAAGATATTGACAATTCAAGACAAGTAACAATTATGCAATTTGTTCTTGTTCCCCCTCAATTTAAGCTTATAAGCAATCAATGAATTAAGAGGTGGTGCATACCCGATATCCCGTTTTCTTCCCCCTTTTGCCATTAGCAAAAAAAAATAGTAAGGAAAGATGCAAGAAGATGAAATAAACAAGGTTTATTTATTGGAAAGAAAAGAGGGTAGTCGATTATTGATACGGGATAATCGATTTTTATAGGGACATTGCTGCAGATTCGCGGTTTGCTTAAGAATTGCTCTTAGCTCTAGTGTGATACCTGCAAAGAAAAGTTAGACGCCTCCGACGCTCAAGTTAGAAATCATGTAGGAAAGAAAATGCAATGCATGACTTAGATCAAAGTGGAGTCAAGGATCCCGAGTTCACTGCGAATTCGGAAGAAGGACTCTTTCTCTAAAGGCTTGGTAAAGATGTCTGCCAATTGGCTTTTGGTTTCAACAAATTCAATTTCGACATCGCCTTTGAGTACATGATCTCTAATAAAATGATGTCTAATTTCGATGTGTTTTGTTCGCGAATGAAGAACGGGGTTCTTCATCAAGCATATGGCGCTAGTGTTATCACATCTAAGAGGAATGTGATCAAGACTTAGGCCATAGTCCAAGAGTTGTTGTTTCATCCATAGGATTTGAGCACAGCAACTCCCCGCGGCTACATATTCAGCCTCGGTGGTAGACAACGCAACACTTACTTGTTTCTTACTAAACCAAGAGACAAGAGAGCTACCGAGCAAATGGCAAGTGCCACTTGTGCTCTTGCGGTCCAATTTGCATCCAGCAAAATCGGAATCGGAATATCCAATAAGTTGGCATGAAGAGCCTTTGGGGTACCATAGACCCACATTTGTAGTACCAATGAGATACCTTAATATCCGTTTCACCGCAGTAAGGTGAGACTCCTTCGGACATGACTGATAGCGAGCACATAAGCACACGCTAAACATGATGTCCGGACGACTAGCGGTAAGATAAAGAAGAGAGCCAATCATACCTCGATACTTTTTAGTGTCGACTTCCTTACCTTTTTCATCTTTGTCTAGATGATCGGATGTGCTCATGGGGGTAGCCATTTCTTTTGCATTGTTCATGTCAAAGCGTTTTAGTAGTTCTTTGCAATATTTGGCTTGGCATATGAATGTACCTTCTTTCATTTGTTTCACTTGTAGCCCCAAAAAGAATGTTAACTCGCCCATCATAGACATTTCAAATTCGCTAGTCATTAGATCGGAAAATTCCTTGCATAAAACATTGTTAGTAGCACCAAATATAATATCGTCTACATATATTTGAACTAGTAAAATATCATTGTTTTTGTGCTTGACAAAGAGGGTTGTGTCAACTTTTCCCCTAATGAAATCATTTTCCAAAAGAAATTTACTCAACCTTTCATACCAAGCTCGAGGAGCTTGTTTTAAACCATAAAGAGCCTTTTTGAGTTTGAAAACATGATCGGGATATTTAAAATCTTCAAAGCCGGGGGGTTGTTTGACATAAACTTCTTCTTCAATAAAACCATTTAAAAAAGCACTTTTCACATCCATTTGATATAGAATAAAATTCATTGAAGAGGCGAAAGCAAGTAATAGACGAATAGCTTCTAATCTAGCTACGGGAGCATAGGTTTCCTCATAATCAATACCTTCTTCTTGACTATAGCCTTTTGCCACAAGCCTAGCTTTGTTTCTAGTGATTAAACCATTTTCATCTAGTTTATTGCGAAAAACCCATTTCGTACCAATTATAGAATGACCTTCGGGTCTTGGCACCAAATCCCAAATGTTATTGCGTTCGAATTGGTTAAGCTCCTCTTGCATTGCCAAGGTCCAAAATTCATCCCCAATTTCTTCGGATATGGTTTTAGGTTCAATTTGAGAAACAAAAGCAGTAAGTTCTAAAGTATTTTTGAGGGAGTTTCGGGTACTTACCTTTTCTCCAACATCGCCGATTACCTGTTCGAGAGGATGATCCTTGATCGTTCTCCACTCGTTAGGCGTATTTATTCCTTTTTCTAATTGTGGCGCTTCTTCCGTTGGTTGTTCCCCAATTTCATTTTTGTTTTCCTTTGAAGGTTCTTCTTGGATTTTATCTTTCAAGCTATCCAAGATACCTGCAAGATCAAAACCGGATTCCTTTCTCGCCAAGCGAGTATTATCTTCGGAAAACACAACATGAGGGGATTCCTCCACAATTTGGGTTCTTTTGTTAAAGATCCTATATGCTTTGCTACGTGAGGAATAACCAATGAAAATACCTTCATCCGATTTAGCATCAAACTTACCCAATTGGTCCTTGCCATTATTATGAACAAAACATTTACAACCAAAAACACGTAAATGAGAAATGTTGGGTTTTCTACCCTTATAAAGTTCATATGGGGTTTTCATGAGTGTCGGCCGAATTGCTACTCTATTTAAAACATAGCAAGCGGTACTCACGGCGTCCGCCCAAAAATATTTGGGAATCTTAGCTTCGTCGAGCATGGTTCTTGCCATCTCTTCGAGACACCTATTTTTCCTTTCCACCACCCCATTTTGTTGTGGTGTCCGTGGAGTGGAAAAGGTGTGTTCGATTCCGAGTTCGTCACAAAAATCCGCAAAGAGATTGTGATCAAACTCTCCCCCATGATCACTTCTAATCGAAGTGACGGTCGATTCCTTTTCGTTTTGAACACGCTTAAGGAAATATTTGAAATTTTGAAAGGCATCACTTTTATTTGCAAGAAATAGAGTCCAAGTAAATCTAGAAAAGTCATCAACAATTACAAAAACATATTTATTTTTACCAAGACTTTCAATGCGAGAGGGACCAAATAAATCCATGCGAAGTAATTGCAAAGGTCTAGACGTTGAAACAATATTCTTGGATTTAAAAGATGCTTTGGTTTGCTTCCCTTTTTGACAAGAATCGCAAATAGAATCATTTTCAAACTTTAAACAGGGAAGACCAACTACTAAGTTTTGAGAAAGAAGCTTGTTCAAAAGATGCATGTTCATGTGTGCTACTCTACGATGCCATAGCCAAGAGTTATCCTCTTTGCTTATTAAACAATCAACATATTCGGGTGAGGAGTTTTCAAGATCAACCATATAGATATTATCAATTCTAAAACCACGAAGTATGATCTTGAAATCACTACGTCTAAATACAAGACATTCATCCGAATCAAATAGAGCAAGATTTCCCTTGTCACATAATTGGCTTATGCTTAAGAGATTATGCTTCAAACCTTTCACAAGTAGTATATGTTTAATAGAGGAGTTTTCGTCCTTACCGACCGAACCAATGCCGATGATTTTTCCTTTATTGTTATCACCAAATATGACACTTCCTCCTTCTTTGTGCTCTAGTTGAAGGAATTTGGATTCATCTCCCGTCATGTGTTTGGAGCATCCACTATCAAGGTACCATAGTACACTTGATCCCTTCAAGCACACCTACAAAACAAATTAATGTTCTTTAGGTACCCATGCCATCTTGGGTCCTTGAGGGTTAGGCATGTTATAATGATGCAATTGATTTATATGTCTATGGCGAGTAAAGCAAGCGGGAGCAATATGACCAATACGTCTACAATAATGACAAGTCACGTTGGGATTATGCATTTTTCTAGGTACATAGTAACTAGATGAATGAAGGTTGCTTACTCTACTTTGAACACCATTGTTTCTCCTATTATGAGCTCTAGGAGGTTCACAAGTTTGTCTAAAATATGCATCATTTCTAGAATATCTATTTCTAGGTGGAGGGTCATTTCTTGGTCTTCTAAATTGTTCAAGGTTTGGCCTAAAGTATGCATCATTTCTAGGTCTTCTAGCATTTTCACTATTTGGTCTAACATGCAAGTTATTTCTAGGATTTCTACTTCTAGGATAAGCATTTTGGTTATTAGTCCTAGGTTGAGCTCTAGGTTGTTGTGGTTTAGCACCAACCTTTTCTTCATTCTTGAATCCTATTCCATGTTTAGTTGATTTTAGATTAACAAGCACATCATTCAAGTTTTTATGCGAAGAATTAAACTTATCTAATGTGCCTTTAAGTCTAGCTACTTCATTCTTAAGAAGCACACAAGAAGAACAGTTTCTAGTAGAACCTTCAGGTTTATCAGCACTTCTTTTTCCATAAAACTTGTTTTCCTCTTTTAGCTTCTCATTTTCGAAAACCAGTTTTTCTAATTCTTTTTCTTTTAAAGAAAGCTGTGTTTGAAAATCTTTTTCTTTTAGAGAAGTGCTTTCTTTAACACTTTTGACAGTTTTTGAAGCTTTGATAAATTCAGCATATAGTTCATCAAAAGCATTTCTCATTTCATCAAGAGTAAAGAAATTTTGAGAAGAGATTTGACTTACCTCGTCTTTGCCGTCTTCTTGAGCCATGAGACATAAATTTGCTGCTTCATCGTCTTCTTCTTCGCTTGCTTCATCTCCGGAATCTCCTCCCCAAGAGATGTATGCACGTTGCTTTTTGAAGGGTTTCTTCTCCTTTTTGATGTTAGGGCAATTTGATTTTATGTGCCCGGTTTCTCCGCATTCATAGCATTTTAGTTGATCGCCTTGCTTTTTGTTCTTGCGTTCATACTCTTTGCGCATGAATTTTTGAAACCTTTTGATAACGAGTCCAAACTCGTTGTCACCTTCCTCATCAATTTGTGGTTGGCTAGCCTTTAGAGCAATCATTTGCCTTCTTTGATCATCAACAACCGGGTTAAGTATAGTTGATTCATAGGTTTTGAGATTACCTCTTAATGCGTCAATTGTGACATTTGTGATGCCAATGGATTCTTGGATTGCATCGGCCTTTGATCGCCATGCCGGAGTGAGACTTCTGAGAATCTTCCGGACAAGTTCTCTATCCGTAAACGTCTTTTTGAGGGCGTGTAGATCATTTACGATCATTGAGAATCGCTCAAACATTTCGTCTACTTTTTCTCCTTCCTTCATGTGGAATAGTTCATAAGAGTGAGTTAAGAAATCAATTTTAGCTTCTCGTACCTGGTCGGTTCCTTCGTATGTCACTTCAAGCTTATCCCACATTTCTTTTGCTGTTTTGCAACATGATATCTTCCTGTAGTCGTTAGCATTAACAGCACAATATAATAAATTTATAGCTTTGGCATTATTTTGGACCTTACGAATATCCTCCGCGGTATATTCCTCTTCGGTCTTTGGAACCCATTCGTCTTCCACCTTCTTGGTTGGAATTTGGTTTCCATTGGTGAATACTTTCCACAAATGAAAGCTATTTGATTGCACAAAGATTTGCATCCTCTCCTTCCATTATGAGTAGTTTGTGCCGTTGAATAGAGGAGGTCGTGTAGAGCATTGTCCTTCTTCAATTCCTGCAAAAGAGTCAAGAGTAGAAGCCATGGATGGTTCTCTCAAACGGTTAAGTTTTCAGAGAGTTGGGCTCTGATACCAATTGTTAGAAACTACGCTTTACGCTAGAGGGGGGGGTGAATAGCGTATTAATAATATTTAGCGTTTTCTTGCGGAATTTAAACTTTGCAGGAAGTAAAATAAATGCAGAAAAATAAACTTACACAAAGATGTATACTGGTTGGCCACCAACGTGGTTAGTCCAGTCCCGAGAGACTCTCTCGAGATTTTTCACTATCTTGTTAAGCTTACGGGTGCTCAACAAACCGTTACACACTTGAGGACACAAGCCTCAAACAGTTGCTCGGAGATCGCAATCTCAAAGACTTCACCCAAGGAAACGCAAGTTCCTTGAAACAAGAGAATCGCAATTCTCTTACAAGTATATCAAATACTTGGACACTCACTTAACTAAAGTACTCCTTATTGAGTAGATATGAGTAAAAGAATATGTTCAGGATCACAACAACTTTAAGCAATAATATGGCTCTCAAAAGCTTTATGAAATGAGTAGAAAATGAAGAACAATTGAATGAAAGCTTATAGCAATGTAATGATCAGTTTGTGTATGTTGTTGTTGTTAAAACACTGAAGTGAAGCTGTATTTATAGTTGAAAAACTTGGCATTACCGTTGCCTAATTGCCAATTAAGAGTTGCTGAAATTACTCAGTGATAATCGATTATTAAGACCACATAATCGATTATCTGCCAGTCAGTTTAAAAATCAATCCCAGATTTAACGCTTCACAATCGATTATACATAATCTATAATCGATTACTGGCAATATTCAAAATTAGATAATCGATTACACTAAGTTCATAATCGATTACTTTAGCAACGTTCTAAAAATCATTTCCGGATTTTAAGCAAAACATCGATTATATAAAATCTATAATCGATTACTTCAGCAACGTTCTAAAAATCATTTCCAGATTTTAAGCAAAACATCGATTATATAAAATCTATAATCGATTACCTTATGGTGTTTGAAAATCATTTGACAACGGTCAGCTTCAACAATCGATTGTCCTTTGCAACAATCGATTACTTGTTATTTTCTGAAAATCATGAAACTTACTGTCTCAGTGATAATCGATTATCTAAAGACATAATCGATTACTTGTTATTTTCTGAAAATCATGAAACTTACTATCTCAGTGATAATCGATTATCTAAAGACATAATCGATTACATAATTAAATTTAAAATCACTGGAAGACATCAACTCAACACAATCGATCACCATTAGTTCATAATCGATTATTTTGAGTATTGAAAAACTTTACCTCAACACCAATCGATTGTCATTTGTTCACAATCGATTATCATGCAGATTTGGAAAAACCTGATGTTCACTGTCTTACTCACAATCAATTACCATTAAGTCATAATCGATTGTCATGCAGTCTTGGCTCAGAAACAATCGATTATCATAAGTACATAATCGATTATTTTAGCCCAGATTTTTGAGGCATGTTTAGAAAACATTTTGTCTAATGTAAATATGCATGATTTAAAATCTTTTTTGACAAAGAATTAAATATGCATGATTTTGGAAAATAGTTTTATGAGAGAGGCCATACTATGAGTCAAGATATAGGATCGAGATTACAGTTTAGAACAACTCAATAACAATTAAGAGCTATATCTTGAACTTCAATCTTATTCGCAACCATTGTGCGCTTGTACTTGAATTCCGTCATATATCAATTTTTGCTTCGTTTGTCATTCATCAAAACCTACAAAAGAGTACACGTTTAGTATATTGCATTGAGAACGTGTTTCTAACAACTTCGTTAAAACACTTAGAATTCGGGACGACCCATTTAGAGAATTTTCATGACCTCCCGCGATGTTAGTAACACGTTATCCGTTTTAGGCACGTTCTTTAATAATTATACCTTCTTAAATTTGGGTGTGCATTTCATGCGACCCAAATCCAAATCCCGAAACGTTGAATAAAATGTGTCTTGGATCCGGGTGCATTTCATGGGATGTGATCCAAACACACATTTTAACCGACATTCACATTTCTTTAAAATTTAATCAAAAGCGGTGAATAATTTTAAAATTGCACCGTAGGGTGACATGCTTTATAATCAGGTGATAAAGCCGAATATAATAGTTGAGCGGCCTTTCTAGAACCATGGAACTCGTGTATGCCTAACCCCTTCTCCCGGGTTAACAGAATTCCTTACCCAGATTTCTGGCTTGCAGACTATATACAGAATCAAACCTTTCTCCATTTCGGATTTAAACCGGTGACTTGGGACACCATTAATTATCCCAAGTGGCGACTCTAAAATCTCTTAAATAATTAAAGCCCGCTTCGATTGTCCTTAAACTGTAAAAACTCCCTTATCTACGCCCTTCGCCAGGGTTGTAGTGTAAAAAGGAGGTGTGACAGCTCCAGCGACTCTTCTGGGGATCAAACCCAGAATCTCTGGTTCAGGGTTCAAGAATTCGAGCTTCTGAATAACTGTTATATTTGGCTTGCCGATTTTCCTACATGTTCCATGTTGTATGTGCTAAATGCTTTACCGCTTTGATATTTATTGAACTGCTACGAAATCCTTCCACTCTCCGAGTCTTCTAAATCATGGAGAAGGGTGCACTTCATGTGATTTCTCTTATGTTTAGAGTCATACCCCATTTAGAACGAGGTTTGGATAAGTTGCTAAGCTGGCGGAGCTTCTGTATCGAGTTGTCCGCTCGGTTAAGCCAAGTCTATAACAATCAACCCAGGGCTTAAACCTTGAATAACGAAGCCGCATGCCCTATCCCTAGTAGGAACGTTTGTTTGCATCATGTGCATTTGACTTAGGGGACTCAACACAAGGGATGGGTCCATCTAGGACAGGTAATCTGAAATGAAAAGACAATCCTGATGCATTTTACGTGCTACTTGTGTATTTATGTACTCGGCTCTGCATGTTGACCGGCTTATGAATAATGGGTACGAGTTGCAAGAAAGTGGCAGTTTTAGGAGTAAGTGAGGATAACCAACCTTCTTGGAAAATCAATGTCTGAATAATAACCGAAGCTCTGCCAGATATTTGAGAAAAAAGAAAAAGAAAACCTTTTGTTTTTAAATAGTTGATTTTGCCCGAACTACGCTGGTTTGATTCTCACCGAATGAGAGGTACGTAGGCAACCCTCATCGGGTCCAACTTCCTTTTTGAAAAAATAGCCAAAAAAAATGTCAAAGTTTTAATTGCTGTCCTAAATAAATCGAGGGATGCTATTGTTGATAAAACAAACCGAATGTACCCAAAAGGACGTCGAAAGGCTGTTTTTGCAAGAACAACTTCCCTGAGTCATTTTTAAAATATTTTGTGAGCACAACCTTAAAATCTTCCTCCCAAAAGTGCTGAAAGAACGTATCGGCAAAACCAAGTCCTTGTTTTCCTAAATGAAGAAATTTTTGCAAAAACTGCCATTTTTCCCTTTTAGGTCAAAATAAATCATTACATCCCCTTTAAATAAACGTGCAGGATGAATACCAGTGACATCAAACCCTTTTCAGTCCTGAGTGATATCACTTTGAAGCTACACATGTGGTGGAATGACTTGGGAAAAGGTAATAGATAAATCGTGGTCAAGATTTTGGGTGGTCTCGTCGGAATGTTAAACATCAAATCAAGAAGAGATATTATTGAATCACTGATACCATTCTGGGGCCCAACTCGCAATGTATTCCGGTTCTCGGACTTTCAGCTTACACCCACACTAAAGAAGATTGGGGAATATGCAGGTCTTAAAGGGAACCTCAAGAGTAGATATCTATTGGCATCGAGACCGGTAACCATCTACAAATTCTTGGACTTGTTGAGCACTCGTCGAGAAATTCAAGATAAGCATCTATCAGAAGGATGTTGCACACTTCATTTCTTATACCACCGATATGGCAATCCGAAAGGTTTTGAGGAGCCCAATACCGGTCTGACACATGCCTGGAACAGAGATAAATGGGAGGCCCGACGGGGATAGGCATTCATGGTAGCTTTTCTAGGAATCGTGGTCCGTCCAAGAAAAGACGATCACATAGACATTGGCCTTGTAGGAATGGTGGATGTTGCCGTAAAAAATCCTACTAGCACAGTGGCTCCTTTGATTGTGGTGGAAATGTATCGAGCCTTAACCATGTGCCGAGAGGGTATAAAATTCTTCCAGGGTTGCTGTCTGTTACTACAGTTATGGATACAGGAGCACCTTTGTCGTTGCACGGGGTATATGAACTATGGTCTAGGGCTAAGTTGTATTGCGGAGTTCGGAACCAGGGTAACATGTATTGAGTTCCCCAAAGGCGCTGAGGCTTGGTTTCTGTGCTTGAGATCTTTGACTGCATATACTGTCAAATGGGCTTTTGAATAGCTTCCCACTACTGAGGTTGTGTAAACATCGGTAAAGGTACCTTATATTCTTTTGATGGGCATTCGAAGTATCCAACCTTACGCTCCCAACCGAGTCTTGAGGCAACTTGGAAGATTCCAAATCATCCACGGTGATGAAGACCTGAGCAGAAAAATCATTGAGTTAGGTCCAAAAGCTACATTTTTTGAAGATAAAATCCAACAAATATAGAATAAGTGCAGATAACTTGAGCCTAAGACTATAGTATAGGATTTGGCTAAAGGCGAAGTGGATCCCAAATACTTTACCTGGTTCGGTAAAAGATTTCAAATCCTTGAGAGAGCCGCCAAAATGACATGTACATCAATTCACAGACAGGGCCCAGGTGCAGTGGGAGTGGCTAGCCAAAGAAAAGGAATACCGAACGAGAATAGGGTAGTTGGAGCAACAGGTTCGAGATCTTCAATTTGAAAAGAATGTGCAAGCCGCAACTGATGAATGTGATAAAAAGAAATTGGCCCAAGAGAATGAAGCTCTCAAGGCTCGAATTCAACAAATGAAAATAGCTGCCGAAAATTAAGAAAGAAGTCGGTCTGATGAGAAGTTGATAAAAGGGCTGAAGAAGCAAGTCACAGAATGTCAGGAAGAATTGGAGAAATCTGAAGGAAACATGGCAAAACTTTGGGCGTAATGGTCAAAGAAGACAGAGGAAAGATCCCGGTTTGTACAACAAATGAAAAGGAATTATGAGGGAACCATTTAATATGAAGAGAAAAATGAGCGCCTTTGAAGATAAGGCAGCCCGACTGGACAAAGAATTTCAGGCTGAGAAGGAACAGTGCTATGGGCTAATCGCCGAAATGGAGAAGGAATAAAACTGTTGAAAGACCATCACTTCCATGACTCCTAGGTGCTAGAAGCTCGTAACCAACAGATAAGCCGACTACTCCAAGAAAAGGGCCGGATCCGGGAAAGAATTAGAGGTATTGCAAATTATATTATCATGAAATGTTGGGACGGTGAATGAATGTGTCGTACCACTTTATATGCTATAGTGATGATATTTGTTCATCAGGTTACGAATGATTTGGAGCAGTTAAAAAGGGGTCTTGCACGTAGGCCTTCGGCGATGCCGAATGACGCTCATCAGGCCCTAGGATTTGAAGCATTAATGTACTCTTGATCTAGGTTTGGTTATTGAGTCCGTATTTTGTCATTTCAAGTCTGTTTTGTATTTTTCCTTTTAAGAAAAACAAATAGTCTAGCATATTTGTATTCGGTATTTTATTAATGAAAAACTTAAAAATGCCAAAAATTGTTTCCTTATTTTGCAAGAACTATGCTCGGTCTGATCATGCGGGGTCGTGATACGTAGGAAATTTACATAGGATTCCACCTTAATGAAATAAAAGAGTGAAAAAAAAAAGAAAAGAGAAAAGAAATAAAGGGAGAGAGAGTAAGAGGCCTTGCAAATAAAGAAGAGGGAAAGCCGAGATGACGCAAGAAACCGATGCATGTAGAAACCAAATAATTGTTTAGGTGCATTCATCCCCAAATATGTGGCAACCTACATGTCGAAACCTAACCATTAAAAAGTTTACGTTTTTTTATTCCAGCCCTAACAGGTGGTTAGTACTTGCGGCATTCTGGAAACCCACTCCTACAACACGCGGTCTAAGAGCAAGCAATTCATGGCCAATCAAGAAACCGATGTCAGCATTATTGACCCTGCGAAAGAGGTAAAGGAATTGAACGTTAATGCCATGAAGGATGAAATGTACAAACTGAAACACCAAATGGCTCAGATGTATCAGGCATGGACGAGAGGACAGCCACCATCAACTTATCCTGCTAACTCAACCTTCATTCCACCACTGGCCCAAGCTCATGATCCACCCCTAAGTTTTCCTGTCTACTCGCAGCAACAGGATACGACCTCTCAACCACCCCCAGCTCCACTACCCAAAGTCGTTCCTCACCCCCTCCACAAATTACTCCCATTTATGTGGCACCTCATCCTCCCGCACTCCATAGATCATCAAGTGAGCCCTTGTTTCAAGCTTACAACAACTAGAACTACCCACCAGAATCTGCTTACAAAGCCCATTACCTTACTCATATTCTCCTCGTTTCGAAATCCAGGCGAGAGTGAAAAATCCAATCAAAAATCATGAGCAAGAGGTGGTGCTCAGAAAGGTCAGAAGTTTAGAACAATCGTTGGACCTTTATTTATTTCCAGACATGCAGTTGCCTCCAGGTTATAAGATGCATAAATTTGACTTATATGATAGACATGGCGATCCAGTCGCGCATCTAAGGGGGTTTTATAGCAAAATGAGAGGAGCACTGGGAAAAGATGAATTACTAATGGCATACTTCAGCCAAAGTTTAAGCGGGTCGGCATTAGAATGGTACACCTGATAGGATCACAATCGGTGGTACACTTGGGATGACTTGGCACAAGCGTTCACTTGTCACTTTCAATATAATCTCAAAATTGTCCCGGGCCGTCTATCTTTTACAAAACTAGAGAAGAAACACAACGAGAGCTTTAGAGAATTCGGTTTTCATTGGAGAGAGCAGGCAGCCAAGGTTGATCCCCCAATGAAGGAGAGTGAGATGGTGGATTATTTCTTACATGCTTTGGAGCCTACCTATTTCGGGCATCTAGTGTTGACAGTAGGTAAATCTTTCAGTGAGGTAGTTAAAATGGGGAGTATGGTCGAAGAAGGCCTCAAATTCAATAAGATCATGAGCTACTCTGCAATCAAGGCGACCACTTAGACCATCCAGGGTGAGGCTGGGGGAACATTTGAAAAGAAGAAGAAGGAGGAAGTAGCAACAGTTGAGTCCAGAAATTAGTTCAGACCTCGGGCTGCATCCCATTACAGCCAACCCTGTCCCCACCACTAAGCATACCTACACACTCCATATGGCCCACCACAACATTAGTACTCACCATTAGACCTCGATTCTGAGTCCATCATGCAGAAGATATACCCAACCTCCCGCCCACGCACAATAGCATGCGCCAGCTCCACAAAATAATTATCCAACTCCACCAAATAATTACCATCCAAGAGCCTACCAACAACCTCCTAGACCAGCTTTTCGGGCCAACCAAGTTCTAAAAACTGAAAGAGTGCAAAGGAAGAAAACTTTCACGCCATTGGACGAGTCGTATACCAACTTGTTCCACAGATTGAGGCAATTAGACATGTTGAGGCCAATCAAAGGAAAATTGACAAATCCTCCCCCGAAAAATCTAGATTATTCTGTTAGCTGTGAATATTGTTCCAGCGCCCCGGGCATGATACCGAAAAGTGTTGGCATTTGAAGAATGCTATCCAGGAACTTATGGACTCCCACCGGATCAAAGTGCAGGCTCCAGAGGCACCCAACATTAATAAAAACCCATTTCCGGCCCATCATGAGACCAACATGATTGAAATCGTAGAGAAAGGGGGACAGTCTAAAAAGCCCTCAAAAACAGTAATGATGATCAAATCCAGTAAAGTCAAGCCAACTAAGAGTATGAGCAGTGAGAAGTCAGTGATCGAGATTAAGGGAAGAGACATCAAACCTGTTGTGGTTCAAGGGAGGTCATTATGCATGGTTGCGCTAAAGCAGGAAAAAGAAAAGGTGATAGTACACGTGGCAGCTAGGGAACCCATCATAGTTGTGGAAGGTGCTCGCGTAGAGCCTGTCATTGTAAAACCAGTAATCCAGCCAACAGTCATCAATAGCAAAGTTGTTCCTTGGAGATATGAACAAGCAATAGTGATGTACAAAGGGAAGGAAGTTAGGGAGGAAATTTATGAAGCCCCAGGTTTGACTCGGTCAAGGAGATACTTTGCCCCTGAGAAGTTGAGGGAACGCCGGATCCCCAAGGATAACCCAAAATCGGTGAAGAAAGCTGTATCAGAAGAAGAGACAGAAGAATTCCAAAAGAAAATGAAAATGTAGGACTACTCCATCATAGGGCAATTGAGGAAAACACCAGCTTAGATCTCCTTACTGTCCTTATTAATCCATTCATATGAACACCGCCGGGCATTGATGAAGATTTTGAATGAACCCCACCTCCTTGACAAAATAACTGTGAATCATTTGGAGAAAATTGCAAACAAGATATTCGAGGTAAATAGGGTCACTTCCTCTGATGATGAGCTACCCATGGAGGGCACTGAGCATAATCGGGCCCTTTATTTGACAGTGAAATGTGAAGATTCTGTGGTCACCTGGGTTCTAGTTGAAAACTGGTCCAGTGCAAATATTTGTCCGCTCTCCACATTGATCAAGCTGAAGTTTGAAAATGAAAGGATCCACAAGAATAACATTTGCTTTTGGGGGTTCGATGGAGGAGGCAAAGACTCAGTAGGGGATATAGTGCTGGAATTGACAATAGGGACCGTTGAGTTCACCATGGAATTTCAAGTGCTAGATGTGGTAGTTTCATATAACCTGTTGTTGGGCAGGCCCTGGATTCATGCACCATAGGCAGTGCCATCTACTTTACACCAGATGATCAAATTTGAATAGGATGGGCAAGAGATTGTGGTACATGGTGAAGATAATCAGTGTGTTTCAGGTGATGCCATCATACTTTTTATTGAATCTAAAAACAACAAGGATCCATGGGTCTACCAGGTATTCGATGCAATGTCAGTTGAGAAGATCCCAGAAGGTGAAGTTGTCACAACTCCAAAGGTAGCAGCCGCGTCAGTCATGGTAGCTTCAGAAATGTTGAAGAATGGTTTCATGCCCGGCAAGGGATTGGGTGCTTCTCTACAAGGCATCGTGCAACCAATGTCTCTCCCCAAAAAACTGGAGACTTTTGATCTAGGGTTCAAGAATAGAGCTGCGGACATAAGGCAAACCAGAAAGTTAAAGCAGAGGGCTTGGGCCCTCCCAAAGCCTATCCCAAGGTTGTCCTGATCTTTTGTCAAGCCCAGTACTAGCAAGTGCACAGTGCCAAAGATTCTCGGTCTGCTAATTGATGCCAATGGGGATTTGGATAAGGGATTAGAAAGGTTGTTCAAAGAGGTAAATATGGTCGAGGCAGGAGAAGGATCGAGCAGGGCATATGTGCAGTCTGTGGGATCATGCGTAAAAGTCAACAACTGGGAAGCCACTCCTCTTCCCACTCGGAGGGAGTCATGGTAGTCGGCTTTGATTTTTCTTTCAGTCTAGTTTGGATTACATTCATAGTTGTTAATTCAGTTGTTCTTTCCGTCTGTTTGGATGTGTAAACTCTGTTATCTTTTTTATTCTAATGGAATGCAGTTTCTTTTCAAACAATGCTCATAGTTCCCATTTTTCTTTACTTCTTTTTCTTTTCTCTTTTGTACAGTTATATTTATGCTGGTTCCAATGATCTGACATGCATACGGACTCTTCGGCCCAGTCTTAAAAATTGGTCTAGTTCAAAATAATAATTCAAAAAATAGAACATGAGGATGAATTAGAGTACGACGAGGAAGGAGCATGGGATGAAATTAGTAAAGAGTTGAGCCAGTTTGAGGAAAAGCCCAAACCAAACTTGAGTGTTACAGAGGCAGTCAGTTTAGAGGGCCCGAATAACGTTAGAGAAACCAAAATAAGTGTCCATCTGGAGTCACAGCTTAGGAAAGAAATAATTGAAGTGCTGCTTAAATACAAAGATGTCTTCGCATGGTCTTATGATGACATGCCCGGATTGAGCACTAACTTGGTGGTTCACAAATTGCCCACCGACCCAGCCTGCCCTCCCGTCAAACAGAAATTTAAAACTGATGTGAGCGTGAAAATCAAAGAGGAAGTGACCAAGCAATTTGAGGCAAAATTTATCCGAGTCACACGATATCCCACCTATGTTGTGCCTGTGCCAAATAAGGAAGGTAAAACTAAAGTATGTGTTGATTATCGTAACCTCAACAAAGCAAGTCCAAAGGACAACTTCCCACTGCCAAACATTTACATATTGATTGACAATTGAGCGAAGCACGAGTTGGTCATTCGTGGATTGCTACGTAGGTTACCACCAGATCTTAATGGATGAAGAAGATGCGGAGAAAACAACATTCATCACGACATGGGGGACATATTTCTATAGGGTCATGCCTTTTGGTTTGAAGAACGTTGGGGCAACATATATGAGGGCAATGACAACCATTTTTCACGATATGATACATAAGGAAATTGAGGTCTATGTGGATGATATGATTGTGAATTCCAGAAAGCAATCCGATCATGTCAAAGATATGAGGAAATTCTTCCAGAGGCTCCGTATGTATGATCTCAAACTCAACCCAGAAAAATGCGCATTTGGGGTCACCTCAGGGAAGTTCCTGGGGTTCATATTCAGCCGACGAGGCATTGAACTAGATCCATCCAAGATCAAAGCTATACAGAACTACCACCACCGAGGGACAAAACAGAGGTGATGAGTCTATTAGGAAGATTGAATTACATCAGTCGATTCATTGCTCAGCTCACAACCATTTGTAAGCACATCTTTAAGCTATTGAAAAAGGATGCTAAGGTGAAATAGATGGGAGAGTGCCAGAAGGCTTTTGATAAGATAATTGAATATTTGTCGAACCCACCGGTGTTGGTCCCGCCGGAACCAGGAAGGCCCTTGATCTTATATTTTATAGTCTTAGACAACTCATTTGGATGAATTTTGGGTCAGCACGACGTCGCCGGGAGGAAAAGGGTGGGCCATATATTACCTCAGCAAGAAATTTACGGCCTATGAGGTTAAGTATACTCATCTTGAAAAGACATGCTGTGACTTGACGTGGTAAGCCCAGAAGTTAAAACACTACTTGTCATCATACACCACTTATCTCATCTCACGTCTGGACCATTGAAGTACATTTTCTAGAAGCCCATGCCTACAGGGAGGCTCGCGAAATGGAAAATCTTGCTCACTAAGTTTGACATTTTCTATGTGACTAGGACTACAATGAAAGCACATGCCTTGGCTGATCATTTGGCTGAGAATCCGATAGACGAAGAATATGAACCTTTAAAGACATACCTTCCGGACGAGGAAGTAATGCATATTGATGAAATGGAACAGGGCGAGAAATCGGGATGGAAATTGTTTTTCGATGGGGCCGCTAATGTGAAAGGCATCGGGATAGGAGCAGTGCTTATTTCTGAAGAAGGGCATCATTACCTAGTCACAGCTCAACTCCGTTTCTATTGTACCAAAAGTATGGCAGAATATGAGGCATGTATTTTAGATTTGAGGTTAGCAGCTGATATGGGTGTCCAGGAAGCCTTGGTCTTGGGAGACTCGGACCTTCTGGTGCACCAGCAATGTTTTCATGATCTTTGTCAACAATTCCGGTAAATAGAGTTCAGGCACATCCCCATAATTCACAATGAGGTTGTTGATGCCTTGGCTACTTTGATGTCAATGCTACATCATCCGGATAAGGCTTATGTTTACCCGATATATATCCACGTCCATGATCAACATGCTTATTGCAGCATGGTGAAAGAAGAGCTTGATGGTGAGCCTTGGTTCCACGACATCAAAGAATATATCAGGATGGGTGTGTACTCAATACAAGCCACAAGTGACCAATAGAGAACAATTTGTTGCTTGTCAAGTGGGTTCTTCTTCAGCGGAGGGATATTATACAAAAGAATTTCGGATCTTGGTTTGTTAAAATGCATCGATGCTGGGCAGGCTACAACTATCATGAATGAGGTGCATGCTGGAGTCTACGGGTCGCGCATGAGTAGATATGTTTTGGCAAAGAAGATTCTCCAAGCATGTTATTATTTGTGAGAACCGTGGAGCGAGATTGTATTAGTTTCTTGCGCAAATGCAATCAATGTCAGGTGCATGGAGACCTGATTCACTCCCCGCCATCTGAATTACATACGATGTCTACAACATGGCCTTTCGTTGCTTGGGGCATGGACGACATCGGACCCATTAAACCAGCAACTTCTAACAGACACAAGTTCATCCTAGTTGCTATTGACTATTTTACCAAATGGGTTGAAGCCAAGACCTTCAAGGAAGTGACTAAGAGAGGAATGGTCGACTTTGTACATGTAAATATTATTTGTTGGTTTGGAATCCCGAAGATCCTCATCACTGATAATGGAGAAATCTCAATAGTCATTTGATGAAAGAGGTATGTCAGTAGTTCAAGATTACACATCGCAATTCCACCCCATACTGCCCCAAGGTGAATGGAGAGGTAAGGCAACCAATAAGAACACAAAATTGTGGAAGGGTCCAGGCAATGGCATGAGAAGTTACCATTTGCACTGTTAGGCTACCGCACTACCGTCCGCACTTCGGTCGGGGCAACCCCATATTTGTTGGTATATGGAACATAAGCAATAACCCTGGCTGAAATTGAAATCCCCTCCCTTCGAATTGTGGCTGAAGCAGGAATCGACGATGAAGAATAGGTTAGAAATTGTTTAGAGCAATTGAGTTTGATTGATGAGAAAAGATTGGCAGCGGTGTGCAATGGCCAGTTGTATCAACAAAGGATGGCCAAAGCTTATGAAAAGAAAGTGCGTCCAAGAAAGTTTGAAGTGGGTCAGTTGGTGGTGAAATGCATCCTTTCTCACCAGGCAGAGGCAAAAGGCAAGTTCACTCCAAACTGGCAGGGACCGTTTGTCGTGTCAAGAGTGTTGTCCAATGAGGCATTGTATCTAACAAATATGGAAGGAAAATGTGTAGAAATGGCTATCAATTCAGATGCAGTCAAAAGATACTATGTATGACTTTCTTTTGTTTGAATCATTGTCTGTACTTGGTATGTTTGTTTGTACTTGGCATGTTTTAGAGATAGAAATGACGAAGATATTTTATTCAGCTATCTAAACGCTTTACCCTTTTCCTAACCCTTTTGAGCTTCAATTATTTTCTTTATATCCCTCTTTTGAAATCAGTAATGAAAGCCAGAAATACAATCATAAGAATGCAGTGAAAAGAAAGGAGCAAATGAAAAGAAAGGAAATAAGAAAAAGAAGAAAAGAAAGCAAAATAAAGAAAGAAAAAAAGAGAAGAAAAGAAAAGAAAATAAAAAGAAGAAAAGAAAAAAAAGAAAAAAAAAAGAAAAGAAGAGGAAAAAAGGAAGAAAAATAGACGAACAACAACAGAACGATAAAAGCAAAGAATCGGCAGGAACTGCGTTTGACCTGATACCTTTTAAGGATACGTAGGCAGCCTCATGGCTCGGTCATATTCAGTTAAATCCCAAGGCCCCAAGCAAGAAATTGGGGCAGAAATTGCGTTTGTTATGATAAATTAGATTCCGAAAGTTGTAAATTTTGAACCTATAAGAGTGATTTTTGAGTCTTTTATACCCTTTTATTTTTAACCTTATCCAAAAGTCTGCATTACAGTCCAAAGAAAGACATTTTGATCAGTCTTTAAGAAATGTCGAGACAAACAAGGAGAGTTGGACTGTACCCCGAGACGACACTCTAGTTCAAGCAGAAAAAATAATAAAAAAGAGAGTCTTATTGGTGAAAACCCTCATAGGCATCGTAAGGTGACGAGAGTTGAGAGAAATAAAAATGAGTGAGTCTTGTTGGTGAAAACCCTCATGGGCGCCATAGGGCGAAGGCAAGACAAGACGCAACAACTGGGAAAATGGTTGTTGGTGGATATCCATTCAGAACACCGTAGGTCAAGCTAAGTTTGGGTTAGGGTTTGGTTAAAGAAGCAGGGTTAAAAATGGGAACAACAACAAAGTATGGCAATCGAAGGCCGATCATCGTGATAGACTGGGTCGACTAGCCGAAGTGCATGTCATGAATATGAAAAACCAGTCGTTCCTCCTCAGATAAGTTTCTTTTCTTTTCCCTCAATAGTTACCAAATTTTGAATTCTTTCACTTAAAACAGTTTAGAGTCATTGCATTTAGTTTCTCTCGCATCTCCAAAGTCAATTTGTTTAAGCAAGTAGGAGAGAAATTTCAAAGCTTACTACCAAGTTCCCAAAGGGACAAAGCACATGCCGGCCAAAACGTATCAAAGGTGGCAAAGCTTGAGACAGCAAGGGGAAGGATCCACGCAAACTTTGATGGTCAAACGGACTCGAGAAGCAAGAGTTCTACCAAAAGGGTCAAAAGCGCAACACAAAGATGGAGAGGCAGAGTAAAGCCATAAAGGCTCAGGGTTAGCCGAGCATAGTATATTGACTTGGTAATCTTAGGAAAGATATAAGAACTCTAGCAAAAGGGCCATGAGTGTAACACAATAGCAGGGGAACAAAGTAATGCCATAAAGGTTCGGAGGTCGCCAAGCAACTCAGGCAACTCATCACCAGCACGAAAAATCAAACATAATGGAACACGACAGTGGGAGGCCGCCTCTAACAAGAATACCACAAGCTAACCACCACTTTTCAAACTGACAAGTTTTCTTTGATTGACACAGGGGAAAAAAATGCCAGAAGATCCTAATGGAGACCACCCACAGGGGAGGGCAAGCACATGGCAGGTATGATCAAAACCTCAGGGCCCATCAGAAAATGGGACCCAGTTTAAACTCAAAAAGAACATAATCCTCCATAAAAATTCCCCCTAGGAAGGGTATATTGGGACAAAACTTTAATTAGCAAACCCCAACAGAAACAAACGAGGGTTAAAAGGGGCATGGAAGTTGAAATGGGACTTAGTTTAAAACTCAAACAGCCACAGGCAACATGGGAAGGCACTAACACCTTCCCCAGTAAGAGTCATCGGGACTAGCCCGAACAATAATCCTTAGCAGAAACAACATGAAGTTAGAACTGACATTTAATCTGGAACCCTCAGGATCCTTCTGAAATATGAGACTTAGCCTAAAACACGAACAAGCATGGGTAAGATGGGCGGGCAAAAATATTTCCCGAACAAGAATCGTCAGGACCCGTTTGAATAATGGAATGTAGCTCTAAATAGTAATCCCCAGCAGACACATTTGGCCATCTAATTAAGGGTTGTCAGACTCTCCCAAAAAATGGGAAGTAGCTTCAATCACTGCTCCCCAGTAGATCCCCAGCAGACATAACTCAGATAACAAGACATAGTGGAAAATAATACCTTTTGAGAAACACAACCTAAGCTTAAAGTTGTCATCAGTTAAGAATTACAAGGACCCTACTGGATAATGGGACTTAGCTTTCAATTTTAGAGATATTTGGTAATGGGATTTGGGAAACACCCACAGATGCGCCCGGTACCAAACTGGGGCAGAGAGAATTTCTTTTGTTTTTTTGTGATCAGGTACACAAGCAGCAGTCTCAGGGAATATTTTTCAAATTTCAAGTTTCAAGTTTGGTAATCAAGCGCCCACCTGGAGAACAAGGGAATATTTTTCAAATTTCAAGTTTCAAGTTTTGGAAATCAAGCGCCCACCTGGAAAACAAGGGAATATTTTTCAAAATTCAAGTTTCAAGTTTTAATAATTAGGCGTCCACCAGGAGAACAAGGGAATGTTTTTCAATTGCAAGCTTTAGTAATCAGGCGCCCACCTGGAGAACAAGGGTATACTTTTCAATACGTTCCACATTTCAAGCTTTGATATCCAGGCGTCCACCTGTAAAACAAGGGAAATATTTTTCACATTTCAAGTTTTCGGTAATCAGGCACCCACCTGCAGAACAAGGGAATATATTTCAAATTTCAAGTTTGGTAATCAGGCGCCCACCTGGAGAACAAGGGAAAACTTTTCAAGTTGCAAGCTGTGTTGGCAATCAGGCGCCCACTTTTAGAACAAGGGAATGCATTTCAAATTTCAAGTTTCAGCAATCAGAAGCCCACCTGTAGAACAAGGGAATACATTTCAAATTTCAAGTCTCGGTAATCACGCGCCCACCTATAGAACAAGTAAATATATTTCAAATTTCGAATCTTGGTAATCAGGCGCCCACCTACAGAACAAGGGAATATATTTCAAGTTTCAAGTCTCGGTAATCAGACGCCCACCTGTAGAATAAAGGAATACATTTCAAATTTTGAATCTTTGTAATCAAACGTCCACCTTGAGAACAAGGGAATACATTCAAATTTCAAGTTTGTATAATCAGGTGTCCACCTACAGAACAAGGGAATACATTTCAAATTTCAAGTTTTTGGTAATCAGGCGCCCACCTGTAGAACAAGGGAATACTTTTCAAAATTCAAGTTACGTAATCAGGCGTCCACCTATAGAACAAGGGAATACATTTCAAATTTCAAGATTCGATAATCAGGCGCCCAACTGTAGAATAGGGGAATACATTTGAAATTTCAAGTTTCAGTAATCAGGTGCCCACTTGTAAAACAAGGAAATACTTTTCAAAATTCAAGTTTGGTAATCAGGCGCCCACCTGTAGAACAAGGGAATACATTTCAAATTTCAAGTTTCGGTAATCAAGCGCCCACCTGTAAAAAAAAGGGAATACTATTCAAAATTCAAGTTTGGTAATCAGGCGCCCACCTGTAGAACAAGGGAATACATTTCAAATTCAAGTTTTAGACTTTTCAAAATTCAAGCTAGTAATCAGGCGCCCACCGGTAGAACGAGAGAATACATTTCAAATTTATATTTTGGTAACCAGGCACCTACCTGCAAAACAAGGGAATACAATTCAAGGCCAAAAATTTGGCATCCACATGGTAAAAGAGGAAATACAAGTCAACAAGGCAACTAGAAGTCCCACAGGGAGAAATACAAGCAAACAAGGCAACAACAGAAGATGCACAAGGCAACAAAGCAACGAAGATCAAGAGCAAGATTGAAGACATAGTTTAGGTTCTTTTGTAATCCATAGTTCATATCTTAGTTTAGTTTCTTTTATTTTCCACAAGGTGTAATAAGGGAGTCTAGCAGTAATAGCAACAACAACAGTGAGATCACAGCTTCGGTAGTCCCAGTTACCAAACACTCCTGAACTACACTGACTTGATTCCTCTTTAGCTGAGGATATGTAGGTAATCTCTGAAGCACAGTGCGGTCAGGATTTTCAAACTGCTTCTCATGGAGTAATAAGCAAGCAAAATCTCTCATTATTGCTCACTTATCTTTGCACGAAAACCATTCGTGTCTCTGAGCAAAGAGGGGCAGCTGTAAGCATGAGATTTTTGCCTAGTTTGAATTACTCCTATAAGTTCTTAAACTTAGGGTTTTTCTTTATCTGTGTGATTTTTATAATTTAATTGCATAATTATGTGTTTTCTTGCATGTTGATTGTATTTTAATTCATAGAAAATGCAAAATAGCACAATTTACATTTAGGATACCATTTTTAACATTATAGGTTCAGCGATTAATTAATAGCATGAAAAAAACAAAAAAAATAATAAAATCAGTTCTTTTTGCATTTGAGGTCTCAAATTTGTCTTAAGTTCCTTTTAAATTAGGAGTTAGTCAATTTTTTAAATTTAGTTTGTTGAATTTGTAAAATAAGTTAGGTTTTTATTATTTTTAATTTTTACATTTAATAAAATTGAAAGTAGTATTAAAATAAGTAAGATGAAAGATTTGGAGAATATGGTCTTGGGCCAGTCATCAATTAAAAAGAAGAACAAGCCCAAGAACACCTCCAACCTGACCCAGCCTGCCTCAGCTAACCTGGTCCAAACCTCCACCTCTCAAACGACATCGTTTAGATGCTCATCAATCACATCCATAAATTTACCCTTATCTTACGGTGACAAAGTCAGGATCAATTAGTACATAAGTGTTTCAAACCCCCTACCCCCCAAACGAGACCTCGTACCTTGTCCCCCAAAACCCTCCACTCCGATGTAACACCACCGCCCTCTGCCATCCGCCGCCAGCCAGATATTGCCTCCGTCGGCGGTGATGCTCTGATGGCCTCCAAAAAAAATACCACCCCACCTCCTCAACCTTCTCTTTCCCTCTCCGCTGTCAGCATCCCTTGAGTGTCGCTGAAATCATCGAATGTTGAGTTTAAATAATGCCCATGGTGGAGCCGATGTAAATCACCTCCAAATCAACACCCTAGATTCCCCTAGCCTCCCTCACCCCGGATCTATTAGTCTCCTACCTCGAATCTATTCCTATCTTTTCGAATATCGATTTGAAAACCTGGCCAAAATCTCACAACCCACCAAACCACCCAAAACACACCACCTCCGATTCTTTCACCTCTCACACTTTGAAACCACCGTCAGAGCCCCCCGAGTGTCTTTGCAACTCTTGAAAAGTGAAGCTAGGGTTTGGAGTTACTACATGGAGACCCTAGAGTCTGAACTAAAAGGCTAAGTCCTTGCTTTAATACATCTCGTTTCTTAGGCTTTAATTTAGTCAAACATGGTAACTTTGCCTGGTAGTTCATTGTTTGTGCTTGTCTCTTGAAAATGGTAAGTTGAGATTCTGCTTAATATTTGGAAATTAGCTTGGTTTAAAAGACGCATGTTTAAATATGCTTATCAAGCTTCTGGAATTGATCTAGTTTGTTTATTCAACTGATACCTCGTCTTGGTTTCTTTTCTTTGACTCACACTGATAGCATAAACCTGTTACTTGATACATTTGATTTTCAGTTGATTACTTCATATATTTGGTTCTTGAATTTTGGTTGATTAATTGATAGATTAGGTTCTTGAGTTTCAGTTGATTAACAATGGAATAGTTAACTATGCCCGTCAATCTATTAATATTTGCTCTTCTTGCTGGATAATTTGACCCTTGGTAATTAATCCTGGTCAGTTTTGACCAATTTAAAGGGGCTGGAGTTTAGGTCCAACTTGGCTAGTAAGTTAGAAGTTGAATTAAGGGCAATTGGTGTATTTCAAAATAGAAAACAATGCAGTAACTAACTTGGAACCCACTAGAATATTCTAGATGGATTTCAATTTGAAATGTAGGACTTAATTGGTATAACTTGGCCAGCAAGACATAAAATGAGGGATTAATTGGTCAAAATCTAAGATTAAAAGGACTTAGGGTGTAATTGAAAAAAAAAGAGTTGCCCTAACTTTAGCTTATAAAAGGGTAGTCCTTTGCCTGGGGGGAGGGTTCCATTTGGAGATTAAAACATTCTGGATAACTAAGGCCACAAAAATTCTAGAATCACTATTCCATTAGTCATCTTAGTAATTAAAAAGGCTATTTGGGGTTTTTGAGTTTTCTTAGGTGCGAGTTCTACTTGGTGTTGGACAGCTTTGCTTTGGTTAAAACTACTCCTGGGTTAATTTGCTGCTAGATAATGATCTGTTGCTATCATGTTACTGATCCCCTCATTTTCCTGTTGATTTTCCTTAAATTTTAGGTACGCTTCCTTGTAGCTCTACTGGCTATGAAATAGGTTGGCAGAAATGGGTTGAAATGGAGACTTTAAAGCATGAGATGTATTTAAGTTTTTGTGAAATAATTGTACTTATTGTAATTTTGCTCGTTCATTCATGTTTTTTGTTGGCTTTTAATTTCTGATATGCGTATCTGCTTCTGATTCACCCCTTTCCCTTGATTTCCTCAATGTTGAGCACCTGAAGTGTGCTAAAGGGATAATGAATTTGTAGTTTAGCTTATAGCTCGTGGGAAGGCCATCAAGTTCTGTCACTGATCTAGTGTGTGTGAACTTGATGGTTTTCCAGTAGTTTGGTCGATTATGGTACTAATTTTTGTTCAAACTTTCCGAATTTATTAGCGTGTTTATCTGTAGGTTTGAGCTTGGATTTCGGATGTATTATAGGATCAATTTATTAGTTTGCATAAGTGTATAAGTCTTCTTTGTGCAAGAAGTGTTCAAAATAGATAATCGAAAATAGAGTCAAAGCAGAGTATTACTTTTCTTATGTTCTCAGTTTTAAAAATCTCTTGAATGAGCTAAAAATCTCGAATTGTTGAAGCCTAGGAATCCAATTGCTTTTGTTCGAATATCATGTCATATAGTCTGTTAATATATCATACATGTTATCAGTTCCTCTTTCAGGTGTTAAGTAAAAATGGAATTAAATCCAGATATGGGCTTGTAAGTTAAATCCGAGTCTAAGAGACCCATAGTCTCTTCTCAATGTAGCTGAACGTGCTCCCCCACCCAGAATTGGACCATGTGTCATCTTTGACATACTGGTCAAATGCAAAGCCCAAATGATAGTTGTTGTCTTTCTTAGTTGCAATTCTTTTAGTAATGCAATTTTAGGCCTTCCAAGTTAGGTAGCGATTTTAAATTAAGAGGTTTTCCCCTAGTTTAAGATCAGACTTGAACTTGAGGCCCGAATTTTATGGCATTAATTTATTAGGTTTGCAGAGATAATCTTAAATAGAGAACAATAGTCTCTTTAAGATGGCCTTAAAATAAATGTGGTGCGCCACGCCAAATAAAATCACAAACTGTGTGGCCCTTTCTAATTACTTCGTTAAACGCTTAGAATTCGGGACGAGCCATTTAGAGAATTTTCATGGCCTCCTGCGAAGTTAATAACACATTAGCCGCTTTAGGCACGTTCTTTAATGATTATACCTTCTTAAATTTGGGTGTGTATTTCATGTTACCCAAATCCAAATTCCGAAACATTGAATAAAATGTGTCTTGGATCCGGGTGCAGTTCATATGACGTGATCCAAACACACATTTTAAACGACGTTTGCATTTATTTAAAATTTAATCAAAAGCAGTGAATAATTTTAAAATTGCACCGTAGAGTGACATGCTTTAAATCAGGTGATTAAGCCGAATATAATAGTTGAGCGACCATGCTGGAACCACAGAACTCGGGAGTGCCTAACCCCTTCTCCCGGGTTAATAGATTCCTTACCCTGATTTCTGGCTCGCAAACTATATACAGAGTCAAACCTTCCTCGATTCGGAATTTAAACTGGTGACTTGGGACACCATTAATTATCCCACCTGCAACTCTAAAATCTCTTAAATAATTAAATCATACTTCGATTGTCCTTAAACTGGAAAAACTCCCTTATTTAAGCCATTCGCCAGGTTTGTAGTGTAAAAAGGAGGTGTGACAGTCGGGATTAGAGAACTCAATTGCTCGGATCCGATACAATCAAAATGAGAGAAATAAAATGAGAGAGTCTTATTGGTGAAAACCTACTGACACCATAAGGCGACGGCGAGCAGAGAAATTGAAAATGAGAGAGCTTGACTAGTGAAAACTCGTAAAGAGCACTATCAGGCAACGTTGAGAAGAGAAATGAGAGAGATCATTGGCATAAACCCGCAAAGGCCGTTGATCGAAAAGAAGACACCCCTCACCACCATCGGAGTTCTGGCAAGATTTCTCTATTTGGAAATGCGGGTCATGAGAAGTCGGGAAAGATGTGCGGACCGTGTATCTAGTCCAAGAAGCATGTCATGTCTATTGAAGTCTGCATCCACCCCAGATAAGTCCTTCCTTCCTTCCTGAATGGGACACTTCTCTTTAAAATTCATTTTCCCGCCTCTGGTTTTCTTTTCCTTGAATCTTTTTCGTTTTAACTCTTTTGCTGAAACTAATATATAGAAAAGATGGCAAGATTGGTTCTGCAAGTTTCTGCTTAACAAAAGCCAAGACAAAGAAATACCCAGCCTCAGTGGGCGCATCAAGTTGATCCCGACTGGCCATGTTGGATGATGCTCTGAAATCGAAGCTATTGAAAAGAAAAGAAAGACAAAGCCCTAAAAGCGCAATAAAGTGAAAAGGTCAAAGCCCTATATGGGCGAGCCATCATGGAATTTTGAAAAGTTGAGTCCCTCAGTTTGAAGAGAGATCAATCTTCGGAAAAACTACAAGCAACGAAGTTTCTCGACAAAGAGTTAGGCCGAGATCGAGTGATAGAGACAATTAAGGCCAAAAAACCAACAATCATTTCAAACTAACAATTGTTCTTTGTTTGAAAAAAAATAGGTGAAAACCGAAGCAACTGTGCTAAAGCAGGTGCAACCAAAGGGAAAATTTGTGTGAAAGCTAGAAACATATTGGCAACAATAATCAATCCCAAAAAGGAAGTCTTCATCCAAAATTATTTCCTGTATTTTATTGATATAAAAATGAAATAAAAAAATAAAGGGGGGGGGGAGAAATGAAGAAAATCCAAACAAAAATGATAGTGCGGACTCCCAACCTCAATCTTTTACGTCTTTTACCAACATTAGGACTCCAATCCCTAAGTTGAGTTTCAGACTTAGGGCCTCCATTCCTTAGTCACCTTTTACCAACATTAGGGCTCCAATCCTTGAGTTGAGTTTTTAGACATAGGGCCTTCATTCCCTATTCGTCTTTTACAAACATTAGGGCTCCAATCCTTGAGTTGAGTTTTTAGACATAGGGCCTCCATTCCCTAGTCGCCTTTTACAAACATTACGGCTCCAATCCCTGAGTTGAGATTTTTAGACAAAGGGCCTCCGTTCCCTAGTCACATTTACCAACATTAGGGCTCCAATCCCTGAGTTGAGTTTTTAGACATAGGGCCTCCATTTCCTAGTCGACGTTTTACCAACATTAGGGCTCCAATACCTAAGTTGAAATTTTTAGACATAGGGCCTCCATTCCCTAGTCACCTTTTACCAACGTTAGGGCTCCAATCCTTGAGTCGAGTTTTTAGACATAGGGCCTCAATTCACTAGTCGCCTTTTACCAACATTAGGGTTCCGATCCCTGAGTTGGGTTTTTAGACATAGGGCCTTCATTCCCTAGTCGCCTTTTACCAACATTAGGGCTCCAATCCCTGACTTGAATTTTTAGACATAGGGCCTCCATTCCCTAGTTGCCTTTTACCAACATTAGTGCTCCAATCCCTGAGTTGAGTTTTTAGACATAGGGCCTTCTTTCCCTAGTCGCCTTTACCAACATTAGGGCTCCAATCCTTGAGTTACGTTATTAGACATAGGGTATCCATTTTCTAGTCGCCTTTTACCAATATTAGGGCTCCAATCCCTGAGTTGAATTTCTAGGAATATTGCCTCCATTACCTAATTGCCTTTTCGCCAACATTAGGGCTCAAATTCCTGAGTTGAGCTTTTTAGATGTAGGGCCTCCATTCCCAAGTCGCCTTTTTACCAACATTAGGGATCCAATCCTTGAATTGAGTTTTTAAACAGAGGACCTCCATTCCCTAGTCACCTTTTCATCAACATTAGGGCTCCAATCTCTGAATTGATCTTTTTAGACAAAGGGCTTCCATTCTCTAGTCGCCTTTTTACCAACATTAGGGCTCCAATCCCTGTGTTGAATTTTTATACATAGGGCCTCCATTCCCTAGTCGCCCTTTTAACTATATTAGGGCTCCAATCTGTGAGTTGAGTTTTTAGACATAGGGCCTCTATTCCCTAGTCTCCTTTTGCCAACATTAGGGCTCAAATCCCTGAGTTGAGTTTTTAGACATAGGGCCTCCATTCCCTAGTCTCCTTTTGCCAACACTAGGGCTCCAATCCTTGAGTTGAGTTTTTTAACACATATGGTCTGCATTCCCCAGTCACATTTTGGCAACATTAGGGCTCCAATCCCTAAGTTGAAGTTTCAGATATAGGGCTTTATTCCCTAGATCTCCTCTCTTAAAGGCACACAATCCTAATTTTATTGCTTTCAATAAAAATAGCTTAGAATTTGCTGCAAATATCTCACAAAATTTTCCTAGTGAAAACTGGGGCAGAAAATTTCGTTCGTTCGTTTGTCTTTAGTGCCTGAGCAGGTTTGACCTCGAGGCACATGATTCGAGATGATAAAAAATGAGTCTAAATCCAAAATAAAGAAAAGAAGAAATAGAACAAAAAAAGTGAACTCAAAGTACTGAAGTGTAGAAGGACGCAGACCGCTCAAAATTTGATTGAAGTCACAAGCTTCACATGTCCCGCCTTGATCCAGAAGCTAAAGAAAGAACGAGCAACTATAGCTGATGAGCATCAAGATTTAGATTGGAGTCCACAGCAAGAACCAACTAAGACCCAAGATCAAGCTTTAAGAGATTTATAGATAGGAATCTTGTAACACGTAAATGATAGGCACAACTAGCTTAGCTTTTTCTTTTCCACTTTTGGTGTAATAAGTTGCTTAGCAAGCAGAAATAGCAGCAACAGTGGTGAAATCACAGCTTTTCGGTAGTCTCAGCTACCAAAACTTCTAGAAATACACTGACCTGATTCCTTTATAGCCAAGGATATGTAGGAAACCTCTGAAGCAATGTTCGGTCATGTCTCCGAGCAAAGAGGGTCAGCTGTGAGCACGTGATTTTTGCTTTGTGTAAATTACTCCTACAACAAAGTTCCTAAAATTAAGATTATTCTTTCAATTATTTGATTTTTAGGAATTAATTGTGTAATTTTCATGTTTGTGTGTGTTTTGTGTGTGTATATTCATTCTACAAAAAATACAAAAATAGTGCATTTACATTTAGGACCCAATTTTATAGGTTTATTAATATTACAAAAATGAAAGAAAATAACCAAAAAAAGCTCTTTTTGTATTTTTACTTTTAATTTTCGAATTCACTATAGTTTGCTTTTAATTTAGGACTTAACTAATTTTTATAAATACTATGAGGGTTGATTAGTTTATATTGTTAAATTAATTTAGTTTTAAAGTTTGATTTAGGTTTTGTCTTAATTTGAAAAGAAAAAGAAAAGAAGAGATAAAAAGAAAAGAAGAGGAAATAAAAGAGATTGGGTCATTTCTCGTATATCCAAACCAGCCCAAATCGGCCAAGACCCCAAGCCCAAACGACTGGCCAACCCGGTCTAACCCAATCCAAATGTAATAACGCCGTTTGATCAGCCTTTGATCTCAGTCGTTGATCTCCTATGATCCAACGGCTAAGAACTAACCTTTCCCCCCCTTATAACTGTCCAAACTGGGTTAACCTAGCCCCAAAACCCAAAACTCATCTCATTTCTCCTGTCACCCTCTGAAACCAAACTCTAGCCGCCCTTATATTCCCGCAGCGTCTCCGCCGTGAACCGCATCTGAAACTTTTCCTAAATACAACCACTTTATTCTTACAGTAGGCCGTACTTTATACCCCGTGCGTTGCAGCTATATCTCCTTATCTCCATTAGCAGAAAGTTAAAGAAAAGTCCTGATGTTATGACATCTTTT
Organism: Nicotiana benthamiana; assembly: GCA_034376525.1. NCBI lineage: Eukaryota > Viridiplantae > Streptophyta > Magnoliopsida > Solanales > Solanaceae > Nicotiana > Nicotiana benthamiana. Next base: position 161,433,502 of record CM067339.1, read on the forward strand.
TCTAATAGCAACCCACTTCATTCGCTCCAATAACAAGCTTGAATATCACGTGTTTCCTCACTCCTATAATAATACCCAAAGACTCAAGATTTTAACTTCGGTTAACCTCCCATGGCTGCCCTCGGCACCACACCAACTGTTGGACTTGTTGAAACTTTCACTCGATTGAGGAAACAAGATAAAGTATGACTTTCTGTCTCCTCATTTTTCTTCTTCCCAAAAAAGAAGATTTTTTTTAGGGTTGTGATTCCTTTGTTTTGTATAATTCTTAGTATTTTACGTGTTTACGCTCTTGAAGGTTTATTAGAGTTGGGAATTGGTTCAAAAGATGATAATTTTCTTTAATTGAGTTTCCAAGAAAATCTTGGATTTGATACTTAGGTGTGTGAGATTTCCAGTGAGTAATTTCATCATGACGTATGCTGAAATTACTTTCAAAAATCTTTAATCCAATGGCTCTCCATTTACGTTATTGTTCTTTTCAAGCTTTCTTTTGCAAATCGATTAGCCAACCCGTCGATGAGTGTCGATTTTCCCGAATCCGACGAGCCAAGAACGGCAACGATTTCTCCGTCACGAGCCTCGCCAGAGATGTTGTCGAGGAGCACTTTTGTTCTCGGGAACAATTTTTCTCCAGCAATCGGCTCTTCGGTGGCTGCGGCAGTTCCCGCGACGGGTTGCCGGAAGATCGTTGGAAAAGTCATTTTCCGGGGAACTTTTACGCTGTATATGAGATTATTGAAGGAGAGTACAAAAGGAAGAGTGTTTTGTTGAATGCCTGGATCACTCATATCAAGAACTTGATGTACCGGGGTTTCGTCGTCGGCGACTTCCTTTCTGACATCGCCCACGCGCTTCAATAACTGACCAAGAATCGGTGAACTGTACGCGCTTGTCTGTGACATTTCCATAGGTTGTACTCTTTGATCATAAACCGAGAGGTTGCTCACTTCCAACCGAGAGGTTGTGAGTTCGGGTCTCCCCAAGAGCAAGATGGGAAGTTCTTTGAGGGAAGAATGTCGAGGGTCTATTTGGAAACAGTCTATCTACCCAAGTGTATAGGTAAGGTCTGCGTACACACTACCCTCCCCAGACCCCACTAAGTGAGATTATAGTGGGTTGTTGTTGTTGTTGTACTCTTTGATCATAAAATTTTAAACTTTCTCCCCCTTCCAAAGTATTCTCCGCTACTATCTGTGACATTTGTTATCACTCTGATAGTGTAAAGAATTTTTATCGAAAACTTCGATCGAAATATTTAATTCCGTCACTTAGATGCCATGAATTATCAATACTGATTACCAATTATAATATTATATTAAATGCTATAATGACTCTATTATGATAGAAACAAACATATTATCTAGAGATAACTGTAAAAGGAGAAAACTAATTATTTGTAAGGACACGAAATACTATTGAAATATATTGAATTACTTTGCTTTATATTCACCTATTATATATCAATTATTCTTATTTTTATTTGATTATCAATAGCCCGAAATCTTCTAAAATACGCTTTGGCCGAAATTCCAATTTTTGGTTAAACACCGATCACGAGCACACGCATATGGTTCCGTTTATTTATTGGGCTAAACATGGAAGCCGTCATAGTTTAATGCTAATAAATTATTTGTGTGTCAATCTCCTTGCAGTTATGTGAAAAATGAACTTATAGATATGATATTTGATATGTATATGCTCTTATTCCAGGTACATTTAAAGAAGATTTGCGCATTAGAAGGAAGAGATCAGCTTCATACCAAGTGAGCATATCAGCTGTGGATGAAATATTTTCATGGAAAGACGGATGATTTAACCCCAGTGTGAGTATCTCTGATTGTGGTTTTTGAGTCTTCTACCTATTCTGTTTTGATATCATGGGCATCTAAAGAAAATAAGATTCGTGTTGCCGCTAGGCATCAAAGTCATATTGTTTGACAGATAGTAGTCGATAATATATACAAATAAGAAATTTCAGTGGGACTTTGATTCTGCAGTTCTGCATATTTATAACGATTTTTAAATTTTGTCTTTTGACCTACTTGTACGAGGAGAGGATACAAAAAAATCTTTGAAATAGACGTTTGACCCGCATTAATTCATCACTGATTTGATTGATCCGATTATTCTTGCCATCATTTTCATAATGTTAACTTTTCCATCAAATAGTCATAAGTTATACACATAACAGTTACAATATTGACTTTGAAAAATCACTTTCTCGGTCAAAATAATCATATAGACATAAAATGCAAAATTTGAAGGATTTATAAAAAATACCCCCAAAAGAATAATTTAGGCACAATAAAATATACAACTATGGCTATTTGGAAGAACCATTGTAAACTAAAGAGATAAAGAACTAGGAGGGTTTTTCTATCACTCATAAACTGAGCAATATCACTATGTCATAGCTACCTCTCAACCTAAGAAATTATTACTTTTCTATTTATAATTAGAGGCGGATCCAGTATTTAAACTTTATGGGTTCAACTTCTAGATTTCTAATATTGAACTCATTATATATTTAAAGTTATGAGTTTCATTTAATATTTATTGTAAATTTAGGAGATTTTTACATATAAAATTATGCTTCGTATCAAAAGTATTGGGTTCGGATAAATTCGGAAAGACAGATCTGCCCATGTTTATAGTAGTGCAAAACCAATTTTGACTAGATATTAAGAAATTGATTCATATATGATTTTGACCAAGTAATCTAAGTAGACGTGAATTAAAGTAACTAACAAATACTAAATTCTAAATTACTTTAGATTATTAATTAATTTTGATTTAATTCCAACAAAATTCACTTTCTAAATCTCCGATGATTATGATCAATTTACTTGAGATAATATTCTCAGTTTTTGAATCTAATTAGGTGGAAAAATACAAAAATTGCCAAATTTATAAATGGTCATTCAAAAATAGCCACAGTTTCAAAAGTAATTGAAATTTACTCGCTTTTCATATTAAGATAAATCTGAACGAAAATACTGTTCAAAATTCGAAAAATACTCCATCATAATATATTGGAGTTCCAGTATCTTATAGTGAAACTCCAGTCTAATATACTAGAATTTCAGTATAATATATCAGTCCAACATAATATATTGAAATTTGAAGCACCGGTGCTCCAGTCTCCAGTATATTATATTGGACCTACCAAAGTATGTCGGTCCAACATAATATGATAGAAGTTCATACACATGTGCACCGAACTCCAGTATATTATGCTCAACCGGTCTCTGTTGCAGCAGAATATCAACTATTTTTCAATGACTAGACAAATGCTAGCTATTTTTAAGTACCAGTCCGAAAGTTGGCTAAACCGTGCTATTTCAACCTAATTAGGTCGTCAAGTTGGATCAGCACCAAGAGATATGGACCAGTGCGGTGAAATTGATGATATTATTTCACTCAAAATTAAGAAAAAAAGACACAAAAAAGTAGACGATCCCACAACGACGACCAAATTACAACTGCATTTATATCTATACCCATTTTTTGGGTCACATTTTAATTTATAACCGCTTTGCAAAAAAACTACAAGCATACCCACTTTACGTGTAACTTCAAGCATACGAGCCTGAAGTAGCAAATGCAATCACGCAAATATTAGCATATTTTAGCTGAAGTTTTATTCTAAATTTGGTCAAGTCAACATGTTTTGGCTGAAGCTTTGTTTTGTTTGTGATGAACTTCAGGGCTGATGTTTGTTTAGTATTTGTTGAACTTCAATATTCTAATAGCTGAAGTTTTTATTTATATTTTCTGAACTTCAACATTCTTAGAGATGAAGTTCTAAAACAACAATGACAATTTGTCATTAAGATCCAGTTTCTATAATGAAATTATCAGAAAGTTTGAAAGCAATACTCCTACAAAACAAGACCATTAGTAAAAGTAACATCTTTCAATTGTTGAACATTAGGCGAAAGCTAAAATTATTAGCTTTCAATTGTCGAACGTTGACAGTATTGTAATTACTGGTCATAGCAGCACCAACAGCAGCAGAATAAAGAAGAAGAAGAAAACGGAAGAGAAGGATAAGAAGAAAGAGGGTTGAAGTTTTTTAAAAAATGGATACAAGTTAATACTTTAAAAAAGAAATATATATAAAATGAAGGCCACCGTGCAATTTTTATCATTACAACCCCAAATACAATTACACTAAAAATAGGTTGCTTAAGTGTCAATAGTTCTTTTGCCTTACCTGCATCTGAAACTTTTCCTAAATCCAGCCACTTCATTCTTGCTTGCAGTAGGCCGTACTTATACCCCCGTGTGTTGCAGCTATATCTCTTCATCTCCATTAGCAGAAAGTTTAAGAGAAGTCCTGATGTTATGGAATCTTTTTCTAAATGCAACTCACTTCATTCACTCCAATAACAAGCTTGAATATCACACGTTTCCTCACTCCTATAATAATACCCAAAGACTCAAGATTTCAACTTCCGTCAAACCTCCCATGGCTGCCCTCAGCACCACACCAACTGTTGGACTTTCTGAAACTTTCGCTCGATTGAGGAAACAAGGCAAAGTATGACTTTCTATCTCCTCATTTTTCTTCTTCCCAAAAAAGAAGATTTTTTTGTGGGTTGTGGTTCCTTTATTTTGTATAATTCCTAGTTTTTTTTACGTAATTACGCTCTTGAAGGTTTATTAGAGTTGGGAATTTGATTAAAAAGATGATAATTTGTAATTGGGTTTCCAAGAAAATCTTGGATTTGATACTTAGGTATGTGAAATTTCCAGCATGACGTATACTGAAATTACTTTCAACAATCTTGAATCCAATGGCTCTCCATTTAACATTATCGTTCCTTTCAAGCTTTTTTTTGAAATTCGATTAGCCAACCCGTCAATGAGCGTCGAGTTTCCCGAACTCGACGAGCCAAGACCAGCGACAATTTCCCTGTCGTGCTGATGATAGGTTATAATTACGTATTTAGTCAATTATTACATTCTAATTTACTGCACTTTAGTTGAGTTTGCGCTTTAATCGCTAGTATTTTCCACTAACAATGTGTTTTATGCTTTGTAAGAGTGATTCCGAGCTATATAGATGTTATAAAATGAAATTAAGTGATTTGGAGCTAGGGGTGTGCATTCGATTTATCGATTCGATTTTGACCCTTATCGATAATTACTTATCGATTATCGATTTGTACATATGCCTATCGTTATCGTTTCAATAAGGTTTCGATTTTTTCGATTTCGATTTATCGATTTTTGGGGCTTATCGATTCGGTTATCGATTACACCAATAAGAAAATTTGTGGCATTCCATGGAAAGTATATCGCTATAAACCACGCCTAACTAATATGGACAAAAAGAAGCTAAAATAAGACAAACACCGTTTATAACATAAAAATTATGTCAACAGGCACATACAACGAAACTAAATTAAGGGATCGAATGGATGTCACCAACACTCCAACGGTATTATAAAAAATAAAATACATCATCACTGCTAATTCTATTTTCCATTAATTTGAACTCCATTCCCTTATCATTCCTTAAATGTGGTAGATGAAATAATTAGGAGTGTGCATTCGATTTATCGATTCGATTTTGACCCTTATCGATAATTACTTATCGATTATCGATTTGTACATATGTTTATCGTTATCGTTTCAATAAGGTTTCGATTTTTTCGATTCGATTAATCGATGAATCGATAACAAATAATCGATTCGATTTATCGATAAACTGATTTGAATGCACACCCTTATTTGGAGCTTTGAAGTCTAAGTGAGCTCAAGAAATATAGCTGGAATCAGGTTCCGGGGTCAAATTTGATAATTAAGTACGAATGAAGACTCGAGGAGGCATATTGTGCATTGTCTAATAAAATATACATAACTTTTTTCTCAGAACTCTATTTAGGTTCCACAATATATGGTTAGAAAGCTAACTCAAAGGGCTACAACTTTCGTATTTTATGTTTTTCCAAATTCAAACGGAACAGGGCGAAGGATGCACCGTGGTCATCACTGCGGTCCGCGCTGCGATTTGAGGCAGTGTCTTCCGCGGTCGTCACCGCGGTCCATGCCGCGGCCGCGGTAGTCCAGACGTGAAATATTATCCTTTTTCGCGTAGGAGAAGGTATAATTATTTGGGCCCGACTCTATTTGGTATATATACATAGAAATACGGTATTTTGGGGGGGTTAGACATATTTTTGACACATTTTGACGTAAGGAGGCAGAGACTCAATAAGAGCAAGACAGATAATTCTTCAACAAGTTTTTCCTTTCTCTTCTTATTTTTCATTGTCGGTTATGACTATTGATATTGTAGTTTTACATACTATTATGAATAGCTAATTTGTTATCTAAGGTTTTGGTAAAATCCGTTGGGGATGAATTGGTTGTTATATTAATATAGTTTTGAGTTGGTTGTTAATCCCTATTTGTTCAACTACGTTTTGATTTTGGTTAATTGAAATGATTCTCAATTACTCGTTCCTATTTATTATCTATCTGCTTGAGAGAGAGTGCATATTTAGGTAGTTGTTTAAACATCACTCCCAGAGTATAGACGAGAGTCATAACTGAGAGTTTAGAAGTTGGATTAGAGATGACGATACCTCGGGTGCGATCTAAGTGAACTGTAATGTGAATCTAGCTAGCGTAGCTTGAGACAGTGCATCTAGTAAATTATCATAATTTCTTGAGAGAGATTGATGATAGCTGGAGAGTTCATGATTGATAAAGGGAACCAAGTCAAAACTATAAGAAACATACAACCAAGGAAATCAACAACGGGGGAAACCATTACCTTAGACCTTTATTCCAGTTATTTAAAATTCAAGTATAGTTAGTTTTCAGCTGTTTATTTATTTTCAGTTTTAGTTGTTAGAAATACTATAAACTGTTAATTACTAAATCTCAATCTTTATAATTTAGGAATTTGTTCAATCTTGTATTCTTAGTGATATTAAACATTTACATCTAAGCCTTAGTTCTATGCGGGTTCGACTCTGGGCATAAATACTTAGATTATATTTGCAATGACCCCTTATCCTTTTTAGGAATATAGTTGGGTGTGGTCAAATTTTGGCGCCGTTGCCGTGGAACTAAAGTTGTAGTTGTATATATTTCTAGGTTTCTTGTTTGAACTTTTATTTTATTTTATTTTGTTTCATTTTTTTGAAACATGACATCTTGGAATTATCAGAATTTAGCTATAAATAATTCTATTATTGATTTCCATCCATACATATTGTGAAGGAAATCACCCGTGGCAAAAATTTCAAAACGTTCCTAAGAGCGAGTTTTGTACACTAACTCAGTCTTATTTGCGGAATCTGTGTGGTGGTAGAAATGGTCACCTTCATTGTTGTGCTTATATTCTTATTTCCCCCCAACCCCTTACTATGATGGTTCTACTTTTTCTTGTGATTTTAATAGGAATAAAGAACATGGGAATGCGAACTTGAAGGAGATCAAGGATATGCTAAAGTGCCTTCTGGAACAAAACAATGTGATACAATTACACATAAAAAGGCAAGAGACAACTATTCGCAAGTTGGAGGCTCAATTTAGTCAAGTGGTTGAAGCTTTTAATGCTCAACAAGCCAATATTGAGGATAGTAGCCAAGAAGAGCATGAATTTGAGGTGTTAATTGGGGAGGTCAAACTAGAATATCAACAACCTAGCCAACCATAATTTGAGGATGTCAATGTTAAAGAAGTGAGACTAGAGTCAGCCAAGGACATTGAGGATACAAATTCTGTTGACTCTAGTATCATTGATGTTGAGGATATTGAAAGTCCCGAAGTTCATGTGTTTGGGCGGATTGGCCCTCACTCAAAACATTTTCTACATTGTGCTTGGATGATGATATGAAAATAGAGTCATCCGAGCTGATTGAGAAATCAAGGAATGAGGAACAATGTGCATATATTCTGGAATTCTTCTTGCCAGAAAGTCAGGATTACATACCTCAAATAAAGGCCAAGGAGCGCAGAATATTACATTATTTCCTTGGGCCTGTTAGATTCGTTCCATCTTCCTAAGAGCATGATCATAAGCTTTAAGCAAAACTTGGGGTTCATTTTGTAAGCTCGAGGTGGAGGCAAAAACTGATTTGTGTCGTGCCGCGACATTAAATCAAGTGCTTGTTGGGAGGAAACCCAGCTTTACTGCTTTATTTTATTTTATTTGTGTTGTTTTCTAATCTTATTGTTTTTGTAGTGTCGATTTTTTATTTTTTTTATGAGCATGGAATGCAAAGCCATTGGAAGGATGCAACAACAAACCAAATTGTTGGAACTAAGTGTGAGGTACCCGCACGAAGGACCAAGCTTGGGAGAAGTCTGAGTACCACATGAGTTGTTAGTGCTTCGATCTTTGGCCTACCAGGGAGTCCCTTTTATCATTTTATTAGTTACGGTGTGCATTGGAGATAATGCATAATTTTAAATATGGGGTGCGGAGATTGTCTGAGTGACCTTCTATGCTATTTTAGTTGTGTTATTTAATTGAATAATTTTTTTAAATAGAAAAGATTGGAATTTTCCCGATTCTGGATCTATTAGATAATTTTCTGGAGGGATTTAAGTCTAAAAAAAGATTTTCTTTTGTTAGGCAGTGTAGCAATTACCCCTTGGTTTTTTTTCAAGTCACGATTCTTTTCCAAGGGTTTTATATGAACTGAGTGTAGTTAGTTTTTTTGGGAGTAGGAGCCATTTTGTCGTACTTTGAATTGAAGTAATATCTCTTGACTTTGTTATGCCTTGAAAATAGTGAGTACTTTGGTTGTGATGCTTAGGCTCAGTTTTTGACTCTTGTATAAGTACCTTAAATTGTATGATCTTAACTTTACTTAACTGCTTTGACTAGAGTGTCTATGTATTCAATCCTGAGTGAGTTATGTGCCATGTGTGTGGAAGGTTTTGTGTTATTCAGTGCATTGCATTTGATGCCTAGAACTTGCCCTGTATGTTTGCAAAGAAAAATAGTAGTGTTGTTCAGTCTTGGAAGTGATATAGGCATTTTCTTGTTGAGCCAGATATGTATAGTTTACCCACTTAATTGTTATGTATCTTAGTTGATCTCTTTAAGCCTATAATCCTTTTTTTTTGGCAACCACATTACGTGCCTTAACCATTTGTTTCCACCCTTCATTAGCACTTGAATTGTTATGAACTTTGTAAAAGTTAAAGTATGGGGTGGTTGGGTTGGCTTTTGAGTGGAACTAATTGAATAAGGAGAAAGGTGCACTATTTTGAAAAGTAAGAGCCACTTGAATTGAAAAAAATAGTTGGATTGTTGTGAAAATTTTTTTAAAAAAAGATTCCATGATATGTGGTGGCTTTTGAAGTAAGAGTGCTTAAAGAAGAATGAGGTAATTTACATTGATGTTAAGGTGAAATTTTTGTTTGACATAAGTATGTGGATTGAACGTTAAAGTATATGTATTAAAGTGCTTAGAAATGTGTAGTCACTCTTATATCTAAACGTATCCTACCTGTCCCATAACCTACATTACAACCAAATAAAGTCCTAATTGATCCTAGATGAATGAGCTCGATTAGTAGAGTAGTACACTACGGGCAAGCTTATGGCGCATCTTTTGTGGCATATGAATGTCATTTCTGAGAGTGAGTGAATTCTTTCTATCTTAAATTCCTAAGTGTTCTTAAATTTTATCGTGTGAAACTACTCTCTTGTGTTGTGTGAGGGCACTTCATTTATGAAGGAAAGGTAATGTCAGTTACCTCTATGTTACAGTAAGTAGGTGAATTATGAATAATGCGTGGTACTTGTGAGTCAAATCTTGAGGTGAGCATGTTACGCTTTTGTGCTTAGTCTATTTGAAATACTCTAGGTGTGATGAGTTAGGAGAATTGTTTAAAAAGACCGTGTCTATATAAAGTGTAGTTTGATTTCTTGAGGACGAGCAATTATTTAAGTGTGGGGTGTAGATTATATGCTATAATTACGTATTTTAGTCGATTATTATACAATAATTTATTGCACTTTAGTTGAGTTTGCGCTTTAATCGCTAGTGTTTTCCACTAACATGTGTATGCTTTGTAGGAGTGATTCCGAGCTATATAGATATTATAGAATGAAATTAAGTGATTTGGAGCTTTGAAGTCTGAGTAAAAGCTTAAGAAATTAAGCCGGAATCAGGTTCGGGGGTCAAATTTGATAATTAAGTACGAACAAAGACTCAAGGAGGCATATTGTGCATTGTCTAGTAAAATATACATAACTTTTTACTCATAACTCTATTTGGTCTCCACAGTATATGATTGGAAAGCTAACTCAAAGGTCTAACACTTTCGTGTTTTACGTTTTTCCAAATTCAAACGGAACAGGGCGAATAATGCACCGTGGTCGTCATTGCGGTCCGCGCCGCGATTTGTGGCAGTGTCTTCCGCGGTCGTCACCGCGGTCCACGCCATGCCCGCGGTAGTCCAGACGTGAAATATTATCCTTTTTCGCATATGTTCCCACGACTTGTTGCTGGAAGATTGTCGGAAAAGTCATTTTCCGTGGAAATTTTACGCTGTATGTGAGATTGTTGAAGGAGAGTACAAGAGGAAGAGAGTTTTGCTGAATGCTTGGATCACCCATATCAAGAACTTGATGTATCGGATAACCGCTTTGCAAAAAAGTTACAAGCGTACCCACTTTTCGCGTAACTTCAATCATACGAGCCTAAATTAGCAAATGCAATCACATAAACTTCAACACATTTTAGCTGAAGTTTTGTTCTAATTTTGGTGAACTTCAGCATTCTTTGGCTGAAGCTTTGTTATGTTTGTGATGAACTGCAGGGTTAAAGTTTGTTTTGTATTTGCTGAACTTCAACATTCTAGGAGCTGGAATTTTTATTTATATTTTCTGAACTTTAGCATTCTTAGAGCTGAAGTTCTAAAAGAACAATGACAAGTTGTGATTAAGATCCAGTTTCTATAATGGAATTATCAGAAAATTTGAAAAGCAATACTCCTATAAAACAAGACCATTAATAAAAGTAACATCTTTCAATTGTGAAACATCGGGAGAAAGCTAAAATGGTCAGCTTTCAATTGTTGAACGTTGATAGTATTGTAATTACTGGAGCAGCACCAACAACAGCAAAAGAAAAAAGAAGAAGAAGAAAACGGAGGAGAAGAATAAGGAGAAAGATGACTGAAGTTGTTTAAAAAAAGGAAACAAGTTAAAACTTTTTTTAAAAAAGTATATATAAAATAGGGGCGATCATGCAAATTTTACAATTACAATCCCAAATGCAATTACACCAAAAATACTTTGCTTAAGTATGATAAGTTCTTTTGCCTTACCCACCTAAATCCAGCCACTTCATTCTTACAGTAGGCCGTACTTATACCATGGCGGACTTTCAGTTAAAGATTACGATAGTTGATTGTATAAGCGCAGCAGTAAATAAAAGTCGTACACTGTTCTTTCTTTTCCACCAAATGATTTCAAAATGGAGTAATTTATTTAAGAAAAAAGGTTGGGGAAGTTTTTTAAAAACTAACAAAGAAAATTTGGTCGTTTAATTTGTTTAAAAACATTTCTATATATATTAACAAATTTTTGCAGCAAATTTAGCAATTCTTTTTACAAAAACGTATTTAACCAACATAAAAATAGTATTATAACTCCAAGAAATTTCATGTACAAAGTTGTTACAAACAAAAAACATGGAAAAAAAGAGTGATAAACTAAACTAATTTATTAAAATTATTAAAGAAAAAAACATTTTACACCAGACTAATTTTATTTGAGTAAACAAACAACAACAACAACTATCCAGTATAGCCCTGCCAAGCCTCACCAACCCCGGGTGAGGAGTACGAAAAACTCTAGGAGCCCCTATCCTACAACCATGATATTAGACCTCCAGACTTTCCTATCAAAGGCCATATCCTCGGAATCCCGCATTCTAGCCATGTCATGCCTAATCACCTCTCCCCAATACCTCTTAGGCCTCCCTCTGCATCGTCGTACGCTGATCATCGCCAGCAGCTCACAACTCCTCCTCACATGCCCGAACAACCTCAGCCTCGCTTCTCGCATCTTCTCATCCACCGGGACCACCCCCACCTTCTCTCGAATAACTTCATTCTTAATCTTATCTAACCTGGTGAGCCCACACATCCACCTGAGCATCCTCATCTCCGCAACATTCATTCTCTGAACATGAGAGTTCTTCACTGGTCAGCACTGCGCCCCATACAACATGGTAAGTCTAACTATATCACTATAAAATTTTCCCTTGAGTTTTCGTGGAATTATTTGAGTAAACACAAATTAATAATTTCAATGTAAACTAAACCAAATTAAATTAAAAGATTAGAAGTAATTTCGATAAAGCACTCTCATTTTTTATCAAAAATTATGAATAAAGAACCACATTTCACTTTGTTGAAAGGATTAAATTTTTTTGAAGTGAAATGGAGGAGTTTAATAAGAATAGCTTTTAGGGAATTTAAATAAAGAAATAAAATCATAAAGAGAAGCAGGAAAATAAAGACAAAATAGGAAACAACAAGGTCTAAAAATAAGCAAAATACTACTATATACGTTTAGCAAAATGGCAACACTTAGCTATAGAGCCGCCTAAGTGCCGAAATTGCGACCTCTAGGCTAAAAACAAACCCACTTACCACTCCAATAACAAGCTTGAATATCACGTGTTTCCTCACTCCTATAATAATACCCAAAGACTCAAGATTTTAACTTTGGTCAAACCTCCCATGGCTGCCCTCAGCACCACACCAACTGTTGGACTTTCTGAAACTTTCGCTCGATTGAGGAAACAAGGCAAAGTATGACTTTCTGTCTCCTCATTTTTCTTCTTCCCAAAAAAGAAGATTCTTTTATGGGTAACGATTCCTTTATTTTGTATAATTCTTAGTTTTTTTAAGTGTTTACGCTCTTGAAGGTTTATTAGAGCTGGGCATTGGTTAAAAAGATGATAATTTGCTTTAATTGGGTTTCCAAGAAAATCTTGGATTTGATACTTAGGTGTGTGAGATTTCCAGTGAGTAATTTTATCTGTAGCTCCTATGCAAACTATGAAAATTAGTGATAAATGTACAGCAGCCAACAGCTTATCCCCCAAAAAGAAGATTCTTACTGTTAGAGAATTTTCACCTGCTTTGATTCAATTTCTGTGTAGAACATTGATTGAATTGGAAAAAAACAAACAATCCCGTGGAAACTTTTTATTTTTATGCAATTGTTTGTTACTTTGGTGGGTAGTTGTCGAGGCTAGAAAGATGTCTTCTTTCATTGCTTTTCTGTCAAACCATCGAGCTGCTTTTACCGTTCAAAAGTATTTCTAGTATTATCTCTGGTTTTTTACTTGAAACTCAAATTTTTGTTGCAAAGGTGGCATTAATTCCATATATCACTGCTGGGGATCCTGACACGTCAACAACTGCAGAAGCACTGAAAGTGCTTGATCGATGTGGTTCGGATATCATAGAACTAGGAGTACCTTACTCTGATCCGTTGGCTGATGGTCCAGTCATCCAGGTTTTGATGAAGTGATTACTGCATTTTTAGTCCTAAATTTTTGTCCGTCGCTCTTGCATATCCTCATTCTTTTTTACTTATCTGTTTTTTCAGGCTGCTGCTACAAGATCACTGAGTAGAGGGACCAATTTCGCCAAAGTCTTATCAATGCTAAAAGACGTAAACCCCATAGCCTCGAATTTCTAGTTAGAGATTAACAAGCTGTAAAATCCCCTGTTAACTATCTAGTGCAATTATAGATGCAAACAGTCCTTGCTAAGAATTACTTTATTTATGGACCTTCTGCGACCGACTGGTAGTAATTATGATTTGTTTTGTTGTCTGCTTGCTCCAGTCACTTTGTTTATTCTGGCATATGTTGTCAAATGTCTTTGAAGAAATCTAAAATTATTTCTCAATATTTGACAGGTTGTGCCTCAGTTGTCCTGTCCAATTCCCTTGTTCACATATTATAATCCAATACTTAAGCGCGGTACTGAAAAGTTCATGGCTACTGTGAGAGATGCTGGTGTGCATGATAATCTTAGTTTTGCAATGTTGAATTATTAGTGTGAGAAGTGATAGTTGGACAATTTAATAGACGAGTGGGTGATTTGGTTGAAGCCACTTATATAGCTTGATATGTTGTTTTGACACCAAGTTGATGTTTATTAATGAAATATTTGACTTAAAAAGAGTTTCTAGTGTGTAACTGCCTGTTCCTCTATGATATGCCCCAAATAACATGGAATCTTCATGTATACCTTTATTTTGACATGAAATTTAGACTTCCACTGATGTTAAACTGTTCTTAGGATTAGATTGCTTTATGTACTTCCCTTTAGTCCATTAACGTTGTATAGTTCAACTTATCTCATGAAGGCTGGATCAATATTTTGTCGCAAAGCATAACCAGCTGCTTGAGGTTCAGCGTAGAATTCTAAACTACTAAGGGAGATGGACTAGATTGTCTAGCATATGGATGATTTGTGGGAACTAATGATTGTTTCTGTATAGTTTTCTTCTGCAGTGGGATAAATCTTTTGTGCTTATGTTGTTAAATGTCCTGGCATTATGAGAATTGTTTAGAATGAGAAGATTGGTTGGATGGATTGATGACTACCAATCATTTAACACCTTATAACAGGTTAAGCCTAAATATTTTTGCAAATTTAAAGCTAGTGTTTTAATTTTGGGCTCCTTTTCGCCCACCAGTTGCTGATTAGTTCTGAACTTCTGATAATGAGGCGTGTCTAATCGCCGGCTTTTCTTTCCTCCTTTTCCTTTCGATGTGATATATTTGCACTAAGACGAGTGAGTTTTTAGTGTACCCAGGAGGTCACAGTTAGTATTTTGATTGGTTGAGATCTATAACGTGTCAGACTTTTTTGAGGTGGAGATTTTCTACTTCTGGTATACATGAAGGTTTACTTCCTGCAAATCAATAAAAATATTGAGTACTTTATCTAAAGAAATGTTTGCACTAAAACGATTAAACTTTATAAAAGTCTTCTTTTCATTTTCCTAAAGAAAAGTATTTCGTCATCCAACTTAGTCCATCTTACAATATCTGTTGGTGGTGCCTATCTGCTGCAGTATAGACTCATTGTGAGTAAAAGCTTAAAGCTGTACAGACTAGGAAAAAAAGCTTTAAACAACCTGTGGTTGGTGCACCCTTTATGCTATTTGGATGGCGGAATTTCCATCTTAGTTTTGTTCCCACATCTCTATCTACAACATTTGTTGGGGGAGATGACTTATACCTTAAATAAATGTTGATTGGTTTGTACAATAAACAACAACACCTTAGTTCCAAACTAGTGTTGACTGGGTGCTTACCTTATTTTAAAAAAAAAAGTGTTGACTGGGTGCTATTAACTATTACCTGGAAATGATTGAAGATTTGCAGTGGATGAGTTTTCTTTATTTTATTTGTTGCATTATCCAACATGGTGCTGATACTGCAGCCTTCTTTCGCGCCATTGACCTAGTCTTATGTTTTCTTTGTTCCGATTGTCGTATGTCTCACTATGATAATTCTGTGTCTTTTCAGGACTTGTTGTTCCAGATGTCCCTCTCGAGGAAACTGAAACTTTAAGAAAGGAAGCTGCTAGGCATAATATTGAATTGGTTAGTCTTTGTGCCAGATATCTATCTCGATTTCCAACTCTCACGAGATGCCCCAAGGTTTCGGCAAATAATTTTCTTTATTTGTCTGTTTAAAAAAGAAACAAATCCTTTATCTCAGTCCTCAGATATGCAGTTAGTTTCATCTTGATATCTGCTTTGTGATTAGATAGCAAATTTACTTAGTCCATAGTCCACTATGAGTCACGAGCTACTGCCTTTATTTTATTTGCTCATTCACATGCTTACATGTGTATAGGACAATAGCATTTACTAGAAAGAACATTTGCAATCTGGGTGAATGCGATGGTGTCTTTTGAAGTTTGACAGATATGGCTTTTCAATTAAATTATGTGGCTATTATTTATGTTACACGAGTCATGGATGCTTGGGGTGGTGTTTCTTTGCTGGGGGAGGGTGGACTCCTATATCTATATTGATGATAAATCAATATGAATGATCTCATTTCTGCAGGTTCCTCCATTACAAGAGGTTATCAATTTTGTTTCATTGTTTTGTCTTCTCTTGTTTTTATTCGAATTTGTTTGTGTTAATTCTTCTTTGGCAACCTTGATGTGAATGCTTGGTGATATAACAAATTTTTTCCTCTTGTTTGGATTGAGCATAGCATTTGATCATTCACCTTATTGGAGCAATGCTCTGATTGGGTTTGTGCTGGGGAGGATCCATATGAGAAAACAATGGAAAATTATGTCACTAACATGTGGAATTTTGTTGAAAAGCCTCAAATAATGTACCATGAGGATGGGTACTATATATTCAGATTCGAGAATCCTGAGGATAAGGACCTTGTATTACAAGCAGGTCCCTACACATTTCACAATAAGCCACTTGTGTTGCAACAATGGAGAATGGACTTCAAGTTTGATCCGGGGAGCACATGTGTAATTCTATTGTGGATCACATTCCTAGGCTTACCTCTGGGTTTTTGGTCTACTGAAGCTTTAAGCAAATTAGCTAGTGTGGTTGGAAAACCTTTGTATACGGATAAGTTTACAGCAGAATTAGAAAAGGTGTCCTATGCTATAGTGATGGTTGAGACTGATATATCTAAGCCATTACCAGACATATTTGAGCTTCAAACAAAGAGGGGGATCATAGTCCAACAAATAGACTATGAATGGGAACCAAAATATTGTGGTAACTGCATTAGATATGGGCACAATTATGATAAGTGTTGGCATAAGGAAATGCAAGATAAACCAAGGGAAGACATATATCAACAAAAAGAAACAGGAAAGATGAAACAGCTGCACAGGGGAACGAGGAAATGGATTCCAAAAGCAAGGAGTAAGGTTGTGGCAGTTCAACTGGAAAAGAAGGTAGGGAATACAACAAAGCCAGATGAAGATGAAAGTGCTAAACATGTGGATAATAGGAAACAGAAAGGCAAAAGTGTACAGCAAAATGTAGCTAGTATCCTGAACTCAAATAATAGATTCTCTATATTACAGATGGATGTTAATTCTGGGGACGCTGGCCCATCCACCTTCACCCCCAAATGAATCTATGTACCAGGAACATTAGAGGCCTGAATAAGGCCCAAAAGCAAAAAGAGTTAAAAATCTTTCTGAGGAAAAATAAAGTGGATTTTATGGGTTGTTTAGAAACTAGAGTAAAGGAAAGCAAGGCTAGAAGGATACTGAATAAAGTGTGATGTGATTGGAGAAACTGTTGCAATTATAATGAACATTCCAATGGGAGAATTTGGATAACGTGGAAACCAAACATTGAGGTGAAAATATTGATGACTGATGAACAATTTATTCACTGTGAAATTCAGGACAGAGGTACCACGTTCAAGACTCTAATTACAGTGGTATATGCAAGCAATGAGGCAAATAAGAGACAACAATTGTGGGATAGTCTGGTGCATATAGGAGCATCTATTCAGGAAAGCTGGCTGCTTAGTGGAGATTTCAATAAAGTCCTTCACACAGATGACAGGATCGGCTCACCAGTTACACAGAGTGAGATTAAACGTTTCCAGGAAGCAATAAATTCACTTCAACTTACTCAGTTGAAGAGCTTGGGATGGTATTATTCTTGGTGCAACAAACAACAACCTGGAAGAAGAGTATACAGGGGCACTTGGAAATGTGGTATGGATGCAGAATTATAGCCACATTGAAGCTGATTTTCTAAATTCTGAGGTATCAGATCATTCCTCTATCCTAATACAATGCAAAGCTATGGATCAGAGAAGGAATTTGCACCCCAAACCTTTTAAACTGTATAATTATGTGATGGAGCATGCAGACTTTGCTGGTATAGTGGAAAGGGTTTGGAAACAAGATGTGAATGGTGGAAATGGTGCATAGGGTATGGAATAAACTCAAAGCTTTGAAATGGGATTGAAGGAGTTGAACACTTATATGGCATCCTATAGAATTCATCTCAATAAAGCTAGACAGAAACTTGAAGCCATTCAGATTGAACTAAGGAGCAACAATATGTATCAGGAGCTGATAGATCAAGAAAAGATGACTTTAATAGAAATTGAGAAATGGAGCAACATAGAGTACATATTCTTCATCAGAAATCCAGGGCACAGTGGATCTCTTGTGGAGATTGAAATTCCAAGTATTTCCATGCACAACTGAAGATGAGGACAAACATGAACACTATCAACTCTATCTACACTGACTTAGGGGATAGATTGTTTGATCCTAAACTAGTGGAGGAAGAATTTATAAAGTCATTCAGCAAGATTCTGGGGGAAAGTAACTCTATATGTCAATGTCCAAATACTGAAATTATTCAAAAGGGACCTTGTCTCAGCATGCATCAGAAACAATCACTTATCAGGCCAGTCACAAGGGAGGAAGTTCATCAGGCAATCAAAGATATGCCCCATGATAGGGCACCAGGAGTAGATGGGTTCCCCATTGAATTTTTCACAAGGCACTGGAAAGCGGTTGGTGATGACATATTTGAGGCTGTGAAGGAATGTTTTGATACTGGCAAGCTGCATATAGGAGTGAGTAGTACAACAGTAACTTTGATACCAAAAGTGCAAAGTCCTAGTCAAGTAAAGGATTATAGGCCCATAGCTTGCTGCACAACACTATATAAAATAATCACAAAAGTCCTCACAGCAAGGATCAAAACAGTCATTGGTGATTTGATAGGGGGTTCACAGTCAGCTTTCATTGAAGGCAGGAGCATAACAGATAACATCCTATTTACCCATGAGTTATTCAAAGGGTATAATTGGAAATGAGTTTTCCCAAGATGTGTGCTAAAAGTTGACCTGAGGAAGGCCTATGATACAGTAGAGTGGTGTTTTATAGAAAGACCATTGCTGGACATGGGATTTCCTTACAAATTCAGAAAAGCTGGATAATGGAATGCATATCAGCTGTTACATATTCTTTAAGTTTAAATGGTGGTCTCATAATACCATTTAAAGGAAAAGAGACATAAGGCAAGGGGACGCAATGTTCCCATACCTCTTTGTCATAGCTATGGAATATCTGCACAGGGAATTTATGCATATGATGAAAAGGAAGGACTTCAAGTTTCATCCTAGATGCAAGAAGTTGGGAGTGGTTCATATTTGCTTTGCTGATGACCTGCTAATATTCTGTAAAGCTGATGTTCAGTCTGTTAGACTATTAAAAGAGACTCTCCAGAAGTTTGCTACAACATCAGGTCTTCAGGCAAATGCAGATAAGAGTGCTGTCTACATAGCTGTTGTTCCTAATTGGCTCAAGGAGGAAATCATACAGGAGTTGGGACTCCCTGAGAGTACCCTTCCATTCAAATATCTTGGTGTACCTTTGGATTCCAAAAAGCTATCTATTACACAATGCTGGCCACTAGTGGAGAAGGTAACTCAGAAAATTAACTGCTGGACATCAAGACTACTATCATATGCATGCAGACTTCAGTTGATAAAGTCTGTATTGTTTGGAATGCAATCTTATTGGTCTCAGATTTTCTTGCTGCCTAAGAAAGTAATGAAGATGATTGAGGCAATATGAAAATCATTTTTGTGGACTGGTACATCTACAGTGTTAAAGAAAGCATTAGTCGCTTGGGAAACTACACGTTTACCATATAGTGCTGGGGGACTTAATGTAATGAGTCAGCTATACTGGAACAAAGCTGCTGTTGCAAAGCACTTATGGGCGGTGAAAATGAAGAAAGACAGCTTATGGATTAAATGATTAGACACTTATTACATAAAGAACAAGGTTATTGAAGATATGCCTACTCCTAAGAATGTTGCCTGGGTTGTGAGGAAATTTTTTGAGACGAGGACACCGATAACTGAGCTTCTGGGTATCCATGGTAATCTGGAGTGCAGATTAAGCAACTACAGAGGGGGGAGGGGGGTCTATTCAGTATCAAAAAGATCTATAAATTGCAATTTCCCCAACTCCAGAAAGTTCACTGGAAAAGCATCATTTTGCTGGCACAGCTGCATCCAAGATTCAAATTCATTCTATGGCTTGCATTGCATAGAAGACTGGCAACAGTGGAGAGATTATTGAAGTTTGGTATACAGACTCCACAACAGTGTATTTTTTGCAGGCAAGTAGATGAATCATTTGATCACCTATTTTTTGCTTGCCCGATATCTTTGGAACTATGGAACATATTGCTAAGATGGATGTGATACCAGAGAACCATTTGTGATTGGAATAGGGAGGTTGAATGGGTTAGCAAGAATGCAAAAAGGAGAAACGGTCAAGCTTCAATTACCACATGTGTTTTTGGGATGCTAGTATATGTTATATGGAGAGAAAGGAACAAGCTTAGATTCCAATGAGGTAAAATGATTATCAGTAACATATGCAAGGAAATAGCAGTCCACATACACATTAAGGGGTCCTCAACTCATAACTGGAAGAATGTTTTGCGAAGGATAAATAGCTACCCTTAGGATATGGAGTCGATTTCATTGTATAATTTTGATGTGCTGATGTATATGCATAGTCTAAGTAGCGACTCATTTAGAATACAAAATCAGAGGTTGAGTAGTTGGTTAGAAGCTACTGGTTTGTAACTGGTTTTTTTTTATCAAATGGAAAGAAACTGTTTATTAAAAAAAATGATAGCTTAGTGCTACTAAGCCTCAAATATCGAGCCTCGAACTCAGAGCTAATTACTTTGTTCAAGTAAATAATTAATTATTTAATTTATTAAACTAACAAAATATTAAATATATTAAAATTGACACACATAATAATTAAGGATAACTTGGTGTTACTTGGCCTCAAATATCGAGCATGGAACCCATAGATAATTACTCTATCTAATTAAAAATTAATTATTTGATTTATTAAACTAACAAAATTTTAAAAATATTAAAATTGACACACATAAAATTAAGGATAACTTGGTGCTACTAGGCCTCAAATATCGATCCTGGAACCTATAGATAATTACTCTATCTAATTAAAAACTAATTATTTAATTTATTATAACACAAAAACATAGTTAATATTGGTTAAATTATAGTAGACGACATGGACTGTCTCTCATGCCCGCGTAGTCCATCGCCTGCGCGCTACGAGCTTCCTTCAGATTTTTGAGATTGGGCAGATGCAGCTTGACTAGTCTCTCATCACATCGTTGATAGAGTGGTGGCGACTAGAGACTCACACTTTTCACCTGTCCACTGGAGAGGCCACCATCAGCTTCAGCATATTCAGGTTTTGTATGGGATGCGTGTTGATGGACTGACCGTTGCACTGCCGCAGTATATGAGAGTTATGACGCGTCCCCAGTATTTGGATTTGTTGGGGAAGTATATTGGTTTCAGACCACAGGGTGAGGCTGCAATTAGAGGGAGCATTCGCATTGCTGTGACAACTATTAGACAACATATGGAGGTATTGCACCCCGAGATTACCGACGAGATAGAGGATCTCCATATTGACCTATACACGAAGTTGGCATTGATCCTTCTTTTAAGGGGTGTCTTGTTCCCAAACAATTTAAAAAATCTAGTGAGTTTGTGCTTTCTGCATCATCTGCAGCTAGATGAGTTATCCCAGTACAGCTGGCGTGCTGCTGTTCTAGCATACCTGTACAAGAGTAAGTGTCGGGCTAGCATGGGCGCCCACGTGGACATATGTGGTTTTCTGCAACTTCTACAGATGACAACATTTTCGGATACTCTGTTCATTACTTCGAATTCTATATAGTCAAAATGACTCTTAAATTTTACGTCAACCTTTTATCGTAGGTTTTGGCCTAGGAACGGATTCGGCCGTTGCAGCCACCTCTACCACCACTACAGCCGGTTTAGCAACTCTGTTTCTCTCTCTAGCTACGAGGTGGGTTCTTTGGCGTGGGAACTACCGAGGCAGTGATTGTCAGGGATGTATTAGATATGTTGGCAGCCGGACAGGTTAATATGTGCCTAAACTTACTTGTTATAAATTCACTTGTGTTGCGCATACTCATTTTTATGTTATTATTTAATAGTTCATCAAGACGCCATACAACGACGAGTTGCTAGCTGATCTGCCCGATTATTGCTCGATCGACCGACTACTATGGAGCACTTCTGCCCTGATGATCTGCCTCGATGTGGTGGAGCATCATGCCATATAGCGTGTACTTTGTCAGTTAGACCGTCCCTAGACTATACTAAGGGAGCCTGCATGTATGGCTACACAATATCAGCGGGATGATCGTTCTAGGGTGGACGATGACTTCGTAGGATGGCTAGAGGCGCAGATCCATATTTGGGACTCGCGAGAGGACTTGATTCCACCACCACCTTTGTAGATCCAGGAGGCGACTATTAAGCTCTATACGTCATGGTACCGCCGTCACACCCGAGTGATGATCGAGAACCCTGTTCATGTACTTGGCTGTTGGAACATACCGTACGCCGGGAGGAACGAGGAATTGGTATGTTTTTGTGGGATGTCTTATTATCGTGATATAGCATTATTTAATTAATATTTTAAATATTCTGCAAGCTATTGGGCATCACATAGTCTACCAGTTGCGATAGGAGATGCAGCAGCATGACGACAATGCTGCAGTCGTTGAGTATGGCCGGCAGGTGGAAGAGCTGGCTCTCCGGACCCTGCAGCGAGCCAGAGAGGGCGCGAGGTTGGATCACGAGGCTGAGTATACGATGCGAGAGGAGCACCATCGGGGTAGGCCTATCCTACGAGGCAGGGGTCGGGCACAAGCAAGGCTATCCCACGAGAAAGGGGTGCCCTACGGGGTCGCGGTGGACGGCGAGGAGGTGGTCCCTAACAAGGGGGCGTTGAGGCACCTATCGACCCACCTGTTGAGGCTGGATATGAGGATCTCGGAGATGACCAGCTAGGTTATTTCCCCCAGCTAGACAAGCCTTCCAGTAGCATAGCATCGTACAACCTTCAACTGTCTTTGCCAGTATCGCTGGTCACCCCGTCATATCCATTGCTGATCACGGGTACATTCAACGGAGATGTAGACCACTTATTTTCAGGCCCATCTACCGCAACTGAGGATCGACCGACCCGGGACGTGGATGGCGGGCGCAGGTTGAGTTATGCGTCATCCTCGGCAGTTGATGTGGATCTACCACATGCGCAGGTATGTTTGTATTACTATAAAATTTCAATTTGATTTCTTTTCCTTAATGGTTTTCCATAAATTAATTTTTAGTTTTCTTATTAAGGCTTCGTCCTAGCCTATCACGAAGACCACTATATGTGATGATGAGGACACCACAGATGCTTATACTCAAGAGGCCGATGAGATCATGGTGAGAAATTTTTTTTGACTTAACACGTACATTACTAATATCTATTTTCATATGCTAAGCTTAGTAATAGTTTTGTAGGTTGCTGACGGCCCGACGACCCCTTCTACCGATCCTGCCAGTGGTACTGTCAATGTTGTTGTGTATTCTCACATAAAGAGGCAACTTGATGATGATGATCTTGGTAGTGTACCCCGGCGAGAGGGAACGCGACCCAAGCCAGCAGATGCACTAAAGCACACAGGCTGCTGGACTCATTAGTTTACTTTTATTTGTATTTTGTGTAAATACTACATTATGTAAATAACGGCCACAATTCTATTTTAACAGCAATTTTATTTTAACTGTGTTTGAATAACAATTTTATATTAACAGTACAACACAAACACAAACATAGCAAACCTGACACAACACAAACAGTACAACTAATGAAAACAGTTGACAAGGGAAACATAAAGATGCACTACTACGCTCAACACGTACACACCATTGCTTAGTCACGACCGTCTAGTATTCTCTGCTCCAACCACTTTAGCTGGTCTTCCAGTTTTTTTCTTCTTCCAACTTCTTGATTTTCTCCTTCAACTCCTCCACTTCTTGTTTGTATTATTTTTCATATTCCCACTGCTTCAAACACAAACTATGAAGATGATACAACTTATCTTTGTAATATTCCTACTTACATGGCTCATCAATCCATACATCAAAATTGCATGTAAGTTCATCGGGTTGCCTATTAAATTTGTTCATACACGCCCAGTAGTGGCGTCCAGCTTCTTCCAAACAATCGTACATCATAAATTTTTTTCCGCGGTCGCACCTTGGGACATAAAGGGGTTGTTGAGACATTTATTAAAGATAAACTTTGTTTTCACTGGAAATATTTGCTATTGGTTATTGTTAAGCAAAAAAAATAACTAGAATGCGCCTGTTATTTATAAGCAAGATTTCACATAAAACGTAGTATCATACCACGCTTTACATATTAAATTTTACTGAAACAAAATAGTTTTTGCGAAGTCGATTCAGCTTTTTGCAGAACGACAAGACAACTCACAAAATATAGTATTATACCACGCTTTACATATTAAATTTTATTTAAACGAAATGGCTTTTGCGCAGCCGTTTCATCTTTTTTCAGAACGACAAGACAACTCACAAAACGTAGTAATGTAGTATTATACCACGCTCTACATATTAAATTTTTCTGAAACAAAACACCTTTTGCGCAGTCATTTCAGTTTTTTCAAAACAACAAGATAACTCATAAAGCGTAGTATTATACCACGATTTACATATTAAATTTTTCTAAAACGAAACAGCTTTTGCGCAGTCATTTCAGCTTTTTTCAGAACGACAAGACAATTCACAAACTGTAGTATTATACCACGCCTTACATATTAAATTTTTCTAAAACGAAATAGCTTTTGCGCAGTCATTTCAACTTTTTTCATAACGACAAGACAACTCACAAAACGTAGTATTATATCACGCTTTACCTATTAAATTTTTCTGAAACGAAAGAGCTGTTGCGTGGTCGTTTCAGCTTTTTTAGAGTGACAACTCACGAAATGTAGAATTATACCGCGCTTTGCATATTAAATTTAAAGAAGGATAATAAAGGATGTCTTTATCTTATAAGTTTTTTTTTAAAATTTTTTAGATCGATTGGTTTTCCTTACTAACACCAATAAGTTGAATATTTGAACAATTCTATGAAGAAAAATACTACATTATGTAAATAATGGCAACAATTCTATTTTAAAAATAATTTTATTTTAACATACTTTGAACAAGAATTTTATTTTAATGGACTTCTTTACTAACACCAATAAGTTGAATATTTGAACAACAATATCGGCATCCCAATTCAAAAGGCCATGTTAAAAAATATGATGTAACAAGATTGTGGAGTTTAATTTTATTTGATAGATATTACAACATACACAAGTACAGACACTTATTACAGAAAATAATACGAAAAAAATACTAGGTGTATCTTTGATAGTTGGGTACATTCGACGAACTTGCACCAGGAGTTGTATTACCATCGCCACGCACACCATCTGAAGGACATTTACGATGGCCCTGTACAATTTGGGAGCATATACCACATTTACGCGCATAAACGGTGTCGCCAACATCTATTTTTTTCCGTGTATGCATTCTCTTTTTCACTTGCAGCTTGCACAAATAGTCGTTGTTACACACCATTATAAAATGTTCTGGCTGCCAATAATGCTCAGCACGCAATGGCTACAACTGGCCACTATAAGTGCCTACATATGCAGCAACACTGTATTGCCTATCAATATAATTGGTTGCCCTAAACCAAATTGTTGAAAGCACTTCAAGGCATGTGTCCATGGCATGTGGTAGATGGTCTATTTCCCACATGAACACAACCTGCTAGCTTCATTCATCATCTGTAGATTATTCCCACGGGCAGACTCCAACAAGCCTTTGAATGACTCCGACACATTTGTAGCCAGTGCTTCCCATCCTCTGCCGCTATCAGCAAGCATGTCCACATGTGAAGTTCATGTCCCATTAGCCAAGTATAGGCTCGTGGATCTAACTGACAGATCGCTTTCATGCGCCTCATGAATTTGTACTGCTAGTGCTTAATTGCAGCCATCCACATTAAATCATGTAGGCCTTGTCGTGATATTTCTTCTGAAAATTGGCCTTCTGGTGCTCACACAATAACGATGGTATGCATAGGGTTCTTGCCATTCAAGCAAGTGTCGTACAGAACTTAAAATACCACCATATCGATCAGATATTAGACAAATACCCGAATACCGTTTGACAATGTGCTGCTTCAAGTAGTTCAAAAAAAGCATCCACGTCCCTTCGCTTTCGTTGACACAAATGGAAAAAGCTAGTGAAAATATTTGTCCCTTGGCATCTACTGCAACTGCAATCAAAAGCTTAATATTATATTTTCCATACACATGAGTACCGTTTATGGAAATTATAAGATGAAAATGTACAAAACCATCAATTGCTAGATTAAATGACCAAAACACATAGTTGAAAATATATTTAGGTCTGTCTAGACTCCGCTCACGCCTGTATTCAACAACAGTCCTGGGGTTAAAGTGTTGCAGTGCGGCCATGTACCTAGGTAGAGATGAAAAGAACTTATCCTACTCGCCATAACTAAGTTCAAAAGCACGTTTGCGACCGAAATATGCCTTTCTTTTGGTTATAGTACAACCATACTCCTGGTGGACGGTTGTAATATACTCTTTAATCTTGAACCTAATGGACACTTCTAAATATGGAATCAAGACAAGAGAAATCAAGTCTACATCCAGGTTGAAGTTATTCTTATTGAATGTGTTCATTTCATATATGTGGATACTAATAAATTTACCCACTTTCCACAACCTTGATTTCTTCTTGCATGAACGCAACATCTAGTTATAACCCATAAAGTCTCTACGACATAAAGCCTTGTATACCTCCGTAGTTGACTCACTTACCGTCATCTCACATCACTCTCTTACATTGTAGATTTTTACGGCCCTGATTAGGCGAGCTTTATCGGGGAAATACATGACATTTGCCAACACCACTGGTCTAGACTCATCCCACATTGTTGACCGAATTTCATCATCTGCCCTTGTGAGGGCATCCACGTCCAGCATACTTGGAAAATTATCAAGGTAGGGAACATTCCACTCATGAAGCGACACATGGGACTTGTACACTCTTGGTCTAACATGAGGTGGAGGAGCATGCTCCCTCGTCAGCTCGGGTTTGGCATCCATTTCCTCCTCGTCATCACCCTCATCAAGGAACGGTGTATCATCTCCAGACTCATCGGCATTGTTATCATGATCATTATCATCTTCCTGACTCTATGCATCTGCCAAATCACGAGTCAATACATCGTCTATGGGCAGCTGTTTAAGGTCAGGAAAATCAAGTTGCTCGTTTTCACTGCACAAAAAGAACAACATGATAAGCTACTCAACTAGATAAATAATTTACATATCACTTTACTTACAAGTCGTACTGTTTTGATTTTCCATGATGGATATTTTCTTGATGGTGTTGACTCCTGGATGGACCACTATGGTCCAACACGCCAGAACTACGCATATTCCAACTAGGAGTAGGGTCATAACTTGAAATATTCATATCCCGACGGTACCCACTATGAAAAATATGAGAGACAATACAAATCCACTTCAAACATAAAATAAACATCGCTAAAACGTAGAAAAATTAAAGTTTAACAGTCATCCTGTGGATTATATAAAGTCAGAAAAATAATTTTATGGCTACTCATTCGCCGGTGGTGAAAAATTTAAATCAAGGCAAGCTCTTTCATCATGAGTCTGTCCGGCAAAAACCACTCCAGAATAACCCCCCAATGACTGGGGTTTATCCCTACTATGCACACCCTCATTATTGGGAACATCTTCAACCTTGACATACGTTTACAATATTTTTATTAAAATAAATTCCATGTATTCGTCCGAAATCCGCAAAAAATCTCTAAGAGTTTCATCATCTTCGATGTTAAACTCGGGATAATAAGCAAACCCATGCTGTAACGACCTGACCGGTCGTTTTGAGCTCTAGCACGTCATTCAGCAGTCTGAGGCCATTAACAACTTCATTTCAGGTATTATGACTTGTACGCGTGGTCGTAATTAAGTTTCGGAAAGTTCAGAGTTGATTTGGAAAGAGAATTCTCATTTCAGAAGCTTAAAGTAAAAAGAATTAACTAGGATTGGAATATTGAGTAAACGATCTCAGAATCAGGATTTGAAGGTTCCATCAGGTTTGTATGATAATTTTGGACTTGCGCATATGTCCAGATCGGGTTTTGGACGACCCAGGAGCGTTTTGGCACCTATTGTGGAAAGTAGCATTTTGAAAGAAATTTCATAAGTTTGCATTTTAGTGATATCGATTATGTTTGGGATTCCGAATCTGGGAGCAGCTCCGTATTGTGATTCTGGAGTTGGGAGCGCGATCGAAAATGAATTCGGAGGTTCGTAGGTCATTTGGAGCCGTTTGGCTAAAGATATAAATTTGAAGGTTTTTGAGAAGTTTAAACGGAAGTGCACCTTTTTGATATAGAGGTCGGAATTCGATTCCGAAAGTTGGTGTAGGTCCATAATGTCAAATATGACTTGTGTACAAAATTTGAAGTCAACGGACGTGATTTGATAGGTTTCGGCATCTAAAGTAGAAGTTTGAAGTTCTATAGTTCACAAAGCTTGAATTGGAGGTTGATTCATGATTTTAGCATTGTTTGGTATGATTTGAGGCCTCGAGAAAGTCTGTGTTATGTTTTTAGACTTTTGTGAGTGTTTGGTTTGGAGCCCTGGGGGCTCGGGTGAGATTCGGGATACCTTTGGAGTGATTTGCTAAGAATAGGAATTTCTAGTACTGGTATGATCGCAATTGCGTTGTATTGGTTACAATTGAAACCTTGCATTTGCGGGGTCCTACTCACATTTGCGAGCTTGGGCTACTGCGTGGAGGAATGCATTTGCGATACGTTGGTCTCAAGTGGGACTTCGCATATGTGTATCCCTTCTCGCATTTGCGAACCTCGGATGTTGAGTGGGGAATCTCATTTATGAAGGCGCCATTGCTTTTGCAATGTTGTCATCTTCGCATTTTCAAGGAATTATGTCGCAAAATGCGACATCACAATTGCGATCCTGGAGTCGCAAATGTGACTTCTGCATCTTGAGCTGTGGCTTTTAATTCTAAACTTAGCCCATTTCCCTCATTTTTCACTTAACCTTAGGCGATTTTTGAGAGTATTTGAGGACGGATTTCGTCATCATCAAAGAGGTAAGTAATTTCTATGTATCTTAAGTTAAATACATAGATTATGGGTAGATTAACATGTAAAAATTAAGGAAAATCAAGGGGTTTAGATGAAAACCTAGAAAATTAATGTTATTGCAATTTGACCACAATTTTGGGCATGAAATTTAGAGTAAATCATATATTTGAGTTTGTGAGGTTATGGTAAACTTATTCTTCAAAAATATTGGAAATCCAGGCACGTGGGCCCGAGGATGTTTTCGTCAACTTTTCAATCGGGGTTAGAAGTTGTTGTAAATTGGGTTGTAATGAATAATTGAGTATATATTAATGGGTCGGTATCATTATTGGCTAGATTTGGAGCTTTGTTCATCAAGTAGAGTCTTGGGAAGAGCGTAGAATGCCGGTTATGGATCTTCGGAGCGAGGTGAGTTTCCTTTCTAACCTTGTAAGAGGGAATTGTCCTCATATGTGAGTTAATTGGTTATGTGCTACTACTTGCAGGGCAACGTACGCGCGAGGTGATGAGAATCCGTGCATAGCTACTATTATGCTATTGTCCAGGTAGTCTAGGACCCAAAAACATTCTATACTTGGATTAATTGTAAAGTCAACGACATTTGAATTGCTTAAATCAACTCGAGTCAGTAAATGAATTTCCACAATTAATTAAACTTCATTTTCAAAAGTCTTTAAAAGAGAATTGGATTTTCTGTGGATAATTGTTCCTTGTTGACTACTTGATTGACTGTCTGTGTGTGTTTAATATAGGCACGTCGTCGACCCTCAGCAAGTGCACATTTTATTTCTGTTGGATCGGGCCGTCGCCTCGGCATGATTTGCTCATGCTGTATAGCTGCCTTGAACTTATTAAAGTTGTTATTGCTTCTTCATGGATTGAGAATATTTGGAAAATAATGAAAAAGAAAATTTTGGAAATTTCCTATAAAAGGAATAATTGTTTACTTGTTTCCTTCTATTTGATAAAAAATATGTTTGTATAAATTCACGATTTAATGGATTATTGACATCATTATTGGACCACTAGTAGGTGTCGAAGTTGACCACCTTGTCTCTACTTCTTCGAGATTAGACGGGATACTCATTGAGTACACGTTATTTTCGTACTCATACTACACGTCAGTGCATTTTTGTTGGACATGTATATGTACCTCTAGTAGCCTACTGGGCGTAGCATCATGGTATATATGGAGACTTAGGCGAGCTACACTTCTCAAGGCGACCCACAGTCATTAGAGTCTCTTTCAGTTATCTGTATTTATTTCCTGTCCGATATTGTGTTCTGGACAGTGTTGTACTTTATTTGATTTATCTTAGAAAT
This sequence comes from Nicotiana benthamiana, assembly GCA_034376525.1. Classification (NCBI taxonomy): domain Eukaryota; kingdom Viridiplantae; phylum Streptophyta; class Magnoliopsida; order Solanales; family Solanaceae; genus Nicotiana; species Nicotiana benthamiana. The sequence continues at coordinate 161,464,018 of CM067339.1, forward strand.
TGCTCATGCACTTGTGACACCGGGTTCTGAGATGGTTTTGAAGTATTTTGTATTAACTGCTTATCATCTAAACTTGACTTGAGACAGTCATCTTTTAAATTGCTAAATTTGAAGGAAAATCCTAGATTTCAAAAGTATTAAAACGAGAATTTGATTAAGTAATTTGGTTGGCTTTCCTGACAGCAGTATCCGGTTCCATCACGACTCTTAGTGAATTTTGGGTCGTGACGACATGGTATCAGAGTACTAGGTTCCTAGGGTCTCAAAAATCATGAGCAAGTCTAGTAGAGTCTCGCAGATCGATACAGAGACATCTGTACTTATCCTCGGGAGGCTGCAGGACTTTTAGGAGTACTTCTCTTTTTGATTTCCTTATCGTACGACTTGACTTCTCGTGAGGCTTATGCCTTTGTTTCCTTCCTACTCAATCTTATGCGATGCGAAGCACTTGTTATAAATCGAGAATTGAAGAATTGTAATGGCACTACGAATGTGGTGCGGGCGTTTTCCCCTGCGGGGTTATTTAAGTTGTTATCGTCGCCTTGTGGAAGGATATTCTGTTGTTTCGGCTCAGTATTAGTACTTCTGAGAGCCTTGAGGCTAGGCATAAGTTTCCATGATGCTTATGAGCGATTATTCCGCAGTATTGTTACGATGGTAGGATGTTTGCCTGCGTGCCGAGGCAGTGAATGACTTGAAGGGAGGTTTACTTAGTGCATGATCTAGAGATTGGTGTTTTATTCTTGGCAGGGGAAATGCAATCGGGCAGAGAATGTTCAGGTTTAGGTTGATGAGGTATCAAGAGTCGGTATTCGCTAGCATGGTATAAGTTTTTTTCTATAATGAGGTGTTGTTGTCCCTATTGAATGTACTAAATTCGTTGGTGTTATGATCTTCTATAATTCTCCTTCGGCGCAGAATATTGCATGTCAATATTGAAGAAATGATTGTTAGATGTTGCGAGGCAAGGTGGTTCTGGGTTGAATATTGGTAGCTCGAGAGAGATGATCTCTGGCAAAAATTAAAGTTAGTAGCGATATGTGGATTCAAGTGCTATGAAGATAGATTTTATTAAGGCAACAATTGAGTGGAAAAGGATGAGGAAAGATGTGTGGGAAGTGTCAGACGGTGGCTAAAATTCCTAGAAGGCTAGGTGTATGAAGCAAAGGTCAAGTAGTCGATTAATCAAGCGAGTTTGCCCAAACTGGGAGTGGCGGATGTTGCATATGGGTTTGGTGGTAGGATGATTATGCATCTTATGGTGAGTTTGGAATGATTTGGGAATTTAGTGGCCGACGAATGAAGTCTACTGGTTTAATTAGAACTATGGGTTATTATGCGGCAGGAGACTTGGTATAGCGGAAATGAGATGCTTGAAATGAAGAAGGATACAACGTAACTTTGAATGGAAGGATGTTGTCGCACATTTAATTGATGTCCACGATGGTTGAAAGGACTCATGCAGCTAGAGGGATTATCTCAGACTCACGATGGGTTATTGATGTCATGGTGATCGTACCTTGTGCAGTAGCGTTGGAAGATGTCGGAAAGTGATTTCCATAGGTGGGTTATTCCCTGTGAGTAGGTTAGTCGTCGCATACTTCGCAAGGCTTCTGCGAAGAATTCTAATGGTTATACAGCGAAGGGATCGGTCATGCGAATGTTGTTGATGATTTAGAGTATAAAAAGGGGGTTCCACAATAAGATATCGAGAATTTTGGTGGTTGATTGCACAAGGTTATGTCAATATGAGATTAAAAATCCTGGTAAATTCCAGAGTTCTGTAATAGTGGCTTTGAGCTAAGTGGGAGAGTCCCACCACCTATGATGGGGTTGCATGGTTAATTACTCGCGGGATTTCTGATTATTAGCATATTGATGAGTTATCTCAACTATGGGAAAAGAATGTAGGTGGTAAATTGAGCAAAGGAATTATTAAATTTGGGGTATCGTTGGCCTCATTGGCCCACGTTCAGACTTGGGGAAGGATTTAGGATTGTGCTTTATAAAGATGTGGATTCCAAGGGAATGATTTAGCCGGATGCTTTACCAATAGGGTATTCATATGCTAGAAGATTTATGGAATTTATTATATTCGGGGCCAAGTCATAGCGGGTGGCTCTCGACAACGGTCCTAGTGAAGTCAAAAGATAAAGTGTGATGCCTAATGATTTCGAGCTTATGGGTATGGTTAAGAATCAAGCTTGATAGCAGCCTATGAGAAGAGGCACAGAATATTCTATAATATTTTGACTTGCGATAGCAATTGGGAGGTACGAAATGGTTCGTGGGATTTGAGACAACATGGTCCCGTGATTCAGGGTCACTCGGGAAGAGTGCGGATGGAGCGTGTTAAGTGTTGAATGGGGTTATCATTGTTTCTATGAAATTCAAGGACAAACTGGAAGAAGAGGGATTAGTTATCCATAGTCAAATTTGCATGTTGCTGGTAATGATCAGTTCTTTCAGCGTGAACAAGTTATGCGAGTGGATTGTGACGGTGCGTGTGAGGCTTGTCGGCTGCCGTAGTTAGTGTTATTCAGAAAGTATTCGACCGTTGTGGCCTATTATGTGGAGGTGGATTCTGGAAGGGTTATGGTGGTATATACCCCTACTTAGAGATTTGAATATTCTGCGGCTGTGAGAATTTACATGTGCGTTGCTATGGTTCTCCTGAAGCGAGTTAAGTCAAAAGCTTTTACATGATAAAGTGTTAGCCTAATAGTGGTTCCGAAGCTAAGATTAACGTGTTCTATCGTATGTTGGCATGTTAGGTGCAGTGAGTGGTATGGGACTTGAATGTGAGAATCACGATTGCGGTTCGGTATTGACAAGGATGTCACGAGCTCGGATTAGCAGGGAAGGAGTTTTGATGTTTATGGTAAATTGGTATTGTCTTCAGCGTCACCTGAGATTGGTGTTTTGTAAGGAAGGCCTTGCATCGTGGTTAAGGAATTCTTGATCGCTTTTCAGCGTTAGTGTGACTGGTGGTTTGGGTGTACGAACCTATTATGTGTTTTGGAAGGTTGTGGGAGCGTGTCCCACGGGAAGATTTATATGTGTGATATGTAGTCACTTGATTGATTTAAGATTTAAACCAAGTATGAGGATTGTAGTAATATCATTAATTTGAGAATTTATGCTTGGAGGGCGCTCAGTTTATTGGGTTATGGGCTGTGGAGGTTTGCTCCGGTTATGATGGTGATGCTTATGTAATTTTAGAAAAGGGGGTGAGTACGGACCTTTGAAAGGTGATTTGCCTAGTTTGATACGAGCAGGATCGACTTGAGATCGGTGGATGGATTTAAATATGTATATGGGCTTTATATCAGGCCAGATGTATTAATCTCAGCAGTACGCTCCTTATGGAAGGGAGTCGGGGTGTTATTTCATTGTCAGCTATTTTATGTAATGATGTATTGCATAGTGCGAGTTGTGAGATGGCTTGGTGAATTTCTTATGTGCTTAGGTCCCGCATAAAGATGAGGTTATATGAGCAGGATGGCTCTTGAGATTCATATCATATATCGCACTTTAGTTGTGCTCGAGTTTGTGGATTATAGTGTTATACGTCTCCCCAGGGCATGGTATTATGCACTTAACGTGTTTATGACTGATATTCAGTACTTTATTGTAATGATCAATTTGGATCGATGCACATATCCTTATGTGAGTTCCATGTGTGGATCTGGTGGCACGCCGTCATGGTTATGATTGCTCGGACGGGTTGCGCACCGCAACAGTGTGATGCTCCGTACAGTTCCCCATATCTGTTTATTGTGTTTTATTTCCTATTTTTTGAAGGAAGCTCATATTAGATGTGCGCACGCATCGCATGTGTGATTCGCGAGCGGGGTAACTGAAATTCCATTTCAGAGTTCGTTTTCCTGTTGTATCGCATTCTAATTGGTAGCCTATTGGCATATGGTAGCATAATATAAGGCTTTTGATCATGCCCGGGATGGCTTATTGCCTGAGCAATTCATATTGGGTGAGACGAGATTATTGGATTTAGGATCAATACAATCGGATTACGTGAAATATATTAAGGAGCAAAGACCATTATTTGGTTTAGCATGAGGTAATATTTCTTGTCAGAAGTATAGACTCAGTGATTCGTTGACTCGGCAGTTGATTATAAATTTCTGCACATCTCTTCCGTTGTGGCGGCATTTTAAGAGTTATAGTAAGACCTTTGTATGTCATGGGGTGCAATGGGAGCATCAGATTCGTGGAATTCTGACTAAGTTGATCAGAAAATATTATTGTGATCCGGTGAATAAAGTGATGCTAGATGTGAATTCAGCAAAGTTATGCAGCCATGTTTGGATACAATGTGTAGTGATTGATATGGTGATCTTATGTTGGAAACAGTTCGGGCATAGAATTCTGGATGTTGGAATTGGGCTCTAAGGCTTATTTGTTTGAATAAAAGGGAATATATTCAGAATTGATCGAGCTGATGTGCTCAACTAAGTTTTGGTAGCACGGGAAGGTTTATGAGAAGTTAAACAATGATTTCAGACTACTTCCGTGTAGCTCTCAGCACGTTCGAGGACAAATGTATGTTTAAGTGGGAGAGAATGAAATAACCCGACCGACTATTTTGAGCTCTAGGTCCATGAACAGCTTCATTTCAAGTATTATGACTTGTACACGTGGTCGTAATTAAGTTTCGGGAAGTTCAGAGTTGATTTGGAAAGAGAATTCTCATTTCGGAAGCTTAAAGTTAAAAGAATTAACTAGGTTAGAATTTTGAGTAAACGACCTTGGAATCGAGATCTGAAGGCTCCAGCATGTTTGTATGATGATTTCAGACTTGGGCATATGCCCGGGTTGGGTCTTGGACGACCTGGGAGCATTTTGGCGCCTATTGTGGAAAGTAGCATTTTGAAAGAAATTTCATATGTTTGGGTTGAAGTGCATTTCATGATATCGATGAACGTTTGGGATTACGAGTTTGGGAGCAAGTCCTATCGTGATTCTGGAGTTGGGAGCGCAATCGGAAGTGAATTCGGAGATCCGTAGGTTATTTTCGAGCCGTTTGGCTAAAGATAGAAATTTGAAGGTTTTTGAGAAGTTTGACCGGAAGTGGACTTTTTTATATCGGTGTCGAAATCCGATTCCAAAAGTTGGAGTAGGTCCGTCATGTCATATATGACTTGTGTGAAAAATTTAAAGTCAATCGGACATGATTTGATAGGTTTCGGTATCAAAAGTAGAAATTTGAAGTTAGAAAGCTCGCAAAGATTGAATTGGAGTTTGATTCATGATTTTAGCGTTGTTTAGTATGATTTGAGGCCTCGATCAAGTCCGTGTTATATTTTTAGACTTGTGCAAGTGTTTAGTTTGGAGCCCCGGGGGCTCGGGTGAGATTCGAGATAGCTTCGGAGTGATTTGCTAAGAATAAGAATTTCTGGTGCTGGTATGATCGCAATTGCGACCTCGCATTTGTGAGGTCCTATTCGCATTTACGAGCCTGGGCTGCTGTGTGGAGGAACACATTTTCGATGCGTCGGTTGCAAATGCGACTTCGCACTTGCTAGTCCTTTCTCGCATTTGCGAACCCAGGCTGATGAGTGGGGAATCACATTTGTGAAGGTGCCATCGCTTTTGCGATGCTGTCCTCTTCGCAATATAGAGGAATTTTATTGCAAATGCGACTTTGTCAGGGAACACTGGGCTTCACATTTGCGAAGCTTTTGTCGCAAATGCGACATCGCAATTGCGAGACTGGAGTCGCAAATGCGACTTCTACGTTTGGAGCTGTGGCTTTTTAATTCGAAACTTAGCCCATTTCCCTCATTTTCCACTTGGCCTTAGGCGATTTTTGAGAGCATTTGAGGAGGGATTCTGTCATCATCAAAGGGGTAAGTAATTTCTACGGATCTTCAGTTAAATACATAGATTATGGGTAGATTAACATGTAAAAATTAAGGAAATTCAAGGGGTTTAGATGAAAACCTAGAAAATTGATGTTACTGGAATTTGACCACGATTTTGGGTATGAAATTGAGAGTAAATCATATATTTGAGTTCTTGAGGTTATGGGTAAACTTATTCTTCGAAAATTTTAGAAATCCGGGCACGTGGGTCCGAGGGCGTTTTCGTCAACTTTTCGATCGGGGTTAGAAATTGTTGTAAATTGGGTTGTAATAAATAATTGAGTATATAGTAATAGATCAGTATCATTATTAGCTATCTTTGGAGCTTTGTTCATCAATTAGTCTTCGGAAGGGCGTGGAATGCCGGTTATGGATATTCGGAGCGAGGTGAGTCTCCTTTCTAACCTTGTAAGAGGGAATTGTCCCCATAGGTGAGTTAATTGGTTATGTGCTCCTATTTGCGGGGGCTACGTACGCACGAGGTGATGAGAGTCCGTGCGTAGCTACGATTATGCTATTCTCCGGGTAGTCTAAGACCCAAAAGCACGCTATCTTGAATTATTTGTAAATTTATTGATATTTGAATTCCTTAAATCACCTCGAGTTAGTAAATGAATTTCCACAGAAGATTAAACTTCATTTTCAAAAGTCTTTAAAAGAGAATTGGATTTATGTGGATAATTGTTCCTTGTTGACTACTTGATTGACCGCATGTGTGTCGCCTCGACAGATTAAATAGATGCATCTATAGGCGCCTCGTCGACCCTCGACAAGTGCACAATTTATTTCTGTTGGATCGGGCCGTCCTCTCGATATGATTTGTGCATTCTTGTATTGGTGCCTTGAACTTATTAAAGTTGTTATTGCCTCTTCATGGCTCGAGAATATTTGGAAAATAATGAAAAACGAATTTTGGAAATTTCCTATAAAAGGAATAATTGTTTTTACTCGTTTTCTTCTATTTGGTAAAAATCATGTTTGTAGAAATTTAAGATTTAATAGATTATTGACAGTATTATTGGATTACTAGTAAGTGTCGAAGTTGACCATATCGTCTCTACTTCTTCGAGATTAGACGAGATACTCATTGAGTACATGTTGTTTTCGTACTCATACCACATTTCTGTGCATTTTTGTTGCACAAGTATATGGAACTCTAGTGGCCTACTGGGCGTAGCAGCATGGTTGATACAGAGACTTATGCGAGCTGCACTTCTCAAGGCGGCCCGCAGTGCAACTCGCAGCCATCAGAGTCTCTTTCAGTTATCTGTATTTATTTCCTGTCCAATATAGTGCTCCGGACAGTTGTTGTACTTTATTTGATTAATTTTAGAAATTGCTCATGCACTTGTGACACCGGGTTCTGGGATGATTTTGAAGTATTTTGTATTAACTGCTTATCATCTAAACTTGACTTGAGACAATCATCTTTTAAATTGCTAAATTTCAAGGAAAATCCTAGATTTCAAAAGTATTAAAATGAGAGTTTGATTAAGTAATTTGGTTGGCTTGCTTAACAGCAGTATCCGACGCCATCACGACCTTTAGTGGATTTTGGGTCGTGACACATGCGGAGTCACATAATACGGAAATCTACTAGTTAGCTCTTCAGACAGTATAAAAAAATGCTTGATAAGAAGAAGAGAAGTATGAATGGAAGTTTGGAGGAAATTTTTGAATAGATTTTCATAAAATTCTAAGGCAAGTCCTAGCTTAGGGTGCAGAATTTTTTTTATGTAAAATGCAATATAATATCACATTTTATGTATTTGAATTATTGTTATGTGTGTTATCCACAGAACACTTATTGGTGGACCTAAAAACTAGTGTAAAACACAATATAATACTACATTTAATCAAAATATAGTATTATAATATGTTTTATACTAAAATACAAATTGCCAGTCCTGCAGAACACTTATTGGTGGGCCCAAATTGTCATAAAATGCAGTATTATAATGCGTTTTAGTAAAATATAATATAATATTGTATTTTACTTTAACAGCTAACTTGTATAAAATGTAGGTTTTTTTTAACTGTAGAAACATATTTAATGTATAAAAGGCATCAAACCCTTGAAATACCTAACAAAGACATGGGCCAAACGATGAAAACTCGCTTTTCTGGAAAATCTGAATTAAATCTAGTAGATTCTCAAAAATGGGCATCAATGAGTGGGATAGGTTGCTTTTATTTCCCCATCTTAAGCACCCTTCTTATTTGGTCCTGATGTCTTACAGAAATTAGGTTTCTTCAAATTCTAGACGATGTTACTTGCACAACCTTTTAAAAGGAGTATTTTCGGAACTAAAATTCAAAAATTATTTGTTCTTCACGTGACATGATTCCTGGTATTTTTTTCATTTTTTCCGAAATTTGTGAAAGTTCAAACTATACCATTTAAAAATTAGTGGGTTCTTACAAATCAAATCTTGTTTCAAAATTTGAAAAATTATGATCGACGTCAGCCGCTGGATGTCATAGATTTGGAATAATTTGACTGAGAGGTAATTAGGAATAAAATAACAAGACATCCCATGACTTCGGGACCAATTTGACAATTTACTTCATGAAAAGGATGGATAAGATTTTCGACATAGAAATGGCTATTCATATTTATGCTTTAATTTTATTCTCTCTGCAACCCAACCTTTGCTAGGTTTGATGATCTGATAGGAGATAATGTTACTCCTCTATCTGCTTATGAAATCCTGATATATACATCATTTCAATAGGACAACGTTGTAAAAGGACATCATCTGCAGTAGGCTAGTGAAAAGCAAAATCTATATCCTTGCCGTTGATAAGGTTACATGAGATTAAGAATGAAGTTATTCGAGAGAAGGTGGAGGTGGCCCCGGTGGATGAGAAGATACGAGAAGCGAGGCTGAGGTGGTTCGGACATGTGCGGAGGAGAAGTCCTGATGCCGCGGTGAGGAGTTGTGAGCGGCTGGCGATGGTCGGCGTACGGCGAGGCAGAGGGAGGCCTAAGAGGTATTGGGGAGAGGTAATTAGGCATGACATGGCTAGAATGCGGGTTTCCAAGGACATGGCCCTTGATAGGAAAGTCGGGAGGTCTAGTATCAGGGTCGTAGGATAGGGGCTCCTAGAGTTTTTCGTACTCCTCACCCGGGGTTGAGTGAGGCTTGGCAGGGCTATCCATAGATGATTTGTATATTGGATTGTGTCTCCCTTATTGTAGTTATTTATGGTAGTTACTGTTTAATATTATTGCATGCTATTTTATTTATGGTTCTTATGTTTAGATAATTATTTACGCTATTTCTGCTGGAGTTACTAATGCTCTTTTATCTTTGTTTTTATTTTTTCTTTCCTTCACTGAGCCGATGATCGATTGGAAACATCCTCTCTGCCTTTTCGGGTAGGGGTAAGGCTCGTCTACATATTACCCTCCCCAGACCCCACTTTGTGGGACTATACTGGGTAGTAGTTATTGTTGACATCAAATCAAGCCATATCTTATATTGGTTTAATTGAATTATCAAATTGGTTCCCCGTGTATGCAAAAGGTTGTGATTATATTCCTATTCTATCTCTCATTCTTATTTGGTCCCCAATGTAGAATCATTTTGGATGTCCTGCATTTTTGCAATGACAATTCGAAACAAACTGAATCAGCAGTCAGTTAAAAGTAGAGAATTTTACCAACCTGTTCTATTCATGTCCAAATACCCATGGCATAAGCTAAACTAACTTCACGTTAACACTTGACATCGGCCGCCTTACCACTGGAAAGATACAAAGTATAGTGACGACTGATCATACACCATCCAAACTACTTAGCACCAATTTTCTACAAGCCGAAAGAAGTTAAAATGTTACTGCTACCTAATTTGTCTGATTGTTATCATAATCACCTACTACAAATAACCCCTTTCTCTACATATGCTTTCAGTAAAATCTAATGCATACTACTTGGTGAAGCAAATTTGAACTTGGATAGGCTGTTTGGTACTCACTTACAACAAGAAAAAAGACATCAATGTTGTCCCCAACAACCATTGCAGCTTTGGTTGGCAATTGAAATTTGAAAAGCTCGTTTCATTTTTAGCTGCAGCAGCTGGTGTTACTGGAGAAATTCTTGGTTCAGGCAGCTCACATATCCCGTAAGTCATGTGCTCCTGCAAATTGAATTAACGACTTTAGTCACAGAGTTCCATATTTTGAATCCTAAAATTACTATTAATGGCTTCGAAGTAGATTAGTGGAAACGAAGATAGTTTAATAACTCATTTGAACCTTGCAAGAGGCAATGTTTGTACATCCGCAAACTAAATGTCCATTTGCCACGTCTACAGCTTCAGGGGCTCCACCTCCATCACTTCTCTGCGAGTCATTCAGTAAAGTTAGTAGAAAAGAGGAAAAAAAGGCTTATTACAACTAATTTCACAGATCACTCAGTTCAAACAACAAGCATACCTTGTAAAAATCAACAGCAATGAAGTTAGGCCACCTCTTACCAGCAGCTTCATGGCATGTGTTCATCATGTTAATAAGTGGGGCTGAATTATGCTTGCAAGCTTGAGCAAAATCTGGGGCATCAGGAAAGTAGTTCATAAGGACTAAGGACTTAGTCTTATTGTCCATAGCAGATGATTCTGCACGATTTGGACAAGAACCAGGTTTCATGCCACCATTTCCATCTGCAAATCCAATGCACTTTTACTTGATTATGTTTATCATTTTTTCCCCAAAGAATTTAGTAGAAAAGATAAGAAAAAGAGCTCGCATTTGTTGTAAAGATAATCTAAAAATGAACTCACATTGGTTTTCTACCACGTATCTCCACTCATAAGCAATGCCTTCTGAAGGTTCTTTGGCAGACTTAGATGTGAAGACAACCAATCGCTGATTGCGCTGGACCATATCATCTACTGTTGGCCATTCTCCGCCATTTTTAGGCATCCTAGAAACTGGAAACCAGAATTTTCTAAGCCCAGCCGCATCGAACAACTTTGTTAGGCCATTGGGAGATCTAACATAGTCCTCAATTATGACTGTAACAATATCAGAAGGGTTTGCTTCAAGAAACACTCCTATCTCCCTCAAGACATTGATTGCAGGTTGCTGACAGAAAATTTCCACATCAGCTTCGAAAGCAAACAACTTTAACTGATAAGAAGCTACAATTTTGCAGATCGATGAGAAGATAATCAATTCTTCTCCAAATTCCATCAAAATTTTCATGAATATTACTGATATTACATGTAAAAGAGGGACAAATAAGTTATATCCACTTTTCCACAAAGCTTCCAAGGACGAGAATGGCTTTTATGCCAAAAGTATGAACAACTTCATACCCGTAAACGTGCCAAACGTATGAAAGTAATTTAGTGATTCATCAACTGGTTCATGAGAACTTACAAAAGCTGTATAGTTGTAGCATTTCCCTCCATATGAGTGACATAGCCAGATGTCATTGTTGAAGTCATACATATCAAGCATTAAACCTCTAACACCATTCTGTGCCAATTCGTGTGAAAAGAATCAGCAGCCACATATACTATTGGAAAACCCGTCAGAGCTAGCAGTTCATGTCTTCTAAATCACAAATTTCAAACATTTTAATGGAGGAACACATAGTAGGAAAAGTAGATATTGCACTAGTGTTTTAAATTTTCTCTGCGACAGCCAATTTCACCAAAATGTCATGACACTTTTGACACGTTTAGCGTTCATATGAGTCATCAAACACTAAGAATCAAATTAAGTGAAAAACAAATGAACTGAAGCAGAAAGAATCAAGTCAAGTCAATATTTAAGTGTTGGAGAAATGTAGGATTGGCAGTCTTTGTTCGATCCCTAGATATTAGCACCAATTCAACTTCAAAATGAAGTGTATTTTGAGAACAATGGTAACAGGTATGTGCTGAGAGCTTAAATGTTAAAGTTGCGGTACCCACTACGGGTATGAATAGGTGATGTATATTCAAGAAAATTCAAATTTCATAGTTCTAAGTTACTTTGTATGTAAAAGTCCTATTGACTTATTTGTATTTAAATATATCTTTGTAGGTATAATGATTCTTTTCTATCTATCTATCTGCACTTAGCGACATTTTTAGGAAAAAATAGAAGCGAGGATGAAATTTTAATACTATGTAGGTATGGGAAGATAAGGATTGATATTTTAGTTTCCACCGTGTGCATAGTCTTAATCTAAGTGCTTACGTCGGCATTCTTATGATATAAGCGCTTACGTCGGTATTCTTATTGATCTAAGCGTTTACGTTAGCAGAGTATTCAAATGTTTATAAAAAGGTTATGCATTTTCATTTGTAGATTATTCCCTCAACTTCTTCTTTGTGCTTACATCGTCAGCGTATTCAAATGTCTATAAAAGGGGTCTGCATTTTCATTTGTAGATCATTCCCCCAACTTATTCTTTCTCTTCAATTAATAAAGAAATATTCGTTGTATGACCGTAGAGTAGGCAAAAACGACCGAACCCGTAAATCTTGTCTTGTCATATCATGTGCAATTTATTATTTTCTCTTTCAAATATTTTTTCTTTTCTATTCGACTAACACGCTTACCAACAACTGGTATCAAAGCACAAATAATGTAATTCTGGTAAAAAAGTATGATATCGGTACATGCACTATTGACATAAATTTATTTTTTTTGGGAAAAATGACATTGGAAGAAAGGAAGGTTAAGATTGACAAGTTCAATAGATAAGATTTTAGATTTTAGGAAATGCAGACCTTTTTTATAGGCATTTGAATGCCATGTCGACGTAAGCGTTTAGATTATATGAATGCCGATGTAAGTGCTTAGATCATATTTGAGCACTTACATCGGTATTCTTATGGTCTAAGGGCTTATATCAACAGGGCATTCAAATGCCTATAAAAGAGGTCTGCATTTTCATTTGCAAATCATCTAACTTCTTTTTTCTCTTCGATTAATAAAGAGTTATTCTTTATGTGGGTGTGGAGTAAATAAAAGTTATCGAACCATATAAAGCTTATTTTGTCTTATCCGACTTTTAAATATTTTTTTATTTTTATTAGCCTGACACGCTTTCCTAACACATAGGTAGGCGAACTTAATATCCTATATATACCCTACCTTCATCCTTTGATGAATTGTTTTGAATATCGAACTAGGGACTAACCGACTAAGGGTGTTATGCACAATATTTATGAGCCAACAAAACCTAGTTGATACGTCTGCTAGAGGAAAAGAAGTCCAGCAGGACTCAGAAGCTAAAAGAACATTGGTGACTTAGGATTTTTATTCAATTAATGATGTTATCTGCTTAAGAAGGCAAGCAGTCACAACCTACCTGCTTTACGTTAAAGAGAACCTCACCCATTATCAGCAAATGACGCTTTCCGACGGATTCTTAACCAAATCGCAGAAGAAAACAAATGAGTAGTAACTCACAAGTGGGCCAAAAAATACTTTAATTCTTAGATTAATCCTTGCAAAGCAAAACGATAACAACATGATAGCAACGGGCCAAAAACTACTTTAATTATTAGCAACAGCCACTAATGGTAACTCACAGATTCAGATATGTAGTATATATATAGAGAGAAAAGTAATCTCTCTCCTCTGTGACATTCCTTCAAAATCTGACATTTTTCTAGCCAATACCTAACGTTGCATAATATAATGAAGTCCACGTACCAAATTGCATAGCAACACAAAAATCAATAACAGGCAGCAACAGCTAACAACTCATACAAGGCTGACTCGCTCAACTTTTGAACTTAGCCATGTGCCACGCGTAGAAAAAAATTAATTACAAAATAATAAAAGCAATAAGAATAATAATACCTCAAGAACTTTGATATAGAGAAAAATAAACAATTCCCAATGCAATTAACAATTATCTCATATAGTTGATTCAAAGTACAGTTTCTCCCAGCATATTTACTAACATAATTTTTCCCGAATACTCTTTGAAATCCATCTTTTTTTATCCCTATTTTTTGAAGCGTTGAGGGAATCGGTAAGGTTTAGTTAGTAAACTTACATTTAGCTGTTCGGTTATGGAATCCTGCTGGTTCATTGGAGCTAATATTACACTTCCTGTCCCGGACTTCGTTTTCAGTTTGGCAAAAGAATTGTGCGTTGTCAGCCATGAGTACCGATTAAACGGCAATCCTTTCACCTACAATTTTATTCAATCTATTAACAATGAAAATTCAAAATAATATTCAATAATCATTTATGTAGAAATTCCAAGGATATATCAACATACAGTACAGGTAACTCTTCGAAAATCATAATTTGTTTGAAAAAAATACCTTAGAAAGAGGATTAACAGGCTGAATTCGAGTACAACGTGGGCGGACATTGGCATTTGCGATGCAAGTCTCGCAATGTAGACCTGAATCACAGTTGCCATTGGCGATGCAGCTCTGTCCTTGCTGTTACCGGAAGTATAAATGATAAACACGATCGAGAAATTAAGCAAAAAGACGTAGATAAAAAGGCACTGGCGTTTGCTTACCTTGAGAGCTTCGGAACAAGCAAAGAGAAGCGTAACCGCAAGGAACAGAGTAGCCGGAAAATTTAAATTCATGGTGACATTGATGATCTGAGAGGTAAAATACGTAAAAATTAGGGTTCAGAATCACATACAGATGAACTAAACAATCACAAATCACATGCCTATTGAGCTCTCTAGTCTTTGTCTCTCTTACACACACAAAACAAAAACACAACACAACACAAATATGGTGGTATAGGTGTGTATTTGCTAGTACAAGTACCTTCATCAATGGCGTTGGTTGAAGAAACAGTTGGCCGTTTTGAGTTTGCTTGAAAAAGATATGCGAGGAGAGCGGAGGAGGGAAAAGTTGCGTGACTGAAGGAAAGAGAAGGAGTTTGTAGTTAGTGTGCTGTATGGGGGACCTCTGTATCTGTGTTTAGATAATGCCGCGCCAACGCCTTCATATTTTTACGGTTATTCTGTTTTTATCCTTTTTCTTTTTCAAATTTTCATTTTTCCACATCAAAATGGTTCTTTTTTAAATAAAGCATGTGAACATATCTGCAGTTGGTAAAATGTGTACAGTACACATTCTTTTCCTTTTAAACTATTTTTTTATAGCATGATCGTTATAGTTGATTTATAGTGCGGGAAATATAGAAGAGTCGCAGCTCGTCATAGGAAAAAACATATAGAAGGATGACTTTGAAAATTACTCAGTCATGGAAAATGAGCGAAGGAGTACCCTTTTTTTTCCGTTTAAACAACTTAACAAAAAAGCATGAGTCCCACGACGAAACCAGTAATTTGACGAGATTAAAAAATTCGAACATACTATTTAAAACAAGGCAATATACCTAGTTTATCCGTGGGCCTTGAAGCAAAATCCATATTATACACTTTTCATTCGCGAAAAACTTCTTATACCTTTAATACTTCAAAACTGTGACTGCTTGGCCAATTTTTCACGTGACACGCATTATTAACTTTAAACAACAACAACAACCAAATATAATCTTACTTAGTAAGGTCTGGGGAAGGTAGTGTGTACGCAGACCTTACCCCTACACTTGGGTAGAGAGGCTGTTTCCAAATAGGCCCCCGGCATCCTTCCCTCCAAGAACTTCTCACCTTGCTCTTGGGGAGACTCAAACTCACAACCTCTCGGTTGGAAGTGGGGGTTGCTTACCATCAGAACAACTACTCTTGTCTAGTAATGGGGTTTGGGGAGGGTAGTATGTACGCAGACCTTACCCCTACCATGTGGTAGAGAGGCTGTTTCCAAATAGACCCTCGGCATCCTTCCCTCCAAGAACTTCTCACCTTTCTCTTGGGAAGATTCGAACTCACAACATCTCGGTTGGAAGTAGGGGTTGCTTACCATCAGAGCAACCCCTCTTGTCTGCATCATTAACTTTAAAAAGGAAAACAAATAGAAATTACAATTAAACCTCATCTTCTTCATCTTCCCATTTTTTGTCTTAAACACCATTATCGCCGCCAGCCATATGATTGTTTATGAGAAAGTTTTCAACAACACCACAATTCAACCAACCTATCTAAACAACAAGCCAAAAAATAATTGAACAACAAATTGAGTTCAACAATCCAATAATCAACAAGGTCCAATTGAGTTTTCAAGCTTTTCCTATACCACAACAATGGTGGATTCTAGATTTTTTTCACCAAACCTTCAATGCTACTGTTAAAGCTTTTAAATCTATCACAAATAAACAATTTTCACAATATTTAAACAATAAATCAACAAAATCACTCAATTTTAGATCTGAAGTTTTGTGTTCTTTTAAAAATTCTCTGTGGGGAAGAAGATGAAGGGGAGGGTGGTCTGAGGAAGAAGACTGGGGGGGGGATCCCATGGGGAGGGGGGACAAAATATGGGAGTTTTTCCGAGCTTCACACACTTTTTTGTGTATGTAAATACACGATATTAAAGTCGCTGTAAGCGCCGTCTTGGTCCGCGAAAACGAAGGTACGCAGTCTGCGATTTACTATATCATTAAAACATTAATCGATGCCGAAATAAGGTACCCTTACCTTGTAAAACTGGCTTTGGCATTAGTCGTAGTTTTACGAATGCTTAGACCATATTTTCAATGTTACCCTATAAAAGTGGTGACAATCTTCTCCCTAAGGGGTATCCTACACAAACCCAAATTATCGGGTAGATTGGCCAAATGGGCCATAGAACTAGGCGAGCACAAAAGAACATACCAATCTCAAATTTCCATTAAGTAGCTGGTGCTCGCGGATTTCGTCACTGAGTTCAGTGCAGAAATATTGCCTGAAGTATAGCAAGAAGCGCTCTACGCTTCCACACATACCAATATCTAGGTCCTCTACACAGATGGTGCTTCTAATGCCTCGGGATCAGGGCTGTTACTCATCCTCAAAGTTTCATTCGGGGGAAATAATTTGCCAGTCCATATGATGCCTCAAGATGACTAAAAACGAGACTAAGTACGAAGCTGTGATTGCAGGATTGAAATTATCCCTCAAATACGGATGTCGACGACTCGTCCTCTATTTTTGACTCTCAACTCACGGTGAACCAAATCATCGATACTTTCCAAATCAAAGAACAAAGACTACAAAAGTACCAATCAGAAATTCACAAACTGCTACCAGAATTCGATGAATGCCGCCTCGACCAAATAAAAGAATATCGAAGAGGATGGACTCGCCAAGTTAGCGGCAACCACCAAAAATATCAACAAGGAAAACGTGGTCACCCTTCTCCATTCCGTAATAGATCACGTCAAGGTACACTCTGTAAGCATGACTTGGGACTGGCATAACCTCTCGTAACATATTTTCAAGACAGAACGCTCCCACAAGATAAGAAAGAAGCCAAAAAGCTTCGGATACAGGCAGCTAGATACAACCTTGTAAACAGCAATCTCTACAAAAGAACGTTCGGCGGCCCCCTGGCCAAGTGCCTTGCCCCAAACCAAACAAGACGAGTACTGGAAAAAGTGCAAAAAAGACATTATGGCCCCACGCTGAAAACTGTGCACTCGTACGCTGCCTCATCTGAGTTGGATACTACTGGCCCACCATGAAAAAGGAAGTGGCGGACTACGTCATGAAATGCAAATAGTGTCAGAAGTATGCCCCTATGATACATCAAGCAGAGGAACTCCTTCATTCCGTCACTTCACCATGACTATTCATAAAGTGGGGTATGGATATAGTCGAACCCCTCACAGCCGGACGAGGTAAAGTACGTTTCCTTTTATTTTTTAATTGACTATTTTTCTAAATGGGTGGCAGCAAGTGCATACATAGATACGGAAGCAAGAGGACATCACGTTCATATGGAAAAATATACTATGCCATTTCGGTATCCCTAAAGAAATCAACTGCGACAACGGACCTCAGTTCGTCGGAAAGAAGACGATTGAGTTTCTTGAGAAATAGCACATCAAACGAATACTCTCCACACTGTATCATCCTACCGATAACAGTCAAGCCGAATCCTCCAATAAAGTACTATTGAATATATTTAAGAAAGAGCTTGAGGATGCCAATGGGTTATGGCCCGAACTATTGCTGGAAGTATTATGGGCATACTACACCACTCCAAAAACCAGTATGGGTGAGACGCCATACTGACTAGTCTACGATACAGATGCAATTATACCCATCGACGTTGGAGAACCTAGCTTGAGATATTCAAATGAGAGTGGACCGAGCAACGACGAAAGAAAAATACAAGACCTAGACAAAGTCCAACAACGAAGAGACATGGCCCACATAAGAATGGTAGTCTTGAAGCAATAAGTGGAGAGGTACTATAACAAGAAGGACAAAGTGCGACCAATCAAAGTCCGAGATTACGTCCTCAAGGCCAAAACACAAATAGCAAAAGAACCTAATGAAGAAAAACTAGGAACAAAGTGGGAAAAACCATACAAAATCACAACCGCAACAATCAAAGGAGAATTCCAACTAAAAACTACTCCGGCACGAAGTAATGAAGGGAGTGGATATAAATAGCCAAAATCTCCATTATATGTACACAGTCAACATGTGGTTCTTACGAAAAGGTAATCAAATCTCAATTGTATGTACAAAGTCGACATGTGGTTCTTACGAAAAGATAATCAAATATCCATTGTATGTACAAAGTCGATATATGGCTCTTACAAGAATATAATCAGATCTCCATTACATGAATAAAGTCGACATATGTCTTCCTTCGAGAACACAATCAAACCTCCAACGATGGGATACTACTTCGATGACAGTTCAAAGCAATATCCCAATGGCTAAGGCCATCAACGAAGCATGAGTTCGACCTCGCTTGAACTATGACGGGATAGTACTTCGATGAATAGTTTGAACCAACATGCCAATGTCCAAGGCCATCAACGAAACATGAGTTCAATCTTGTTCGAACTACGATGGGATACTACTTAGACGAAAATTTGAAGCAACATCCCAATGGCCAAGGCCATCGATGACACATGAGTTCGACCTCGCTCTAACTACGACGAGATACTACTTCAACGACAGTTCGAAGCAATATCACAATGGCCAAGGCCATTGATGAAACATGAGTTCAACCTCGTTTGAACTACGATGAGATACTAGTTTGACGATAGTTTGAAGCAATATCCCAATGCCCAAGGCCATTAACAAAACATGAGTTCAACCTCGTTCGAACTACTACGGAATACTACTTCGACGGCAGTTCGAAGCAACATTGCAATGGCCAAGGCCATCGACGAATCATGAGTTCAACCTCGCTCGAAATATAACGGGATACTACTTCGATGATAGTTCGAAGCAACATCCCAATGGCCAAGGCCATCGAAGAAACATGAGTTTGACCTCATTCGGACTTCGATGACAGTTTGAAGCAACATCCAAATGGCCAAGGACATCGACGAAACACGAGTTTGACCTCATTTGAACTATGTCAAGATACTACTTCGATGGCAGTTCGAAGCAACATCCCAATGGCTAAGGCCATCGACGAAACACGAGTTCGACCTCGTTTGAACTATGACGGGATACTACTTCGATGAAAGTTCGAAGCAACATCCCAATGGCCAAGGCCATTGACAAAAAATTAGTTCAACCGCATTCGAACAACAATGGGATTCTACTTTGACGGTAGTTTGAAGCAACATCCTAATGGCCAAGGCCATAAAAAATAGAGGGAATTTAACCGCACACAAAAGTTAATAGCTCGACAAGTACCTCGGATACCAGGAAAATTACAAAGAGCACCAACCTATTGGCAAAATAAAGTCTACATTGTACAAAATACTACCTATACAAATCCTTAAAAAACGGCCTCAAGATCACTATTACGAGCGACAGCCTTCACGAGCTCCTCATCATCTCCTTCAGCTCTTCAACCTTGCGGTCCAGTTAGTCCTCCCTCTGTTTGAGCCCATCAGAAAATAGCTGAAACCCCGGGTCTTGAGTATAAATATCGGCCATCATAGGATGCTTAGCACGATACTGTTGAAACTTGGATGAGATATTCTCATATACATCCATCCTCCTCCTCTCTCGACGCTCATGCTCGATCTCCATGATGAGGGTCTAGCAAGAAAGAAATTGATTATAAATAAAATACAGGTCGACAATCGCTACACAAGCCCAACAATGAAAGGAGAAAAAGAGAAACTTACCCGTAAAGCCATACCAGCAATGTTTTGAGACAATTTCATATCACTCATTGCCCTGAGCACCTCGTTTTCATGGGCCTCACATAGAGGAGCCAAAACGGATACCACTTCTCACGGTTCGACAATAAAATGAAATACCTTGGGATAACTATGTGGAGATCAGATCCCTCCGCTCTGACCTCCACATAAGTATGGCGACCTACAAATTTGTTGACCTCCTACGGGTCGACGTCTGGACCTGAGCCTCCACCCTTGACGGGACGACCTATAATATTGGACGATATGCCACCCTCAGCAGAGCATACAGAGCCGGCTTCTAGATGACCCCCCTCGGTTTGAGGGTATTTTCCCCGATAATATGGCATCAGCCATAAATGTAGGCACAGGTGCCGTCTACGATGCCCCACTTCTATTAGTGTCAACAACTACACCTTTCCCAAGCTCCATTCTGCTCCTTTTTCTCGATAGTGGCTCGTCCCTATTGGACGATTCATCCAAAGGGTGAGGAGCCGGCATTGAAAAAGCATTCTCCCTCACGACCACGACATGGGAAGAGCCTTCAAATTGAATAGGTTGAGGATGACCTTCTCGAACAGATTCATTCAATACAAATTGTGTGGCTGCGGTGGCAACAACCTGTCGAAATGCAGGAATCGACGCCCTCCACCTGGAAGATCCTCGGCCTGCCATCGTGAAGAAGTTGAATTAATAGATGGCGATATATAACCAACGAAGTGGTAAAGGGAAAAACACTCACCATTTGGAACTTTGGGGTCGTAATGCTTTACAAAGGAAGACCAATCTCGTGTCTTTGCTGCATAGGGTAACAAACGAGCTACCAAATCCCTTATGCCCGCAATAGGGCAGGGCAGACGTCCAAGAGCTGCAAAAAAGAAGTAAACCAACTTTATAATGAATACAGACAAAGGAAGAATAAAAAGAGTGGAAATACTTACGAGTTTCATTCCATCGCTCCGGAAATCCAGCGGAGCCAAAAATGATATGTTCAATTTTGACAAGGAAGTAATTATGCCAAAACTTGCTACTTGCTTGATCGTCCGTCCCAAGCACCAACCTTTTTGTGCCATGGTGCCTCAAATTCATCATGGTACCTCTGTGGAAGCTGTGTGAGAACAAGTGCAAAAGGTGGTGGACGGAAACACTACACTCCGCCAACTCTGCATACTTGGTCAACAGTGGAAGCGCCTTAAGAGTTTACAAAAAAAGTTGCATCGGGCAAATGTGGTAGATCCTACAAAATTCTTCCGCTAAAAGGAAAAGAGGAAAAGTATATTCAATCACGAAAGGGTACTCATAGAAGGCGCATTACCCAGGATTTTAGACGTCTACAGAGTCCCTCCCCACAGGAATCATGTCAACGTAAGAGGGAATGTTGTATTTCTTACGAAGAGTGTCAAAGTGAGCCTGCTCCGTCTCAGAAAGTAAGGGGGCAAGAGTGGGAGGGAGATATTTGAGGAAGTCACTACGAGACATAGGATGTCTCGGTAATAGCTCCTCCCCTATGGGAAGACTATCACCTTCCTCTACCCCCGTGTCCTTACTGCCTAGAGGGGGCGCCTCGGACAATAGGGTGGCCTCAGGGACCCCTTCACGAGAACGATGCGACCTTGCTATGACTTTGTTCAAAGAAGTATTAATGCAAAGAGAAGGAAGAGGAAGAGATTGTGAACGAAGAATGAGGGAAGAAGTAGAAATGTATCAGAGCAAACTCGGAGAACTAAGGAGATATTATCAGGAATGAAATGGTCAAGAAATTTCGAAAAAAACAAACCCTCCACCTATTTAGAGAGTGGGTGGCGCGAGAATCGAAGCGAAAAGTCACAAAGTGGCACTGGAATCGAGGTATCAAGCCATCAACTCCTACCTCAAAAATATGTGCAATGATGACACACGTGAGGATGACATCATTTTCCGGTAAAATGTATTATCTGGTGTCTTACCATACATGTTGATTATCACCCCATTGGCCATGTAGTAACGTCTTGAAGGGTCAAACTTCTCCCTAGGAACGCATGAAGTCCGCTCATCGAGGATGCACCAGGTTGCGACCCTGACAAGCGGGGGGACTAACTGTATTAGTCCAAATTTGACCAATGACGACCAACGATGAGAACGATGAATGACGAGTTTCCCCTGATTCGATGTCCTGTAAGAGGCGACCTAAAAGCGGACAAAAGGCTGTATGATCCTTGCAATGGTGTAGGTCCAGTAGAGGACGTTAAGAATATTTCTTCGAATATTTCTTATACTTTATCTTTTACTACTTAGGAGGTTTTGATTCCTTATATATAAAGGGGGGTAATAACCTTGTAAAATAATTCCACGAATCTTGGTAAGAACATTTTATTTTACAAACGAGAAGTCTTCATTATGGATTTTTCCCTCTAAAGATTTACCTTTCATATTCGATTGATTTGTTCAAAAGGATTTTGATAACTTTTGAGTGATAAGAATTACCCCTTCATCTTCGATTGATATGTTCAAAAGGATTTTGATAATTTTTGAGTCAAATATTTAAGTTACTGGGTTCTAAATGTATAATTTATATATATTCAATTAATTTTTAAAGATGAATATAAAGTTTGAAACAAAATTGCTGGGTTCGGCCAAATACGTCGGCAACATGCTAGCTCTATGCTAGTTCTTCCCCTGCATTGTCCTGTTCTTTTTTAATTTGTATGAAAATGGCTTCAATTGATATATGTTTCAGACCCTACTTTCCAATGTTGCGTTAACTTCTTTGTGGGAGGTTGAGCCTTCTCTTTTGCATTATGCAGGTATATATGGTGCTTGAGTTGAATTGCATTAGAAATTACTTTAGTTTTGTGTTCATAGCCACGGAAATCTTATATATATATATATATATATATATATATATATGCAAATTATCAAATTAAATAAATAAAATAAAATGTAGAATGATTATTAGTAACAATTTAAACGAAACTAAAAAGTAGTTATTTAAAATGTAAAATTAGGTTGTGATCATCTTTGGTGATCCATATCGAATAAACTTGGCTTAACAGAAAAGTACTGAACTTTTTTGGTGCATACATACGTTTGGCCTTCTTTCTTTCTTAGAAATGCATGCTCAAGCTTTCAAGCAAAGTGTTGCGGCTGAAAAAACTTCTTAAATTGGATATCCTCAACATATGTTTCTGGACGCAATGTCTTTAACTAATAGTTTGGCCTATAGAAATAAATTAAAAAAGCTGTGTGATGTCTCAAAAACAAATAGTAATTTTATTGTACTTTGAGGACCAAGAAGTTCCTCCTCCGACAGTGATTTTGTCAACCAAAAAAAAAACATGATAATGACTTTATTCTCACATACTTGTGGCTAGGTTAGTGCAAATCGAATCGGATAATCACATCAAATCAAAAAATTAAACCAAATTAATAAAAAATTCGACTATATTTAATTTGATTTGGTTTTGTATTGAGTAAAACACTCGAACAAAATCAATATACAAATATATAAAAAAATTTATATACTTTTAAGATTTTATATTAAAAAAATTTAAAATAATGTCTAGAAATATTTAGAATGCTCTTACAGATATAATATTAAATAGAATTTGAAGTGCTCCATATTTATTAACCTTAAATACTAGGTTGTATGATTACTTTCGTGTCAAATGTTACTAGAATGCATCAATCTCTTTTTTCTTTCATATTCATATGTGAAGAATTATTAAATTCTTATATCTTTTCGAATTTGAAATGACAACTATTATATAGATACATATTTATTTTTACGTTTAATTACTACGTTAGGTTAATCTTGAAAGTGTACATCAACAAAAAATTGTTGTCAGACGACTAAAAAAATAAGTATCATGTGTTGCTATGAAAATTCTCCTATTAATAGATAATATGTTAGTCAATTTTGTAAATTTTTACTAAATATATATTTACTTATCAAAAATTTTAAAAATTACGATTGAAATAATGTTTAAGTAATGAAAAATCTAATAAAACTGAACCAATCCAAACAAATATAGTTAATTTTGTTTGATTTAATAAATATCGGACCAACCCGGTCCATGTACACCCCTATTTGTGGTTGGTATTGCATTTATGATTTATTAAAATTTTACTGGAATTTTACTAAGTTTTTTTAACGTAAAACGCTGAGATTATATTACTAAACAAAAGTTACATAGTCATAATTGAGTTTCCTAAGACATTGCTATTACCTATAGTTGCTCGATAATAATAAACAAAGTAGAAATAAACTTCAAACTATTACATAAACGATGCTTGTGCTTGATCACTTCTTACTCAACAAAAAAAGGTAATTAACGGCCAAGCTATTTCATAACATGAGCTTTCTTTAACCAGCTAACCTTACTTTGTAACCTTAGCCTCCTTTTCTTTATAGTTTTCTAGTTCGAATAAGTGTGGACGATCATAGTAGAAACACTTCGTCACAATCCGGAATTTCTACCCTCATGAGTTGTGATAGCACCTACTAATAATTGGTCCAACTGTTTGGACCAATTATTTTTTCCCATTTTTTATTCCTTTAACAATTAGGAAACAATAGCTTATAAACAGCAAAATTTTTAAACAAGCGAAAGAAACAATAAAACATTTGAACAAATATCCAATACCACATCTTAAGCAAAATATAATCAGAACTGGTGTCATGCTTCAAAAATAGTCTAGAATCACTATAAACAAGGTCTGAATGACAAATAATATATTGTCAGGGCATGCGGACGCCTGCAGGACTACCTTGAAATCTCTGACTGGACTGAAGGCAGCCACCCAAGCTACGGTCTGAATGACCTGCACACAGTACAGAGTGTAGCATAAGCACAACCGACCCCATGTGTTGGTAAGTGCCTAACCTAACCTCGGCGAAGTAGTGACGAGGCTAGGACCAAACTACCAAATAAAATTTTGCAGTTATATAATGTACAATGTAATATAAAACACAAATAAAGAAGTAAGGATAGAAGGGGACATGCTGTGGGGGAAATATCATTTACTAATAGAAATTTAAGAAGTAAAACATAAAGAACAATTTAACGTTCACTGCAAAACAATACGGAACTCGTAACCAAATCAATAAGCACTTTTACTATCTATTATTACAGCTTGCAATCCGATCTAAATCATAAAATATTATTGCGACGTGCAACCGATCCATATCATTTATCACTGTTGCTAAACATTGTTGCGGCGTGCAACCTGATCCATATCATTTATGACTATTGCGACATGTAACCCGATCCAATTATATTATATTATTATGGCGTGCAACCCGTTCCACATATACAGTTCAATACCAAATCACAAAGGGAGTCCCATCAAGAGCTTAATAAAGAAATAACACTATCCTGGCAAGAGAATCGACAGTATAAGTAAATACGTCCCGACAAGGGAAAATTAGCTATAACCAAACTTGTTCTAGCATCTAACTTCCTCAACTAGCACCAATACTAAATCATAAGTAATTTCCATGAGAATAATCATAATCCTTGCTCAACACAGAGAATCAATCACTTAGGCATTCATAGTATTTATTAAGAACACAATAATTTCACGTTACGACTCACGGTCATGCTTAACACAAACGTATAGATACTCGTCACCATGTCTATACGTCGTACTCAACAAGTAACACGTAGCAAATAGGATACAACTCCTAATTCCTCAAACTAAGGTTAGACCAAACACTTACCTCGATTCCACGAACACAATTCAAGTCTCAACTAGCGCTTTACCCCTTGATTCCACCACTAACTCAGTCGTATCTAGCCTCAAGTTACTTAATTACATGAGTAATTACCTAAACTTAATTACCTAAAAATATCATACGGACTCGCTCATGCATTCAAATCACCAAAATAACATCAAAAACTATGAACTTAGCATCAAAATCATGAAATTTCTTAAGAACTTTAAATTTTCCAATTTTCTCAAATACAGTCCAATTCACGTCATTTCAAGTCAGTTTCTTACCAAATATCATAGGTGCGAATCAATTCATATATAAGACCTGTATCGGGCTCCAGAACCAAAATACCGGCCCGATACCATCAAACTTTAAACACATTTCACTTTCAGAAACTCATAATATTCCAGAAAATAATTTTCTTTAAAAAATCATTTCTCGGGCTTGAGACCTTGGAATTCGATTCCGGAAATACGCTAAAGTCCCATATTATCCTACGAATTCTCCGAGACCGTCAAATCACGGGTCTTGATCCATTTACCCAAAATATTGACCGAAGTCAACTTAATTTTATTTTGAAGTCATAATTGATAGATTTTCATTTAATGGCTTTCCAACTACGCGCCCGGACTGTGTATGAAATCGAGGTGATACTGAAAGAGGTTTTTAAGGCCTCAGAACGCAGAATTTATTTCCAAAAAAAGTGATGACCTTTTGGTCATCATATTCTCCACCTCTAAAACAATCTTTCATTCTCGAACGGATATAAGAAGGAAGTACCTTAGTTGGGGAAAAGATGGGGATAACGGATCCGCATGTCGGACTAGGACTCCAGGTCGATGCCTCAGTACGCTGACCTCTCCACTGAACACGAACAGAAGGAAAACTCTTCATTCTCAAATGACAAACCTGTCGGTCTAGAATAGCTACTAGCTCCTCCTCATAGGATAAGTCCTTGTCGAACTGGAAAGTGTTGAAATCTAACACGAAGGATAGATCGTCCGGATACTTCAGAAGCATGGACACATAAGACACTGGAAGCCACCTCTCTCACTCGATCAAGAATCTCAAATGGACCAATGAACCTAGGGCTAAGCTTGCCCTTCTTCCCAAATCTCAGCATGTCCTTCATAGGCGACACTCGAAGCAATACCCGCTCACCGACCATGAATGCCAAATCACGAACCTTACGGCCAGCATAAATCTTTTGCATGGACTAAGCTGTACCTATCCTGAATGATCCTGACCTTGTCCAAGGCATCCTGTACTAGATCTGTACCCAACAACCAAGCCTCTCCCAACTCAAATCATCCGACTAGCGATCGACACCGCCTACTATATAAAGCCTCATAAAGAACTATGTAGATACTCGACTGGTAGCTATTGTTTTAGGCAAATCCTGCTAGAGGCAAAAAATGATCCTACGATCCTCCAAAGTCAATGGTACAAGCTCTGAGCATATCCTCCAAATCTAAATGGTCCGCTCGGACTGCCCGTCCATCTGAGGATGAAACATTATGCTCAACTCAATTCGTGTGCCGAACTCTCACTAGACTGCTCTCCAGAAATGTGAGATAAACTGCGTACCTCAGTCTGAGATGATAGACACGGGTACAAAATGAAGACAAAAATCTCCTGGATATAAATCTCAGCTAACCTCTCGGAAGAACAGGAGAGCGTCACATGAATGAAATGTGCTAACTTGGTCAGCCTATCTACAATTACCCACACTACATCAAAGAGTCCAACAACGAAGTCCATAGTGATACACTCCCACTTCCACTCAGGAATCCCAATCTTCTGGAACAAGCTACCAGGCTTCTGATGCACGTACTTAACATGCTGACAATTCAAACACCGAGCCACATATGCAACGATGTCCTTCTTAATTCTCCACCACCAATAATGTTGTCGCAAATCCTAATACATCTTAGCAGCGCCCGGATGAATAGAGTACTGGGAACTATGGGCCTCCTTTAAAATCAACTCCTTGAGCCCATCTACATTAGGCACACAAACTCGACCCTGTAATATCAGAACACCATCATCTCCCAAGGTAACCTGCTTGGCAGCTCCATACTGCACCGTGTCCCTAAGGACACACAAATGAGGATCATCATACTGCCGATCTCGGATACACTCCAATAAAGAAAAACAATCGACTATGAAAGCTAACACACGACTAGACTCAGAAACATCCAACCTCATAAACTAATTGGCCAAAGCCTGAACATCTAGAGAAATCGGCCTCTCATTAACCGGAATATAAGCAAGACTGCCCGTAATGGTTGACTTCCTACACAAAGCATCGGTCACCATATTGGCCTTTCCCGGATGATATAAGATGGTGATATCACAGTCTTTCAACAGCTCCAACCACCTTCTCTACCTCAGGTTTAGATCCTTCTGCTTGAACAAGTACTGCAGACTTTTGTGATCCGTGAACACCTCACATGCCACGCCACACAGATAATGTCTCAGAATCTTCAACGCTTGAACAATGGATGCCAACTCCAATTTATGAACCGGATAGTTCTTCTTATGAATCTTCAACTACCGTGAAGCATAAGCAATGAACTTGCCATCCAACATCAACACCACACCAAGTCCAATATGAGATGTATCACAATAATCTGCATATAGTCTTGAACATATGGGCAAACCCAACACCAGTGTCGTAGTCAAAGTTGTCTTGAGCTTCTGAAAGCTCGCTTCACACTGGTCTGACCATCTGAACTGGGCACCCCTTTGGGTCAACCGGGTCATGGGGGCTACAATAGACGAAAACGCCTCCACAAACCGACGATAATAGCCTGCCAATCCTAAGAAACTATGAATCTATGTAGCTGATGCGGGTCTAGGCCAGTTCTCGACTACCTCCATCTACTTCGGATCAACCTAAATACCCTCTGTTGATACAACATGACCCAAAAATACAACTGAACTCAACCAGAACTCACACTTCGAGAACTTAGCATACAACTGACTGCCCCTCAAAGTTTGAAAAACCGCTCTTAGATGCTGCTCATGCTCCTCCCGGTTGGGGGAATAAATCAAAATATCATCAATGAAGACTATCATGAACGAATCGAAGTAAGGCCTGAACACTCAGTTCATCAAATCCATAAAAGTTGCTGGGACATTTGTCAACCCGAATGACATCACCAAGAACTCATAATGCTCGTACCGAGTGCGGAAAGCTGTCTTAGGGACATCAAATGCCCTAATACTCAACTGATGGTAGCTATATCTCAAATCAATCTTCGAATATACATTGGCACCCTGAAGCTGATCAAACAAATCATCAATCCTCGGCAATTGACACTTATTCTTGATTGTAACCTTGTTCAACTACCGATAATCTATACACATTCACATCGATCCATACTTATTCTTAACAAACAACACCAACACACCCCAAGGCTAGACACTAGGTTTAATGAAGCCTTTCTCAAGCAAGTCTTGCAACTGCTCCTTCAATTCTTTCAACTCAGGCAGGGCCATATGATACGTTGGGATAGAAATGGGCTGAGTGCCTGGAGCCAAATTAACGCAAAAGTCAATATCCCTATCGGGTGGCATACCCTGCAGGTCTGAAGGAAATACCTCGGAGAACTTACGAGCAACATGTATAGAATCAATAAAAGGAACCTCAGCACTAGAATCACAAACATAGACCAAATAATCCAAACACCCCTTCTCGGCCATACGTCGAGCTTTCACATAAGAGATAACACTACGGGCAGAATGACCAGGAGTCATTCTCCACTCTAAATAAGGTATACCCGGCAAGGCTAAGGTCACAGTCTTGGCATGACAGTCCAAGATAGCGTGGTAAGGTGATAACCAGTCCATTCCCAATATGACATCGAAATCCACCATGTCCAGCAGTAATAAGTCTACCCGGGTATCAAGAAACCCAATCACAACTACACAAGAGCAATGAACACGATCTACTACAGTAGAATCACCCACTGATGTCGACACATAAACAGGAGCACTCAAAGAATCACTAGGCATGACCAGATATAGTGCAAAATAAAATGACACATAGAAGTATGTAGACCCTGGATTAAATAATACTGAAGCATCTCTGCTACAAACCAGAACAGTACCTGTGATAACTGCATCAGAAGCCTCAGCATCAGGCCTGGTTGGAAGAGCATAACATCATGGTTGGGCCCCACCACCCTGAACTACATCTCAAGGATACCCTCGTGCTAGCTGGCCTCCACCTCTAGCTTCCTGATCTCCACCTCTAGCAACTCTACCCCCACCCCTAGCTAGCGGAGCGGGCAATGGAGCACCCGGTGCCGGAGCCATAGCACGGGAACCCTGCTGCTGCGACTGAGTACCCATTAATCTCGGACAAGCCCTCCGAATATGACCATACTCACCATACTCAAAGCATCCACCTGAGAGTTGCGGCCGAGGAAACTGAGACTGACCCTGGCGACCTAAATGACCACCTTAAAAACTCTGGAACGGCTATGCACTGATAGGAGCTGGTGGTGTACTGTAGGGCTACTGACCATAATACTGCATATGAAAACCACGGCCACCTGACGCGCCATGAGAAACCTGAAGTGCTGACTGAAATGGCCTAGGAAGATGGCCTCTAACATAGGAATCTCTGCCTCTAGATGAGACTCCATTGAATCTTCCTGAATGACGAGGCCTCTTGTTAGACCCCTACCCACCTCCCTGCGACAGAACCATCTTCACTCTCCTAGCACATTTGCCGCCTCCTGAAAAGAAATCTCACTCTCTGTCTCCCTGTCACCTTCTTACCTTCTCTCTCTTGGTGGAAAGTATGATAAGAGCATGATGAGCCAAGTCGATAAATCTGGTCTCACACTGAGTAACGGTCATAGAACCCTGCTGGAGATGTTCAAACTGCCTCCGATAGATCTCTCTTTGTGTGAAAGGGAGAAACTTCTTCAAAAATAGGTGAGTAAACTGCTCCCAAGTCAAAACTGGTGATCCGGCAAGTCTAGCCAAACAATAATATCTCCACCAAGTCTTGGCAGATCCAGACAAGCACAAAGTAGCAAAGTCGACCCTATTGTCTCCACTATCCCCATGTTACTGAGAACCTCATGACAGCTGTCAAGATAATCCTGGGAATCCTCAAAAGGTGCACCGATGAAAGTAGTAGTGAAGAATATGGTGAACCTGCCAAATCTCTACAAGGCATCGGCAGACGTAGCTGCTCCATCACTAGTCTGAGCTACCATACCCGGCTAAACTGCTTAATTGGTTGAGCTGCTGTAGTCTAAAACTGGGGAGCTATTTGCTCCGGAGTGCGAGTAGTAGGAGTCTGGGGCCTATCCAAAACTCACCCAAGCCCTCGGGGCTCCAAACCAAACATACATACCAATATAAAAACATCATACGGACTCGCTCGTGCATTCAAATTACCAAAATAACATCAATAAATATGAATTTAGCATCAAAATCATGAAATTTCTTAAGAACTTTAAATTTTCTAATTTTCTCAAATACGATCCGATTCACGTTATTTCAAGTTCGTTTTTTACCAAATTTCACAGGTTCGACTCAAGTCATATATAAGACTTGTACCGAGCTCCAGAACCAAAATAATGACTCGATACCATCAAACTTTGAATACATTTCACTTTCAAAAACTCATAAATATTCTAGAAAATAATTTTCTTTAAAAATTTATTTCACGGGTTTGGGACCTCAGAATTCGATTTCGGACATACGTCCAAGTTTCATATTTTCCTACGGACCATCTGGAACTGTTAAATCATGGGTCTGAGTCCATTTACCCAAAATATGACTGAAGTCAACTTAAATTTATTTTAAAGTCACGATTAATCATTTTTATAGATTTTCACATAATAGCATTCCAGCTACATGCATGGATATATGCATGTAAATTGAAATGATGATGAAAGAGGTTTTTAATGTCTCGAAATGTAAAATTTAGTTCCAAAAAAGTTATGACCTTTTGGATCATCAACACTTAGTAGAGGACGGGTCCTTAGCAGCTTCCTTGGCCAACACATGTGGCACTACATTTCCTTCTCTGAAATTATATTTCAGATGGGAAAGCTTCAACTGGTGCATTAATAATCTACATTCAGAAATAGTGTTAGAAAAATAATAGTTATCCTCATATATAAGCTTGATGACTTCCCTACGGTCTGTTTCAATTTCGATATATTGGAAATTCATCTCTTTCGCAATTTTTAAGCCTTCTAGTAATTTCATTAATTCATGGGTGATGTTGCATGGCTTGCTTTGTGGAAACCCACAAACCATTCTTCGGTCGATATTCCTAAATGTTCACCAAGGCCAACTGCCTTATTGTTATTAGAAAAAGCATCGTCTATAGTTAGTTTGATCATTGCATTGGGTGGCTTGTCCCACTTGATGTCAATTCTAGTTTTATCACTTTTGAAGGAGTTTTTATGTGAAGAAGTTGAAATTCCGGGCTTGATGAATAACCTTTTGAGTTTCAAGGTTAAGATAACGATTGTTGAGATTATTATAATTTTTATTCTTCCAGATATTCTAGACGAGAAAGGAAACAAAGTTTCCCAATTAATGAGGTGATTACTATACTGAATGAAGATATTTGTTAGGCTTACAAGCGAGTCAGTATTGTTATTAATATTTAGACTAGGAATTTCAATATTTTTTCAAAAGTGTTCAAAGATAGTGCAATATAAAAAAATATGTTGGACATCAACCACCCCAAGTCTACAAATCTTACATGTTGAGTCAATATTGATTTCTATATGAGCTAATAGGGCTCGACGAGGAATACAATTATGCATGCACTGCCAAAGGAAGCATTTAATTTTATTAGGTCAACTGAGGTCCCAAATCTATTTAAAAGTGGAGCTAGTTGGATTAGCAAAAGATAAAAAATTGTAGCAAATTTTAGTAGTGTATAAACCATTTGAGTTTAGGCTCCAACTGATTTTATCAACTTTTGAGCCTTTACTATGGATATGAGTTAAATAATATTAGTAAGAATATCAGTGGGCAAACCAAAGGAAATACTATCGAGATTCTATTCCTCATTATTGATAAGGTCTTTTATTGAAAGATTTTGATAATTCTTGCTAAGAGGGCCCTCTATAGAGAATTCCTAAAAGAGTTAGAGTTGTAAATCCAACTAAAGTACCAAATGTTAATTTTTGAGTTTGTACAGGAATGATAAAGAATGCTATCATTGCATACTTTTCATCCCTTAAGGAGAGATTTCCAAATGAAAGAGGTGAAAGTCATCGATTTATTCTTCGCATACTTAGTCGTTATCAGGTGAATCCCGTGGAGTATTAGGACTTCTCAACAGTCTCCGAGCAAGACTTGTTAGCAAGACCATATTTTTGGCTTTTGCAGAACGAATGCTAAGGCCACCCTAATTTTTTTCTCTTGTAACCATTTGCTAGTTAACAAGATGCAATTTTTTTCCAAGCTACTAGATCCCCCAAAAAAATTCCTTTGAATTTTATTTATTTGTTTTAGTTTAGAGAAGAGTAAAGTGTATTGCATCGAATGAGTAGGAATGGCACTTAATGTACTAGTGGTAAAAGTAGTTCTTCCAACGATATTTAGAAAGGAGCATTTCCAATGAGACAATTTTGTGTGCAATTTCTCTAGCACAAATTGAAAGTCTTTATTAATTGGAGAGTGATTTAGGATTGAAAATTCAAGGTATTTACTAAATTCATAGGTGGATTTATGTCAAAAAGGTTTGTGAGATGTAAGATGATATGCTTAGGGCAATTTTTAGGGAAGATAATTCTATATTTAAGGTGTTTATGAATAGTCCTGATTCATTACAAAAAGGATCCATGCAAGATTTTATGCATTGTACCATTTTTTTGTTTGCTTTCCCCGTGAGAATAATGTCATCCGCAAATAGCATATGGAAGAAAGATGGACCTTTATGCCTAATGTTGATGGGATCATATCTTAAAATGTTTACTTGGTGATTTATGAGTCTAGATAGGAGTTCTAAGCAAAGGATGAATACATAAAGGGATATAGAATCCCCTTGATGTATACTACGACTAGAATTGAAGAAATTAGTTCTAGAACCATTAACTAGGATCACTACAGAGATTGTACTAATACAATGCATAGTTAGACAGGACAAGTTAGGGGGAATTTGAAGTATCTAAGAGTCCTACAGATAAAAGATCATTCCAGTCTATCAAAAGCCTTCTCCAAGTCTAAATTTATTAACATATCAAAACTAAAACTTTTTTATTTACGGAGATTGTTTCTTGTATAATACTGGTGTTATCACTGGTTCTTCTATTCTTTATAAAACTGGATTAGAGGAGGAAATATGATAAGGGAGAAAAGGTTTGATCCTATTAGCAATAATCTTAGTGATAATTTTGTAAGACGTATTATAAACACCAATAAATCTAAAATTGTTGAGATTATTAGTATTAGGGAATGTTGAGATTATTAATCAAAATTGTTGAGATTATTACAAAGACCAATAAATCTAAAAAGCACTCCTATGATTTTCACAATTAAAGTTTTCTCCTATTATGAAAAAAAAAATATTTTCTTTGCCATAATTTTATTTTTGTTATATGAGAAAAACCTTGAAAAGCTAAGAAAAAGAAAATGAGGCAAGAATCGAAAACAATCAAGAAAGCTCCTTAATCTCCTTTTATGTATTTATTTATTTTATTTGTTTATCGTGAGGACATGATATTATTTATGCTTGAGAGTAGAGGAATATTTTTCTAAAAAAAAGTTGAGGACATGATATTTCTGCTAAAAAAAATTGAGAAAAACTAATAAAAGTTGAGTTGCCTTATTCCTAAGCCGACTTATTTCATGTATTTCCATGTATTTCTTATTCGGTTCTTTGCCATAGTCGTAATATTTTGAATCGACTATTATTTTTAGGACTTTTAGTTGTTTAATTTGTTTTGGTAATAAGTTGGCTAAACTTGATTTGACTTGAAAGGCATGTGGCTTAAACAAAACGAAATTAATTTAGTACCATTCATGGGTTTTATGATTATTTTTCTAAGCTCATACTTACTTATTGATAATTAAAATCATAATTTCTTGTTGGTTTCAAGTGTATTGTGCGATTAGCTTATATTGTCTAGTTCTCCTACATATTTGGAGATCTAGAACTTGCCTTGAAAGTGGTTTTAAGCAAAATTCTAGGTAGATCTTTGAGTTAAGAAATGAAAGTATGACTTCTTTGTTGAGCCACTGACTAAATTACTATACCTTGATGATTTTTATCCCTAGTTAGCCCAGTTGAGTCTAAATAAATTATTATTATTATTATTTATTTATTGTCGGTATCCCAGCTTTAACTCTTATCTTGTCTGTTGTTAAGATTTATTATTTGTTTACCCAATTTTCTTTGGGCACTTTAAGAGTTGATATAAATGTAAAAATCTAGAGGGGAGGTTTCACTATGACAAGAACTTATGAAAGAACAAGTATTTGAGCTTGTTGATCTCTTGAGAAGTTTTTATAAAAAGAAAAAAATAGTTACTTTTGAAATTGTGGAAAAAAAATAGAAGTTTGTGAATGGGTTACAAAAAAAAAAGAGAAAGAAAAAGGGGGATGTTGATTGCTTAAAGAAATATGGAAGATAATCGCGCTTGAGCGATAAAGTGAAGTGTAGAGCTTACTAGGAATTTGAATCACTATTATCCAATGTATCCTTCCAATCCCTAAGCTTTCATTACAACCTAGTAAAAGTCTTATATGGTCTCAATTCATAGACTCCTATATTAGTAGAAAATCACATAATAATCAAGTTTATGATTTTTCAGTAACTTGAGGTACTTTTTTTTGTTGAGAGTAGGCGAAAGTTTCTATTCATGCACTTTTCTGTTTTATGGGCATCTCTCTTCATTTAGTGAGACACACTTGGAACTAAAAAAAATATTATGATTTCGATACTCAATAGGTGAACATGAGTACAGTTAAAGTTATTTGAATTCGTGGATTGGTCTTGATTAATTTTTCTCTGCAAAACTTCTCATGATTTCACTTAAAGTGTTTAGCTACCATGTTTATATGATTTTCTTTTTGCTCGAGGCCAAGCAAATATTTAAGTGTGAAAGAATTTGATAAGAGAAAATTTTCATGCATAAGTTGAGTTGGAATCTAATTTTTAGTACTAATATTTTCTCTTTCTTGGTAGCAAACACTTAAACTAATAAGAAAAAGGAACAATGAGAAGAAAAAGTTCTCATTCCAAATTTTCAAAGAACTATAATGCTGAAAACCAAAAGTAAAGTGGTGTATGCAACTTTACAAATGATGAAAGTAGTTGTGCATGTGAAATAGACCAAGCAAATGGTCCACCTGCCGATTTGGAGGATTATATTTCAGCAAACATTACAACTACAAGCACTTGCAAGTTGCCTACTTGAGAAAATATATGTGAGAAATCAATATACATAATATACGTTTCCCTCTATAAATAGTGCTACATTGAGCTTCTCAAGACACAACGAAAAATAGGGAGAGCTTCTTCTTTTCCTGGCTTCTTTCATTACTTTCTTTTCTTCTTTTAGTTATTACAATGTCTTCATTTTTAGTTTCGAATAAATTATAATATTAAAAATCACTCTAGCACCTCTTTTTAATTAAATAGAGGAAATTATTCTCTTAAATATTTTTTTCTATTTTCTTATTTAATGGCCAAGAATATTTTCGTTGTCAGTACTGAATTCATTATAGAGTAACTTTTCTTGTGTTGGAAGAATGACGAATCTTAATATTTCTATATAATAGTAGATATTATCCCTCAATTTCAGATATCTGAGATGAAGTTTTTCATTTGAATTTTATCTTTTTTATAGTTAAGTGTTATTTAATTTGTTAACATCTATCTATTTCGTACTACATATTAACTTATTAATTATGTAATCGAAAGAGGTGAACTAGTAATATAGTTAA
Organism: Nicotiana benthamiana; assembly: GCA_034376525.1. Lineage (NCBI taxonomy): Eukaryota > Viridiplantae > Streptophyta > Magnoliopsida > Solanales > Solanaceae > Nicotiana > Nicotiana benthamiana. The sequence continues at coordinate 161,500,684 of CM067339.1, forward strand.
TTTTGGTATTGATAGATGTTAACTTTTATTTAGTGATATTTAACTCTTATATATTAAAATTGATTCTGCACTTATTTTTAATCAAAAGAAGCGAATATTGTAGTAATCAATTATAACAAGTAGAGTATCCGAAATGGACTTACTAAAAAGAGCAAATTTTAGTTTAAGCATATATTTGCGGTTCTTTAGTAGTACTATTTTGACGATTAATTTGTATAACGAAGAGGATTGCAATTAATTGCTTACGTAATAATATATAAATGTAATCGTGAGAGACATTTATACATTTATGAGAAATAGAAATTGAAAGATAATTTTATCTATTATATAATAGAAATATTAAGTGACATTATGATCCCAACATTTTTTTATTATATTTGTGAAATCAAAATATTTTCTATTTCTCTATTCATGCATTTTTAGTTAGTTAATTCACTACTCAACTCTTCCTGGTTTCATAAATAGTAATTAAAATAATAAATATCTGTAAATTAGATAAATCAATCTCTGTGGGTTGACATTTTATACTATAATTTGACAGAATACGAGTTTAAATTTTACACACGCCTGTCACGACCCAATGAGTATCTCGTATAATCTCGAAGAAGTAGAGATGAGAGGTCGACTTCGACACTTGCTAGTGGTCCAATAATAATATTATTAATGCGATGAATTACGAATTTATTAATAACAACAAATTCAGATAAGTCACAAAATAGCTAAAAGTTCCTTTTATTAAAAGTCTTCGGATTCGTAATCTATTAATTAACAATTATCTAAGTCGATGAGAGTAGATATCAATATCAATAAATCTCAAGGCAAGTAATTCAAGCATGCGCAACTCATGCGAGGTCGTACGAACCAATCTAACATAAATATAAAATATGCATTTCCGAGGATCGAACAACACGAACCATAGATGCATCTATTGCCCCGCTCGTGAACCATACATGCGACGCGGTCAAATTTAAATAAACAAGTATCCTGCTCGTGAACCTTACATGCGATGCAGGTACACATAAAAATACATGCTCAAACAATAAATAAGAATTTATCGAGAAATATTTATCCAAATAAAAGTCAATTCTCTTTTATTTATTTAAGAAAATGAAGTTTAATCCTCATAGAATTCATTTACCGATTCGACAGAATTTAAGAAATTCAACTATCAATAAGATCACATATATTCCAAGTATAGCACGCTTTTAGATCCTAAACTAACTGGACTTACACATATTTGTAGTTACGCACAGATACTCGTCACCACAAGCATACGTAAGACCCCACAAATAGGAGCACATAATCAATTATTTCACCTATGGGGACAATTTTCTCTTACAAGGTTAGAAAGGAGACTCACTTCGCTCTGAAGATCCATAACTGGCATCCCACGCCCTTCTGAAGACTCGAATCGATGCTAACTGCTCCAAAGCTAGCCAATAGTCATAAAAATCCATTAACATATGCTTAATTATTCATTACAATCCAGTTTATAACAATTCCAGACCCTGGTCGAAAAGTTGACGAAAACGTCATCGGGCCCACATGCTCGAATTTCGAAAATTTTCGAAGGTAAGGTTTACCCACAAACTCACGAACTCAAATATATGATTTTCTCTTAATTCCATACCCAAAATCGTGGTCAAATTCCAAGAATATCAATTTTTTAGGTTTTCCCTCAAACCCCAAGTTTTTTTACAAATTTTCGTGTCCAAATACGCATATAATCATGTATTTAACTCAAACCTAGCATAAATTACTTACCTCATGCTTGGTGGTGAAAATGGCACCTCAAAGTTGCTCCAAAATAGGCTCTAATAGAAGAAAATGGGGTTGAAATGAACCCAACTCCCGATTTAAACGAACCTTATTGCCTCCAACATTTTTTCACCTGCAGTCCCTTTACCGTTTATGCGCTTTCGGAGGTGCGGGACAATATACCGTTTATGCGGTTTCCTCCAAGCTCTCTTTTTCCATTTCTGCGCCTCGTCCACCGCAGGTGCGGTCCCACTTCTATGGCTCTATGATCATGTCTGCGGTCTCTTCACTTCCGGCCAAAACCCCATCTGCGGCTCTTCTGGTCGCTTTTGCGGATCTGCACCTGCGGCCCAAATTTCGCAGGTGCGGTTATATCATCAAATAGCAATTTCAGACCTTTCAAAGATCACATTTTCGATCTGTTAACCACCCGAAATTCACCTGAGGCCCTCGAGACCCCAACCAGTCCCAGAACACATTACAGACTTGCTCGAGGCCTCAAATAACATCAAATAATGCTAAAATCGTGAATTAACCTCCAATCCAAGCTTTATAACTTTAGAATCTCAAACTTCTACTTTCGATGTTTAAACCTACCAAACCATGTCCGATTGACTTCAAATTTTGCAGACAAGTCATATTCGACATTACAGACCTACTCCAACTTTCGGACATGGATTCATATCGCGTTATCAAAAAGTCCACTTCTGGTCCAATTTCTCAAATACCTTCAAATTTCTGCTTTTAGCCAAATGACTCCAAAATGACCCACAGACCTCCGAATTCACTTTCGATCGCGCTCCTAACTCCAAAATACCCTACGGAGCTACTCCGAGACCCGAAATCCAAATGGAGATGAATAACACTGAAATGTTCTTCAACCCAAACTTATGAAATTTCATCCAGAATGCTAACTTCCACAATAGGCGCCAAAATTCTCTCGGGTTATCCAAAACTCGATCTAGGCATATGTACAAGTTTGAAATATCCGTACGAACTTGTTGTAACCTTCGAATCCTGATTCCGAGGTCGTTTACTCAAAAATCCAATCGTAGCTAATTCTTTCAACTTAAAGCTTCTGAAATGAGGATTCTTTTTCCAAACCAACTCCGAACTTCCAGAAATTCAATTCCGACCACACGTGCAAGTCATAATACCTTAAATAAAGCTGCTTATGGTCTCAAACTGTTGAACGGCATGCTAGAACTCAAAACGACCAGTCGGTTCGTTACATTCTCTTCCACTTAAACATATGTTCGTCCTTAGACATGCTAAGAATTGTGCTGGGGTTGTCCGAAATCACTGTTTAACACTCGAGCACCTACCCGTGCTACCAAAACTCAGTTGCGCGCCCTAGATCGTTAAATCTAAAAATATCCTTTTTCACTTAAGCAAATAAGCAGTAGATCCCAATTCCAACATCCGGAATTCTTTTCCAGGCTTGTTCAAACATACGCCCACCATATCAATAACTACGTGGAGCACCAAAACATGACTGCATACCTTAGCTGAATTCACAACTTGCACCACTTTACTCACAAGACCACAATAACATTCTCTAATCACATTAATCAAAATTCCACGAATCTGATGCTCCCATTGCACCTCATGACCTACATAGGTCTTGCTATAATTCTTACAATACTGCCATGATGGAAGAGATGTGTAGAAATTCATAACCAACTGCCAAATCAACAAATCGTTGGGTCTACACTCCTGACAAGAACACTCGCCTCATTCTGAACCAAATAATGGTCTTTGCTCCTTAATATATTCCATATAATCAGATTGCACTAATCCTAAATCCAATGATCCTGTCTCACTATACGAACTGCTCAAGCAATAAGCCACTCCAGACATAATCAAAAGTCTCATATTATGCCATAATGTGACAATAGGCTACCAATTCGAACGCGATACAAGGAAAATAAACTCTAATAAGGAAATCTAATTATCCCACTCATGAATCATACATGCGACACGATCAACATAATTAAACTGACACCACGCTCGCCAAACATACATGCAACGTGGGCACACAGTTAATATGACTCTTCCTCCAAAAAATAGGAAACAAAACACATAAAAACTGATATAGGGAACTGTACTCAACATCATACTGTTGCGGCGCGCAACCTGCTCCAAAAAACATACCCATGGCGGTGTGCTACCCGATCCACATATAAAATTCGTATAATGAGGTACACACCGAGCTAGATTGCTCATTACTACAAGATACTGAATATCAGTCACAAGCAGGCTAAATGCATAACACCATCACTGGGGAGACACATAGCGCTATAAGCTACAAAACTCAAGCACAACTAAAGTGCGATTACAATCTGAATCTCAAGAGCTATTTTGCTCGCATAACATCATCTTTACGCAAAATCTCAACACATAAGCAATTCACCAAGCTGTCAACTCAACAACGTAACATATCATTACGTGAAATAACTGATGACGAAATAACACCTTGATTGCTCTTCCATAAGGAGCGCACTACTGAAATGAACACATCTGGCCTGATATAGAGCCCATATTCATATTTAAATCCATCCACAGACCTCAAGCTGATTCCGATCGCATTAAACTCAGCTAATAACCTTTCCTTTTTCTCATAACACATAAGGACAACCACTATAAGCGGAGTAATCATCCACAGTCTACGACTTAATAAATTAAGTGTTCTCCAGACATCAATTCCCAAATCAACGATATCCCCACAATCTTCATACTTGATTTAACTCTTCAACCAATCAAGTGACTACATGCCACTCTTATACAACCTTTCCATGGGCCACGCTCCCACAACCTTCCGTAACAGATAGTAGGTCTAAGCATCCAAACCACCTGACACTAACTCTAAAAAGTGATCAAGAATCCTTAACCAGGATGCAAAGCATTTTTCACAAGACATCGATCTCAGGTGACACTGAAGGCAATACCAACTTACTTTAAACATCGAAACTACTTTCCTACTCATCCGAGCTCGTGATATCCTTGTTAACACCAAGATGCAACCTTGATCCTCACTTCAAACTCCATACCACTCACTGCGCCCAACATGCCAATATTCGATAGAACACGATTTCCATCATAATCTCCAGAACCACTAATAGATCAATGATAGAATACTTCCGAATAAAATCAATTACGACGGATGACAGGCCTCACACGTACCGTCACAAATCACTTGCATAACTTAATCACACTAAGGAACTAGTCATTTCCATCATCATGCCAATTCAAGCGTGCTTAACCAATCTATTCCTTCTAACTCATCCTCAATCGTCTTAGAAATAATAATAGCTCCATCAACACATAACGAGCTCACTCTGCACTCATCCCGAGTGACTTTGAATCGCGAGACCATGTTGTCTCAAATCCCATGAACCATTTCATACCTCCCATGTGCCTACATTCGCATCCTCAACTCGTATGCCCATTTTGATAATTTCACTACGGATCCGAAGTCTTTTCTCATTTCCTCCTCAAATGCTACACTGCAAGTCAAAACAACATAGAACATTCTGGGCCTCTTCTCATAAGCTGCAACAAAAGCTTAATTCTTAACCGCGCCTATAGGCTCGAAATCATTGGGCACTAAGCTTTACCCCCTTGAATTCACTAGGACCGTTGTTGAGAGCCACTCGACAGAATCACTTCCACTGAAACCCGCACTTATGCAAGGCATAAATCCTGAATCCTTCCCGAAGTCTAAGCATGAGCCAATAAGGCAAACCATAGCACACCCTTAGCAATTCCTTTGCTCAAATTATCACTTATGCTCTTTTCCCGAAGTTGAAATAACTTACCAATATGCCGATAACTCGAAACCTCACAAAAAGATCACCATACAACCCAATCAAAGGCAGTGGGACTCTCCCACTTAGCCTGAAGACATTATTACACAACTATGGAATTCCCCAGGTTTCTTTATCTCTTATTGACATAACCATTCTCAATCGACCGCAAAAATTCTCCAAATCTTTCTGTAAAATACTTTAATGATAATATGAATCATCAACCACCTTCGCACGACCAATCTATTCACCATAAAACCGATATAATTCTTCGCAGAAGCTTTGCCAACCACACGACCGCTAATATGCTCACAGGGAATAACCCTCCCCCCTCCCCGTGGAAATCACTCTCCGACATCTTTCAACGTTGTTGTATGGGGTACAATCACTGCGATATCAATAAACCATCCTAAGTCCGAGCTCACTCTCTAGGTGCACCAGTCTATCCACCCCTCGCGGATACCAATTGAAGGTCAAAGTTGGGTTGTACCTTCTTCCTTTCAAGCAGCTCCTTTCCGTTATATCAAATCTCCTGCCGCATAATAGTCTATATTTCCAATTAATTTGTAGGCCAAAATCACCATTCATTAAAATTCCCATATCACTCCAACTCTGCTTAAGATGCGTGGTCATCCTACTACAAGCCCATATGCAACTTCGCCACTCTCCCACTTTGGCAAAACTCACCTCTTTAGTGGACTACTCGACCTTCGCTTCTTATACCTGAACTTCTAGAAATTTTAACCACAGCTTGACACTTTCCACATGTCCTTCCTCATTCTTTGCCACTACGTTGATGCCTTAGATCAAAACCCATCTCAGTGGCACCTGAACCAGCAGGCCTCTATTAACTTTAAACCTTTCCGGAGATCATCTTCCCACTGTTGACATTAGAAACACCGATTCAATCCTGAACCACCACCACCTTGCAATTTTTTAGAGTTGCTTGTTCAATATTGTCTCACAATATTCTACTTCAAAGGCTAATTGTAGAAAATTATAACACCGAAGAACTTAGTACATTCAATAAGGACAACAACACTCATAGATAAAAATTCCACCACGTTCGCAAATACCAAGAACCGTTAACCCATCAACCCAAATCTGAACATTCTTAGCCAGATTGCCTTTCCCATGTCGGGAATAGAATACTGAATCTCTAGATCATTGATTGAGTAAATCCCTTCAAGTCACTCACTGCCCCGACACATAGGCAAATATCCTACAATCATATCAATACTGCGGAACAATCGTTCATAAGCATCATGGAAGCTTGCGCCTAGCCCTAGAGCTCTCATAAGTACTGCTACTAAGCTGAAATGACAGAATATCCTTTCACAAGGCGACGATAATAGCTCAAACTAACTCGCATGGAGAAACACCCCGCACCACATTCGTAGTACCATTACAATCCTTCGATTCTTGATTCAAAACCAGCGGTTCGCCTCGCGTAAGATTGAGTAGGAAAGAAATAAGGCATAAGCCTCAAGGAATCAAATCACACGATAGGAATCAAGAATGGAAGTACTCCTAACAGCCTTGTAGCCTTCCGAAGTAAGTACAGACATCTTCGTACCAACCCGCGAGACTCTACTATACTTGCTCATGACTCGTGAGACCTTAAGGAACCTAGTGCTCTGATACCATGTTGTCACGATCCAAAATCCACTAAGGATCATGATGGCGCCGGACACCACTGTCAGGCAAGCTAACCAAAATACTTAATTAAATTCTTATCTCAAAAAATTTGGAAACTGATATTTTTCTTCAATTCGAATACAGAAAGATAATCTTTACGAAAATAAGTAAAAGAATATTTACAAGTAAGTACAGAATACCCCATATCCATCCCAGAACCCTGTTTCACAAGTGCATGAGCAATTTTTAAGAAATAATGTAATACATCAACCGTACAGAATAGAAATTGGACAGAGGATAAATACAACAGTCTGGAGAAGACTCTACTAACCGCGGGTCAGCCCAAGAAGTGCAGCTCACCTAAGTCTCTGCATCAACCATACTGCTATGCCACTAAGTCACTAGCCACATATGAACTTGTGCAACAAGATGCACAGCAAGTGTAGTATGAGTACGAAAACAACATGTACCCGAATGAGTATCCCGTCCAATCTCGAAGAAGTAGAGACAAGAGGTCGACTTTGACACTTATTAGTAGTCCAATAAAATTATTATTAATGCGATGAATTACGGATTTATTTATAACAGTAAATTCAGATAAGTCTTGACACATGTAAAAGTTCCTTTTATTAAAAGTCTCTGGATTCGTAATCCATTAATTAACATATATCTCTCAAGTCGGGGAAGGCAGATATCAATGTCAATAATTCTTAAGGCAAGCAATTCAAGCATGCCCAACTCATACTGAGGTTGTACGGCTCGATCCAACATGAATGTAAAATGTGCACTGCGAGGGTCGAACGACGCGACCCATAGATGCATCTATTACCCCGTCCGTGAACCATACATGTGATGCGGTGAAATTTAAATAAATAATTATCCTGCTCGCGAACCTTACTCGCGATGCAGGTACACATAGAAATACATGCTCAAACAACAAATTAAGAATTTATCGAGGAACATTTATCCAAATAAAAGACAATTCTCTTTTGTTGATTTAATAAAATAAAGTTAATCCTCTTAGAAATTCATTTACCAATTTGATAGAATTTAAGAAATTCAACTATCAATAAGATCACATATATTCCAAGTATAGCATGTTTTTGGGTCATAGACTACCCAAACTTACACATATTAGTAGCTACGCACGGAGACTCGTCACCTCATGCTTATGTAGGAGCCCAAAAATAGGAGCACATAATTAATTATTTCACCTATGGGGATAATTCCCTCTTACAAGGTTAGAAAGGAGACTCACCTCGCTCCGAAAATCCATAACCGGCATCCCAAGCCCTTCCGAAGACTCGAATCGGTGCTAACTTCTCCAAAGCTAGCTAATAATCATGAAAATCCATTAATATATTCTCAATTACTCATTACAATCCAATTTATAATAATTCCTAACCATGATCAAAAAGTTGACAAAAACGCCCTCGGGTCTACGTACCGGGATTCCGAAATTTTTTGAATATAAGGTTTACCCATGAACTCACAAGCTCAAATATATGATTTTCTCTTAATTCCATACCCAAAATCATGGTCAAATTCAAGAATATCAATTTTCTAGGTTTTTCCTCAAACCCCAAGTTTTTTTACAAATTTTCATGTCCAAATCTATATATTATCATATATTTAACTCAAAACTAGCATAAATTACTTACCTCATGCCTGGTGGTAAAAATGGCACCTCAAAGTTGCTCCAAAATATGCTCCAACGGAAGAAAATGGGGTTGAAATGAACCCAATCCCCGATTTAAATGAACTTTACTGCCTCCAGTATTTCTGCACCTGCGGTCCCTTGACCGCTTCTGCGATTCCGCAAGTGCGAGCCAATCTACGCTTCTGCGGTTTCCTCCAGGCTCCCCTTTTTTGCTTCTACGCGTCGTCCACCTTAGGTGTGGTCCCACTTCTGCGGCTCTATGACCGTATATGCGGTTCTTCACTTCTGGCCAAAACTGCATCGGTGGCTCTTCTGGCCGCTTCTGCGGCCCAAATTTCACAGGTGCGGATATATCAGCAACCATAACTTTAGCCCTTTCAAAAGTCCCATTTTCGACCCCTTAGCCACCTAAAATCCACCCAAGGCCCTTGGAACCCCAACTAATTAGACCAAACAGTCCCAAAATATATTACAGACTTGCTCGAGGCCTCAAATCACATCAACCAACGCTAAAATTGTGAATCGACCTCCAGTACAAGCTTTATGAACTTTAATATCCCAAACTTCTACTTTTGATGATTAAACCTATCAAATCACGTCTGATTGACTTTAAATTTTGCACACAAGTCATATTCGACATTACAGACCTACTCCAACTTTCGAAATTGGATTCCGACCTCGATATCAAAAAGTCCACTTCCGGTCCAACTTCTCAAAAACCTTTACACTTCTATCTTTATCGAAATGACTCCAAAATGACCCATGGAACTCCTAATTTACTTTTGATTGCGCTCCCAACTCAAGAATCACCATACAAAGATACTCCCAGACTCGGAATCTCAAACTAACATGAATACACTGAAATGTTCTTCAATGCAAACTTATGAAATTTCATCCAAAATGCTAACTTACACAATAGCCGCCAAAATGCTACCAAGTTATCCAAAACCCGATCGGGGCATATGCCCAAGTACATAATCTCCATACGATCCTGTCATGACCTTCAAATCCTGATTCTAAGGTCATTCACTCAAAAATCCGATCTTAGCTAATTATTTTAAACTTAATGCTTCTGAAATGAGGATTCTCTTTCCAAACCAACTCCAAACTTCCCGAATTCAATTCCGACCACACGTGTAAGTCATAATACCTGAAATGAAGTTGCTTATGGTCTCAAACTGCTGAATGGCACGCCAGAACTTAAAATGATCGTGTGGATCATTGCATTCTCTCCCACTTAAACTTACGTTCATCCTCGAACGTGATATGAACTGCGTTGGGGTTGTCCGAAATCACTTATTTAACACTTCGAGCACCTATCCGTGCTTCCACAACTCAGTTGGGCACCTTAGCTCGTTAGATCTGAAGATATCCTTTTTCACTTAAGCAAATAAGCCTTAGATCCTAATTCCAACATCTAGAATTCTCTGCCATGCATGTTCCAACATATGCCCACTGTATCAATAACTACACGCAGCACCAAAACATGACTGCATACCTTAGCTGAATTCACAACTTGCACCACATTACCCACAGGCCCACAATAACATTCTGTGATTACATTAATCAATATTCCACAAATCTAATGCTCCTATTGCATCTCATGACCTACATAGGTCTCACTCTAATTCTTACAATACCGCCATGATGGAAGAGATTTGTAAAAATTCATAGCCAACTACTGAATCAACAAATCGTTGGGTCTATACTCCTGACAAGAATACTCGCCTCATTCTGAACCAAAAAATGGTCTTTGTTCCTTAATATATTCCATATAATCAGATTGCACTGATCCTAAATCTAATGATCTCGTTCTCACCCAGTACGAATTGCTCAGGAACAAGCCGCCCTGAATATGATCAAAAGTCGTATATTATGCCACAATATGCCAATAGGCTACCAATTCTAATGTGATACAAGGAAAATAAACTCTCAAAAGGAAACCAATTACCCCGCTCGTGAATCATACATGCAATATGGTCAACATAGCTGAACTGACATCCAACTCGAGAATCATACATGCAACACGGGAACACAGTTAAAATGAGTATTCCTCCAAAAAATAGGAAACAAAAAATATAAAAAAAAGATATAGGTAATTGTACTCAACATCATATTGTTGCGGCGCGCAACCTTCTCCAAACTACATACCCATGGCGACGTGCCACCCGATCCACACATAAAATTTGCATAATGTGGTACAGATCGAGCTAGATTGCTCATTACGACAAGATACTGAATATCGATCACAAGCACGCTAAGTTCATAATACCATCCTGGGGAGACACATAGCTCAATAAGCTACAAAACTCAAGCACAACTCAGGTGCGATATACGGTCTAAATCTCAAGAGCCATTTTACTCGCATAACATCATCTCTATGCGAAACCTCAACACATAAGCAATTCACCAAGCCTTCTCACAACTCACACGACACATTATATCATTACGTGAAATAACTGACTATGAAATAACACCCTGACTACTTTTCCATAAGGTGGGGATTACTGAAATGAACAAATCTGGCCTGATATAGAGTCCATATTCACATTTAAATGCATCCACATACCTCAAGCTGATTCCGATAGCACTGAACTAGTCTAATAACCTTTCAAAGGTTCATAATAACTCCCCTTCTTCTCATAACACATAAGGATAACCATTATAACCGAAGTAATCATCCACAATCCACAACTTAATAAATCAAGTGCCCTCCACCCATTAATTCCCAAATCAACAATATTCCCACAATCTTCATAATTGGTTTAACTCTTCAACCAATCAAGTGACTACATGCCACTCTTATACAACTTTCCCATGGGGAACACTCCCACAACCTTCCGTAATAGATAGCAGGTCTGAACATCCAAACCACCAGCTATACTAACGCTAAAAAGCAATTAAGAATCCTTAACCAGGATGCAGAAACATGGTTACGAAGTCTGCCGAGAGGTTCAACCACTACATGGGACCAAATGACTCAGAAATTTCTTATAAATATTTTTCACCTGCAAAACCTAGGGCCATGAATAATTTGGTAAATACCGAATTACCGTACCAAAACTGAATATTTTGGTATTTAATATTTGATATTTTAGTATTTGGTATGGTATTTGGTTTATGTTTTTAAAAAATATTGGTATTGTTTTTTTTGGCAATCCACTAGGCGAAGCCTAGGGCTAGATTTTTATTAATAGAAAACAGTAAAATACAACAATAAGGATAAATCCTAATAAGGGAGACAATATCGCCGGAGTTGTTACCCATATAACACAACCGGTCGAACCTTACCGTATTCATCCTATTGAGGCTTCAAACACCAAAAAACACCGAGAACTACTAATGTGATGTAATATATTTTTTCCATATGGCTTTAAAATCACGCTTGTTCCTCGAAAGATTAGGGTATATAACAGATGGTTGCAAAAGTTGTTTCTGCTTTGCGATTCTCATTGGGGGCCTCCGAATGTTAGCATCTTCACAAATCATGCTATCTCCACTTGTATCTCTTTGACGATACTTCTTATTTGTTTTGCTATGCATTGGTGATAAATCTCCATTTCTTGACGCTTCGGCTCTACAATGCGATAGGATATCTTCTTCCTCCCCTTCTTCATATATATATGTCTTCCTATCTCCTCTTTGAAAAAATTTTGATTCTGGAGATTGGTTGCAGAATTAGATAAAACAATCTGTTGTTGTCCCTTCCCCATTGACGTGAATGTCTTAATTGGCATATCTGATTCTGGATAGCTATATTTGTTGTGCTTCGATTGGCAGCTGAAGTTTCACCTGGTTTTATAGTATTTCTTGGCAGAAATACTGGAGCATTATGGTTCAAATTGGTTTTTCTGAGTGCTACTGTTTGCATATTACCAGTATACTTACTTGTCGCAAACTTCCTTTGAGGTATTAGACATGGTATTTGATATTTTAAAATAAAATACCAATCGTACCGAAACATATATTATATTGCACAAAACATATATTATTAATTATAACATAAATATAAAAAATCTAAAATATTACTTTTCTTTATTCTCTAAGTTTATTAATTAACTCTAAGCAAGTAACAAGATATTTTTAATGACCAAATTTATTCCTTTATGTGCAATTTTCTCCCTCTAAGTTGATATTTGATGGTTTTGGACAAAACTTTTGTCAAAAAACCTTTTGAGTTTTGTACTTTTGAGTACTTTAATTAAAAATATTATAGTCTACAACTCTATGCACTAATTAGTATTCAAACAGAATAAATCAAAATTACCGAACCAAATAAACCGAAACTAAAAGGAGAAAAATCGAATCATACCGAATTTAATAAGGTAGGGTATTGGTCTGGAGTTTTAAGAAACTAAATACCGAACCGAAATGTCTAAATACTGTATCATACCGACTAATGAACACCCCTATCAAAAATATTTAAAATGAAGCAAGAAATCAGTAATTTTATGCAGATGAATTATGAATCTGTATATCAAGCATAAGAACGATTACAAGCAATGTTAAGAAAGTGCATACACCATGGTATCCAAGATTCTGACATACTATATATTTTTTATCATGGTCTTAAACCCTTTGCTAGAAATGTTATTGATGCAGCATCAGGATGACCTATAATGAGCAAAACCATTACAGAAGCCATGCAATTACTAAATGAAATTTCAGAAAATGTTTTTCAATGGCCCTCTAACAGAATTATTGTTAAAAATCAACATGAGTCTATCAATTTGAAGCTTAAAATTCATTAGCGCAATAGATTGCAACTCTAATACAAAAAGCTGAGGCCTTTCAAGTAAATACTCAATCATCATCTCAACTTGAGAATTGTGACGTTTGTAGAGATAATCATCCCAATCATGAGTGTCAAGCTTCAACACAAAACAAGGAATAGGTAAACATGATTGGTTATAGAAATAGTTACTCATTCGGTAGTCCAATGGCACAAAAACCTTCAGTATTTCAATGGAGTAATCCTAATGGTGGTTAAAATCCTTAAAGATTTTTTAATCAAAAGTAGCATGTACAAGGACCACTTGATTTTCAAAATCAAAATAGAGGGCAACAAAATTTTCAACAAAATCAGCAGCAACCCCACAGAGCTCATCAACAAAGCCTTGAAGATCTTATGCACAAATTCATTAAGGCTACTGATGAAAAGGTTGAAAGTCAATATTCAGCTATCAAGAATTTGGAAATTCAGGTACACCAATTAGCAGCCCTCATGTCCGGGAAAATAAAAGGTGTTTTAACAAGTAACACCAATAAAATCCAAAGGAACACCTCAAAGCCATCTCTCTGCAGTCAAACACCTCAAAGCCATCTCTCTGCAGTCAAGTAAAACTCTTGATGATCTATATGCAGATAGGCAAGGAAAGCCGTAAGAAGTGGAATAGGAAAATGAACGTGAGAATAAAAGAGACCCTATACTTCTAAAAGAACAAAAAGAAAAAGGGGAGAAAAAAGGTACAAGAAAATGAATTGATGAATAATCCTTACTTTGTACCCCTCCCATTTCCCAAAAACTAAAAAGAGAAAAGAATGACAAACAGTTCTCAAAGTTTCTAGAAATTCTAAAACAATTTTACATTAACATACATTTTACAGATGCTTTGAAGCAAATGTCGGAATATGCTAAATTTCTTAAAGAAAATTTGTCAAGTAAAAGAAAACTGAAAGAAGTTTCAGTAGTTTAGAGAAAAAAGTAATGTTATACTTCAAAATAAGTTACACGGAAACTTGGTGATCTAGGCAGTTATACAATTCCTTGTGCTTTGGTGGGTGCTCACTTTGAAAGAGCGTTATGTGATTCAGGTGTTTCAGTTAGTCTAATTCCTTTTTTAAATTCCAGGAAATTAGGCCTTGGTGGACACTGGTGTGTCTCTACAGTTGGTTGATCAAAGTACTAAAAAACCGAAAGGAATACTTGAAAATGTCCTTGTTAGAGTTGATAAATTTGTATTCCCAATAGATTTTATAGTACTTGAAATGGAAGAAAATACTGAGGTACCATTGATTTTAGGAAGAGCATTTCTTGCAACAGGAAGAGCAATAATTGATGTCCATCAAGGACGATTGATTTGCGAGTTGATGAGGAAAGAGTGCTTTTTTATGTGCAGAAAATAATGGAATATCCTGAGGATGAGTCATCATCACCTTGTTTCAAATTGATTTGTAGAATCACCTTGCAGATGAATATAAAGATAATCAACTAATTACCGATTCATTGGAAAAATGTTTGGCACGGTCATGTACCACAAGTGATGATGACATCACAATCAGAAAAGAAGCTGAAATACTAGAAAAGGATTCTGAAAATGAGAAAGTCTCACTAGAAGAAGTTCAACCAAAAATTAAACTCAAAACTCTTCCTTCTCATTTGAAATATATTTTTCATGAACCTGAATTATATTCAATAATTATTTCATCTTCTTTGACTGCAGAACAAAAAATAAAACTAATGGAGGTGTTTCGAGAACACAAAAGAGCCTTAGGATGGACTATAGTTGACATCAATGGAATCAGTCCAGCTATTTGCACGTATAGGAACCTTATGGAGGATAATTACAAGCCAATAGTCCAACCCCATAGGATAATCAACCAAAAAATGTAAGAAGTCGTCAAGAAAGAAGTAGTAAAACTTCTAGCGGCAAGTATTATTTATCCAATATCTGATAGTCCTTGTGTAAGTCATGTGCAGGTAGTACCAAAGAAAGGAGGTATGACCGTAATAAAAAATAAAAATAATAAACTCATACCTACTAAAACAGTTACAGGATGAAGAGTACGTGTTGATCACAGACGACTTAATGACACCACAAGAAAAGATCATTTTCCTTTACCTTTTATTGACCAAATGCTTGGAAGAGTTGCATGCCATGGGTTTTACTGCTTTCTTGACGGATATTCAGGGTATAATCAGATACCAATTTCTCCAGAAGATCAGAACAAACTACATTCATATGCCCCATGGTACGTATGCTTACAAAAGAATGCCATTTGGACTATGTAACGCTCCTGCTACATTTCAGTGTTGCATGTCGGTAATTTTCTCAAACATGACTGAAAGTTTCTTGGAATTTTCATGGATGATTTCACACTTTTTAGTAAGACATTTGAAGATTGTCTCTATCATTTAACTTTGGTGCTTAAAAGATGTTAAGAGAAAATTTTGGTTCCTAATTGAGAAAAATGTCACCCTATGGTAACAAATGGAATTGATTTAGGACATAAAATTTCTGCTAAAGGAATCGAAATTGTTAAAGCTAAAATTGATCTTATAGCAGGATTACCCACTCTTACCACTGTTAAAAGTATTAGAAGCTTATTAGAGCATGAAGGATTTTATAAAAGGTTTATAAAAGATCTTTCAAAAATTTCAAAACCTCTGACTAACCTACTGATGAAAGATGTGAAGTTTGCATTTTCAGATAATTACAAAAAATCATTTGAGATTCTCAAGGAACATTTGACTAATGCTCCAATTATTATTTCTCCTAATTATAGCTAATCATTTGAAATATTGTATGATGCAAGTGATATAGTAATTGGAGCGATATTGGGTCAAAAGAGAGACAAAATGTTCAAGCCTATTTACTACACCAGTAGAACCCTCAATGAAGCCCAAAAGAATTATGCCACAATTGAGAAGGAGCTACTTGCAGTAGTATTTCCATTTGACAAATCTCGTTCCTATTTGATAGGAGTGAAGGTTATAGTATTTATCGATCATATTGTTTTAATATACCTTTTAGAAAAGAAAGATGCTAGACTTAGATTGCTAAGATAGATACTTCTTTTTCAAGAATTTGATCTTTAAATAGATATAGAAAATTTTCATAAAATTAGGTGGTTGACCACCTATCACATTTGGAAATCCTCCAACTGAAACAACAGATATCAAGGAGGAATTTTCTGATGAGCAAGTTTATACAATCGCAATAGTCACAAATCAGACACCTTGGTTTGATGACATTGACAATTACTTAGTTGGAGGATGGATCCCAAATGATTTATCTTACGAACAAAGAAAAAGCTCAAAAAAAATAAGATACTATTTTGGGAAGATCATTACTTGTTTAAATTTTATACAAATGGTATGATCAGGAGATGTGTACCTGAAATAGATATGAACAATATCCTAAACCACTGTCATGATGGAGATGTAGTATGACACTATGGAGAAAGACGAACAACCGCAAAAATGCTTGAAGTTGGTTTTTGGGCCCACTTTATTCAGAGATGCAAGAAGTTATGTTTCCATTTGCGACAAATGCTAGAGAAGAGGTAACATCTCAAAAAGGAATGAGATGCCTCTTAACTCTATCCTAGTGTGTGAGATATTTGATGTTTGGGGCATTGATTTTATGGGTCGTTTTCCTCCTTCAAAGGATTGTGAATATATTTTAGTTGCTATTGACTATGTCTCAAAATGGATAGAAGCAATGGCCATTAGAAAAAAGGATGCTCATGTTTATTGTGCTTTTATCAAGAAAAATATTTTTCTATATTTGGAACTCCACGAGTTATCATAAGCGATCGGTGAACTCATTTTATAAATAAACAATTTGCCAGTTTATTATCAATATATGGAGTAACACATAAAACATGAGTTCCATATCATGCTCAAACAAGCAAACAAGTTGAAATATCCAATAGAGAATTTTAGAAAAAATTGTTGCTTCTTCTCAAAAAGATTGGTCTTTAAAGTTAGATGATGCATCATGGGCATACAGAACTGCTTTCAAAACTCTCATAGGTACATCTCCTTATAGACAAGTTTTTAGAAAAGATTGTCATTTACTCGTGGAACTTGAGCATAAAGTATATGTGACGACCCACAGGGGACATCACCTATTTTCTTTCTCATTCCGTGCTTCCGAGACCTTAAAACCCTCAAATTTAGTCGTCTCAATTTGCTTGCGCAGTCCGGGCGCGTAGCCAGAAAGCTTAAATAAGAATTATGTGAGACAAATGCTAAATTTTGATATTAAATTGAATAAATTTAACTTCGATCAATATTTTTGGTAAACGGACCCGGACCTATGATTTGATGGTCCTAGAGGGTCCACAAGAAAATATGGGATGGGCATATGCCCAGAATCGAATTCCGAGGTCCCAAGCCCGAGAAATGATTTTTGTGTGAAATTGTTTTCTGGAAATGATTAAGGAACTTGGAAATGAAATTTGATTAAAAGATTATGGTATCGGACCCGTATTTTGGTTTCGGTGCCCGGTACAGGTCTTATATATGGTTTAAGAACTTTGTGTAAAGTTTGGTTGAAAACGAACGTCGTTTGACGTGCTTCGGACATAAATAGAAATTTTGATGTTTTATGAAAACTTGGAAGAAATTATGAATTTTGAGGCTTAATTCGATGTATATGATGTTATTTTGGCGATTTGATCGCACGGGTAAGTCCGTCTGATATTTTTGAGATTATGTGTATGTTTGGTTTGGAGCCCCGATGGCTCGGGTGAGTATTGGATAGGCCACGGGTTGCGTTTCTAGACTTTGGAAACATCTGGTATCACTAATGTGCAGGCTTCGCAATCGCAAATGTGAACTCACAATCGCGAGCTGCTCATCGAAAATGCAAAGATGGGCCCTGGGCAGCTTGATCGCAAATGCGGCCTTCTCCTTCGCAAATGCGGAGGTCCAGCCTTCGCAAATGTGAGCCCTTTTCTCGCAAATGCGATATCTTCCCATCTGGCCGGAGTTCGCAAATGCGAACATGTTTCTCGCAATTCCCATGTCTGCAAGATTCGCAATTGTGAACCTGTTTCGCGAATCGCATATCCGCAGCCCTGCATATTTTATACTTAACCGATTTTGAACTTCATTTTTCATATTTTCTCAAACTTAAACACCTATAGGCGATTTTCCAAGAAATCTTTCGTCTCCAAATAAATTGTAAGTTAATTTCTACTTATTTGTTTCAATCATTAACATCATTCAACATGTTTTGTACTAAAAATCGACGAGTTTCATGGGTGAAATTGGGGGTTTTGGGTAGAACCTGGGTTTTTTTTAAAATTGGGGATTTTAACCTCAATTTGAGGTCCGATTTCAAAATGAATTACATATTTGAGTTCGTGGGGTAATGGGTAACCGGGTTTTGGTTTGAACTTTGAGTTTTGACCATGTGGGCCCAAGGGCATTTTTGGACTTTTTGGGTAGAACTTTGGGAAATTCATTTTTATGCATTCAAAATGATTCATTTAGCAATTGTTGATGTATTTTATTAATTTGTGACTAGATTCAAGCGATTTTGTGGTGCAACCGAGGGGTAAAGCCATAGTTGAGGCTTGAGCTGAATTCAACGCATCGAGGTAAGTGTTTCGTTTAGCCCTAGCTTGAGGGAAAAGGAGTTGATTCTTATATGTTATTTGCTAATTGCCGAGTATGATGTATAGGCATGGTGATGAGTATCTATACATTGGTGTCTAGCATGACCGTGAGTCCTTATCATGCGAATAGTTTGGGTTTTGTTATACATTCCATGCTTGATTGATGAATTCTATATGTTTTAAAGAGCTTGTAAAGGGATTGTGATATTTAAACTTCCTGGAGCGCTGTTTCGGGTTGAAATACAAATTATGAAGGTATATGAGATAAGTGTATCTTTGGAGCATTGGCTCAAGTAATATATGAACTATGAGATGAAGGTGGAATGAAGAGAAAGAGTTAATGATATTTCCCCTTGCCGGAGCGTTGTTGATTATTGAATATTTTTCCTTGCCGGGACATCGATATTATTGATGTTGTACCCTTGTCGGGTTGTTAATTGCTTGTTTGTAATCCCTTGCCGGGATTTCCATTATTATTTATTTATTTCCCTTCCTTTATTTGTGATTGTTGATTGAGTGAGAAAGAGTGTTAAAGCACGAAGGGTAATGTCGTGCATTGTTTGATATTGTGTGGAAAGAGTGTAAAGCACGAAGGGTAATGTCGTGTCGTACGATGTGCCATTCCGTACTGATATTCATTGATTATACATATGTGAGGAAATGAGAGTAACTGCACGAAAGTTGATGTTGTGTTGTACAATGTGCCATTCCGTACTGATATTCATTGATTATACATATGTGAGGAAATGAGAGTAAAAGCACGAAGGGTGATGACGTTCCGTACGATGTGCCATTCCGTACTGATATTCATTGGTTATATATATGTGAGGAATGAGAGTAAAAGCACAAAGGTTCATGTCGTGCACGTTTTTTATACCGTTTCTTGGTGAGGATGAGAGTAAAAGCACGAAGGGTGATGTCGTGCACTTGTTGATCTGTTACTTATTGTTGTATGAGTTGTGCTTTTCCTTCATGTTAGTCAAATTTTACTTGAAACTATTATCTCCCCACAGTATGTTTCCCCTCCCGTATTGTTTACCTGTGTTGTATTTCAATTCTGCTGCATATTTATAATTGTATAGGTTTTTGTGGTAGTCCAATCTAACCTCATTACTACTTTGTCGGGTTAGGCTAGATACTTACCAGCAAATGGGGTCGGTTGTTCTAATACTACACTCCGTGCTATTTTTGCACAGATCCAGGTTTCGAGCAGCAGCAGCAGTAGCGTGGGAGTAGACTTTCAACCTAGTGAGACCTGAAGTATCAGGCCTGGTATCTCATCTATTCTTATTTTAGACTGTCATCTCCTTGTATTCGAGATAAACAGATTTATGTTTCTTTCAGACTTTGTATTTAGTATTCTTAGATTTTCGTGAGTATGTGACTCCAATTCTTGGGTAGAGATTTATGTTGGAAATTCTGTATTTTTATTCAGCAAATTAAAATTTAAAACTTTCACGTAGATTTTAATATCGTCGAATCTATTTTAATGTTGTTAAATTATTAAAAGGAACATGTATTTAATGAAAAGTAATTAAGTTTGGCTTGCCTAGCTCCTATTAATAGGCGTCATAACGATCCCCGGGGGTGGGAAAACCGGGTCGTGACAAGTTGGTATCAGAGCACTAGGTTGCATCGGTCTCACAACTCATGAAAAAACTTGGTAGAGTCTGAGGGATTGGTACGGAGACGTCTGTATTTATCCCTAGAGGCTACAGAGTTTGGAAAATTTCACATTTGTTCTTTCTTGTCGTGCGGTTCTGTTTCTCAAATATTGATTGTCTTTCTACTCTGTTCTTCGTAGATGGCAAGAACACGTGCTTCCTCATCTTCTGATCAGCGGTCCGAGCCCAAGGCAGCTCTCAATAGGGGTAGAGGATGAGGCCGTGATAGAGGTCGAGGTAGGGTAGAGCTCAGCCCCGAGCAGCAGCACCTGCGGCGGAGCCTTGGGTTGATTTTGAGGAAGAGGCTCCCACCCCAACAGTTTCGGAGGGCTCAGCTCAGGTCCCAAAGGGGTTTATTACTACCCTACTTCTTTAGGATGCTTTGGTCTGATTGGTGGGTCTCATGGAGAGTGTGACCCGAGCGGGTTTGCTTCCTTTAGCACCAGCTATTTCTCAAGCGGGAGGAGGGGCCTACACTCCTACAACACGTACTCTAAAGGAGGTGGCTCCCTAGGCTCAGATTCCAGTAGTTCAACCAGCTGTGGCGCTTCAGCCAGGGGTGGTTTCTCAGACGGGTGATGGAGCGGCTATGTCCGTAGATGCTTTGTGGAGGCTGGACTGGTTCACCAAGCTCTTCACTACTACCTTCAACTGTCACACCTCCTTTTTACATAGCTACCCCGAAGGATAAATGTATAAGGGAGTTTTTCCAATTAAAGTGACATTATTCAAAATGAGATTATTTATTTATTTGTTTAGAGTGGCCACTTGAGATAGGTTTGGATTTTGGTGTACCAAGTCACCGGTTTGTTTTGAATCCCAAATCGAGGAAATTTTCGATTGCCTGGGAATCTGAAATTCTAAGTAAGGAATTCTATTGGCCCGAGGGAAGGTGTTAGGCAACCTCAGATCACGTGGTTCTAGCACGGTTGCTTAAACTATTATAATTGCATAAAAATATTATTTTTATACATATCACCCAATAGTGTAATTTTAAATTATTTACCCATTTTAATTGAATTCTTAGGAATGTGAACGTCGTTTAAAACATGTCTTTGGATTGCGTCACATGAAATGCACACGGATCCGAAACACATTTTATCCAACATTTTGGGATTTGGATTTGAGTCACATGAAATGCACAACCCGTATTTAGGAAGGTAAAATTATTAAGGAGACGCGCCTAAAGTGGCAAACATATTATTATCTTTGTAGGAAGCCGTCAAGTTCGCTAAACGGCATGTCCCGAATTTCTAAGCATTTTAATAGGAGCATTTAAAGAGGGCCATGCAATTTATGAGTTTCATTTGGCACGGCACACCTCATTTTATTATTTAAAGGTCAATCTAAAACAAACTAGGATTTTCTATAAGATTTGTCTCTTAAGAACTTAATTAAATAACATTCAAATCGTTGATTCAATTACAAACTTAAATAGAAGGACAACCCCCTAATTTAAATTTGCCACATAATACGGAAGGCCTAAAACATGAGTGGCGAATTTGCATTAACGACTTAAATGAGAAATCATCATATGACTAGTAGCTAGGTCAGGAAGTTAATCACAAATTTGATTTAATAAACTGTAATATCAAATTTTCAACCTCAAAATCAATTCTGATGGCCAGGTCTAATTGTGGTCATTTCATCAACACTAAATCATGAAGTGAAACTAAGAGCTATAAATTGCCATACACAATACTCACAGAATAATTATAGAAATAATCATTTTAGAGGCTGATATTGTCCAATCTTAACAATTTAATCTGCATAGCCACTAAGTCTGTCTTCAGAAATCATTGTGCGTTGAGACTAGTTGTTTAAAAACCAATGTGGGATCATACAACACGTCAACATGATATTGAATGTGTTAATTCAGACGCTAATTTTCAAATCTATGTTTCATGCCTACATTCACACTAGACAGCTGATTACATATTGAAGATTAACAAGGTCTTAAATTTTGAATTAATTTGAACTAATCTAGAGCTACACTAAAGAGCTATACTAATACAAACTACAACAAAAGCAAAAGTAACTTATACAGTCTATGTGCAGTCCAAGTTATACTGTCCTAAATCTATGCAAGCACAAATCAATTTAAACAATATTAAACATTACAAATCGCTGAAACGCTATTCGACTATAACCCATATGAGGCCATGCAGGCTCAGTTCAAGGAGCAAATGCAGGCACACTTTTCATTTCATCTTTCATTCAAAGCTACACCAAGTCAAGTTCATATATGTACCTGGAATTACAATGAAACAAAGGAAGAGGTCACGGTGATTCAGCAGTATAGCAACAGGAATCAGCACTCGAGATCCAACAGCAACACAATATTCGAATCAATTACTAACCCAAGACATGATTTCACACCACTAATACCAATAATAGACCAAAACAGCCTCAATTGTACTCCAAAACACACTCAAGAATGAATCCAACAACTTCTGAAGATTTAACACCTCAAACACATGTATTTCAATCCTTTTTCATCTTATATACACTAAAAATTCAAATAGATGGCTAAGAATTGAAACTAATCTGAAGAAAACTCTAGTAAACAGTATTTTTTTTATTTTTCTGAAGATTTTGTTTTTCAGAGATTTTCAAGGGTCAAAAACTTCTAGGAATTTCTCAGCCTTCAAAACTTTGTGGGAATTTTAAGAAGCTGGAAATTTTAGGGAATTTCTTAGGATTTTCAGATTCTTTTGGGAACTTTTTAGGGGTCAAAAACTTCTGGGAATTTTCAGAATTCTAACCTTGTGAAAGAAGGCAATGATATGCCTTTTTATAGGCAAAACCTTGGGGCAACCCTTTTTATTTTGTTTTACCCTTAGTCCCTCCCTTATTTTTTAGACTAAACTCAATTAGTCCTTTAGCTCCTGACTTGTTGACCAAGTTATTGCATTATAGTTTAAAAATCTGATTGGAACCCTACCTAGAATTTCTAGGGGTTTTCAAATCAGTTTCATGTAAGATTCCTTTTATCCAAAATATATACTACCCTTTTATTCAACTAAAATTACCACTTTTACCATACTAACTTTCCAAACTATTTATCCTTTGTTTAACACTAACCAAAGGTAGACTAATCAGCTATATCCAAGCCAATCTAGAGAAATCCTAGCAATTGAGCCAGTTTAAACCAAATTTAACCCTAATATTCTAAAGCCAAACCTGGTATTAAACTAACAGCCACAGGAATTCAAAATAGGGACAGGTGATATAAGAGAACAGTAATATCCAAAAATCGAAATTCAATCAAGTCTATTTTTCCTGAATCATGAACAAATCCCTATCAATTCAAATCATCAAGCTAACAGGCAATACTGAAGACCAACTAAACTAAAAAAATGAAGCATGGACTAAGGCCAGAACAGAAAGAGAAAGAAGAAATCATGAATGAATTAATGAAACTAAGGGAAACTACGTTCAGGCTAAAACAACTTAAAAGAGATAATAAAAAATTAAAATTAATATTAAAAGAGAAGACTGGAAGACTTAGCTTAATACTCTTGAGGCATAAGAATACTCATGCAATACTTATGAGGGTTCCGGAAACCTAACTTTGACTTGGAGAGACTGTGAGGGCATTTGAGGGCAAATAACCTTGGTTTTGCGGTGAAGAGGGTGAGGATGACTCAAGGTATTGTTTTGGTTTGGTACAGGAGTGTGGTGATTTCTAGTCGGAGTTTCAAACTAGGATTCGAGACAGTTGGACATGATTTGAGTTGTTTTGGCTTGAGGTTCATGAAGAGGGAGATAAGGAGGTTGTGTGGTGTATTTTTGGTGGGAATTGGAGTCTGCGGTACCATGGACGGTGGAACAATCATCCCTTTGATCGAAGATTCGAGACAAAGGGTCGAAGGTTGATACTTGGGCCGTTGGAAAGAGGAGCAAGGGATTCAGGGGTGTATTTTTGGGAGGGTTTGGAGCTTCGCCGCTGGCGGCAATGATTTCCGGCTGGCGACGGTGAGGCGGAGGGTCGGTGGACAATCAGAGGTACGAGGAAGATAAGATTTTGGTCTCTAGGGTTGTAACATGTTTTGGACAGTTTTATTTTAAAACAAAGTCGAACCAGGGTCGTTGGATGATGAGAAGTGAATGGCTGAGATGAACTAGACACCAAATGACATCGTTTTGTGGCGCCTCTAATGAGAGACAGGTTTGGGCCGGGTATTGTTGGGTTTGGATGGGTATTTGCATAGAATAAGGGTTTGGGCTGGTAATTTGTGCCTAAAATTGGCCCAGACCAGGCCTGCTCTTCTTCCTTTATTCCAATTTCTTTGTATTTGTTTTCTTGTTTTCCTCTTTCTATTTAATTAATCCTCTTTTTGTTTTTGCATTTTTTCAAATTTTATTAAGTATAAAAATTAAAATAAACAACACCAAATTTAAGCCCTACAATTAAACTAATTAATTTCTAAAATAGCCTAAATCCTACTTTTTAAAAGAAAACTAAGCAAATGCAAAAATGACTAATAGTTTTATCATTTTCTCTTGTTTTGGTAATATTAATTAACTAATACACTTAAGAAAAATATAAAATTGGGTCATAAATGCAAATATGCCATTTTTTATGAATTATATCAATTTAAAATGCACAAAAATGCAAACAAACACAAAATCATGCAATTAATTCCTAAAAATTCAAATAATAAAAGAAAAATCTTAATTTTAATGAATTCTATAGGAATATTTCAAACGAGGCAAAAATCACATGTTCACAGCTGCCCCTCTTTGCTCGGAGACACCAAGGGTTTTCGGGCAAAGACAAATGAGCAACTGAGAGATTTTTGCATGCTTGGAATTCCATGAGAAGCATTTTGAAAACTGTCTGACCGAACCCTGCTTCAAAGGTTGCCTACATGTCCTTGGCTACAAAGGAATCAAGTAAGTATAGTTCTGGAGTGTTTTGGTAGATGGGACTACCATGAGCTGTGATTTCACTGTTGATGCTGCTGTTACTGATTGCTGGCCTCCTTGTTATACTAAAAGGAAAATCAAAAGCTAAGCTATCTCTACCTATCAATTATGAGTTACAAGATTCCTATCTATAAATCTCTTGAAACTTGATCTTGAGTTTTAGTTGGATTTGTTGTGGACTCCAACCTGAATCTTGATGCTCATAAGTTGTAGTTTCGGTTCTTTCTTCAGCATTGAAGCCAAGCGGGAAATACGCTACTTGTGATTTTGAAACAAATTTGAGTAGTCTACATTTTTCTTTTTGAGTTTACTTCTTTTTGTTCTTTTCTTCTTGATTGAGATTCACTCTTCTAGTCATCTCGAATCTTGCGCCTTGAGGTAAAACCTGTTCGGACACCAAAACAAATAAACGAACAAAATTTTCTGCCCCAATTTCACTTGGGAAAATTTCGTGAGTTATTTGCAACACAAATCGATGCTATTTTTACTGAAAACTATAAAATTCAGGATTGTTTATCTTTTGGAAAAATTGCCAGGTTATGCTGGGAGATGGCCAGGTTATGCCGGGAAAAAAACGGGTCCTTGCTGGGGATAAGAGGAGGATACACGGGTTATGCCGGGATAGGATCAAAAGAGTCTCTTCTGGGGATGAAAGGGACAATCCACGGGTTATGTCAGGACAAAATAAAAAAAAATTGTTGCGTTATGCCAGGGAGAACTGCGGGGTATGACGGGATAGGAGGAAAAAGGTTCTCGGGTTATGCTAGGGGAATCCACGGGTTATGCCGGGACAGGGAGAAAAAGTTCCCAGGTTATGCCAGGGAGATCCACGGGTTTTGCCGAGATAGGAAGAAAAGGCTCATGGGTTATGCCAGGGAGATCCGCGGGTTATGCCAGAATAGGAAGAAAAGGCTCCGGGGTTATGCCAGGGGATCTGCAGGTTATGCCGGGATGGGAATAAAAGGCTCATGGGTTAAGCCATGGGAATCCATGGGTTATGCCGGGATGGGAATAAAAGGTTCCTGGGTTATGCCAGGGGAATCCAATGGTTATGCCGGGATAGGAAGGAAAAGCTCCTGGGTTATGTTAGGAAATCCACGGGTTATGTCGGGGTGGGAGGAAAAAGGCTCCTGGGTTATGCCAGGGGAATCCACGAGTTATGCTGGGATGGAAGGAAAAAGGCTCATGGGTTATGCTAGGGGAATCCATGGGTTATGCCGGGATAGGAATAAAATGCTCCTGGGTTATTCCAGGGAATCCATGGGTTATGCCTAGATAGGAAGGAAAAGGCTCTTGGGTTATGCAGGGATAGGAAGAAAAATACTCCTGGATTATTCCAGGAAAATCCACGAGTTATGCCAGGATAGGAAGAAAAAGGCTCTTGGGTTATGCCAGGGAAATCCACGGGTTATGCCGGGATAGGAAGAAAAAGGCTCATGGGTTATGCCAGGGAAATCCACGAGTTATACCGGGATAGGAAGAAAAAGACTCCTGGGTTATGCCAGGGAAATACATAGGTTATGCCGGGATAGGAAGAAAAAGGCTCTACGATTATGATAGGGAGATCCACGGGTTATGCCGGGATAAGAAGAAAAGGCTCCTGGGTTATGCCATGGGATCCACGGGTTATGTCGGGATAAGAACAAAAAGGCTCCTGGGTTATGCCAGGTGATCCACGGGTTATGGCGGGATAGGAAGAATAGACTCCACTGGGGGGTAGAAATAAGATAATACTCGGGTTATGCCGGCGGAGCAAAGAAAAGAACCTTATGCTATGCTGGGGATTGAAAGAAAAATGAACCTCGGGTTATGCCGGGGAAAGAAGGAAAAGACCCTCAGGTTATGCTGGGGAGAAAGGAAAATGATCCTCGGGTTATGCCGGGGAAGAAAAGAAAAAGACCTCGGGTTATGCCGGGGAAGAAAAGAAAGAAACCCTCAGGTTATGCTGGGGATAGAAAGAAAAAGACCCCTGGGTTATGCCACGGAGGTCCATAGGTTATGCTGGGGACAACTAGGGAATGTGGTCCTAGATTTGAAGGGATGGAGTTAAGGATCAGGGGTCCTATGCTACCATGATTTGTGTGATTCTCCTTTTCTTCTTTCTTTTGTTAAATCTGCAGGAAAGGATTTAAAGATAACTTCACTTTTGGTTGATCATTTTTCTAAAGCTATTCCTAGCTCCTACGCATTTCCTTTAGTTGCGTCTGCTATTTATCCAATTGCTTTGGATTACACATGTTTCATATTTTAAAACAAAGCACGATTGTTAGTTTGAAACGGTGGTTGGTTTTGTGGCCTTGATTGCTCGATCCCGGCATCATTTCTGTTGGAAAGACCTTTGAATTTCTAGACTTCGACCTGCGAGAACTCATCTTTCAGATTTACTTTGCCTTCGTAGGCCTTTCGATTGTGATTTCTTTGCCCCAACTTCTATTTCAGAATCTTTGGGTACCTTATCTTTTTGAAAATTGGTCTAAACAGTTAGCCCTCCGGGACTCGACTTTTCTAACTTCATTTTGCCTTCGTGGGCATTTGACTTTGATTTTCTTCCTTTTCAAAACCTTTCTGCTTCTGAAGCATCGGCCATCATGGCCAATAGGGATCGGCCAAATGCGCCCGCTGAGACTGGTTATTTTCGTTGGTCCTTGCCAGGCGAGCTCTGTGAAACCAGTCTTTCCATCTTTTCTTTTGGAATAGTCACAGAATCATAGTTAAACCAAAAGGAATTCATGGAAGACTTATACAAAAGCAATTATATGAGTTTAAAGAGAAGCATCCCTTTCGGGGGAAAAGAGAAGAACTTATCTAGGGGTGTGCACGCTGACTTCAAATGAACATGACATGTTTTTCGAACTAGATGCCCGACTAACGCAAAATTTCCAACTTCTTGTGAAACAAATATCCATATATCAAAACCAAGGAACTTTGCCAAGACTCTTTAGTGATGAGGTATCTTCTTTTTGGCCGACAACGCCCTTTGTGGGTTTTCACGAATCGACCTCTCTTATTCTCCTCTCACCGTCGCCCCATAGTGCTCTTTACGAGTTTTCACTAAACGGACTCTCTCATTTTCATTTTCTCTACTCACCATCGCCTTATGGTGCCGGAAGGTTTGTACCGATAAGACTCTCTCATTTTATTTCTCTCAATTTTAATTGTTTCAAATCCCAACAATGGCTTTTGTCGCTCCCCTGCCTTTGCCAATCGATCGGAAGGACTTGGGCCAAGTTTTTTGGATATAAGGAGTTTGGATGGAACTACAACTTTGGAACAATTTTGGCGGGTTTATGGCCGAACCATTATATCATCTGCCCCAGTTTCCATTTTTGGGGGAATTAGGATTTTGTTTTGGTGTGACTGAACCTCAGCGAGAGGCTGCCTACGCATCCTTTCGGAATCAAGTCAGACATAGTTCAGGAAGTTTTTTCCTAAACTAATTTTGTTTTGTTTTTGTATTATTTTTTCATTTTTCACACATTTTCTCTTTTTCTTCTTTTTTTTCTTGATTGTTTTCTTTTTCTTATTCTTTTTTTTTGAATAGCACTTTTAGGTTCCACAAAGGGTGATAAAATAAACGTACCCGGCTCAAAGGGTTTGCGAAGGATTGATAATGTTTGGGGTAGCAGGAAGGAAAAGCCTTCGTCATCTCAACTGGACTAAATTATCGGTGCAGGGAGGGCTAGACATAGTACCTTTTTACTGTGTCTGCATTTACTGCTGCTTTGGGATTGTCCCCTTCGATATCGCCCACGTACAATGCTCTTTTGGGCAGTATCTTTCTGATAATGTATGGGCCTTTCTAGTTAGGAGCAAATTTCCTTTAGCTTCCTGATGGTGAGGGAGAATGTGCCTCAATACAAGCTGTCCAACCTCAAAATTCCTAGGGCGCACTTTCTTGTTATAAGTGTGGACCATTCTTTGTATAATCGATTGTTTTGATTAAAATCCGGAAAAGATTTTTTGAACGTTGCTGAGTAATCGATTGTTGAGTCTGGACAATCGATTGTTTGTGGTAAAATCTGGAAAGGATTTTTTGAACGTTGCCAGTAATCGATTATGGATTGTAAGTAATCGATTATCAAGCGTAAAATCTGGGATTGAATTTTGATCTGACTGGGAGACAATCGATTGTTGGGGTTTGACAATCGATTGTCAGTGAGTAAAATCAGCAACTCTTAATTGGCAATTAGACAACGGTTGAACCAACTTTTTCAACTATAAATACAGCTTCATTTCAGTGTTTTAAACAACAACAACATACACAAACTGATCATTACATTGCTATAAGCTTTCATTCAATTGTTCTTCATTTTCTACTCATTTCATAAAGCTTTTGAGAGCCATATTATTGCTTAAAGTTGTTGTGATCTTGAACATATTCTTTTACTCATATCTACTCAATAAGGAGTACTTTAGTTAAGTGAGTGTCCAAGTATTTGATATACTTGTAAGAGAATTGCGATTCTCTTGTTTCAAGGAACTTGCGTTTCCTTGGGTGAAGTCTTTGAGATTGCGATCTCCGAGCAACTGTTTGAGGCTTGTGTCCTCAAGTGTGTAACGGTTTGTTGAGCACCCTTAAGCTTAACAAGATAGTGAAAAATCTCGAGAGAGTCTCTCGGGGACTGGACTAACCACGTTGGTGGCCAACCAGTATACATCTTTGTGTAAGTTTATTTTTCTGCATTTATTTTACTTCCTGCAAAGTTTAAATTCCGCAAGAAAACGCTAAATTCTATTAATACGCTATTCACCCCCCCCCCCTCTAGCGTAAAGCGTAGTTTCTAACAATTGGTATCAGAGCCCAACTCTCTGAAAACTTAACCGTTTGAGAGAACCATCCATGGCTTCTACTCTTGACTCTTTTGCAGGAATTGAAGAAGGACAATGCTCTACACGACCTCCTCTATTCAACGGCACAAACTACTCATACTGGAAGGAGAGGATGCAAATCTTTGTGCAATCAAATAGCTTTCATTTGTGGAAAGTATTCACCAATGGAAACCAAATCCCAACCAAGAAGGTGGAAGACGAATGGGTTCCAAAGACCGAAGAGGAATATACCGCAGAGGATATTCGTAAGGTTCAAAATAATGCCAAAGCTATAAATTTATTATATTGTGCTGTTAATGCTAACGACTACAGGAAGATATCATGTTGCAAAACAGCAAAAGAAATGTGGGATAAGCTTGAAGTGACATACGAAGGAACCGACCAGGTACGAGAAGCTAAAATTGATTTCTTAACTCACTCTTATGAACTATTCCACATGAAGGAAGGAGAGAAAGTAGACGAAATGTTTGAGCGATTCTCAATGATCGTGAATGATCTACACGCCCTCAAAAAGACGTTTACGGATAGAGAACTTGTCCGGAAGATCCTCAGAAGTCTCACTCCGGCATGGCGATCAAAGGCCGATGCAATCCAAGAATCCATTGGCATCACAAATGTCACAATTGACGCATTAAGAGGTAATCTCAAAACCTATGAATCAACTATACTTAGCCCGTTTGTTGATGATCAAAGAAGGCAAAGGATTGCTCTAAAGGCTAGCCAACCACAAATTGATGAGGAAGGTGACAACGAGTTTGGACTCGTTATCAAAAGGCTTCAAAAATTCATGCGCAAAGAGTATGAACGCAAGAACAAAAAGCAAGGCGATCAACTAAAATGCTATGAATGCGGAGAAACCGGGCACATAAAATCAAATTGCCCTAACATCAAAAAGGAGAAGAAACCCTTCAAAAAACAACGTGCATACATCTCTTGGGGAGGAGATTCCGGAGATGAAGCAAGCAAAGAAGAAGACGATGAAGCAGCAAATTTATGTCTCATGGCTCAAGAAGACGGCAAAGACGAGGTAAGTCAAATCTCTTCTCAAAATTTCTTTACTCTTGATGAAATGAGAAATGCTTTTGATGAACTATATGCTGAATTTATCAAAGCTTCAAAAACTGTCAAAAGTGTTAAAGAAAGCGCTTCTCTAAAAGAAAAAGATTTTCAAACACAGCTTTCATTAAAAGAAAAAGAATTAGAAAAACTGGTTTTCCAAAATGAGAAGCTAAAAGAGGAAAACAAGTTTTATGGAAAAAGAAGTGCTGATAAACCTGAAGGTTCTACTAGAAACTGTTCTTCTTGTGTGCTTCTTAAGAATGAAGTAGCTAGACTTAAAGGCACATTAGATAAGTTTAATTCTTCGCATAAAAACTTGAATGATGTGCTTGTTAATCTAAAATCAACTAAACATGGAATAGGATTCAAGAATGAAGAAAAGGTTGGTGCTAAACCACAACAACCTAGAGCTCAACCTAGGACTAATAACCAAAATGCTTATCCTAGAAGTAGAAATCCTAGAAATAACTTGCATGTTAGACCAAATAGTGAAAATGCTAGAAGACCTAGAAATGATGCATATTTTAGGCCAAACCTTGAACAATTTAGAAGACCAAGAAATGACCCTCCACCTAGAAATAGATATTCTAGAAATGATGCATATTTTAGACAAACTTGTGAACCTCCTAGAGCTCATAATACGAGAAACAATGGTGTTCAAAGTAGAGTAAGCAACCTTCATTCATCTAGTTACTATGTACCTAGAAAAATGCATAATCCCAACGTGACTTGTCATTATTGTAGACGTATTGGTCATATTGCTCCCGCTTGCTGTACTCGTCATAGACATATAAATCAATTGCATCATTATAACATGCCTAACCCTCAAGGACCCAAGATGGCATGGGTACCTAAAGAACATTAATTTGTTTTGTAGGTGTGCTTGAAGGGATCAAGTGTACTATGGTACCTTGATAGTGGATGCTCCAAACACATGACGGGAGATGAATCCAAATTCCTTCAACTAGAGCAGAAAGAAGGAGGAAGTGTCACATTTGGTGATAACAATAAAGGAAAAATCATCGGCATTGGTTCGGTCGGTAAGGACGAAAACTCCTCTATTAAACATATACTACTTGTGAAAGGTTTGAAGCATAATCTGTTGAGCATAAGCCAATTATGTGACAAGGGAAATTTTGCTCTATTTAATTCGGATGAATGCCTTGTATTTAGACGTAGTGATTTCAAGATCATACTTCGTGGTTTTAGAATTGATAATATCTATATGGTTGATCTTGCAAACTCCTCACCCGAATATGTTGATTGTTTAGTAAGCAAAGAGGATAACTCTTGGCTATGGCATCGTAGAGTAGCACACATGAACATGCATCTTTTGAACAAGCTTTTTTCTCAAAACTTAGTAGTTGGTCTTCCCAGTTTAAAGTTTGAAAATGATTCAATTTGCGACTCTTGTCAAAAAGGGAAGCAAACCAAAGCATCTTTTAAATCCAAGAATATTGTTTCAACGTCTAGGCCTTTGCAATTACTTCACATGGATTTATTTGGTCCCTCTCGTATTGAAAGTCTTGGTAAAAATAAATATGTTTTTGTAATTGTTGATGACTTTTCTAGATTTACTTGGACTCTATTTCTTGCAAATAAAAGTGATGCTTTTCAAAATTTCAAGTATTTCCTTAAGCGTGTTCAAAACGAAAAGGAATCGACCGTCACTTCGATTAGAAGTGATCATGGGGGAGAGTTTGATCACAATCTCTTTGCGGATTTTTGTGACGAACTCGGAATCGAACACACCTTTTCCGCTCCACGGACACCACAACAAAATGGGGTGGTGGAAAGGAAAAATAGGTGTCTCGAAGAGATGGCAAGAACCATGCTCGACGAAGCTAAGATTCCCAAATATTTTTGGGCGGACGCCGTGAGTACCACTTGCTATGTTTTAAATAGAGCAGCAATTCGGCCGATACTCATGAAAACCCCATATGAACTTTATAAGGGTAGAAAACCCAACATTTCTCATTTACGTGTTTTTGGTTGTAAATGTTTTGTTCATAATAATGGGAAGGACCAATTGGGTAAGTTTGATGCTAAATCGGATGAAGGTATTTTCATTGGTTATTCCTCACGTAGCAAAGCATATAGGATCTTTAACAAAAGAACCCAAATTGTGGAGGAATCCCCTCATGTTGTGTTTTCCGAAGATAATACTCGCTTGGCGAGAAAGGAATCCGGTTTTGATCTTGCAGGTATCTTGGATAGCTTGAAAGATAAAATCCAAGAAGAACCTTCAAAGGAAAACAAAAATGAAATTGGGGAACAACCAACGGAAGAAGCGCCACAATTAGAAAAAGGAATAAATACGCCTAACGAGTGGAGAACGATCAAGGATCATCCTCTCGAACAGGTAATCGGCGATGTTGGAGAAAAGGTAAGTACCCGAAACTCCCTCAAAAACACTTTAGAACTTACTACTTTTGTTTCTCAAATTGAACCTAAAACCATCTCCGAAGCAATTGGGGATGAATTTTGGACCTTGGCAATGCAAGAGGAGCTTAACCAATTCGAACGCAATAACGTTTGGGATTTGGTGCCAAGACCCGAAGGTCATTCTATAATTGGTACGAAATGGGTTTTTCGCAATAAACTAGATGAAAATGGTATAATCACTAGAAACAAAGCTAGGCTTGTGGCAAAAGGCTATAGTCAAGAAGAAGGTATTGATTATGAGGAAACCTATGCTCCCGTAGCTAGATTAGAAGCTATTCGTCTATTACTTGCTTTCGCCTCTTCAATGAATTTTATTCTATATCAAATGGATGTGAAA
Source organism: Nicotiana benthamiana (assembly GCA_034376525.1). Taxonomy (NCBI): domain Eukaryota; kingdom Viridiplantae; phylum Streptophyta; class Magnoliopsida; order Solanales; family Solanaceae; genus Nicotiana; species Nicotiana benthamiana. The sequence goes on from CM067339.1 coordinate 161,535,163, forward strand.
AGTGCTTTTCTAAATGGTTTTATTGAAGAAGAAGTTTATGTCAAACAACCCCCCGGCTTTGAAGATTTTAAATATCCCGATCATGTTTTCAAACTCAAAAAGGCTCTTTATGGTTTAAAACAAGCTCCTCGAGCTTGGTATGAAAGGTTGAGTAAATTTCTTTTGGAAAATGATTTCATTAGGGGAAAAGTTGACACAACCCTCTTTGTCAAGCATAAAAACAATGATATTTTATTAGTTCAAATATATGTAGACGATATTATATTTGGTGCTACTTACAATGTTTTATGCAAGGAATTTTCCAATCTAATGACTAGCGAATTTGAAATGTCTATGATGGGCGAGTTAACATTCTTTTTGGGGTTACAAATGAAACAAATGAAAGAAGGTACATTCATATGCCAAGCCAAATATTGCAAAGAACTACTAAAACGCTTTGAGATGAACAATGCAAAAGAAATGGCTACTCCCATGAGCACATCCGATCATCTAGACAAAGATGAAAAAGGTAAGGAAGTCGACACTAAAAAGTATCGAGGTATGATTGGCTCTCTTCTTTATCTTACCGCTAGTCGTCCGGACATCATGTTTAGCGTGTGTTTATGTGCTCGCTATCAGTCATGTCCGAAGGAGTCTCACCTTACTGCGGTGAAACGGATATTAAGGTATCTCATTGGTACTACAAATGTGGGTCTATGGTACCCCAAAGGCTCTTCATGCCAACTTATTAGATATTCCGATTCCGATTTTGCTGGATGCAAATTGGACCGCAAGAGCACAAGTGGCACTTGCCATTTGCTCGGTAGCTCTCTTGTCTCTTGGTTTAGTAAGAAACAAGTAAGTGTTGCGTGTCTACCACCGAGGCTGAATATGTAGCCGCGGGGAGTTGCTGTGCTCAAATCCTATGGATGAAACAACAACTCTTGGACTATGGCCTAAGTCTTGATCACATTCCTCTTAGATGTGATAACACTAGCGCCATATGCTTGACGAAGAACCTCGTTCTTCATTCGCGAACAAAACACATCGAAATTAGACATCATTTTATTAGAGATCATGTACTCAAAGGCGATGTCGAAATTGAATTTGTTGAAACCAAAAGCCAATTGGCAGACATCTTTACCAAGCCTTTAGAGAAAGAGTCCTTCTTCCGAATTCGCAGTGAACTCGGGATCCTTGACTCCACTTTGATCTAAGTCATGCATTGCATTTTCTTTCCTACATGATTTCTAACTTGAGCGTCGGAGGCGTCTAACTTCTTTTTGCAGGTATCACCCTAGAGCTAAGAGCAATTCTTAAGCAAACCGCGAATCTGCAGCAATGTCCCTATAAAAATCGATTATCCCGTATCAATAATCGACTACCCTCTAATTTTTTTTCCAATAAATAAACCTTGTTTATTTCATCTTTTTGCATCTTTCCTTACTATTTTTTTGCTAATGGCAAAAGGGGGAAGAAAACGGGATATCGGGTATGCACCACCTCTTAATTCATTGATTGCTTATAAGCTAAAATTGAGGGGGAACAAGAACAAAATTGCATAATTGTTACTTGTCTTGAATTGTCAATATCTTTTGCCTAAATTGCATATCCCGCTTAATGTTTGCCATTATCAAAAAGGGGGAAATTGTTAGAAACACGTTCTCAATGCAATATACTAAACGTGTACTCTTTTGTAGGTTTTGATGAATGACAAACGAAGCAAAAATTGATATATGACGGAATTCAAGTACAAGCGCACAATTGCGTTTCCTTGGGTGAAGTCTTTGAGATTGCGATCTCCGAGCAACTGTTTGAGGCTTGTGTCCTCAAGTGTGTAACGGTTTGTTGAGCACCCTTAAGCTTAACAAGATAGTGAAAAATCTCGAGAGAGTCTCTCGGGGACTGGACTAACCACGTTGGTGGCCAACCAGTATACATCTTTGTGTAAGTTTATTTTTCTGCATTTATTTTACTTCCTGCAAAGTTTAAATTCCGCAAGAAAATGCTAAATTCTATTAATACGCTATTCACCCCCCCTCTAGCGTAAAGCGTAGTTTCTAACAGCTATGCTAGTGAAATAGACTATGTCGAACTCGGTAATCAGGATTTTCCGTTTTTCCAATCTCCCTGTAGGCATCGGTTTATGAAATATGTACTTCAAAGGATCCAGCCTGGTTATGAGGTAGGTGGTGTGGGCTTGCAGGTAATGCCTCAGTTTGTGAGCGACCCAAGTTAAGGCACAGCAAGTTATTTCTAATAGGGTGTATTTGGCCTCGTAGCCGGTAACTTGCTCCGGTAGTAGATGGCATGTTCTTTCTTTCCAGTGATATCATGTTGCCCGAAAATGCAACCAAAAGAGTTTTCCAGGACTGTCAGAAATAGAAAAAATGGCCTTCCTGGCTCTGGCGTGACTAAGACTGGTGGGTTGGACAGATAATCTTTAATCTTATCAATAGCCTCTTGACACTCATCCGTCTATTTGATTGCTACGTCTTTCTTGAGCAATTTGAATATGGGCTCGTATGTCTAGGTCAACTGGGCGATGAATCACCTAATGTGACTCAGTCTCCCCAGCAAGCTCATTATATCCTTCTTGGTTTTTGGAGGAGGTACATTACCCCTCCGGGTGAATATGAACCCTAGAAGCTTGCCCGACGGGACCCCGAATGCACATTTAGCTGGGTTCAATTTCAAATCATACCTGCGCAGCCTTTCAAAGAACTTTCTTAGGTCCTGCACATGATCACCCTGAGTCTTGGACTTGATAATCACGTTGTCTACATATACTTCTATCTCCTGATGCATCATGTCGTGGAAGATGGTGGTCATGGCCTTCATATACGTTGCCCCCACTTTATTTAACCCAAAAGGCATAACCATGTAGCAATAAGTACCCCAAGGTGTGGTGAAGGCAGTTTTCTCAGCATCTTCCTCATCCATGAACACCTGGTGATATCCTGTGTAGTAGTCCATAAAATAGTGTATCTCGTGTTTGGCGCAGTTATAAACAAGGATGTGGATATTAGATAAAGGGAAATTATCTTTGGGACTTGCCTTATTCAAATCTCTATAGTCCACGTACACTCGTGTTTTCCCATCTTTCTTTGGCACCGAGACTACATTGGCCAGCCATGTGGTGTATCATACCACTCGGATTACTCCCGCCCCCAACTATTTTGTGATCTCTTCTTTGATCTTATCGCTGATATCAGGCTTAAACTTTCTCTGTTTTTGTTGGACTAGAGGGCATTCGGGGTAAGTAGGCAACTTATGAACTACGAAATCAACACTCAGCATTGGCATATCATCGTATGACCAACAAAACACGTCTTTGAATTCAAAAAAGAGTTGGATCAATGCGTCCCGAGTTTTCTCACTCACGTGGATGCTTATTTTAGTTTCCCTGATTTCAACGGGACCACCCAAGTTATCTGGCTCGGTATCATTTAGAATTAGCTTAGGTTTATTTTTGAAATGTTCCGGTTCACGATTGATTTCCATAAAAGCCTCTTCTTCGTCGTACTCTGGTTCTTGGTTCATAATTTCACAATTAGGCAGCATTTTTGGGCCGGGGCATGAAGTCCGCGAGCATGTCATATTATTTAAAGCCTCATTATTAGAGCTGAAAGAAATGAATAAAAGGACAATAGCAAGAATTAGAAAGAATAAAGGAATATAGACGATGAAATATTGATTTCATTTCTTTGGAATTGTAAGATAATAGGGGTTACATTTGGAAAATTAAAAGGACAAAACACTAAAGGAAAAACACTCGAGTTGCACCCTAAGATAACTCGTGATGCAGAAAAGATGGCAAGACGGAACTACCGGGCCTCCTGCCTGATTGGAAATGGCGTAGCCTTCCAATTTTGCAATTTGGCGTATGGTCCCATGTATAGCACCTTAGCGGTGCTCGAGCCTTCTCCAAGATGAACCATGTAGATTTCGTATAATAGTTTTCTCATTGCCCCACATATTTCCTCGATTTCTTCAGTTGTGAAGGCCTCATCTTTATTCTCCTCAATGTACTTTGGCCATACGAATGTTTCATACAAGTGTGGTAGGGGTTGAGGCAGTGTCCATCCATCACGCTTTCTATGGTTTGCCCATGTTATATCCTCTGGCGTCGGGTAGAATCCTAACCCAAAAACATTCTCTATAGTGGGCAAAGTAATCGGCTCAGCTATCTCTTGTAAAGACCTTCTGAGTCCCTTCCCTAGTTTGAATCTTTGTCGTATCATCTCTCTTGCCACCATGATTGAGGCATTGGAGAGGAAAGGTTGGGGATAGGGTTTACCCTCTTCAGGCTGATCAACCACCACAATTTTGAAAGCCTGATAGACTATATGTTAACTACCTTCTTTAGCTTCGAGGTAGGGAACGGAGGGATCACGGTAAATTGACTGCTCATATTTGCCATAGACCACGATTTCTTGGTCCTCGTATTCAAATTTTATCATCTGATGCAGAGTGGAAGGCACCGCGCCTGCTGTGTGAATCCATGGCCTTCCTAGGAGGTAATTGTAGGATTTGTCCATATCTAGCACTTGAAAGGTTACCTCAAAATCAACTGGACCAATGGCTAAGACCAGATCAATCTCTCCGATTGTGTCTCTTTCAATTCCATCGAAAGCTCGAACACATACATTGTTAGGATGAATCCTCTCCGTCCCGATTTCCATTCACTGTAATGTTGAAAGTGGGCATATGTCAACCCTAGAAGCTCTATCTACCATTACCCTTTTGACATAGTAGCCTTCGCATTTAACAGTTAGATGCAGGCCTTTGTTGTGGGCAGATCCTTCTATGGGCAAATCATTTTTACTGAATGTGATCTGATTAATAGCGAAGAATCTTTCTGCCATCCTCTCCAATTGTTATATAGAGGTTTGAGCTGGCACGTAGGCATCATTAAGAGTTTTGGCTAGTACCTTCTGGTGCTCAGGAGATTCTATCAGCAAGGAGACTTGTTCATGGGACTCCGAAGCTTGTCCACTACTTCATAGTCTGGCATTTTCATCTTTCGAAACAAAACTTCCACCTTCTCGGTGCTCATTGGCTTCTTAGATGGGAATCGCTTCTTGGCGACACTGTTCACTTCTTCTGAGTCAGAGTATTTCTTCACAAGGTAGCTTCTTGAGTTTCTCCAGTGATTTTTTTACCTTTATATGTCACCATTGTTTCCTGATAGTTCCAAGGGTCTGTCATAGGCCTCTGAGGTGCGCAACCAACCACCACGGGCTCACTCAGCCTTGGCAAATTAGTTGGCCCCCGCACCACATAGGTTCCTTTGGAAATGTATATCTGTGTAGTCCTGTTTAACTCAAATCTCTTTGGGGGACTCAGAGTCAACTGCTTTTCTCGATGACCTCGTGTGACATAAAGGACAGTTTCTTTGACAGATGTCGCCTCAGTTTTAACCTCAGCCTTCTTTTCAATTTCAGGGGGCGTGGTTTTATTCTTCTTTTCCTCTTCGGCTTTCTTGGAAGCAGCTCTTGGCTTTTTATCCGTGTCGGCAATGATGATTATGGCTTTCAAAGCCGGGTTGAATTCTTTGTCCTCGCAGATCATCCCGATTACCGGTCCATTGTTGTGAGCCGGGAAGGGGTTGTTAGTTACATTCGGGAAATATTCATCCCTCAACACTATTTTCCTTTGCTCTATTAGATCTTCTACATCTTGCTTCAGAGTCCAAAAATTTTCTGTGTCGTGCCCTTCAGCCCCTAAATGATAAGCACACCGGACACCACGTTGGTAGGAAGGCGACTCAGGGTTTTGTCTGTTCGGGGGCACAGGCTATAATAGACCCAACTAGACAAGTTTTGGTAACAGGCTGAAATAGTACTCTCCGATTGGCGTAAAGTTTTTCCTTCTAGGTGGCTCACGGGGACGAAAATTATTTTGAGGAGGGTGAGGATTATAGTGGTTTTGATGGGGGGCTGGTTTCTCGGAGCTTGGTTCATGTTGACTGCTGCTGCGGTCGTGCAAATGGCTACGCGTTCATAACCACATAAGCTGGGGAGCATAAATCATGTCTTGGTGAGGATAATAATGTTGAGGGGTTCTTCCCGAGAACATGGTCTTGGGAGAATGATGCCTTCTCATACCTGATGCTGCCATCGAGGTTTCTTCTTTCTTTTTATTCCTTGTGACTTTTGGATGGCCTGGGAGGTTGCTCTGATTGCCGATTGACTCAAACTCCTTCCTGTTTTTAAACATTTTTCTACCATTTCACTTGATTACTTCCGCGAATGGCTTGCCCATGGCCGACATCATGTTTTAAAAGTAATATGCTTGCTCGGCCTGGAGGAAAATAGTGACCATTTATATTTCATCCATGGGAGGCTTCATCCTCGAGTCATGTTCGCTCCACTTAATAGCATATTCTTTGAAACTCTTTGAAGGCTCATTTTGGTAAGTGGGGGTTTGGAATGTAAAGGCCGAAGATCAAATGTGGGTTTTGGCACTGTGGGTTGTGTAGTGGTTGCACATGGGGGAGCCGTAAAGATATTAGGGACTGTGCCTAATGTGAACACCTAAGGGTGGGCTTCAGAAGGCACTCCAACAAAATTGGCCGGTATGGTGGGTTGTCCCAATAGGATGTTTGGATGACTAATGGGAATAGTGGAAGTACCCCTCCCCCTCCCCCCTGATCTTGGGAAGATCTCATGGAATCCGGGGATGGTGCTCAGAGGCTCTTTTCCATTCGTCCATGCATCCCACGTCTCCATGACCCTAAGGCGTGGGATCCTGTTTTCCTCGGCTGCTGCAAACTCTGAGGCCGGGATGCCTGTCATTGGGTTGTCTTCTCAGATGGGATTTTCCGGCAAAGTCATTTCAGACGACATTTCTGTACTTCCTTTCAATCTGGTAAAATACCGATATGATGCTAGCTTACCACAAACCAACCACCGTTTCTAAAAACCTAAGCTGAAATTGACAACAACAAACAATTAGTTTGAGAAAAGTAACAGATAAGGAATCGCACATTGGGGTGTGATGCACCTATACATTTAAAAAGATGTCTACATATTTGCAATGGTTGCATGTGTTGTCCCGGCTTTTATTCCAATTTCCTTTTGATTTCCACTCTTTGTTTTTGCTGTTTTTCTATCATCTTGTTTTTCTTCCTCTCTGGTTCTTCTTTTTTTCTTCCCTCTTTTGTTTTTCTCATTGGGATTTTTCTTTTCTTTCTTTTTCTTTCTCCTCTTTTCCTTTTTTTATTGCTTTGTTTTTCGTTTTTAAGGATTACGGTCTAATCCTATGAAGACTGCCTACGTATCATGCCTCGCATGAATCAGACCGAGCGTAGTTCATAAAAAGTAAATGCAAAAGTAAGGAGACAGTTTTTGGGATTTTCAAATTTCCAGTAGTATTCATCGTGCACATTTATTTAAAGGGTATTTATTTATTTATTTTTACCCAAAAGAGAAAACTTTCTATTTTTGCAAAGACTTCATTATTTATAAAAACAAGGACTTGGTTTTGCCGATACGGCCTTTCAGCACTTCTGGAAGGAAGATTTTAAGGTTGTGCCTACAAACCATTTAAAAATGACTCAGGCCGGTTGTTTTTGCAAAAACGACCTTCCGACGTCTTTTTGGGGACATTCAGCTTGTTTTAACAAGAACGCCATCACCTGATTTACTTAGGAGAATAATTAAAATGTTATCATTTTTTTGGCTATTTTTGCAAAAGGGAGGTTGGACCGAGTGAGCATGTAAGTTTTGCCGCCCTAATTTCTCCTATAAATTCGTTAAAATTAGGTTTGTTTTTCTTTACCTATGTGATGTTTAGGATTTAGTTGCATTTGTGTGATTGTTTGCATGATGAGTGCATTTTAATTCGCATATAAATAATAATACAAAATATATGCATTGCATTTAGAGTAATTTTACACATTTTAGGAATAAATCAGTAATTAGGAGTTTGTAAAAGTACAAAATCACAAAAATAGTTCTAATTTTGGAGTTGTTGCAATTTTTCTTTTACATTAATTATTTGTGATAATTGTCATTTAGAACTAATTAATTTAATTTGGTAAAATGATTTTATTAGGAGTTAATTTTTATTTTAGGATTTAATTTGAAAAAAACAAGAGAAAAAGAGAGATTTGGAAAATATGGTCTTAATTGTGATCAAATTTGGGCCAGTCATAAATTAACAAATACCCAGCCAAAAACACCTCCAACCGGCCCAAATCCAGCCTGGGTGCAATCCAGCCCCACCCCTCACTAAAACGAGTCGTTTTGAAGCATTTGATCTCAACTGTTCATCTCCAGCCATCCAACGGTTGATAGGTAAGCCCCGGATACATTAATATGTCTAAACAAGCCATCAGATAACCTAGGACCAAGTACGACCCCTCATCTCCTGTCGCCAATGTCCCTCCGCCACCCTCCTCCATCCGTTGCCATCCGAAAATTGCAGCAGGTGGCAAGTCTCCAAACCATACCAAATTAACACCATATATGCATCTCAACCCCCTCTATCCAAGTATCCAACCCATGTTCCTTGAGTCAGTCTCAAACTCCCCGAATATTCGAAGAGGTGATCGCTGGCGTCACCGTCTCCGACAACATTACTTCCAAACCACACTAAAATTCTCACCACCCGCTCCTCTTACTCCCCTGAAAATTAAAATGTCCATAGCTTCCCCAAAACCTCACCTGTTCAGCCTTGGTTTCGGATAAGAAGAGAACAAGAACCTTAGGACAACCAGCCTAGTTTGGCTTCGTAGTGGTCATCCTCGATCGCATTCAGGACTCACATTAAGCAATTGTTCTAGCCAAGAACAATTTATTAATGCTAATTTTGGATACGTTCTAGAGTTGCCAATTTCCAACCAAGGTTCCCTAATTGGTCGAATGTTGTTGGTTTGTTTCGCATGGTAGTCGTTTTAATTCGTCGATTCAATCCAATTGAAGTGGTACACCCCTCTCTCTTTCAAATGTTTTTTTTAAATTATTTTATTCTACTTTCATTTGTTCTAGCAGTTTTTTTTCATCCCCGTCCCTTTCTTTTACTTGGTTGAATTAGTTTCAGACTGTTTGGGGGTTGTCGAACCCATTTGGTTAATGACATAGGGGTAAACACAAAAAGCACCTACGTTTGGATTACCCCTGAATTGGGTGCTAATTTGCTTGTTGTTTGGGCTATTTTGGTTTGGTCTAGACTTTCTGATTATGGGCTGGGCAGCCCAAAACCAAATGATAGATTGACTTAGACGTGAGGTTCCAGGGAGGGCAAAAACAAATACAATTGAGGGTAGTTTAGGAAATGGGATGGGAGAGTCTTTGGTAACCGAATTGGAAGCTGACTTGGGGTTGTTTTGGATATTTTGAAAACTAATTAGAGTAATCTAGGCAAAAATGAAAAAATGCAAACGCAATTTTGAAAATGTAAAAGGGCAATAGTGCAAAGCTGGAACTTATTGTTTGCCCTGCTTTCCTTGGTTATAAAGGCATTTTTTCTTGCCTTTCAAGGCAAGAATAGGGGAATAGGGTCGGAAGAAAAAGCATCAGCCAACAAATTTTTCTCTTCGCATTATCATTGGGATTTTCTGGAATTTGGAGTTTGTTTTTTCTTGCTTTGAGAATTTTTTTTGTTTATTCGAAGGAAAAGGGTTGAAATTGATGGTTTTCGAAAGCTTATGATTCAATTTGATCAAAACTTACTGTTCCATTGAGGCTTCTGGGATTATTTCACTTATTTCCACAGCCGAATCTGTTTGTTCCATCACTGACCCTTTACTTTCAAGACTGTTGATACTTGATTTGGTTTTATTTTCACTTCCAGGTATGCCTAATGACACTATGGTCATCACCTAAATGTAGTTGAAGTTGGGATTGAAGTATGGAATAGTATATGAAGTTGTTTATAGTCAGTTGTACTTTCTTCCTTTGTTTGTGCTGTAATAACTAGCCTTAAAAATGTTTTGGTTGGAATGTTGATAGGTATACTTAGGGATGGCAAGTAAAATTTAAGCCATGTTAGCTTGATGCAATGTTATTTTCTATTAATCATGTTATTGTGTTTTGAGATTAGCTTTGAATTTTGCCTTGTATGTTTCATATTCAGGTTTGTTTCCATGGTTTAAGCTTACACCATTAAACGAATCAGTTGTATGGTAACTGATTGATTGGTAGGTCTTGATTTAGTTGGTTTTAGAGTTGTAAGCTCATTGTTAACCTTGTTTGCCTGACTGACCTCTTCCCTAAACTTGGCAGTCAAAATGACGAATTATAGTGTTCAAATTCAAGGCATACAAAGCCGTTGGCTGCTTTAATTTTCATATTGTGATTTGAACTTCGATTGTTCGAACAATAAGATACAGTCTCATGGGCGGTTAATCCTGGATTTCTATTTTTAATTATCGGATGTGTCCAAACCAATTTGATCCGTAAGTGTAAAAAATGTAAATTTGATAATTCAGGCATTTCTAGGACTCGACTTCAGATTGGACACTAAGGTCCATTCATTTGCCTCACATGGTCCCAATATGAGCCCAAAGCTTTGGAGTTGGTCGCTGGAAGACGGCTATATCAGCCATACCCTTTTGTTTTTCTTGTCATTTTCGCTGGGCCAGACTCACTCCTTTACTTGGCCCATATTCTTTTGGATCAAAGTCATTTTAGCGAAAACCCAAGTGATATTAATGTCCTTCAATCAGTTAATTCATTTCTTTTTTGTGAAATAATAAGGGTTAGCCTCGTTATGATTTTCCCAAATTAATATAGTACCATTAGAATCAAGGGGTACCACTTATCGAATTTCCGTGATCCTCACAAGTTGCAAACACGAAATCGCTTTAGGCGCGATAGTTTAATAATTTTACTTTCCTAAATTCGGGTGCACATTTATGTGACCCAAATCCAAATCCCAACAAAGTTGAAATGTGTAAAAAACCACGTGTGCATTTATGTGACGTGGTTCGAGATATGTTTTAACGACGTTGCAATTCTCTTTAAAAATAATAATAAAAGTGGTTAAAAGATTCAAAATGCGCATAGGTTCATAATTGTATAAAATCAAATAATTTAAGCCAAATACAACAGTTGAGCGACCGTGCTAGAACCACCGAATCTGGGAATGCCTAACACCTTCTCCGGGGTTAGTAGAATTCCTTACCCGAATTTCCGGTTCGCGTACTGTTAAACAGAGTCATTCCTTCCTCGATTCGGGATTCTAAACGATGACTTGGGACACCATAAATATCCCAAGTGGCTACTCCAAAATTCTCTTAAATAATTGAATCCCATTTCGATTGTCCTTTAATTGGAAAAACTCCCTTATTTACACCCTTCGTCGGGTTGTAGTAGCCAAAAGAAGGTGTGACAGGCAGGATGAAGGGTTGCCTACGTATCTCACATATGATGAGAATCAAACTAGCGTAGTTTGGGCAAAATGTTTTGTCAAAACCAACTTTTAAAAGGTCTCTCTATTTTTTTGTTCTTTTTTGTTTTTCTCTTTTTTTTCCTCAAAAATCCGACAACATTTCGGCGCTACTTGAACATTGGTTTTCTGAAACAAGTGATTACTCTCATTTAGTCCTAACACTGCCATTTTTTTCGATTTTTCCTCATTATTTGCAAGCTTGTCAACATGCAAATCCAAAGCAAATAAATGCACAAGTAGCACGTAAGATGCATCAGGATAGTCTTGCATTTCGGGTCACCTGTCCTAGACGGACCCAACCCCAGTGTTGAGTCCCCTAATTCAAATGTACGTAATACAAACAAATGTTCCTACTAGGGATCCGGCATGAGGTTTTGTTATACTAGGTTTAAAACCTGTGTTTATTATTCTAGACATGGCTTACCCGACGGACAATTCTAGCTGAGGGGGGCAGCACCGGGGATACAGAAGCTCTGTTGGCTTAGACCCTTATCCGAACCTCTTCCTAAATGGGAAAAGACTCTAAACATAAGAGAAGATACATGAAGTGCACCCTTTTTCATGATGTAGAAGACTTAGAGAGAGGAAGGGATTCGTAACAGTTTATATATACAATTCATCCAATATCAAAGAGGTAAAACATTTAGCACATATAGAATGAACATGTAGAAAATCATGTAAAGCCAAATATACAGTTATTCTAAGCTCGAATTCTTGAACCCTGAACCAGAGATTCTGCGTTCCTTTTCCCTAACAGAGTTGCCAGAGCTGTCACACCTCCTTTTTACACGGCTACCCCGTAGGATAAATATATAAGGGAGTTTTTCCAATTAAAGTGACATTATTCAAAATGGGATTATTTATTTATTCAGAGTCGCCACTTGGGATAGGTTTGGCTTTTGGTGTGCCAAGTTACCGGTTTGTTTGAATCCCAAATCGAGGAAATTTTTGATTGCCTGAATGGAGTCTGCGAACCAAAAATTCTAAGTAAGGAATTTTGTTGACCCGAGGGAAGGTGCTAGGCACCCCCAGATCCCGTGGTTCTAGCACGGTCGCTTAAACTATTATAATTGGTTAAAAATCTGATTTTTATACATGTTCATCCTATAGTGTAATTTCAAATTATTTACCGCTTTTAATTGAATTTTTAGGAATTTGAACATCGTTAAAAACATGTCTTTGGATCACACCACATGAAATGCACCTGGATCCGAAACACATTTTACCCAACATTTTGGGTTTTGGATTTGGACACAAAATGCACACCCGTATTTAGGAAGGTAAATTTATTAAGAAGACGCGCCTAAAGCGACTTACGTATTATTTTCTTTGCAGGAAGCCGTGAAGTTCATTAAAAGGCATGTCTCGAATTTCTAAGCATTTTAATATGAGCATTTGAAGAGGGGAACACAATTTATGGGTTTTGTTTGGCGCTGCGCACCTCATTTTATTATTTAAAGGTCAATATAAGACAAACTAGGATTTTCTATAAGATTTGTCTCTTAAGAGCTTAATTAAATAACATTCAAGTCTTTGATTCAAGTCCAAACTTAAACAGAAGGACAACCTCATAATTTAAATTTTCCACTTAATACGGAAGACCCAAAACATGGGTAATGAATTTGCATTAACGTCATAAAATGAGAAATCATAATATGACTACTAGCTAGGCCGGGAAGTTAATCACAAATTTGATTTAATAAACTGAAATATCAAATTTTCAACCTCTAAATCAATTCTGATGGCCAACTCTAATTATGGCCATTTCATCAACACTGAATCATGAAGTGAAACTAAGAGCTATAAATTTTCATACATAATATTCACAGAATAATTAAAGAAATAATCATTTTAGAGGCTGATACCGTCTGGTCTTAACAATTTAATCTGTATAGCCACTAAGTCTATCTTCAGAAATCATTGTGCGTTGAGACTAGTTGTTTAAAAACCAATGTGGGATCATACAACACGTCAACAGGCTATTGGATGTGTCAATTCAAATGCTAATTATCAAATCTATGTTTCATGCCTGCATTTACACTAGACAACTGATTACCTATTGAAGATTAACAAGGTCTTAAACTTTGAATTAACTTGAACTAATCAAGAGCTACACTAAACAGCTATACTAATACAAACAATAACAAAAGCAAAAGCAACTTATACAGTCAATGTGCAGTCCAGGTTATACAGTCCCAAATCTATACAAGCACAAATCAAATTAAACTATATTAAACATTACAAATCGCTTACAGGAATCAACACTTGAGATCCAACAGCAACACAATATTCGGATCAATTACTAACCCAAATCGACATCATTGCAACCCATGACATGATTTCACACCAGTAATACCAATAACAAAACAAAACAACCTCAATTGTACTCCAAAACACACTCAAGATTGAATCCAACAACTTCTGAAGATTCAATACCTCAAACACATGTATTTCAAGTCCTTTTTCATCTTATTTACACTAAAAATTCAAACAGATGGCTGAGAATTGGAACTAATCTGAAGAAAACTCTAGTAAACAGTATTTTTTTATTTTTCTGAAGATTTATTTTTTCAAAGATATTTAGGGTTCAAAAACTTCTGGGAATTTTTTCAGCCTTCAAAACTTTGTGGGAATTTTAAGAAGCTAGAAATTTTTGGGAATTTCTCAAGATTTTCAGATTCTTTTGGGAACTTTTTAGGGGTCAAAAGCTTCTAGGAATTTTCATAATTCTAATCTTGTGAAAGAAGGCAATGATATGCCTTTTTATAGGTAAAACCTTACGGAAACCCTTTCTATTTTGTTTTCCCTTTAGTCCCTCCCTTATTTTTCAGACTTTACTCAATTAGTCCTTTTGATCCTGACCTGTTGACCAAGTTATTGCATTATAGTTTTAAAAATCTGATTGGAACCCCACCTAGAATTTTCTATGGGTTTCCAAATCAGTTTTATGTAAGATTCTTTTTATCCAAAACCTATGCGATCCTTTTATTCAACTGAAATTACCACTTTTACCATACTAACTTTCCAAACTACTTATCCTTAGTTTAAAACTAACTAAAGTTAGACTAACCAGCTATATCAAAGACAATCTAGACAAATCCTAGCAATTGAACCATTATAAACCAAATTTAACCCTAATATTCTAAAGCCAAACCTGGCATTAAACTAACAGCCACAGGAATTTGAAATAGGGACAGGTGATACAAGAGAACAGTAATATCCAAAAATTGACATTCAATCAAGTTTATTTTTCCTGAACCCTAAAAAAATCCGTATCAATTAGACTCATCAAGCTAACAGGAAATACTGAAGACTAACTAAACTAAACAAAAATAAAGCATGGACTAAGGCCAGGACAGAAAGAGAAAGAATAAATCATGAATAATAAATGAAACTAAGGGAAACTACGTTCAAGCTAAAACAACTTACAAAGAGATAATAAAAATTTAAAATTAAAATTAAAAGAGAAGACTGGAAGACTTAGCTTAATACTCTTGAGGCTCAGGAATCTTCATGCAATACATAAGAGGGTTACGGAAACCCTAACTTTGACTTGGAGAGACTGTGAGGGAATTCGACGGCAAATAACCTTGGTTTTGATGTGAAGAGGGTGAGGATGACTCAGGGTATTGTTTTGGTTTGGTTCAAGAGTGTGGTGATTTCTAGTCGGAATTTCAAACTAGGATTCGAGCCTGTTGGTCATGATTTGAGTGGTTTTGGCTTGAGATTAATGAAAAGGGAAATAAGGTGGTTGTGTAGTGTATTTTGGTGGCCATCGGAGCCGGCGCCACCGTGGACGACGGAACAGTCATCCCTTTGATCGAAGTTTCGAGACGAAGGGTTGTGATTTGAAGGTTGATACTTGGGGTTGGAAAGAGGATGGGGGGATTCAGAGGTGTATTTCTGGCGGGTTTGGAGCTTCGCTGGCGGCGGCAGTGAGGCAGAGGGTCGGCGGAGAATCAGAGGTACGAGGAAGATAAGTTTTTGGTCTCTAGGGTTGTAACATGTTTTGGACAGCTTTATTTTAAAACAAAGTCAAACCAGGGTCGTCGGATGATGAGAAGTGAACGGCTAAGATGAACTAGACACCAAACGGCTTTGAGGCGCCTCTGATGAGAGACGGGTTTGGGCCGGGCATTGTTGGGTTTGGATGGGTATTTGCATAGGTTTTAGGGTTTGGGCTGGTAATTTGTGCCTAAAATTGGCCCGGACCAAGCCTGCTCTTCCTCCTTTATTCCAATTTCTTTGTATTTGTTTTCTTCTTTTCCTTTTTTTATTTAATTAATCCTCTTTTTATTTTTACATTTTTTCAAATTTTATTATGTACAAAAATTAAAATAAACAAGACCAAATTTAAGCTCTACAATTAAACGAATTAATTTCTAAAATTATCTAAATCCTAGTTTTGAAAAAGAAAAGTAAGCAAATGCAAAAATGACTAATACTATTATCATTTTCTCATATTTTGGTAATATTAATTAACTAATAAACCTAAGAAAAATATAAAATTGGGTCCTAAATGCAAATATGCTATTTTCTTATGAATTTTATCAATTTAAAATGCAAATAAATACAAACAAACATAAAATCATGCAATTAATTCCTAAAAATTCAAATAATAAAAGAAAATTCCTAATTTTAATGAATTCTATAGGAATATTTCAAAGGAGGCAAAAATTACATGCTCACATCAGAGGTGCACCTACCGAGGACCCTCAGGATTATTCGGACAGCTGCTACGAGGTTCTTCGGAACATGGGTATTGTTGAGTGCAATGGAGTTGATTTCACTACATTTCGCCTATCTGGATCCGCCAAGACTTGGTGGAGGGATTTCTGTTTAGCTAGACTAGCAGGGTCTCCAGCCTTGACCTGGGAGCAGTTCACGCACACATTTCTAGAGAAGTTTCTCCCTGTCACACAGCGTGAGGCCTATTAGAGGCAGTTGGAGTGTCTCCATCAAGGATCCATGTCAGTCACCAAGTATGAGACCAGGTTTGTCGAGTTGGCTCACCATGTTATTGTCATACTCCCCACTGAGAGGGAGAGTGTGAGACGGTTTATTGATGGACAGCCTATTCATTTCCATATGGCCAGAGAGAGGGCAGAGTGATATCACTTTTCAGGAGGCGGCCAATATGGCCCGGAGGATCGAGATGGTATTTCCACAGGGGGTGGTCATAGAGCAGACAAGAGAACCTGTCAGTTAGGCTGATTCAGTGGGTGCCTCATCCGGAAGCCGAGATTCATATGATAAGGGCCAGCCTTCTAGGCCTTTCTAGTCAGCCCTCCACATTTCTCAGGATGCCCCAGGTAGACGTGGTTCTCACACGCACTATTCTGATCAGCAGCCATTCAGTGCACCGCAAGCTCCCATCAGTGCACTGCCACTTTAGAGATTTCGCGGTGATCATTCAGGTCGACAGGGTCAGTTTTAGTTTCCTCAACAGTAGAGGTCTTGCTACACATGTGGTGATCCTGGTCACATTGCCAGATTTTTCCCTCGAGCACCGGGTGGTTCACAGCAGCATTCTCGCGCCATGGTATAGGCACCAGGTGTTCCACATCCCGCCCCGCGAGCTAGAAGTGGAGGTAAAGGTGCTAGAGGTGGAGTTAGAGGTCATAGAGGTGGAGCTGAGGAGGCTAGGGGTGGAAGCCAGCCAGCAGCCGCCCGTCCTAGAGATATAGCTCATAGAGGTGGGGCCCAAACCCAGTGTTATGCTCTTCCACCTAGGGCATAGGTCGAGTCTTCAGATGCAGTCATTAGAGGTACTATTCTGGTTAGTGATAAAGATGCTTCAGTGATGTTTGATCCAGGGTCTACGTATTCGTATGTGTCATCTTATTTTTCATCGTACCTGGTCATACCTAGTGATGCATTGAGTATTCTTGTTTATGTGTCTACACCAATGGGTGATTTTATCGTGGTCGACCGAGTTCATCGTTCTTGTGTTGTAGTGATTGGGGGTCTTGAGACCCGTGTCGATTAGTTGATTTTAGACATGGTCGACTTCGATGTCATATTGGGGATGAATTAGTTGTCCCTGTATCATGCTATATTGGATTGCCATGCCAAGGTCGTAACCTTATATTACCAAATTTACCCCGTTCGGAGTGGAGAGGGACTCTTGGTCATTCCACTCGTAGTGTTATCTCGTATGTAAAGGCTCGACGTATGGTCGAGAAGGGGTGTTTGGCTTATTTGGCTTATGTTTGTGATTCTAGTGCTGAGGTCCCCTCTATTGATTCTGTTCCCATTGTTTGAGAGTTCCTCGATGTCTTTCCTTCAAATCGGCCGAGTATGCCGCCCAATAGGGTTATTGACTTTTGCATTGATGTGGCTCTGGGCACTCAACCCATTTCTATCCCGCCATATCGTATGGCCCTGCTAGAGTTGAAAGAGTTAAAGGATCAGTTGCATGACTTGTTGGAGAAGGGGTTCATTTGGTCCAGCATATCGCCTTGGGGTGATCTGGTGTTGTTCGTCAAGAAGAAGGACAGGTCAATGATAATGTGTATTGATTACAGACAATTGAACTAGGTAACGATCAAGAATAAGTATCCACTGTCGAGGATTGACGATTTGTTCGATCAGCTTCAGGGTGCTAGAGTATTTTCCAAGATTGACTTGCGACTCTGGCTATCATCAATTGAGGATTGGGGCTTCCAATGTCCCTAAGATAGCTTTTCGCACTCAGTATGGGCATTATGAGTTCTTGGTCATGTCATTTAGGTCGTCCAATACCCAACAGCATTTATGGAGTTGATGAACCAAGTGTTTAGGCCTTGGCCAATCGACTCGTAAGGTTGGATATTTCTGAGACTACCCGAGTGTTAGCTTGCACGGCCGCTCGTTCTTCCTTATTAGAGAGTATCCGTGATCGGCAGCTTGATGAACCCATTTGTGTGTCCTTGGAGACACGGTGCAGTGTGGAGGTGCCAAGCAGGTGACCTTAGTGATGATGTCATTTTGAGAATGCAGGGGGCGAGTTTGCGTGCCTAATGTTGATGGGATTCAAGAGTTGATCTTAGAGGAGGCCCATAGCTCTTGGTACTCTATTCATCCGGACATCGCAAAGATGTATCGGGATCTGAGGCATCATTATTAGTGGCGTAAAATTAAGAAAGATATTGTATCATATGTGGCTCGATGTTTAAACTGTCAGCAGGTTAAGAATGAGCATAACAATCCTGGAGGATTGTTCCACAGGATTGAGCTTTCCAAGTGGAAGTAGGAGAGGATTACCATGGATTTCGTTACTAGACTCCCTTTGACCCGGAAGAGGTTTGACACTTTGGGTTACTATTGATAGATTGACCAAGTCAGCGCATTTCATCCCTGTGGCAGTCCCCTATTCATCCGAGAGATTAGCTGAGAATTATATCCGAGAGATTGCCTGCCTTCATGGTGTGCCGGTATCTATCATTTCATAGGGGTACGCAGTTTACCTCATGTTTCTGGAAAGCAGTTCAGCAATATTTGGGCACTCAGGTGGAGTTGAGCACAACATTTCATCCCCAGACAGATGGTCAGTCCGACAGAACTATTCAGATTTTAGAAGATATGCTCCGAGCCTGTGTCATTGATTTTGGAGGCTTGTGGGATCAGTTTTTTCCCTTAGCGGAGTTTGCCTACAACAACACTTACCAGCAGAGCATTCAGATGGCTCCTTATGAGGCCTTATATGGTAGACGGTGTCGGTCTCCGGTTGGATGGTTTGACCCGGGAGAGGCTCGGTTATTGGGTACAGCTTGTTGGACAATACGCTTTACGCTAGAGGGGGGGTGAATAGCGTTTTAAAAATATTAAGCGTTTTAGTGCGGAATTTAAAAACTTTGCAGAAATTAAAACAAGTGCAGTAGAATAAACTTACACAATGATGTATCCTGGTTGGCCACAAACGTGGTTAGTCCAGTCCCCGAGAGACTCTCTCGAGATTTCCACTAAACTTGTCAAGCTTACGGGTGCTTAACAAACCGTTACAGCTGAGGACACAAGCCTCACCTAGTTGCTCGGGGATCACAATCCCAAAGACTTCAATTGCTCGGGGATACCAATCCCAAAGACTTCAATTGCTCGGGGATAACAATCCCAAAGACTTCAACTGCTCGGGGATAACAATCCCAAAGACTTCAACTGCTCGGGGATAACAATCCCAAAGACTTCAACTGCTCGGGGATAACAATCCCAAAGACTTCAACTGCTCGGGGATAACAATCCCAAAGACTTCAACCGAGGAATCACAAGTTCCTCAACAAACGAGAACCGCAATTCTCTTACAAACACAAAACACACTCACTTTACAAAGCACTCCTTAATGAGTAGATATGAGTAGAAATAGTACGCTCAAGATCACAACAACTTAGCTCAATAGAATGGCTCTTCAAAAAGCTTTATGGATGAATGGAAAATGATGATCAATGTAAGAAAGCTTTTAGCAATGAAAATACTCAAAGTGTATATGTTGTTGTTGTGAAAACACTGAGTTGAAGCTGTATTTATAGGTGAAAAACTCAGTCTTACCGTTGTCTAATTGCCAATTAAGGATTGCTGAAATTACTCAGTGACAATCGATTGTCAAGACTAAACAATCGATTGTTTGCCTATCAGATTAAAAATTCAATCCCAGATTTTACGTCAACAATCGATTACTTCAAATCAATAATCGATTATTTATAACGTTAAGAAATCCTTTCCAATTTTTGGCATAAAACATCGATTGTCCGGAAATCAACAATCGATTATTTTAACAACGTTCATAAAATCTTTTCCAGATTTTACGCAAAACATCGATTGTTAAATGTCAACAATCGTTTACCTGAAGGTAATTGAAAATATATGACAACGGTCAGCTTCAACAATCGATTATCAAATGGAATAATCGATTATTAATTAATTTCAAAACTCTCTGTCTCATATATAATCGATTATCAAAAGCCACAATCGATTATCATTTTATTTAAAATCACTGGGAGACATTTTTCTCATTCTAATCGATTACCATTAGTTCATAATCGATTTTTATGAGTTTTGAAAACTTTGCCTCAGTTAACAATCGATTATCATAAGTACCCAATCGATTGTTTTGCAGTTTGCAAAAGCCTGACGTTAACTGACTTACTCACAATCGATTATCATTAATTCACAATCGATTGTCATGCAGTCTTGGCTTAGAGATACTCGATTATCATAAGTACATAATCGATTATCTTAGCCCAGATTTTTGAGGCATGTTTGGAAAACATTTTAACAAATGTAAATATGCATAGTTTGAAATCATTTGACACTTAATTTAAATATGCATGATTTTGGAAAAATAATTTTAGTAGAGAAGCCATGTTATGAGCCAAGTTGAGGAATCAAGATCACAATTAATATTGACTCAATTATAACATTTCTAAACTTTGTCTTGAGCTTCTTGTAATGCATCCATTTTGTGCTTGTCCTTGAGTACTGCTATATATCGCTTTTTGCTTTGTTTGACATTCATCAAAACCTACAAAAGAACACACGTTTAGTATATTGCATTTGAAACGTGTTTCCAACAATTTCCCCCTTTTTGATAATGGCAAACATAAGCGGGATATATGCAATAATTATTTTGATAATCCAAGACAAGTGTAAAGTATGCAATTTGATGTTCCCCCTCAATTCATGTTCCCCCTCACTTTAAGCATGAATGAAGTTGAGAGTGATATAGCATACTTCTTGATATCCCGTTTCTTCCCCCTTTTGCCATTAGCAAAAATATATACAAGGGAAGAATATGCAAAAAAAACATATGAAATAAACAAAAGTTTATTTATTGGAAAATAAAGATAACAAAAGTAATCGATTATTGATACAGTAATCGATTGTTTGACGGTGATTTTCCTGTAGAATACTTGAGTATTTTGCGTCATGCTTTTATGATCCCCTTTTCTTTAGGGTGATACCTGCAAAAAAGTGTTAGACGCCTCCGACGCTCAAGTTAGAAATTATGTAAGAAATAAAATGCAATGCATGACTTAGATCAACGTGGAGTCAAGGATCCCGAGTTCACTACGAATTCGGAAGAAGGACTCTTTATCTAAGGGCTTTGTAAAGATGTCTGCCAATTGGCTTTTTGTTTCAACAAATTCAATTTCGACATCGCCTTTTAGAATATGATCTCTAATAAAATGATGTCTAATTTCAATGTGTTTTGTTCGCGAGTGAAGAATGGGGTTCTTCGTCAAGCATATGGCACTAGTGTTGTCACATCTAAGAGGAATGTGGTCAAGACGTAGGCCATAGTCCAAGAGTTGTTGTTTCATCCATAGGATTTGAGCGCAACAACTCCCCGCGGCTACATATTCAGCCTCGGTTGTGGACAACGCAACACTAACTTGCTTCTTACTAAACCAAGAAACTAAAGCGCTACCGAGCAAGTGGCAAGTGCCGCTAGTGCTCTTGCGGTCCAATTTGCATCCAGCAAAATCGGAGTCGGAATAGCCAATAAGTTGGCATGAAGAACCTTTGGGGTACCATAGACCCATATTGGTAGTACCGACAAGATACCTTAGAATCCGCTTTACCGCAGTAAGGTGAGACTCTTTCGGACATGATTGATAACGGGCACAGACGCACACGCTAAACATGATGTCCGGACGACTAGTAGTAAGATAAAGAAGAGAGCCAATCATACCTCGGTACTTTTTGATGTCGACTTCCTTACCTTTTTCATCTTTGTCGAGATGATCGGATGTGCTCATGGGAGTTGCCATTTCCTTTGCATTGTTCATATCAAAACGTTTAAGCAGCTCTTTGCAATACTTGCTTTGACAAATGAATGTACCTTCCTTCATTTGTTTTACTTGTAATCCCAAAAAGAATTGTAACTCACCCATCATGGACATCTCAAATTCGCTAGTCATTAAGTTTGAAAATTCCTTGCATAGAGCATTGTTAGTAGCACCAAAAATGATATCATCATTTTCATGCTTGACAAATAAAGTTGTGTCAACTTTTCCACGAATAAAATTATTTTCTAAAAGAAATTTACTCAACCTTTCATACCAAGCTCGAGGAGCTTGTTTTAAACCATAAAGGGCCTTTTTGAGTTTGAAAACATGATTAGGAAAATTAAAGTCTTCAAAACCGGGGGGTTGCTTTACATAAACTTCTTCTTGGATAAAACCATTTAAAAAGGCACTTTTCACATCCATTTGATATAAAATGAAATTCATAGAAGATGCAAAAGCAAGCAACAAACGGATGGCCTCTAATCTAGCTACCGGAGCATATGTCTCATCATAATCAATCCCTTCTTCTTGATTATAGCCTTGAGCCACAAGCCTAGCTTTGTTTCTAGTGATTATGCCATTTTCATCTAATTTATTTCGAAAAACCCATTTCGTACCAATTTTGGTATGACCTTCGGGTCTTGGCACCAAATCCCAAACGTTGTTACGTTTGAATTGGTTAAGCTCCTCTTGCATTGCCAAGGTCCAAAATTCATCCCCAATTGCTTCAGAGATGGTTTTGGGTTCAATTTGAGAAACAAAAGCAGTAAGATCTAAGGTATTTCTAAGGGAGCTCCGGGTACTTACCTTCCCTCCAACGTCGCCTATTACCTGATCGAGAGGATGGTCTTTGACTGTCCTCCATTCTATTTGCTCTTTTGGTTCATTTTCCGGTTGAGGAGCTTCTTCAATTGGTTGTTCCACCGTTGTGTCAATTTCTTTCCTTGGTGGTTCTTCTTGAATTTTGTCCTTTAGACTTTCCAGAATGCCTGAAAGATCAAGACCACAATCCCTTCTCGCCAAGCGAGTATTATCTTCGGAAAATACAATATGAGGAGATTCCTCTACAACTTGGGTTCTTTTATTAAAAACCCTATAAGCTTTACTACGAGAAGAATAGCCAATGAAGATACCTTCATCAGACTTTGCATCAAATTTTCCTAGTTGGTCCTTTCCATTGTTATGCACAAAACATTTACAACCAAAAACACGTAAATGTGAAATGTTAGGTTTTCTACCTTTGTAGAGTTCATATGGGGTTTTTAAGAGTATCGGCCGAATTGCTACTCTATTCAAAACATAGCATGCGGTACTCATGGCGTCTGCCCAAAAGTGTTTGGGAATCTTAGCTTCGTCGAGCATGGTTCTAGCCATCTCTTCGAGACTCCTATTTTTCCTTTCCACCACCCCGTTTTGTTGTGGTGTACGTGGAGCGGAAAAGGTATGCTCGATTCCGAGTTCATCACAAAAATCCGCAAAGAGATTGTGATCAAACTCTCCCCCATGATCACTTCTAATGGAAGTGACAGTTGATTCCTTTTCATTTTGAACTCTTTTAAGAAAAAGCTTGAAGCTAAGAAATGCATCACTTTTATGCGCAAGAAATAATGTCCATGTAAATCTAGAGAAATCATCAACAATTACAAAAGCATATCTATTTCTTCCTAGACTTTCGATACGGGATGGTCCGAATAAATCCATATGCAATAGTTGTAAAGGTCTAGAGGTTGAAACAACATTTTTGGATTTAAAAGATGCTCTTGTTTGCTTCCCCTTTTGACATGAATCACAAATAGTATCACTTTCAAATTTTAAGTTGGGAAGACCAATCACTAGATTTTGAGAAATCAATTTATTTAAAAGATGCATGTTCATATGAGCTACTCTACGATGCCACAACCACACATTATCATCTTTGCTCAACAAACAATCAACATACTCGGATGAGGAGTTTTCAAGATCAACCATGTAAATATTGTCAACTCTAAAACCACGTAGAGTAATCTTGAAGTCATTACGTCTAAACACTAAACACTCATCCGAATCAAACAACGCAAGATTTCCCTTGTCACATAATTGACTTATGCTCAAGAGATTATGCTTTAAACCTTTGACAAGTAATATATGCTTTATAGAGGATTTTTCATTCTTACCGACCGATCCGATGCCAATAATTTGTCCTTTATTGTTGTCACTGAATAGAACGCTTCCTCCTTCTTTGTGCTCTAGTTGAAGGAATTTGGATTCGTCTCCTGTCATGTGTCTGGAGCATCCACTGTCAAGGTACCATAGTACACTTGATCCCTTCAAGCACACCTACAAAGCAAATTAATATTCTTTAGGTACCCATACCATTTTGGGTCCTTGGGGGTTAGGCAAATAACGACCATAATAATATGAAGAATCTCTATGCTTTGTAAAACACATAGGTGCAATATGACCTATACGATTGCAGTAATGACATACTACGTTCGGGTTGTGTTGATGCCTAGGTTGAGCCAACAAAGTTCTAGGCGAATGAAAAAGATTAACACTAGACATATTGTTCCCATTTCTAGTATAATATCTAGATGGTCTAAAGTCATTAGTGCTAGACTTGTTGAAGGACCTAGTGTCATGTCTAGGTGGTCTAAGCTCGTTCCTAGAGTTATTTCTTGGTTGCCGAAAATTACTATTTGTAGGCTTGTTTGCAAGAATCCTAGATTCGGATCTAGGTTGTCTAAAGATATTAGTTCTACCCTTATTTTCATACATTCTAGCATAATGTCTAGGTGGTCTAAAAGAATTTGTTCTAGGCTTGTTTAATACCTTAGAGTTATTTCTAGGTGGAGTAGTGAAGTTTTTGTTTTTATGCCGTTGATAATTCTTAGGCGTTTCTTTTTCAACAACTTCAGGAACTTCTTTACTACGTGTTTCTAATGTTTTCCTAAGTTCTGTGTTTTCTAGTTTTAAGGACTCACAAGCAGTACAAGTAGAGCATTTATCAACATAAGAGGCTTCATGCATAGTCTTGATGACTTGTCTAAGTTCTATACTATCATTTAACAAAAATTGATTTTCATTTGCAAGATTCTCGTTATCACGAGACAGATTTTCAACACCTTTTTGAGCTAAAGAAAGACGTTCTTCAAAGTCCTTGTCTTTTAAAAAGAGTTGTTTTTGAAAATCCTCTTCTTGTAAAGAAAGAGTTCTTTGTAAATCTTTAATAGTCTTAGAAGCATTTACCAACTCATCATGCAGTTTGTTATAAGCAATTTGCATATCGTTAGATGTACTTACCTCGTCTTTTTCGTCTGCCATGAGGCACTGACCAGTTGATTCATCGTTTGTGCTGACCGCTTTTTGAGGCGTGTTTTCGTGCAATTCCTCAAGTTTGTCCCACATTTCCTTAGCAGTTTTATAGTGGGAGATTTTTCGCCAAAGTTCCTGGTTCAAGGCGTTATGTAATATATTCATAGCTTTAGTGTTGTATTCACTTACCTTATCTTTCCCGACTTTTGTCGTCAGTTGATCACTGTGTTTAATAGCTTGCCATAGATACAAATCGTTTGCCATTGTAAAAACTTGCATCCGATATTTCCAGACTGAGTAGTCGTTTTCGTCTAATATTGGAGGCGACATGCTGCATTCTCCTTCACCTATTCCTGCAAAGAAATTGAGTAGAAGCCATGGATGGTTCTCTCAAACGGTTAAGTTTTTCAGAGAGTATGGCTCTGATACCAATTGTTGGACAATACGCTTTACGCTAGAGGGGGGGGTGAATAGCGTTTTAAAAATATTAAGCGTTTTAGTGCGGAATTTAAAAACTTTGCAGAAATTAAAACAAGTGCAGTAGAATAAACTTACACAATGATGTATCCTGGTTGGCCACAAACGTGGTTAGTCCAGTCCCCGAGAGACTCTCTCGAGATTTCCACTAAACTTGTCAAGCTTACGGGTGCTTAACAAACCGTTACAGCTGAGGACACAAGCCTCACCTAGTTGCTCGGGGATCACAATCCCAAAGACTTCAATTGCTCGGGGATACCAATCCCAAAGACTTCAATTGCTCGGGGATAACAATCCCAAAGACTTCAACTGCTCGGGGATAACAATCCCAAAGACTTCAACTGCTCGGGGATAACAATCCCAAAGACTTCAACTGCTCGGGGATAACAATCCCAAAGACTTCAACTGCTCGGGGATAACAATCCCAAAGACTTCAACCGAGGAATCACAAGTTCCTCAACAAACGAGAACCGCAATTCTCTTACAAACACAAAACACACTCACTTTACAAAGCACTCCTTAATGAGTAGATATGAGTAGAAATAGTACGCTCAAGATCACAACAACTTAGCTCAATAGAATGGCTCTTCAAAAAGCTTTATGGATGAATGGAAAATGATGATCAATGTAAGAAAGCTTTTAGCAATGAAAATACTCAAAGTGTATATGTTGTTGTTGTGAAAACACTGAGTTGAAGCTGTATTTATAGGTGAAAAACTCAGTCTTACCGTTGTCTAATTGCCAATTAAGGATTGCTGAAATTACTCAGTGACAATCGATTGTCAAGACTAAACAATCGATTGTTTGCCTATCAGATTAAAAATTCAATCCCAGATTTTATGTCAACAATCGATTACTTCAAATCAATAATCGATTATTTATAACGTTAAGAAATCCTTTCCAATTTTTGGCATAAAACATCGATTGTCCGGAAATCAACAATCGATTATTTTAACAACGTTCAGAAAATCTTTTCCAGATTTTACGCAAAACATCGATTGTTAAATGTCAACAATCGATTACCTGAAGGTAATTGAAAATATATGACAACGGTCAGCTTCAACAATCGATTATCAAATGGAATAATCGATTATTAATTAATTTCAAAACTCTCTGTCTCATATATAATCGATTATCAAAAGCCACAATCGATTATCATTTTATTTAAAATCACTGGGAGACATTTTTCTCATTCTAATCGATTACCATTAGTTCATAATCGATTTTTATGAGTTTTGAAAACTTTGCCTCAGTTAACAATCGATTATCATAAGTACACAATCGATTGTTATGCAGTTTGCAAAAGCCTGACGTTAACTGACTTACTCACAATCGATTATCATTAATTCACAATCGATTGTCATGCAGTCTTGGCTTAGAGATACTCGATTATCATAAGTACATAATCGATTATCTTAGCCCAGATTTTTGAGGCATGTTTGGAAAACATTTTAACAAATGTAAATATGCATAGTTTGAAATCATTTGACACTTAATTTAAATATGCATGATTTTGGAAAAATAATTTTAGTAGAGAAGCCATGTTATGAGCCAAGTTGAGGAATCAAGATCACAATTAATATTGACTCAATTATAACATTTCTAAACTTTGTCTTGAGCTTCTTGTAATGCATCCATTTTGTGCTTGTCCTTGAGTACTGCTATATATCGCTTTTTGCTTTGTTTGACATTCATCAAAACCTACAAAAGAACACACGTTTAGTATATTGCATTTGAAACGTGTTTCCAACACAGCTTTGGTTCAAGAGGCCTTGGACAAGGTCAAGATCATTTAGGATAGGCCTCGTTCAGCCCAGTCTAGGCAAAAGAGTTATGGAGACTGCAAGGTTCGAGATGTGGCATTTAAGGTTGGTGTGCGGGTATTGCTCTGAGTATCGCCTATGAAGGGCGTGATGAGGTTTGGGAAGAAGTGCAAGCTTAGCCTTAGATTCATTGGTCTACTTGAGATTCTTGATCGAGTGGGGAAGGTGGCTTATAGACTTGCATTGCCGCCTAGCTTATCAGCCGTGCATCCATTTTTTCATGTATCCATGCTTCAGAGGTATCACAGCGATCCAGCCCACGTAATAGATTTCAGCACTATCCAATTGGACAAGGGTTTGTCTTATGAGAAAGAGCCAATAGCTATTCTAGACCGGCAGGTTCGTCAGTTGAGATCCAAGAGTTTTCTTTCTATTTGTAATCAGTGGAGAGGTCATCCCCCTGAGGCATCGACCCGGGAGTCTGAGTCTGATATGCGGAGCCGTTATCCTCATCTATTTCCTGAATCAAGTACTTCATTCTTTTGTCCGTCCGAGGATGAACGGTTGTTTTAGAGGTGGAGAATGTGACGAACCACAGGGGTCATCACCTAATTTCTTTCTCATTTCGTGCTTTCGAGACCTTAAAAACCTCAATTTTAGTCGCCTCGATTTGCATGCACAATCCGCGCATAGCTAGAAAGCTTAAATATGAATTATGTGAGAAAAATGCTAAATTTTGATATTAAATTGAATAAATTTGACTTCGTTCAACATTTTTGGTAAACGGACCCAAACCCGTGATTTGACGGTCTCGAAGGGTCTACAGGAAAATATGGGACTTGGACGTATACTCGGAATCGAATTCCAAGGTCCCAAGCCCAAGAAATGAATTTTTGTGTGAAATTATTTTCTGAAAATGATTAAGGAACTTGAAAATGAAATTTGACTAAAAGATTATGGTATCAGGCCCGTATTTTGGTTTCGGTGTCCGGTACAGGTCTTATATGTGGTTTAAGCACTTTTTTTAAAGTTTGGCTGAAAAAGGATGTCGTTTGACGTGTTTTGGACTTAAAATGGAAAATTTGATCTTTTATGAAAACATGGAAGGAATTATGAATTTTGAGGCTTAATTCGATGTATATGATGTTATTTTGGTGATTTGATCGCACGGATAAGTCCGTATGATGTTTTTGAGATTGTGTGTATGATTGGTTTGGAGCCCCGAGGGCTCAGGTGAGTTTTGGATAGGTCACGGGTTGCATGTCTAGACTTAGGAAAAATCTGGTATCACTGATCTGCAGGCTTCGCATTTGCGAAGCCAGAATCGAAAATACGAACTCGCAATTTCAAGCTGCTCATCGCAAATGCGACCTTCTCTTTCGCAAATACGGAGGTCCAGCCTTCGCAAATACGAGCCTTTTTCTCGCAAATGCGATATCTTCCCATCTGGCCTGAGTTCGCAAATGCAAACATGTTTCTCACAATTCCCATGCCGCAGAGTTCGCAATTGCAAACCCTGTTTCACAAATCCCATATCTGCAGCCCTGAGTTTCATGGGTGAAATTGGGGGTTTTGGGTAGAACCTAGCTTTTTCAAAACATTGGGGATTTTAACCTCAATTTGAGGTTCGATTTCAAAATGAATACATATTTGAGTTCGTGGGGGAATGAGTTACCGAGTTTTGGTTTGAACTTCGAGTTTTGACCACGTGGGCCTGGGGCGTTTTTGGACTTTTTGGGTAAAACTTTGGGAAATTTATTTATATGCATTCAAATTGATTCATTTAGCAATTGTTGATGTATTTAAGTAATTTGTGACTAGATTCGAGTGATTTTGTGGTGAAATCGAGGGGTAAAGCCATAGTTGAGGCTTGAGCTGAATTCAAGGTATCGAGCTAAGTATTTGGTTTAACCCTAGCTTGAGGGAATAGGAATTGAGTCATATATGTTACTTGCTAGTTGCCGAGTACGATGTATAGGCATGGTGACGAGTATTTATATATTGGTGTCTAGCATGACCGTGAGTCCTTATTATGCGAATAGTTTGGATTTTGTTATACCTTCCATGCTTGATTGATGACTTCTATATATTGTAAAGAGCTTGTGAAAGGGATTGTGATCTTTAAACTTCGTGGAGCGTTGGCTCGAGTTGAAATACAAATTATGAAGGTATATGAGATAAGTATATCTTTGGAGCATTGGCTCAAGTAATATATAAACTATGAGATGAAGGTGGAAGGAAGAGAAAGAGTTAATATATTTTCCTTGTCAGGGGCATAGTTGATTATTGAATATTTTTCCTTGCTGGGATGTCGAGAGTATTGATGTTGTACCCTTGCTGGGTTGTTAATTGCTTATTTGCATTCCCTTGCCTGGATTTCCATTATTATTTCTTTATTTCCTTGCCCTTGTCTATGATTGTTGATTGGGTGAGGAAGAGTGTTAAAGCATAATGGGTGAAGCCGCCATTGAATATTGTGAGGATAGAGTGTAAAGCATGAAGGGTGATGCCGTGTCGTACGATGTGTCATACCGTATTGATATTCATTTATTATACATATGTGAGGAAATGAGAGTAAAAGCACGAAGGGTAATGTCGTGTTGTACGATGTGCCATGCCATACTGCATTTATTGATTATACATATGTGAGGAAATGAGAGTAAAAGCACGAAGAGTGATGTTGCGCCGTACGATGTGTCATTCCGTACTGATATTCATTGGTTATATTTGAGGAATGAGAGTAAAATCACGAAGGGTGATGTCGTGCACGTTTTTTATATTGTTGCTTAGTGAGGATGAAAGTGAAAGCACAAAGGGTGATGCCATGCACTTGTTGATCTGTTCCTTATTGTTGTATGAGTTGTGCTTTTCCTTCATGTTAGTCAAATTTTACTTGAAACTGTTATCTCCCCACAATATGCTTCCCCTCCCATATTTTTTAACTGTCTTGTATTTCGATTCTGCTGCATATATATAATTGCACAGGTTTATGTGGTAGTCCGGTCTAGCCTCGTTACTACTTAGTCGGGTTAGGCTAGACACTTACCAGCACATGGGGTCGGTTGTGATGATACTACACTCTGTGCTATTTTTGCACAAATCCAGGTTTCGAGCAGCAGCATCAGCGTGGGAGCGGACTTTCAGCCTAGTGAGACTCGAGGTAGCCTTGCCGGCATCCGCAGGCCCGACCTCTCCTCTATTCTTACTTTAGACTGTCATCTCCTTGTATTCGAGATAAAAAGATTTATGTTTCTTTCATACTTTGTATTTAGTATTCTTAGATGTTCGTGAGTATGTGACTCCAGTTATTGGGTAGAGATCTATGTTGGAAATTCCGTATTTTTATTCAACTAATTAAATTTAAGACTTCCGCTTATGATTTTAATCCCGCTGATTCTATTTTAATGATGTTAAATTACTAAAAGGAATATGTGTTTAATAAAAAGTAATTGAGTTTGGCTTGCCTAGCTCCTATTAATAGGTTCCATCACGATCCCCGAGGGTGAAAAATTCGAATCGTGACAGTATATTGAGCTATAAAGTTATTAAATCCAAATTTTCCGAATGCAGGTAAAAATCATCTATTGAAGCTTGATGAATTGAAGGAGTTCACGCTTGAAGCATATGAAAATGCTAAATTGCACAAAGACAAAACAAAAAATGGCATGATAACTTCATTCGCCACGAGGAGTTTACAATTTGAGACCAAGTTCTTTTGTACAATAGCTAGTTGAGATTATTTTTGAAAATTCAAGTCATGTCCGTCAGGACCGTACATTGTAACAAAAGATTACCCCTATGGTGCCATTGAAATATAATATACAGACCAGGGAGACAAATTCAAAGTAAACGGTCATCATTTGAAGCCTTATGTCAGCAGATTCTTCAACAAACAAGCTTCAACAATCCTTTTTGCCTAATTTTCAAAAATAAGTCAAGCTGACAACGTTAAACTCCGAACTATTTTCTTCCCCTTTCTTTAATATTTTAAGTAATTATTAGTAGTAACATATAATATTTTCTTTTTAGTAAATTTATTAATAAAATTTGTTTTTTTCCTTCTTATATAAAAAAGAGTATAATAATATTTCCAATATATATATATATATATATATATATATATATATATATATATATATATATATATACTACATAGTATGTATTAATATATTTAGCCATGATAAAGAAGCACTCCTATGATTTCGACAATTAAAGTTTTCTCTTACCATGAAAAAGAATTTTTTTTTTTCCATAATCTTATCTTTTTTATATGAGAGTCAAGAAAAAGAAAATGATGCTAGAATCGAAAACAATCAAGGAAGCTCTTTAATCTCCTTTTCTTTATTTATTTTATTTGTTTATCATGAGGACATGTATGGGAGTATAGGAATATTTTTTGTTAAAGTTGAGGACATGATATTTCTCTTAAAAAATATTTAAAAATTTTGATAAAACTTGAGTTGCCTTATTCCTAAGGCGACTTATTGTATGTACCTACATAGATTTCTTGTTCGGTTCTTTACCATAGTTGTAATATTGTGAATTGAATTTTTTTAGAACTTTTAGTTGTTTAATTTATTTTGGTAAATAAGTTGGCGAAACTTGATTTGACTTGAAAGGCATGAGACTTAAAAAAATGAAGTTGATTAAGTACCATTCATAGATTTTATGATTACATTCTAAGCTCATACTTACTTATTGGTGATTGAAATCATAATTTTTTGTTGGTTCCAAGTATATTGTGCAGTTAGCTTATATTGTCAAGTTTTCCTGCTTATTTGAAAATCTAGAACTTGCCTTGAATGTAACTGTTTAAAGCAAAATTATAGTTAAATCTTTGAGTGGAGAAATGAAAGTAAGCCTTTTTTGTTGAGCAACATCCTAAATTAACCTACCTTGATGATCTTTATCCCTAGGTAGCCCAGCTTGGTAGCCAAGCTTTAACTCTTATCTTGTTTGTTGTTAAGACTTATTATTTGTTCACCCAATTTTTTTTGGGCGCTTTAAGAGCTAATTTAAATGTAAAAATCTAGGGGGGTGTCATTGTGGAAAGAACTTATGAAAGAACAAGTATTTGGACTTGTTGATCTCTTGAGACGTTTTTATAAAAAGAAAAAAAATAGTTTTTTTTTTTAAATCCTGGGGGAAAAAATGAAAGTTTGTAAATGGGGTTACAAAAAAAAGGGGGGGATGTAGATTGCTTAAAGAAATATGAAAGACAATCGTGCTTGAACTATAAAGTAAAGTGTAGAGCCTATATGAAATTTGAGTCACTATTATCCATATGTATCCTTCCGGTCCCCAAGCCTTCACTACAACCTAGTAAAAGTCATACATGATCTAAACTCGCAGACTCCTATATTAGTAGAGAATCACATAATAGTCAAGCTTATAGTTTTCCAGTAACTTGAGGTACTTTTTTGTTGAGAGTGAGAGAAAATTTCTATTCATACCCTTCTCTGTTCTTTATCTATATATTGTATGATATATGGGCATCTCACTTCATCTAGTGAGACATACTTGGGATTAAAAAAAATATTATGATTTCAATACTTAATAGATGAACATGAGTATAGTTAAAGTTGTTTGAACTCGTGGATTGGTCTTAATTAATTCTTTTCTGTTAAAACTCTTCATGATTTCACTTAAAGTGTTTAGCTACCATATTTATATGATTTGTTTTTTGCTCGAGGACAAACAAATATTTAAGTGTGAGAGAATTCGATAAGAGAAAAATATCATACATAAGTTGAGTTGGAATCTAATTTTTAGTACTAATATTTTCTTTTCTTTGCAGGAAATAATTAAACTAATAAGAAAAAGGAACGATGAGAAGGAAAAGGAACGATGAGAAGAAAGCAAAGAATAATTATAATGCAAAAATCAAAAGTAAAGTGGTGTATACAACTTTACAAATGATGGAAGCAGTTGTGCACATAAAAAAGCAACTTTACAAATGATGAAAGTAGTTGTGCTCGTGAAAAAGACCAAGCAAATGGTCCACCTACCATTTTGGAGGATTACATTTTAGCAACTATTACAATTACAAGCACTTGCAAGTTGCTAACTTGGGAAAATATATGTGAGAAATCAATGCATATAATATATATATATATATATATATATCTTAAATAGCTCCTAAATTTGGCTCAAATTATTTGTATCATATGCCTAGTCTTAATTACCCCTCCCAACTTGTCTTTTTGAGAGTCATTACCCTCCCAGACTCTAATCTGACAAAAAGTGTGAGTTCGCTCACCTACCACGTGAATTTTTCTGCCTATGTGGCATTTTTATGAAAAATAAAATATTTTCTTACCTTTCTAAGAATGTTATTTTTAAGATAGAATTTTTTGAATACAATCTATAATAAAACTTGAATATAACTACATTATTTAGACTGTGTTATAAATAGAACTCTAATTAGAGTGAATGTCTATCTTATAGAAGAGTTTTACTTTGAGGCTAAGTCTTTTCTCTTCCTATGAATAGAGAGGTCTTACCCCATTGTAAATCACCCCAAAGTATCAATAAGAATACTCTTCTCTCTACTTCTCTCTATATTGTTCTTGTATTATTGTTCTAGTTCTTATATTATTTCATAACACGTTATCAGCACGAGTCTCTAACCAATTGAAAAAACCTCTTATTTCTCGAAGAACCAATGGTCATGTATCCTCAAATGTGGTCTTGAAGGCTACTGCAGGAATTGGAGGTAGCTAGTGCATTAGGACTGTTGGCCCCAGTAAGATGAATGTGGTTGGTAGTATGGGTATGACCTAGAAGTCAAGCATCCACGGCAACCAAAGGTGTTGTACAGAATTCACAAGTTACACAGAGGAGAATAAACAAAGCAGTGAAAACGCAAAGTCTAGCGATTTGACGAATTTCTATAAGGAAAAATAGAAGAGATGGTATCATCATAAAGTAATGCAACGGGATGGAAACCCAAGAGGTATATTTGATATCACAACATTTATTGGTATACCTTAAAGGTAAGTATTTTATATTTCTATTTCAAATTCTTGAAATTCTACGATTTGATTTCATATACAAACAAAGACAACAAAGTTTGATTATAACTCTAATGGAGTTTGTAAGAAATTACACTCACATGAAGTGGTAAAATTTCTATGTCTTGCCATGATCAAATTCATGTATGATTGTGGGCAACGAATTAAAAAATCCGTCCAATTGAATTTGCTCCATTCCCTTTAGAGAATGTGGTAGCAGTATGTGATAAGTCTGAAAGAAGACAAAATCCGTCCAGTTGAATTTGCTCCATTCCCTTTAGAGAATGTGGTAGCAGTATGTGATAAGTCTGAAAGAAGACAAAATTATTACCATGAAGGTATCAATGAATGTGGACGAGGCAATAGACGGAATTATAATCGTTATCATTGTGATAATGAGAATAATAAAGATTCTCAAAATAATCTTTCACTTTATGAAAGTAATATTTGACATGAGATTGTATATAACACATACAGATGATTATAATCCATTCCCTGAAGTGAATGTGATAATAAAGCCCGTAAGTATGAACACGCTCTTGATGTAATTTTGTTTCATGTCTGACATTATGAAAAGAAAGTTCGTTGCCCTTGAAATCTCGGGCAAGAACTATATGACATGGGTGTTGGATGCTGAAATCCATTTGGATGCAATGGGTCTTAGAGACGCCATTAAAGACAGAAATAATGCATCCACCCAAGACTATGCTAAGGCCTTGATTTTCTTGCGCCATCACCTTGATGAAGGTTTGAAAATTGAATATATCACAGTCAAAGATCCACCTATCTTGTGGAATGGCTTAAAGGAGAGATATGACAACCTGAAGTTGGTCACTCTGCCACAAGCACGATGCGATGAGAATCCAAAAGCAAATAGTTCATAAACTATATATTATCGTTGCGGTGGAAAAGGGCACTGGGCAAAAATTTGCCGTGTACCAAGACATTTGGTTGAGCTTTATCAAGCATCTCTAAAAGGTAAATGCCCTGAAACCAATTCTGTCTCTAACGACAATTTTGACATCACCCACCTGGATGTGGCAGACTTCTTTGAGCACCCTGAGGGGAAAATAGACCACTTAATCGGTGATGGATCTGTGATGAAGGAATATGGAATTGTTTGATTTTATTTGTATTAGTTAGTGAATTAACTAATAGTCATTACTATCAGCTCGTATTAGTTAGTTTATGATATAATGTTAGTATTAGTTCTTTAGAATGTTTCAATATGCTTAAATTTCAAAGATATTTTTATTTTTCAGTAAAGTTAATCGACTAACCTAACAGTTAGTCGATTATCTAATATTTCGCATTAAAACTGCAAAACAATCGATTATATACTTGTTAACAATCGATTATATTAAGACAGTGTGATCTGAAGTTTTTCAAAATAGCAAATAATCGATTATGTATGTTTAACAATCGATTACATTAAGACAGTATGATCTGAAGTTTTTCAAAATAGCAAATAATCGATTATGTATGTTTAACAATCGATTATATTAAGACAGTGTGATCTGAAGTTTTTCAAAATAGCAAATAATCGATTGTGTATGTTTAACAATCGATTATATTAAGACAGTATGATCTGAAGTTTTTCAAAATAGCAAATAATCGATTATGTATGTTTAATAATCGATTATAGATTATATGAAGACAGTGTGATCTGAAGTTTTTCAAAATAGCAAATAATCGATTATGTATGTTTAACAATCTATTACATTGAGACAGTGCTTAAACTGAAATTTTCAAACTGCAAAGTAATCGATTATGGAAAACATATAATCGACTATCTGATTTAGTTAACTAACCTCAGCAGATTTTGAAAATATTGTTTAAATGTGAAACAAACGGATTGAATTTGTTTATTCTCATGTTCATGTATTTTCTTTTGTATGTCAAACCATGGGAAAGTAAATATGGGTATCTCACAAAGCAAACTTGGATCAAATATTTGTTTAGTTGATTCATGTACTACACATACGATACTCAAAGAAAAGAAATATTTCTCTCAACTAAGTATGTGTAAGGCAGATGTTACTACAATCTCTGGTAGTAGTAAATTGATTGAAGGCTCCGGAAGAGCAACTATAACTCTGCCTAGAGAAACAATGTTTATCATAGAGAATGCAATGTTCTCCTCCAAGTCTAAGAGAAACTTGTTGAGTTTTAAAGATATCATTCAAAATGGATATCAGATTGAGACAATACATGAGTATAATCTTGAATTCCTCATTTACTCATGAAAACGAGGCTGCCCACTTCGGTTAGGGGTCACGCCATTTTGCATGCAGCAATGCTAGTTCGTCTCTGACTGACGAATTATCACAATTATTCCCCGTTGCAATTAGTTTTGGGTCATGAACCTAATATATCCCACATAAGAATTTGTGGATGTGCAGTATATGTGCCTGTAGCACCGCCATATTGCACCAAAACGGGTTTGCAAAGAAGGTTAGGAATATATGTTGAGTTTGAATCGCCCTCCATTATTCGCTACCTCGAAACATTGACAGGGGATTTGTTCACTGCACGATTTGCAGACTGTCAATTCGATGAGACACTTTTCCCAAAATTAGGGGGAGAAGTTGGTGAAACCAAACGGGAAATTTTGTGGAAAAATGCATCATTATCTCATCTTGATCCACATACCTCTATTTGTGAAAAAAAGGTGCAAAATATTATCCATTTGCAAAGAATAGCAAATCAAATGCCAGACGCATTGGTATTGAATATACCACACTCACCCCTAGAAGGAGGTTTGAGATGATATATGAAAATAATGTCATTGTTATGGCATGAATGATCGTTGGTCATGTACCTATTGTACGCCAAAATATTTTGGAAATATGACTATTAAAGAACAACGATAATGCAAGAAACATATCTTGCATATAATTTTGACCATGAACATAATGGTATAACTTTCTCTTTAAAAGAGATATTCACCACATGGATATTGATGAATCTGTGGTAGTACAAAATTAATTGAGAGCTCTAGAAGAGCCAATTATTACTATGTTGGAGAAACGCAATTGATTACAAAGTATATGCGAAAGTATATGCGAAAGCGATTGATTATATTGAGACTATAAATAAAGGAAAGATTTGATATCTTCTATTACTACAACTTGTAGCGGGATAATTTGTATATGAAAAGCTACCCGCTTTATTCTCCAGTTTGTACTACACAAACAAAAGAATGCCACAATAAAGTGGATATTTATTGGTATAAAAACCCATACCATAATAAACTTGAAGTTTATTGATAATTGCACACGTCATGGTGTAAATTTGAAGTTTATCAATATTGATAATTTATTCAGTTGGCATTCGGGTTAGCCATCTCATTTTAAGTATGATGTGCAGTAATAGAGAATTCACATGGGTAAATATTAAAGAACTAGAAAGTTCGTTACGAATTCTCTTATATTACTTGTTCTCATTAATTGATTGACCAACTAAAGAGTTCGGGTTGAATCCCATAAATTCTGGAAATATCAAAGGTGAATATGGGCCCATTCACCTGCCATGTATACCACATATGATGCATCTATGATATGGTTACATGTGCGATTGTTATTAACCCGCAGCCTAGCCGGTGCTTGCGAGGTAAATTGCTCAGTAATATAACTTCGAGCATAATTTCCAGATTTTCTATTCAAGATAGTTTATCTTGATAAGTTGGTTTATATCATAGTTGGTTTAGCAAGATAATTATTGAGTGCCTCCACTTAATAGCTAAACTGTTTCTTATGAGAACAAAGTTATATATATCAGTTTGATGTACGCTGTATACGAGAGTATATTATATTCTCCCCTCACAAGTGGCTCAGGGTCAGGAACCAAATAATTTCATCTTATTATTATTGATGTGCGGTGTATATTTTCATTAACACCATAATGCACAAAGATGGACTCTCAAAGTTGAGGAAACAAGTTAGCTTTTCTAACATGAGGGGGAGACATGATAAACACTTGAGAAAAGGTTACATGGGATGAATTATCATTTGTATATATAGATCCTCGAATATCATAATATGAACCTGAAATTCATAAAAGGATAATTCAATTGCAAAATATTGCAAAGCATGCTATACGCATTTGCTGACCCAAAGAAAGTAACTATATTCTCACTGCAAATGCTCATATTAAGTCCCAGAAGGACAAAGTCTTTGATACGCTTAAAGCTTATAAACAAATCGGTTTCAAAAGAACTTCTTAATAAAGAAGATGAGCAAATGATCAATGTGATCATAATAAGGAGGCAAGTGATCTAGAAGATCATATGACATAACACTTCATAAAATCTCATGAGAGATTCAGGTACCTGAATATATGAATAAAGAGATCTCCATGTTATGTCATTATGAAAATTTATTGGAACCGATATAAACTGTTCGTCGACGACATCTATGATAGCGCTAAATATCAATGAGGATCTTATGTTTGTCGAATACAAACAAAAATATTGGCTAAATGGAAGAGATACAATTCAAGCAGAATTGATTCCATATGAAAGACATGTAGTTTTGGACATGTAGTTCAAATACATGAAAGTATAAAGTCAATGATTGAAGTTGCTTGAAGCATATACAATTCTTGGTCCTGAAGTACCACATCCTAAGTGCAACTTGTGTACATATGTATCTTGCTATAACTATAAGCATGATGGCATCGAGAATACCTCTATGGAGTATTGAAGAGTCATTCCACGACATTATATGAAGATGTTCATATCTATCAAGAATGATAATTTCAAGATGGTGCACAAGATTGGAATGCAAATGCTCAAGGATGTGAATTGATGCTCTTTTCAGGGGGAGTTAATGCGCGTTGCACTCTTTTTCCCTTACAAGGTTTTGTCCCACTGGGTTTTCCTTGCAAGGTTTTTAACGAGGCAACCAATAGGCGCATATTCAAACGTGTGTACTCTTTTTCCTTTTCTATAATTTTTTCCCATTGGGTTTTTTTTTAGTTAAGGTTTTAACGAGGCACATTATTGAATAGACATTCAAGGGGGAGTGTTATAAATAGAACTCTAATTAGAGTGAATGTCTATCTTATGGAAGAGTTTTACTTTGAGGCTAAGTCTTTTCTCTTCCTATAAATAGAGGGGTCTTATCCCATTGTAAATCACCCCAAAGTATCAATAAGAATACTCCTCTCTCTACTTCTCTCTATATTGTTCTTGTATTATTGTTCTTGTTCTTATATTATTTCATAACAGACTGAATATTTTCATTTGACAAAAAATAATAAAGTTTTAGTTATTCTTTTTTCGAATTTGAGCTGAAAATAAATATTTATACAATTGAAATAAATAGTTAAGATATCTAAAAAGTTATAAAAATACATAATTTGAAATTAATTAGTTTGGCTATAAATTTTTATGTATCTCTAAATTACGGTGTTCTAATTTTTTGTTTTGTTTTACAAATTTTACCTATAAAAGTGAAAATTCAGTTGAAATAAATAGTCATTGCATAAAAAAAAGTGCACAATTGCAAGATCACAAG
The DNA here is from genome assembly GCA_034376525.1 of Nicotiana benthamiana. Lineage (NCBI taxonomy): Eukaryota > Viridiplantae > Streptophyta > Magnoliopsida > Solanales > Solanaceae > Nicotiana > Nicotiana benthamiana. Next base: position 161,575,368 of record CM067339.1, read on the forward strand.
TGCAATTGTACACTTTTTTATTTCTTTTTTTATGCAATGACTTATTTCAACTGTGTATTTTTATAACTTTTTCAAAATACCTTGGAATATTTATTTAATTGTATAAATCTTTATTTTCAGGTCAAATCAAAAAAAAATTAAAACTTTATTATTTTTGGCCAAATAAAAATATTTAGCCAAAATAATATAGTTATATCCAAGTTTTATTATACATTTTATTCAAAAAAATTATTTAAAAAATTAGTATTGCTAAAAGAGGTAAAAAATAGTTTATTTTTAAAAAAAAGGTCACATAGACAGAAAAATTCATGTGGCAAGCGAGTGCACCCATACTTTTTGCCACATCAGCATCTAGGAGGGTAATGACCCTCAAAAGGCCAAGTTGAGGGGGGTAATTAAGAGCGGGCATAGATCAAGAAGAACATTAATAATCTGAGCCAAGTTTAAGAGTGGTTTAAAGTATTTTACCTTTACGTTTCCCTCTATAAATAGTGTTATATTGAGCTTCTCAAAACACAACAGAAAATAGGGAGCTTCTTCTTTTCCTTGCTTCTTTCATTAATTTCTTTTCTTCCTTTAGCTATTATAATATTTTTATTTCTAGTTTCGAATAAATTATAATATTGGAAACCAGTCTAGCACCAATTTTTAATTAAATAAGCGGAATTATTTTCTTGAATATTTTTTTTATTTTCTTATTTAATGGGAAATAATATTTTTGTTGTTAGTACTAACTCTATTATGGAGTAACTTTTCTTGTGTTGGGAAAAAGATGGATCTTAATATTTTTATATAATAATAGATATTATTCCTCAATTTCATATATTTGAGCTGAAGTTTTTCGTTTGAATTTTATCTACTTTACAGTTAGGTGTTATTTAATTTGCTAAGATCTATCTATTTCGTACTATATACTAACTTCTTACTAAATCTATAATCGAAAGATTTCGAAGAGTAATATAGTTAATTTGGGTATTGATAGATGTTAACTTTTATTTGGTAACATCTAACTCTTATATGTTAAAATTGATTCTGCACTTATTTATAATTGAAAGAGACGAATACTGTAGTAATCAGTTATAAGAAGTAGGGTAACCGAAAGGGACTTACTAAAAAGAGCAAGCTTTTGTTTAAGCATATATTTCTCGCTCTTTACTATTACTATTTTGACGGTTAATTTGTATAACCGAAAGAGGCATGTTGGAAACACGTTCTCAAGGCATTATACTAAACGTGTGTTCATATTTGTAGGTTTTGATGAACGACAAACTATGCGCAAATTGACACATGACGAGGTCCAAGCACAAGCGCAAAATTGATATATAACGAGATTCAAGCACAAGACAAAGATCGAGATTAAGTTTTATATGAGTCGGTATTTAATTGTGATCTTGATCCGACAACTTAAACTCAAGACTTGGCTTCTCTCGTAAAAATATTTTTAACAAATCATGCATATTTAATTTAGAGCAAAATAATTTTAAATAATGCATATTTACTTTAGTCAAAATGATTTTTAAACATGCCTCTAAAATCTGGACTAAGATAATCGATTATGTACTTATGATAATCGATTATATTTAAGTCAGCTGCTTGACAATCGATTGTGAACTTATGACAATCGATTGTGTTAAGGCAGTGAGCATCAGATTTTTCAAATCTGCATGACAATCGATTGTGAACCTTATGACAATCGATTGTGATGAGGCAGTGTCCATCATAGTTTTTCAAAGCTCAAAATAATCGATTGTGAAGCTAATGACAATCGATTGTGAAGAGACAGTGTCCATCAGATTTTTCAAAGTCACAAAATAATCGATTGTGAACTTATGACAATCGATTGTGTTGAGGCAGTGTCTTCCAGACTTTTTCAAAGTTATTAAATAATCGATTGTGAACCTATAACAATCGATTGTCAAGAGGCAGTGTCTAAATTGATTTTTCAAGACTGATATATAATCGATTGTTAACTTAATATAATCGATTGTATAACTGACCGTTGCCAAAATGTTTTCAAATACCGTCAGGTAATCGATTATTGATTTCTTATAATCGATTGTTTTAATCAAAATCTGGAAAGGATTTTTTGAACGTTGCTGAGTAATCGATTGTAGATTTCTGACAATCGATTGTTTTAAGTAAAATCTGGAAATGATTTTTTGAACGTTGCCAGTAATCGATTATTGATCTTAGATAATCGATTGTTATGCGTAAAATCTGGGATTGATTTTTGGAAGATCTGGCAAACAATCGATTGTGGTAATTTGACAATCGATTGTCACAGAGTAAAATCAGCAATTCTTAATTGGCAATTAGGCAACGGTAATACAAGGTTTTTCAACTATAAATACAGCTTCAATTCAGTCTTCTAAACACAACAACTGATCATACAATTGCTAAAGCTTGAATACTTTATTGCTTATCATTTGATATTCATTACATAAGCTTTTGAGAGCCAAATTCTTGTCGAAAGTTGTTGCGATCTTGAGCGTATTCTTTTTACTCATATCTACTCTTAAAAGAGTGTCTTGTTTGAGTGCTAAGTGGTTTTGTACACTTGAAGGGAAGTGTTAGTCCCTTGTGTTGTAAGAAGGAACTTGTGTTTCCTTGGTTGAAGTCTTGGAGTGTTGTATCTCCGAGCAAAGGTTGTTGAGGCTTGTGTCCTCAAGTTGTAACGGTTTTTTGAGCACCCGTAAGCTTAACAAGTTAGTGAAAATCTCAAGAGAGTCTCTCGGGGACTGAACTAGCCACGGGATGTGGTGAACCAGGATACATCCGTGCGTTTGTTCTAATTTATTTACTTATCGCACTTATTTATTTCCTGCAATTTTTAAATTCCGCAAGTTTACGCTAATTTTTATTATAACGCTATTCACCCCCCCCCCCCCCTCTAGCGTTAAGCGTATTATCTAACAATTGGTATCAGAGCCCAACTCTCTGTAGACTTAACCGTTTGAGAGAAACATCCATGGCTTCTACTCGTGATTCTTTTGCAGGAATAGGTGAAGGACAATGCTCCACCCGACCACCGCTATTCGATGGTACAAATTATACATACTGGAAGAAGAGGATGAGAATATTTGTACAATCAAATAGTTTTCATCTTTGGAAGGTCATAATGAATGGAGAACAAATTCCAACCAAGAAGGTTGAAAATGAATGGGTCCCAAAGTCCGAAGATGAATACGATGCGGATGATATCCGAAAGGTGCAAAATAATGCTAAAGCTATTAATTTATTATATTGTGCTGTAAATGCTGATGATTACAGGAAGATATCTTGTTGCACAACGGCGAAGCAAATGTGGGACAAGCTGAAATTACGTACGAAGGTACGGACCAGGTAAGGGAAGCCAAAATTGGTTTCCTAACCCATGCATATGAATTGTTTCACATGAAGGAAGGCGAAAAGGTCGATGAGATGTTTGAAGGATTTTCAAAAATCGTAAATGATTTACATGCTCTTAAGAAAACCTTCACGGATAAGGAACTTGTCCGAAAAATTCTCCGAAGTCTCACTCCGGAATGGCGATCCAAGGCCGACGCGATTCAAGAATCCATTTGCATTTCAAATGTCACCATCGACGCATTAAGAGGTAATCTTAAAACTTATGAATCTACTATACTTAACCCTCTTGTTGATTATCAAAGGAAGCAAAGAATCGCTCTCAAGGCAAGCACAAGCCAACCTCAAAATGATGAGGACGGAGACAACGAGTTCGGACTCGTTATCAAGAGATTTCAAAAGTTCATGCGAAAAGAGTATGAACGAAAGGGCAAAAAGCAAGGAGATCAAATAAAGTGCTATGAGTGCGGAGAAACCGGGCACATTAAATCAAATTGCCCAAATACTAAAAAGGAGAAGAAACCCTTCAAGAAGCAACGAGCATACATATCTTGGGGAGGCGACTCCGGTGACGAGTCAAGTGAGGAAGAAGAAGACGAAGCCGCAAATCTTTGTCTTATGGCACAAGAAGACAACAAAGAAGAGGTATGTCAAATTTCTTCTCCCTTGAAGAAATACAAAATGCTTTTGATGAGTTGTATAGCGAATTTATTAAAGCTTCAAAAACTGTTAAGAGTATAAAAGAAAATGCTTCTTTAAAAGAAAAAAAAATTCAAAAATAACTCTCTTTTAAAGAAAAGGAATTGGAAAAACTGATTTTAGAAAATGAGAAGTTGAAAGAGGAAAACAATTTTTTTGGCAAGAGAAGCGCCGACAAGCCCGAGACTTCTAGAAATTGTACTTCTTGCATGCATCTCAAAAATGAAGTAGAAAGGCTTAAGGGCACCTTAGATAAGTTTAATTCCTCTCATAAAAATTTGAATGAAGTGCTTGTTAATTTAAAGTCGACCAAGCATGCATAGGTTTTAGAAACGAGCCTAAAGAGAAAGTTGAAGCCAACCCCCAACCACCTAAGGCTCAACCTAGGATAAATAAAACAAATATTCATCCTAGATACAACAAACCTTGAAATGGTTTTCATCAATCGCAACCTAGAAATAATGCACATTCTAGGCCAAACACTAGAAGGAATTTTGAACCTTTTAGAACACCTAGAAATGACTTCCAACCTAGAAACAACTATCCTAGAAATGATGCATATCCTAGAACAAATGGTAGGAGAAATGATTTTCATGATTTGCGCAACAGTCATATTGTCAAGAATAGAGTAAATGAATTTCGTCCGTCCAATTACTATCAACCTAGAAGGATGCATAATCCTAACTTGACTTATCATTATTGTAGACGAATTGGACATATTGCTCCTGCTTGTTTTACACGACATAGACATAACACTCAATCACATCACTATGATTTGCCTAACCCCCAAGGACCCAAAATGGCATGGGTACCTAAAACTCATTAATCTGTTTTGTAGGTATGTTTGAAGGGATCAAGTGTACTATGGTACCTTGATAGTGGATGCTCCAAGCACATGACGGGAGACGAATCCAAATTCCTTCAACTAGAACACAAGGAAGGGGGACGTGTTATTTTTGGTGATAACAACAAAGGAAAGATTATCGGCATCGGATCGGTCGGTAAGGATGAAATTTCTTCCATTAAGCATATATTACTTGTGAAAGGTTTAAAACATAATCTCTTGAGCATAAGTCAATTATGTGACAAGGGAAATCTTGTTTTATTTGATTCGGATGAATGCTTAGTTTTTAGACGTAGCGATTTTAAAATTATCCTTCGTGGTTTTAGAATGGATAACATTTATATAGTTGATCTTGTAAATTCTTCACCCGAATATGTGAATTGTTTAATGAGCAAAGAGGATGATTCTTGGTTATGGCATCGTAGAGTAGCTCACATCAACATGCATCTTTTGAACAAATTAGTTTCACAAAATTTAGTTGTTGGTCTTCCAAATTTGAAATTTGAAAATGACTCTATTTGTGATTCTTGTCAAAAAGGGAAGCAAACAAAAGCATCTTTTAAATCGAAAAATATTGTTTCAACTTCTAGACCATTGCAATTGCTTCACATGGATTTGTTTGGACCATCTCGCATTGAAAGTCTTGGTAGAAATCGGTATGCTTTTGTTATTGTTGATGATTATTCTAGATTTACTTGGACTTTATTTCTTGCCCATAAAAGTGATGCTTTTCAGAATTTTAAATACTTTCTTAAACGTGTTCAAAACGAAAAGGAAACAAACGTTACTTCAATTAGAAGTGATCATGGGGGAGAGTTTGATCACAATCTCTTTGCGGACTTTTGTGACGAACTCGGTATCGAGCATACCTTTTCCGCTCCACGATCACCACAACAAAATGGGGTGGTGGATAGGAAAAATAGGTGTCTCGAAGAGATGGCTAGAACCATGCTCGAAGAGGCTAAGATTCCCAAACATTTTTGGGTGAATGCCGTGAGTACCGCATGCTACGTTTTAAATAGAGTAGTCATAAGGCCAATACTCATGAAAACCCCTTATGAACTCTACAAGGGAAGGAAACCAAATATCTCCCATTTTAGAGTATTCGGTTGTAAAGTTTTTATTCATAACAATGGAAAAGATCAATTGGGAAAATTTGATGCCAAATCCGATGAAGGAATTTTTATTGGGTATTCTTCATATAGCAAAGCACATAGGGTATTTAATAATAGAACCCAAACTGTGGAGGAATCCCCCCATATTGTGTTTTCCGAAAATAATGCTCGCTTGGCGAGAAAAGATTCTTGTTCTGATCTTGCAGGCATTTTAAATAGTTTAAAAGACAAAGTACAAGAGGAAACTCCTAAGGAAATTCAAGATGAAATCTTGGAACAATCTACGGAGGAAACGCCACAATTGGAGAAAGAAACGAAAATGCCTAACGAGTGGAGGACAATCAAAGATCACCCTCTCGAACAGGTAATTGGCGATGTCGGAGAAAAGGTAAGTACTCGAAACTCCCTTAAGAACACCTTAGGACATACTGCTTTTGTTTCTCAAATTGAACCAACAACCATCTCCGAAGCAATTGGGGATGAATTTTGGACCTTGGCAATGCAAGAGGAGCTTAACCAATTCAAACGGAATGACGTTTGGGATTTGGTGCCAAGACCCAAAAATCATACCATAATTGGTACGAAATGGGTTTTTCGAAACAAACTAGATGAAAATGGTGTAATCACTAGAAACAAATCTAGGCTTGTAGCAAAAGGCAATAATCAAGAAGAGGGTATTGACTATGAAGAAACATATGCTCTCGTAGCTAGATTAGAAGCTATTCGTTTATTGCTTGCTTTTGCCTCTTCTATGAATTTCAATTTATATCAAATGGATGTGAAAAGTGCTTTTCTAAATGGTGTTATTCAAGAAGAAGTTTATGTTGAACAACCCCCCGGTTTTGAAGATTTTAAATCTCCCGATCATGTTTTCAAACTCAAAAAGGCTCTTTATGGTTTAAAACAAGCTCCCCGAGCTTGGTATGAAAGATTGAGTAAATTTCTATTGGAAAATGATTTCATTAGGGGGAAAGTTGACACCACTCTTTTTGTTAAGCATAAAAACAATGATATTTTATTAGTTCAAATCTATGTGGATGATATTATATTTGGTGCTACTAACAATGTTTTGTGCAAGGAATTTTCCGATTTAATGACAAGCGAATTTGAGATGTCTATGATGGGTGAGTTAACATTCTTTTTGGGATTACAAGTAAAGCAAATGAAAGAAGGTACGTTCATTTGCCAAGCGAAATATTGCAAAGAATTGCTGAAACGATTTGAAATGACCAATGCAAAAGCAATGGCAACCCCCATGAGCACATCCGATCATCTAGACAAAGATGAGAAAGGAAAGGAAGTCGACATCAAAAAGTATCGAGGTATGATTGGCTCTCTCCTTTATCTTACTGCTAGTCGTCCGGACATCATGTTTAGCGTGTGCTTATACGCTCGTTATCAATCGTGTCCGAAGGAGTCTCACCTAACTGCAGTGAAACGGATATTGAAGTATCTTATTGGTACTATAAATGTGGGTCTATGGTACCCCAGAGGTTCTTCATGCCAACTTGTTGGCTATTCCGATTCCGATTTTGCTGGATGCAAATTGGACCGCAAGAGCACTAGTGGCACTTTCCATTTGCTCGGTAGCTCTCTCGTTTCTTGGTTTAGCAAGAAACAAGTAAGTGTTGCATTGTCCACAACCGAGGCTGAATATGTAGCCGCGGGGAGTTGTTGCGCTCAAATCCTTTGGATGAAACAACAACTCTTGGACTATGGCCTAAGTCTTGATCATATCCCTCTTAGATGTGATGATACTAGTGCCATATGCTTGACGAAGAACCCCGTTCTTCATTCGCGAACAAAACACATTGAAATTAGACATCATTTTATAAGAGATCACGTTCTCAAGGGCTATGTCGAAATTGAATTTGTTGAAACCAAAGATCAATTGGCCGACATCTTTATAAAGCCCTTAGAGAAAGAGTCTTTCTTCCGAATTCGTAGTGAACTCGGGATCCTTGACTCCACGTTGATCTAAGTCATGCATTGCATTTTCCCTTTCACATGTTTTCTAACTTGAGCGTCGGAGACGTCTAACGTATTTTTGCAGGTATCGCCCTAAAGGCAGGGGGAATTATAAAGCTTGACGCACAGAACAATCGATTTCTCTTTTATATAATCGATTATCCAGTATCAATAATCGATTGTCTTGACATGATTTGCGTTATTATGTCTGAAATAGCAGATTTAATAAATAAACAAGTTTTTCTTATTATTCTATATTTTTTTTGCTAATGGCAAAAGGGGGAAGATAACGGGTATGCACTCTCAATACTTATCGGCATAAATTGAGGGGGAATTCATATATTGAGGGGGAACAAATTGCATATCTATATACTTGTTGCATATCTTTACTTGTCTTGAATCGTCATTATGAATTGCCTAATATGCATATCCCGCTTAAAGTTTGCCATTATCAAAAAGGGGAAAATTGTTGGAAACACGTTCTCAAGGCATTATACTAAACGTGTGTTCATATTTGTAGGTTTTGATGAATGACAAACTATGCGCAAATTGACACATGACGAGGTCCAAGCACAAGCGCAAAATTGATATATAACGAGATTCAAGCACAAGACAAAGATCGAGATTAAGTTTTATATGAGTCGGTATTTAATTGTGATCTTGATCCGACAACTTAAACTCAAGACTTGGCTTCTCTCGTAAAAATATTTTTAACAAATCATGCATATTTAATTTAGAGCAAAATGATTTTAAATAATGCATATTTACTTTAGTCAAAATGATATTTAAACATGCCTCTAAAATCTGGACTAAGATAATCGATTATGTACTTATGATAATCGATTATGTTTAAGTCAGCTGCTTGACAATCGATTGTGAACTTATGACAATCGATTGTGTTAAGGCAGTGAGCATCAGATTTTTCAAATCTGCATGACAATCGATTGTGAACCTTATGACAATCGATTGTGATGAGGCAGTGTCCATCAAAGTTTTTCAAAGCTCAAAATAGTCGATTGTGAAGCTAATGACAATCAATTGTGAAGAGACAGTGTCCATCAGATTTTTCAAAGTCACAAAATAATCGATTGTGAACTTATGACAATCGATTGTGTTGAGGCAGTGTCTTCCAGACTTTTTCAAAGTTATTAAATAATCGATTGTGAAGCAATAACAATCGATTATCAAGAGGCAGTGTCTATATTGATTTTTCAAGACTGATATATAATCGATTGTTAACTTAATATAATCGATTGTATAACTGACCGTTGCCAAAATATTTTCAAATACCGTCAGGTAATCGATTATTGATTTCTTATAATCGATTGTTTTAATCAAAATCTGGAAAGGAGTTTTTGAACGTTGCTGAGTAATCGATTGTAGATTTCTGACAATCGATTGTTCTAAGTAAAATCTGGAAATGATTTTTTGAACGTTGCTAGTAATCGATTATTGATCTTAGATAATCGATTGTTATGCGTAAAATCTGGGATTGATTTTTGGAAGATCTGGCAAACAATCGATTGTGGTAATTTGACAATCGATTGTCACAGAGTAAAATCAGCAATTCTTAATTGGCAATTAGGCAACGGTAATACAAGGTTTTTCAACTATAAATACAGCTTCAATTCAGTCTTCTAACACAACAACTGATCATACAATTGCTAAAGCTTGCATACTTTATTGCTTATCATTTTATATTCATTACATAAGCTTTTGAGAGCCAAATTCTTGTCGAAAGTTGTTGCGATCTTGAGCGTATTCTTTTTACTCATATCTACTCTTAAAGGAGTGTCTTGTTTGAGTGCTAAGTGGTTTTGTACACTTGAAGGGAAGTGTTAGTCCCTTGTGTTGTAAGAAGGAACTTGTGTTTCCTTGGTTGAAGTCTTGGAGTGTTGTATCTCCGAGCAAAGGTTGTTGAGGCTTGTGTCCTCAAGTTGTAACGGTTTGTTGAGCACCCGTAAGCTTAACAAGTTAGTGGAAATCTCGAGAGAGTCTCTCGGTGACTGGACTAGCCACGGGTTGTGGTGAACTAGGATACATCGGTGCGTTTGTTCTAATTTATTTACTTATCGCACTTATTTATTTCCTGCAATTTTTAAATTCCGCAAGTTTACGCTAATTTTTATTATAACGCTATTCACCCCCCCCCCCCCCTCTAGCGTTAAGCGTATTATCTAACAAGGCATTTATACATTTATGAGAAATAGAAATTAAAGGATAATTTTTTATTATATACTAGAAATATTGAATGAAGTTATGGTCCCAACATATTTTTATTATATTTGTGAAAAATAAAATATTTTCTATTGCTCTATCCATGCATTTTTAATTAGTTAATTCACGACTCAACTCTTCCTGATTTTTTCAAATAGTAATTAAAATAAGAAATATCTGTAGAATAGATAAACCAATCTATGTGGGTTCGATATCTTGTCGTACTATAATTTGATAGAATATGAGTTCAAATTTTATACACGCTAGATACTCGTCAATCATATTTAGATATGAATGAAATAAATTAAATCCTAAATAACTAAGAATGTCTACTATAATTTTGAATTAATTTTCCAATAGAGAAAGTTGAGTTCATATGTAGATTTTGATTTGAGGAAAGAGAGAAGCTGGTCATGGGTCAGACCACTTGAACCCGCCGTTATGAGACCCAACACTCGTGCATCGATAAAGGGGAGAAGACCATGTTGGTGTCCCCTTTAGCCTCTGTTGAGAAAATATGCTTGGTTAACTTTAAGGATACATCCGTTTGGTTGATGATCGATAATCGATGATCTTTTGCTGTGGAGATTATTGGATATGCCTGTGACTGTTGTAAGGTTTTGAAGAGTTAGCTTGCAATTGAGACACGTTTATGTTTGAACGGTGAAAAGTTTATTGGAAGTAGAATTTGTATTCTACATCAATAAACAAAGTAAACACATTCTTGAAAAAAGACAGTTCAGTAAACCAAACTGGAAAGGTCTAGGAAAAGGTCGGACCACAAAGATTTTAATAGAAAACTGATCAGGAAAAGGATGAAGATTTATAAGTGAAAAATAGAGAAAGAGGCAATTGACGTGAAAAAGAAATTGCTTGATTGATTGACTATAATGCTGCAACTACAGTTTTTTTATAACAGAAAAAACAAACAAACTTAAGCTAAAAAAAATGAACTACCCCATAAAATTTTCTCCTAAAAACTAGATAACAAAAACCAAGTTAAACTGCTTTCTAAGGACTAGGACAAACCTAAAAGGTAGGAGTTTTGTTTACTAACACCCTCCCTTAAACTGAAAGCTTTCGAGCTTCAGTTTATCCTCAATTTCTTGAATTCTTCCATGGTGCAAAGTCCCAGCAATCTTCTCAAATTTTGGAAAGAAAGTAACTTGAGAGGTTTAATGAAAATATCCTCCAACTGGTCTTCACTCCGGCAATATGTTAGCTCTATTGTTCCTTCATTGTTGAGATCTCTCAAGAAATAGTACTTCACGTAAATGTGTTTACTTCTTCCATGTAGCATCGGATTCTTTGACAAATTGATGGCAGAGTTATTGTCACAGAAAATTGTAGTTGCTTTTTCTTGTTTGAATTTTAGTTCTTCAAGAATTCTCCTTAACCAAATAGCTTGACAAGTACAAGTTGTAGCAGCAACAAATTCAGCTTCGGTACTTGACAAAGTGACAATTGATGGCTTCTTAGAATACCAGGAAACAACCCCCATACCTAACATAAAAACATAACCTGAATTGCTCCTTCTGTCGTCTTGATCTCCTGCATAATTACTGTCAGTAAAATCAATCAAATTATATTTTTCACCCTTATTGTAGAAGAAAACAAAATCCTTAGTTCCCAGTAAGCAGCGAAGGATTCTCTTAGCATCTAGCATGTGAATTTCAGTTGGCTCTCGATGTATCTTCTTATGAGACTTACAACATACATGATGTCGGGCCTTGTAGCAGTAATATACATCAAACTACCTACAATTTGGTTGTATAATGTGTTGTCTACCTTCTTTCCGCTTCCAACATTGCATATATAGGAACGCTCCCTCTTTTTCCAAGAATTCAAGCCAAGCTCAACTGGAGTATTGGCGGGATTGCAATTCTGTATCTTGAACCTGTCCAAAATTTCTCGCACATACTTCTTTTTGGAAACAAATATTCCATCATCATATTGTATTACTTCTAATCCAAAAAAGTAATGCATTACCAAGATTGGACATTTCAAACTCATTCATCATAGACTTCTTGAAATCAGCAAACATGATACTATCATTCCCAATAAATATAAGATCATCGACATATAAACACAATGAGTATTTTTCAGATTTTCTAGTTTTAACAAAAAGAGAGTGTTCATATGGATATTTCAGAAAACCAACTTTTAGAAAGTTTGCCTCAACACGACTATACCAAGCTCACGGAGCTAGTTTTAGTATGTAAAGATCCTTTTTCAACTTGTACACCTTATGCTCATTTTAAATTTTTATATAACCAGGAGGTTGTCCTACAAATACCTGTTCTTCCAAGTTCCCATAGAAAAATGCCGAATTGATATCTAATTGGAAAATAGGCCAAAAATTCTGTGTTGCTAATACAATCACCAATCTGATTGTATCATGTCTTGCAACCGGAGAAAATACTTCTGTGTAGTCAATTCTATATTCTTGTTTGTATCCTTTAGCCACTAAGTGTGCCTTATACTTGTCAACTTCACCATCTCTTTCAGCTTTGTCTTGAATACCCATTTCACACCAATTGTTTTGTGCCCTTTTGGAAGACCTGATAGCTCCACTGTGCCATTTCTTTCAGTAGCATCAATTTCGTCATCCATAGCTTTCCTCCATTTATCCTCTTTAATAGCATTTTCAAAAGTTGTATGATCACTATCTGCAAACAATGCAAAGTAGAAAAAATCATCTTCGCTTACATCAAGTCTTGTTACCTCATAATCCATAATCCACATGGGCCTTTTGCGAGCACGACGAAGAGACTCATCCGGTGCATCAATTTCTTCCAAAGCTGCGGGTGAAACTTCAGCAGCTAGAGCAATTGCTGGATTAGAATTTTCAGAATTTTCGGGTATTATTGTTGTTTCTTCAACTTCATTATCAATTAAGATTGGAATAGACTGCTGCATATTTCAATCCCAAGAGTTTTCTTCATCAAGAATAACATCTCTACTGGTCACAACCTTTTTTGTCATTGGATTGAACAACTTGCACGCCTTGGATGCCTCGCTAACACCAAGAAAGACAACATTTCTTGCTTTTATCATCAAGCTTCTTCCTCTTCTCATCTAGTATATGTGCATAGCCAACGCAACCAAAAATTTTAAAATGATCTACAACAGGTTTCCTTCGACTCCAAGCCTCCTCTAGAGTCATGTTTTGAACAACAAATGTTGGAATTCTATTCAAAATATGAATACTCCAATTTACTGCTTCTGGCTAGGATATCTTTGGAACTTCTCCTCGAGCTAGCAAGCTTTCAACCATGTTGAGAATGGTTCTATTCTTCCTCTCCGATACACCATTTTGTTGTGGTGTATATGCCGTTGTGAACTCTTTTCGAATGTCATGAGTCCCACAAAATTCTTCAAATGCCTTAGAGCAATATTCACCTTCATGGTCTATTCGGAAACTCTTGATGGTCTTTCCTGTCTCATTCTCCACATTAACTTTGAAGCTTTTAAATACATTAAAAGCCTATGATCTTTCCCAAAACAATACACCCAAGTCTTTCTAGAATAATCGTCAATGAAGGTAATAAAATACATTTTGCCTCCATTAGAGATTGGTCTTATTGGCCCACATATGTCGTAGTGAACTAACTCCAAAACATACTTTGCTCGCCATGATTTGCCTTTCGGTAATTGAGTAGTAATTTGAGGAAGACCTGTGACCATGCTCTTCTCCTGAAGTGTCTTCAATCCTCCAAAACTCAAATGGCCATAACGAAAATGCCACAACCATGAGGGATCCTTCATTTTCGTCATCAAACAACATTGAATACTATTAATCTTTATCGGAAATAATCTGTTGGAACTCATCTGAAGTATTGCTATAGCTCCTCTCGCGGGGTCATAAATTTCACACTCACCCTTCTTAATAGTGATGACATAACCTTTCTCTTGCAACTGACCAATACTCAGTAAGTTGCTTTTCAAATCAGGAACATATAACACATTAGAGATTGTTTCCTCAAAATCATTCTTGTCCACGGTAAAACAATCACCAAAACTAACTTTAGAACGGAAGCCTTCATTTAAGTAAGAAAAGTAAGACTTACTTCTAGTCATGTAATTAGTGCACCCTGTGTCTAAATACCAAATATCTCGCTCGATTTCCTTCTCTACTTGAATTGCCATCAACAAGGTTTCACCTTCCTTGTTCTCCGTATAATTAGACTTCTTTTCCTTTTCTTTGTCATTAGGTAGCCTAATATAATATTCATATGCGTAATGACCAAATTTATGACATTTATAACACTCTATCTTGGATTTGTCATAATCTTGACCTCTGCCTTTGCCTTGAGATTGATCATTATTTGCTTTGAAATTCCTACAGGAATCTCTACCTCCATGATCTCCTCTTCCTCTGCCTCGACCTCTACCTCTACCTCTACCCTTTCCTTTGGAATTGGAAGAAGAAATAAAAGTAGAAGCCTTCAAAGCCTGCTCACCAGAAGTTGAACTACGGTTCATCTTTTGCTCATGCACCAATATGGAGCTGTGAAATTCGTCAAATGATAAGACATTTATGTCTTTTGCCTCCCCAATGGAGCAAACGACATAATCACACTTTGGTGTTAGAGAGTGCAATATCTTTTCCACTATTACGATGCCGCTTATGTTATCACCATGGAATCGCATCTTGTTACATATCTTCATGGTTCTAGCACAATAGTTGGTGATAGATTCTCCTTCCTTCATCTGCAAGATTTCAAAGTCCCTCAATGTTCAGTTTTCGGTTTACACAATTAAATTCTTTTTGTAAGGTCGTTTGTAATTCTTCGATTCCGCGCGGTCGACTTTCTATTAATAATTTTGGGAATCCCATAAAGATTATGACCTGGATCAGATCGATTCTTTTTTTAATCTCTATACGTGCAATTCCCTCGACGCCAGAGGACGTTCTCATATTCTTTTGTACATAATTCTTGATACAATCTCTTATTTTTTTATCTTCTTTTAGAGCCTTGATACTTTTTCTTCATGGAATCCTATATATCCTTGAAAGTTTCTTGGCGAAGAATGGTTTTCCAGATGGGACGCTCAATAGCTTGAAAGAGATAATTTTTTGCCTTTAAATCTTTTAACTTTCTTGCTTCAAACTCATTCTTTTGAGCATCCGTCAAAGTTTCGCTTACTGCTGATGCTTTAATACCGTCTTCAACAATTAGCCAATACTCTTTTGACCGTAGGACATTCTACATCAGCATACTCCAGTGATCATAGTCACCATCAAAACGGGAAATATGTGCTTGCATAAAATTGCTCTCTGAAGCCATAGATGAAGAACAATTTTTTATTTTATTTTTGTGGGTAAACTCTCTCTCACACACATACAGGTTTACCTTTTTCATTTTGGATCTGACCTGGCTCTGATATCATTGATAGAAAACTGATCAGAAAAAGGATGAAGATTTATAAGTGAAAAATAGAGAAAGAGGCAATAGACGTGAAAAAGAAATTGCTTGACTGATTGACTACAACGCTGCAACTGCAATCTTTTTATTAACAGAAAAAATATAGCAAACTTAAGCTAAAAATTAGGAATTACCCCATAAAATTTTCTCCTAAAAACTAGATAACAAGGACAAACTTAAATAGATGGAAAAGAATTAAGCTTGAGACTCCTTATATAAAAGTGGTTTACTTTGAATAATTTTCTTTATTGAATCTGTCATGATTATAATAGTATTCTTTTTCTTTTCTGCAAGAAGTACCACAATTGTTTTTTCCTACATAAACACAAGTGCTATTTTTGGTTTCTTTATTTCGATATTAGAAAACTGATGGATAAAAAAAATAAAACGATAGGTGAATAAAAATTTTGAGTATTAAAAAAGAAAAAAGGAATAAATCGTATAAGTTTCTTTCTTTTTCGCGAGGGTTTAGAATTAAGGCCCAGAGTTTCACTGGGTCGAACTGAATAGGCTTGGGTTTAAAATAGATACTTGGTCTTAGGCTGTCCCACAACGAGGCTTTTCCTTTTTATTTTTTAGTGTTATAATTAAAAAAACGGTTAAGAGTCTGATTTATCCTTCTACTATCGAAAATATGCCTTATTTATCATCCGTTTGAATTTTTGTCAAAAATATCCCTATCGTTATACTTTTGGTTTAAATTTATCCTTCCCATGTTAAATACATTCTACCAGATTTTAAATGGCACGTGGCATCATTTGATTGAACCAGACAACCCGCCCAGATCCTTTAATTAAATTTCGGTTAAGGGTCAAATATATCCTTGTACTATTTAAAATAGGTCATATTTATCCTCCGTAGAATTCTTTAACAAATATATCCCCACCATTATACATTAGGACCATATATATCCCTCAGCCGTTAAAACTTGTTTCCACATAATTTTTAACACGTGGCAGTCAACGATTGGATCAGATTACCCACCCATTCTATTTATTAAACCTGCCCGACCCACTGTTCAAACCCGCCCCGACCCTATTTCGTTGCAAACTCTGCCGGAATTTCACCGAAAAGCTGATTCCAGCTGAGGTTCAGTGCAATTTCCAAGCCAGGAATTTTACCAACACTAGCCGGAATCTCGCCGGAAAGTTGGTTACTACTCAAGTCAATCAACTGAAGCTTCATGCAGGAACCGAGTTGAGTTGGAATCGGACCAGAAACCTGTTCTTCCCGAGAACAAGTTTGGTGAGTGAACTCAATGAGCCGAGACTTGGATTCAAAGTGCCTTCAATTAAATTATCAGAACCATCAATGAACTGGAGGATACCAAGCTGATTCAAATTCACCGGTAAATTACCAGTGATTGAGTTGGAATGCAAGTCCAGAAAAGTCAGATTCCGGCATCCAGAGATCTTCGGAGGAATGATTCCAGTGAGGCGATTGGATCCGAGGTCGAGGAAATTCAAATTCTTCAATTTCCCAATCTGCAGCGGCACCGACCTCGTTAGCTTGTTATCACTTACCCGGAATCGAATCAGCGATGAACAATTGCCTATCTCACTACAATTAGAAATGAAGTCGATGGAGTGTATAAAGAAATGGGGCCGGGGCGGGTTTGAACAGTGGGTCGGGCGGGTTTAATAAATAGAATGGTGGGTAATCTGATCCAATCGTTGACTGTCACGTGTTAAAAAATTATGTGGAAATAAGTTTTAACGACTGAGGGATATATATATGGCCCTAATGTATAACGGTGGGGATATATTTGTTAAAGAATTCAAACGGAGGATAAATATGGCCTATTTTAAATAGTACAAGGATATATTTGACCCTTAACCGATTAAATTCCGCCCGCTACATATAGATCTTCAGAATCTATGTGTTCTACTCGATTTCTTATACTCGGTATAATTTCTTCCTTCCTTCTTTTGTTTCTTTATTCATTTCTTATTCTTTCTTTCTGGATCAGATTTCTTTGCTTTCTTTATTCATTTCTTTTCTTTCTTTATTCATTTATATATCCTTTTTATTTTTGCTCAGTTACACACAAACCCACATATAAAAGTCACTATACAACCACAAATTTAGTCTCTCAATAATACAACAAAATTTCCCTTATTTTAACCTTAACTTAAGAGGCAACTTTGGTTTGTGCTTTAACGATTTGCTTTAACAATAATGTCCAGCATCATGGTTAAATTGATACTATTCTCATGAATCAAACAGCAAATTTCAGCGGTAAATAAAAATCTGAAATTTTCTTAACAGCATTACACAAACAACAAATCTCAGTTTAATGGACTGCTGGATGCAAAATTATGGGTCGGGCGGATTTTAATTAAAGGATCTGGCTGGGTCGTCTGGTCCAATCAAATGATGGCACGTGCCCTTAAAGATCAGGTAGGATGTATTTAACAGGGAAGAGTAAATTTAAACCAAAAGTATAATGGTAGGAACATTTTTGACAAAAAATTCAAACGGAGAATAAATAAAACCTATTTTCAATAGTAGAAGGACAAATCAGACTCTTAACCGTAAAAAAAAATTACAAATCATACTAAAAGAAGAAAAGACGTAGAAAAGCTACAAAGAACCCGTGGCCTAACAGCTTTTGGCTCGTTGTGGCACTCTATATTCTCTCCAGCATCTCTGCTTTCTTTTTGGACCCCACCTTTATCCTCTTTCTTATCAAAATTACAATTTAAAATATTCACTCAAGAATTAATCATTTTCTTTTATAAAAACGTACATAAGTTCATTTTATGCAGCCTTAGCTCGATTATTTTTCTAACAATTGTTGTATACATTTTTTTATAAATTAGTAATTATGATTAATTCATGTGTTGTCAAAAAGATTTTAAGAAAATCTTTTAATGTTTATTCACCTATTTAGAATATACGTCATGTACGTATAAAGGCAAAACAAATTGTTCATAAAATGTGAAAGCAACAAACTTCAAATATTAGAATAAATTACTTTAAAATTCATTGTAAATGTTTTACAATGAAGGAAAGAAAAATAAAAACTAAACCTACTCAGCTCAATTGTGACTGATGGTCCTTCTAAAATTAAATTAAATAAAAATTTGATGCATAAATAGTGTACGAAATAACTGACCTAGTATTATATTTTGAGGACCAAAACGATCTCCTTTGACAGTGATTTTGTCAAGGGGACATTTATAATGATGTTACCTTCACATACTAGTGGCTTGTATTGCATTTTTATTAAATAAACTAGTTTTAGTCCCCATGCTATGTGCGGTATAAACTATATCAATTTATGATTTGGATTATTTGAATTATATATAAATAACTTTAAAATTAATTTTTTATATGAAAATTATAAATAATTATTAGATATTAATTAAGAAGCATGACATGAAACAACAACAACAACAACAACAACAACTACCCAGTATAATCTCACAAAGTGGGGTCTGGGGAGGGTAATATGTAGACGAGCCTTACCCCTACCCGAAAGGGCAGAGAGGCTGAATCGATCCTCGGCTCAGTGAAGAAAAGGAAAAACAAAAACAAAAACTAAAACAAAAACAAAAGAGCATTAGTAACTCCAGCAGAAATATCGTAAAGAATTATCTAAACATAAGAAACATAAATAAAATAGCATGCAATAATATCATACAATAACTACCATAAATAACTACAATAAGGGAGACACAAGCCAAAATACAAATCATCTATGGATAGCCCTGCCCAGCCTCACCCAACCCCGGGTGAGGAGTACGAAAAACTCTAGGAGCCTCTATCCTACAACCCTGATACTAGACCTCCAGACTTTCCTATCAAGGATCATGTCCTCAGAAACCCGCATTCTAGCCATGTCATGCCTAATCACCTCTCCCCAATACTTCTTAGGCCTCCCTCTGCCTCACGGAGCGCCGACAATTGCCAGCCGCTCACAACTCCTTATCGGGGCATCAGGACTTCTCCTCCGCACATGCCCGAACCACCTCAGCTTCACTTCTCGCATCTTCTCATCCACCGGCACCACCCCCAGCTTCTCTAGAATAACTTCATTCTTAATCTTATCCAACCTGGTGAGCCCGCACATCCACCTGAGCATGATCATCTCCGCAACCTTCATTCTCTGAACATGAGAGTTCTTTACGGGCCAGCACTCCGCCCCATACAACATTGCAGGTCTAACCACAGCTTTATAAATTTTTCCCTTGAGTTTATGTGGGACTTTCTTGTCACACAGGACTCCTGTTGCAAGCCTCCACTTTGACCACCCCGCTCCTATACGATGAGTGACGTCCCCATCAATCTCTCCGTCCCCCTGAATTACCGACCCAAGATATCTGACACTGTCCCTCTTGGCGATGACCTGAGATCCAATCATCACGTCCCTGCCTACTTCGCTAGGCTCGGTACTAAACTTGCGCTCCAAGTATTCTGTCTTAGATCTGCTTATTTTGAAACCTTTGGACTCGAGAGTCTGTCTCCATACCTCTAACCTCTCAATAACACCGACCCTCGTCTCATCTATCAAGACTATGTCATCAGCAAATAGCATACACCAAGGCATATCCCCTTGAATATTTCGGGTTAGAGCATCCATCACCAAGGCAAACAAGAGAGGGCTAAGCGTCGATCCTTGATGGAGCCCCATAACCACTGGAAAATGGTCTGAGTCACCATCCACCGTCCTAACCCTAGTCTTAGCTCCATCGTAGGTCCTTTATTACTCTGATGTAGGCTTCCGGCACGCTCTTGGCCTCCAAGCACCTCCATAGCACCTCCCTTGGGACCTTGTCATACGCCTTCTCCAAGTCGATAAGCACCATGTGCAGGTCCTTCTTCTTATCCCTGAACTGCTCCACCAGACGCCTGACAAGCTGGATAGCTCCTGCAGCGGAGCGACCCGACATGAATCCGAACTGGTTCCCAGATATAAATGTCATCTCCCTCACCCTCGCCTCGATCACCCGCTCCCAGACCTTTATGGTATGACTTATTAATTTGATACCCCTATAGTTGTTGCAGCACTGGATGTCCCCTTTGTTCTTATACAAGGGCACCACTGTACTCCACCTCCACTCATCCGGCATCCTTTTGGTCCTGAAGATTGCATTGAACAACCTGAAGAGTCACTCCACTCCTGACCTACCCATGCACTTCCAGAACTCCACCGGGATCTCGTCAGGCCCGGTCGCTCGACCCCTACTCATCATACGCAAAGCCACCATGACCTCCTCCACCCTAATACGCTTGCAGTAACCAAGGTCTCTATGTTGCTCTGGATGCCCCAACTCCCCTAGCTCTATGTTACGATCCCCCTCCTCGTTAAGTAAGTCTTGAAAGTACGACTGCCACCTCTGCTTGACTTGAGACTCCCCCATCAGAACTCTACCATCCTCGCCCTTGATGCACCTAACTTGGTCAAGAACACGAGCCTTCCTTTCCCTTGCTTTAGCTAACCGGAATAACTTCTTATCCCCGCCTCTCTCCCCTAGTTCCTCGTACATGCGACCAAACGCCGCGTTTTTAGCTTCCATAACCGCCAGCTTAGCTTCTTTCCTCGCCACCTTGTAGATCTCCATGTTCGCTCTCTGTTCTTCCTCGCTTGTGCTCCCTGCCAACTTAGCAAACATCGCCTTCTTCACCTCCACTTTTCCTTCGACTACATCGTTCCACCACCAGTCACCATGATGTCTGCCTGAATAGCCTTGGCTACCCCGAGCACATCTCGTGCTACCTCCCTAACCAAGTTCGCCGTCTCTGACCACATAGTGTTCGCTTTCCCATAACTTCTCCAAGCTCCGCCTCAGCTAACCTCCTCTCCAACTCCTGTGCTTTCTCCTTAGTCAAAATACCCCATCTAATCCGCGGTTGTCCCCGAGCACCCGTCCTCTTCCTCTTTACCCAGAGACCGACATCCATCACTAGGAGCCTATGAAGAGTCGAAAGGGACTCTCCCGGAATAACCTTGCTGTCCTTGCACATACCCCTATCGCTCCTTCTGAGGAGGATGTAATCAATCTGCGTCCTCGCCGCCGAACTCTTAAAGGTGACCAAATGCTCCTCCCTCTTCTGACATGAAATCATTTCTCAAATCGCATTGTAGATAACTTGTTTTCTTTTTTTATACTGTAATAACCCAACCCCTTGATGCTGGCGCTTGTATTTTATTTTACGATCAATATTAAAGAATACTTAACATATAATATTGTGATATGTCTTGTTTGAGCATACTAAATAATATTATTTTGGGAAAATTCTTGCTATAACTTTATTTTTCATCACAAATTCAAATAAGTCTTATCCTTTTACATTTTTAGACATAATTTTTCTCTTTGTTTGTTCTTTGCTTATAGTTATTACAATACTTATTACTTAATATTGTTATATTGCAATGTGAGCATTTATTAGCTTATAAATTAACTTAATGTATTACTTATTACCATATTAATAATTAATTATCAATAAACTAAAATTTTACTCTTAAAATTTAATGTATTTATACTATCATCCTCTTACAAAGAACTCTTTCATTATTCAAATCTATCAATAATTATTTTTTACTATTATTTATTAATTTAATTTATATATTTTTAAATAAATTTACAATATAAGTATTATTGCACTATCTTTATTTTTCCCTTTATGCATTCTCTTCCCTGCTGAAAAAATTTAATTAGCTTTCACACAAATTTATCCCAAATTCAAAATAATATCACGCCTTATTTTAAAATATTCCTTTGAATTAGTCTATAAATTAATACATAAATCCTCTATAATGTTTCAATCCTATTTGAATTTTATTATAATTATTTTTTTATTACGTGCAATTATATTTTCTGTCTCTTTTAGTTTAAGATACAAATTTAGCTTTTAATTTTTATTAATAGAATTACCTGCATGAGGTATTTATTTAATATGTTTAAATATTTAATTTGGTATCAAATTTTTGTTTTTCTTTATCTAGCAAGACTTCAGTTTTGTTGTCATATCCATATTTTAAGTGTTCTTATCATAATTTTAAGAACTTTCTAATCTCAAGTCTAAATAGGTTTTTTCCTTTTATTTTTAATATAACTTTTTAAAATTTTACTTATTATTCTTATTTCTGCTATAATGTCATCTAATATGTAATATTATCGCATTTTCATGTAATTTTTTAATTAATTTTATACTTTATTTAATATTCTTATCCACTGCTATTTTTAATATTATATATATATATATTATATTGAATTAAATATTTATTTTATTTTTAAACTATTTTTTGAAATTTTTAACTTATTTAAATTTATTGATAATATTTTGAGTTTGTATACTTGCATTGTTTTATTTTTTAAAGTAATTGTTAGTATAAATATCCTCACATGATCTCTAATTTATTTATATTATTTATCATTTAATCATTTTATATATATATAGACTTTAGTTATGTGGCTTTATGAACCTGCATACTATTTCTTATTTTACTTAAGCAAAATTTTACCATCTCAAATTAAAAATATAAGCTTTATCCTTTTTCTTCTATCTGATGAAAATTTTTGATTTTTTTTCTCTATTTGTTCCTCAATTTTTCTATTATATTATTCAATACTTAATATTATTATATTGTCATGTGAGTCAATTTCTTATCATATTTTTTTATAAATAAAAACTTATCTCAAATGTTTAGAATAATGGTTTCACTATTAATTATTTCTACATAATATTTCTAAAAAGAAAATATATATGAAATGGAATAAAAGGGATCATGTGGTTAATAATTCGAAAATTGAAATTCTTATTTTTAGAAAGTTCTGAAATCTATTTACAATGAAAATAGAAGTCAATATTAGTTGATTCATACCTTTAAGTTAAATTTGATCAAACTTGTTTTGCCTTAATTCATATTTGATTTTTATTATATTATTTAATATTTAATATTATTATAGTGTCATGTGGCTCAATTTCTTATCATATTTCTTTATAAATAAAATCTTATCTCAAATTTTTACAACATTGGTCCCACTATCATCTATTTCTACATAATATTTCATTATATATATATATATATATATATATATATATATATATATATATATATATATATATATATATATATATATATATATATATATATATATATATATATATATATATATATATATATATATATGAAATGGAAGAAAAGAGATCATGTGGTTAGTAATTCTAAAATAAAAATTCTTATTTTAGAAGGTTTTGGAATCTATTTACAATGAAAATTGAAGTCAATATTAGTTGATTTATACATTTAAGTTAAATTTGATCAAATTTGTTTTGCCTTAATTCTTATTAGATTTTGTAAATATTTTTAAATTTTGTCCGAGTAGTTAAGATTTTTTCTTCTTAAGTTAAATTTATTTAATCATATAAGAAATATTTATTTATGTATAAAATATCCATTTGCCCAATTTTTTTAATATTAATATGAATTTATTATTCTTGTTATTAAAATATAGTTTACTGATTATTTAAGTTTTCTACATTGTATATAATTTGTATATTTTATATAAGATCTTATTTTGTTGCTTGAATTTTTTAATTTTTAAAGTCAATAAATCTTTAATATCTTAAGTAAAAATTTTATTTTATTTTACATTTTAACTTACTCCAAAGTATAGATAGTCCTATGTTACCTCAGTTTATGTCTTTCTATAATTTTTTTTTGGTAATTAAAGATTATATTAATCACCAAAGTGTTCGCCGTACAATCCCATAGGTCAGTTACATACTCAAACTGCCTATCAAAAATTCCGGTAAAAGCTAACTATCTTGACTGTAACTAGAGTTCCAGACTTACAAAAAATATTGTTGGAGGTATGTCCTAACTCTAGGGGTTGCTCTAATATTACAAATGTAAGCAATGCTCCTAACTAAAACTTCACTGGGACAGTAAGTGTTTCTGAATATACGTGCATTTCTTTCCAACCAAATGGCATATGACATCTCTGAAAATACCATCTTGAAAACATGAGCTTGGGGAGATTTGCCTTTAGACTTCTCAGTGATCCAGTTAACGTATTGTGGCCAAGACTGTCCAGGGGGTTGAGACATGCCTAGCCATTGCAAAGTGAGGTGTCGCAGTTGTTCAGCAAAGGGGCAGTACAGGAACAAATGATCTCTAGTCTCCATTGTGTGCTGACACATAACACAGCTACCATCAACACTCAAATGCCATTTGATCAACCCCTCTTTGGTAGGAAGCCTGTCTTGGAGCAGCAGCCAGAGGTTGAAGAGTGCTTTAGGTCGGGCAGCATTCTGCATGGTTAGGTTTTTCCATGGAACTCTAGGCAATTGACCAATTTGTTGAAGATAGATTAATCTGATAGAACATGTATTGGTATGCAGCAGTTGGTGTTGTTGCAGTAGCCTAGCACTTTCAATGATCTTCCGGACTATCCAACTTGCTTGTGCAAGAATATTCATGTTTTCCAGTTGTTGATGTTTAATATACACTGTATGGATCCACCTTACCCATAATAGGTCTTTCTTGTGAGCAGAATCCCAGGCTAGTTTTGCAACAGCAGACTTGTTCCACAGTAGAAGGTTGATTAGGTTCAAGCCTCCAGCAGACTTTGGCTGGCAGATCTTGTCCCATGGCACATATGCTTTCCTAGTAATGTTAGCTGAGGCAGACTATATGAATGATCTACACATTGCCTCTATCAGTTTAATGACCTTGGATGGGAAGAGAAACAGCTGAGCCCAATATGACTGGATACCAAAAATAACTGCTTGTACCAGCTGTATTCGACCAGCATAGGACAACTGTCTAGTAGTCCAGGATGTAATCCTAGCTGTGATCTTGTCGATTAGTGGTTGCCACTGGAGAACAGATAGTTTCTTAGTTGACAGTGGAACCCCTAAATATTTAAAGGGAAGCTCCCCACGTATATAACCAAGATGAGTAAGGATTTGTTGTTGCAGTTCAGGTTTTACTCCTCCAAAGTATACAGCACTCTTCTGCATATTAGCTTTCATTCCAGATGCTGCAGTGAAGTGGTCAAAATATGTAAACATGACCTGCACAGCTTGGGTATCACCTTTAGAGAATAATAAGAGGTCATCAGCAAAACTGAGGTGTGTAATTCCCAGCCTTTTGCATCCAGGATGAAAAGTGAACCCCTTAGTTTTGTTCAGTTCTGCCAGAGATCGACTTAAGTATTCCATCACTATAGCAAATAAGAATGGTGATATAGGATCACCTTGTCTCAGACCTTTGGCTGCCTGGAAGGGTTCTGTAGTTTCTCCATTAACTATCTCTGTATAGCTGACAGTTTGCACACACTCCATAATCCAATTTGTAAACCTGGTTGGGAAATCCAGAGCCTCCAATATTTGTTGTAGGAAACACCATTCAACTGAATCATAAGCCTTATGGAGATCAATCTTGACCATACATCTAGGTGATATATGAGATCTTGTATAGTGCTTGATGAGCTCATGAGCCAAAATGACATTATCAGTAATTCTTCTCCCTGGGATGAAACCAGCTTGTATATTGCATATGATGCTGGCTATAACTCTTTGCATTCTGTTGGCCAGTAATTTGGAGATAATTTTATATACAACTGAACAACAGGCTATTGGCCGAAACTCCTTGACTGTTTGTGGGTTGGGGACTTTAGGAATCAAAGTAAGGGAGGCACAGTTTGTTGGTCTATGCATTTTGGTGGATGCAAAGAAATTCCTGACTGCTTGCATTACCTGTGACCCTGTAGTGTGCCAAGTTTGTTTAAAGAATAGGGCATTAAAATCATCAATACATGGGGCTTTATCACTACTAATTGCCTTTAAGCTTTCCAAGATCTCAGTGTCACTGATGTCAGCAGCCAAATCCAGTTTCTGTTGGTGAGATAAGGAAGGTCCATTTGTCATGTAAAGTCTATTAACTGCTGGAAGAGAATGAGCTGAAGTCCCCATAAGTGATTTGTAGAAAGCAGTGATTTCCTTCTTCAGATCATCTGGCTGTGTAATCCTCAGGCCTTCCTCTGTGATCAATTCAGTAATCTTCTTGTGTTGGTTTCTCTCTTTCATTACAGCAGAAAAGTATTTGTTGTTACCATCACCTAGTTGAATCCATTTGGCTCGAGCTTTCTGTTGTAATATTGATTCTTCCAGCATAGACCATTTTTCCAGTTGGAGTATCAGATCTTTTTCTCTTAGTTGTAATGAATTAGAATAGGCACTAGACATCTGGTGTTGTAAAGCTTCCAGTTCCTTACGGTAGACCTCAATTTTCTGTGAAATTGTCTTAAATTCTCTGGTATTTAGAGATTTCAAGACTGGTTTCAGGGACTTGAGGTTGTTCCACACTCCTTGCAGGGTAGGCTGAGCATTTGCATTCCAGGAAGTTTTAACTAGTTGTTGGAAATCCTTATGCTGTATCCATGCATTAAAAAATCTAATGGGTGTTTTCCTGATTGAAATATCATCTGTCAAGGTTAGAACCATGGGGTTATGATCAGGGATTAATGGGGCACCATATACAGTATGCACATGGCTCCATTTTAGCATCCACTTACAATTACCAAAAGTTCTATCCAGCCGACTGCATACTCTATCATTTCCACCTTGCTTATTAGTCCAGGTAAAAAAGTCTCCCTTCCATGGTAGTTCTGTTAGGCCAGCATGCTGCAGACATTGTAGAAAGTCAGTAACTTCAGCTAGTCTTACTTGATGACAAGATTCTCTATCAGAGCTAGACAGAATGGCATTAAAATCCCCTGCTATCAGCCAGGGGACAGTGATAGTAGGAGCAAGATTCTGAAGAGCTGTCCACAGTGATTTCCTTTGTATAATGTCATTGTGGCCATATACTACTGTAAGGCAGCAGATTAGTTCATCAGTGACCTTCCTAACAATGCATTGGATGTATTGTGCCTCTTCCTGAATACCAGTGACCAAGAGCTTGGTTGTATCCCATAAGATCCAAATTCGACCATTTATGGCACTGCAATAGTTAGCAAGCATACCCCAGTTAGGCAGTAAGAAACCAGCTATTTTTGTTGCATTTTTCTGTTTAACTTTTGTTTCTACTAGAGCAACAAGGTCAATTTTATTGACTCTAAAATATTCTTTAGCTTCCTTCTGCTTGAATCTTTTATTTACACCCCTAATGTTCCAAACTATCCACTTCATTGGGTATAACTTGTTCCCCCTTCATCTAAGGGGTGATCTGCCCAACTCACTGACCCTATTTCGAATTTATTTGCCATCACAACAGGAGATAAGGGTGGAAAGTTTTTGGTGTTAAAAACTGGAGCTGAATGAGTAGCAATACCCTTCTGTTTTCTCACTTCCTCAAATGAAACCTCAGTGGTCCATTGTTCCTTCTGAGCTGGTTGCTGGATATGAGCTTCCTGCGTATCTTGAACAGGATGAATTGGGGCCTTTGCTCTCCATTCCTGAATTACCTTAGGCTTCTGTATGTTGTTAGACTGGGTAGGCTTAGCCAGACAATTGTGCCCAACTGTAAGGCATTTCCCACAAAAAGAAGGTTTCCAATCATAGGTTACATCCTGTAGGAAAAGCTTCCCATCTGGATCCATTATCTCAATTTCACTAGGTAACTCTTTTGAAACATTCACCTCAATAAGGATCCGAGCATATGAGATTCTGGTTTGTTTAGTGGTACACTCATCAGCAAATATGGGTTTACCCAACACACTAGCAATTCGACTAAGAGTCCTGCTATCCCAGCAAGACATAGGCAGATTTGGAAATTTAACCCACAAGGGAATATCTGATGGAAATGCAGCCTTAAAATCAAAATCAGCCGACCATTGTTTTAAGATTATTGGCCTATTTGCAATAGTATATGGTCCTGAGCATAGTACTTCCTAGCATCATCCAGAGATCGAAATTTTGCAATGTAATAACCTTCTTCATGATAATAAAGGTCTGGATCTGGCACATGAGACCAACGAAGATTTATAAACCTCTTCATAGCATTATATCCAGGAATATTTCCTAATACAAAAACAACTAGAGCACATTTCCATTTTTGTTCCTCTTCCACAACTTCTTCTTTGAGCAACTGACCCACTGGTTTACCGTTGATAATCGTCGATGGGATATACTCTAGGGACATGCCATTAGCAGCAAGTCTATTTTACTGGAACAGATTTGCCCATACCTTTGGTTCCTCTTTGGTCTCCTTCTCTAGATCTGCACAAATTGTTTGTGGATGGTGCTGCATGTGCTCGCTTCCACTATTAGCTTGTACCATCGGAATCAATGGTACATCTGGAGGTCCTTGACTTCTAGGTAAACTTTGAGAATCTGCAGGTGGAATCACTGGTCCAGATTGAGGCTCTGAGTTGCTATCAACCATATCAGCTACTGTTGGAAGTACGGGAACTCCAGATGGCTGCGAATCTACAGTTGCATGAGGCAATGAAACAGTATCTTCAGTGGGCTTCAATGGAACAGTGTTAACCGACTGTGGCACAGTGTTAACAGATTTTGGGAAAACAGTGTTGTTTGCATATATTGGCGCCAGAACT
Organism: Nicotiana benthamiana; assembly: GCA_034376525.1. Classification (NCBI taxonomy): domain Eukaryota; kingdom Viridiplantae; phylum Streptophyta; class Magnoliopsida; order Solanales; family Solanaceae; genus Nicotiana; species Nicotiana benthamiana. Next base: position 161,604,499 of record CM067339.1, read on the forward strand.
TTCTTAGGTCGGCCTCTCCCTCTCGCCATGGCACCCTCAGCACAGGTTAACCTACATACGCAGAGGAAGCAGAGAAGAAGATGAAGCAGTAAAAGTTAGAGAGAAGGAAGAGCTTCTCTCTCTTCAAAAGTTGAAATTATTTTTCAAGTTTTATTTTTTATTTTTTTCTACTATAGTTTTTAAATTAACTTTTTGCCTCCATATTTCTAGCTAATATAGAAGAAAATATATGAGTAGATCATTATATGATCTAAATATAGTAGGTATGGATATAAATATACATATACATATAAATATAAATATAGACAATAGATTAAATCTATCTAAGATCTATCTAAATTATGTATTAAATTTATTTAACTACTTCCATTAATTATATTTCCATTTATACTTTGTAATTATAGATATTGTCTTAAATTATCAAGTGGCTCATTTTTGCTTGCCACTTGGCTTGACTACAATGCATACTACTCTCCTTTTAATATAATATAGATATAACCGAAAATTCATTAACTACAACCAAAATCCAAGAAGGATGCTGTTTCTATGGAATAAGCGAACAATTGTTAATTTTTGGAAAATGATATTGTTTAGCGAGCAGCAATGTGAAGAACCAAAACTAAATGTATAGCTTTAGAGTTAGATGTTGACGGAAATATTACAACTATTTTGTAAATACTTATCTACATCGGGTGTTTACATCAAAATATACTAGCTTACCATAGTTAATTTATCTATATTATAATAAAATCACGAAGGCCTTTAGCAAAATGTCGTTTATCTTTTTTACCCTTTAAAATATATAGCTATCATAGGACAATATAATAATTTAAGTATTTCATAAATATTTAAAAATCTTCACTTAATTAATAATTATGTTGCCTTAGTTATTTGGTAATATAAATTTCTATTGTTGCAAACAGAAAAGTTTATTGTGAAATTGCACAGAGAAAGTTTATTGCACGCGTAAAAATATGGAACCATCATTATTGGGGTTCCGTTGCAACACAAGGAAAGTGTTTAAAGAATTTGACTTGCTGGACGACATCAGGAAACATTTTGGTAGAAATTTTTATTATTTGATAAATTTTTCTTTGTCTCTTTAACCTACACATAAATTTATTCCTTTTATGTGTCAAATTATAGACTATAATACTTCTATAAAAGAAGCTAAAATATCACAATTTAATCATCAAAGTTCGTCCTATTCCAATATTATAATTGCAGGTGTTGTTTCTTTTACTAATATATCAATATCTTTTGCTACTTCGTATTTTGCCACGTTTGCATACACCTATTTTTAGTATTGTATCAATAATTTATTTTATTGTTGAATCAATAATTTTTTATTATATAGTTTTTGTTTGGTGTCTTTGACTTGATTAATTTCACATCGCACGTAATTTACAAGTTTATTATAGGTTATTGAAGAATTGTAATTCATCACAAAAAATGGATGAGACATTTGATCTAAGTCTAATCACATTTTTACCTTTAAAACTAAATTTTATATTGGATAAAATTATAAAATTAATTTTTTTTTATATTTAGGAGTTCTAAATAATAATAAAAACTAATATTTAGTATGCGATATCTTCTCCTAATAAGGATACAATATATTAAGACATAAAAGAATACAAAAAAATAGGAGGAAAGATTTTTGTTGGTTTCCAACAAGGAAACTTCACGTTTTATGTGGTATTTTTTTTCTTCTTTGTCCTTGTTAATCACAAAGAACAATTTTTCCCTTCATATGATTTATTTATTTGTTTTTAAAATTTAAATCATAAGTATTTCCTAGATGCTTGGTTGATAAATTCATTAAAGTTTACTACGGCATTAGGTTTTGACATAGTAATTATTATTGAAAAAAATAGTAATAATTAATTTGTGGTAAGAAATTAATTGTCATAATTAAATTTACAAATATACCTAAATTATCTCAATGCATATGTTAAAATAAATAGATGGAAAAGGACTTTTATTTTTGGGTTAAACAAAAACTAATATTATTACTAAGAAAGTTTGCTATATAATTTAACTTTACAAAATAAGAATTAGTTAGTAAATTCATCTTAAAGCTAATAGGATTTTTCTATAATATATAACTAATTTTTTCACTAAGTAGGATTAGCGATGAATTTTATTATTTAACTACATAATTTATCTATTGTTAATTTTTCTTCTCTTTGTAGTTAACTTATCTTAAAATACATGGTACCTAAATGACTATTTTAATATGAAATTAATATAAAAGAACAAGATACATAATAGCACTAAACTTTCAAGGTTATCTTGGTTGTTGTCATGCTTAGATAGAACATCTGCTATTTTTTTTCACTAAGTAGGCTCAAAATTTATTATATTCAAGAGCTTATATTTTTAAATATCTTATTGTTAAGGATTTATTTTTTTCATTTAATACAGATCAATAGAAGTGTATCGTACATATTCTAGCACGAAACGCTTAGCGGAATGTCATTCGCACTTTACCCTTTAAAATAGATTTTATATTGATTATAATTATAATTTAATTATTCTACCATTATTTAGAACTTTAAAATCAACTAAATTTTGGTCATTAAATCTTCTCTTATTCGGACGATATATATAGAAACTCAATTTTAGGAATTTAATACCAAATAAAAATTTACGTATAAATCCTTTCCTTAAATAAATTATATAAAGTAATTATGATATTTTTTACGTACATTTGACTATATATATATATATATATATATATATATATATATATATATATATATATATATATATATATATATATATATATATATATATATATATATATATATATATTAGAAATCTACTGATAAAATTTTAGATCTAATTTTAAGTCTTCAAAAATTCAAGAATACTAATAATATATAAACAAAACATACAATATACTTGGTCGAATATGAATACATATATATATGTGTGTGTGTGTGTGTGTGAGGCATGCTTACCCTTTGAAAATAATAGTAGTATTTTAATTTGAAGTAATAAGTACTATAATGTACTTTAAGTTAATTATTTGACTAAGTTGAATACATAATGTAAATTTATACACATATTAATATACAAAACCAATTACAAATACTCAAAAAATAAAACATAGATAAGATAAATTTATATATTGAAATTAATTTAAAAAAATTATATACATTTATTCATAAGTAATTTAAGGTAGTAGTTAAAAGAGCTAAAAGAAAACATAGAAAACGAAAGATATAAATTGATATTCCTTACTGAACTGGCTATACAAAATCAATATTCTTTGTTGAAATAAATTTACATATTTATTTTAATTCAAAAATATTTTTATGATTTCTTAAAAAATTTCTACTCATTTAGATAGGTTACACGCGCACGTGCGTACCGTAAGACTAGTTAATTTAATTACACGAGAATGTATATGATTTTCCATGGTTAAATGATTGAAAAGCATATACAAAACACATATCATGTATCTATTGGTTTGGTGTAAATACCCGGTACGAACAAGTTTTTACCCAACTATGTTATCTAGAGTTCTCTCCTTAATTACACTCTCTTCGATTTTACTTTTGAGATACTCATCTTGAATAATCTCTCAGAGATAGTTTGGTTGGGAAATAAGTTGGCCCATGATTAATTATTTCAAAATTTGTTATACCATGATTTTGTCCCAATCAAAATATGAGATAAATTCATCTCAAAATTAATTTAATTTTCAGTTATTCCTCATACCAAACAAATCCTTTTTTTGGTAATTAAGTTTTTGTATTAATCACCAAAGAGGTTTCTTTACAAATCCATAGTTCAGCTAGACACAGCTGACTATCACAGATAAAACTTAACCAACATCTACTGCTACTATATCTATATTCCTATTTACAGAAGAGAATGCTGAAGCTGTAGGCTAACTTTAGGGGGACTCCTAACATGACAAACATATGAAATAGTCCTAAGTAATTGACCACTAGAACAAGAGACATTCTTAAACAACCTCGAGTTTCTCTCTAACCAAATGGTATAGAACATTTCTGCTATGATCATATTGACAATGTGAGCTCGACTAGTTTTTCCTTTAGCTTTGACAATGATCCAATGAATATACTGCTCCCAGTTCTGATAATTAGGCTGAGTTACTCCAATCCATAGCATTGTTTGGTGCCTCAGTTGTCTAACAAAAGGACAGGAAAAGAAGAAATGATCTCTGGTCTCCATACCTTGTTGGCATAAGGCACAGGTGCTGTCCACAGTTAGGTTCCATTGTCCCAACCTGTCTTTAGTAGGTAATCTATCTTGTAATACCAACCAAAGGTTGAAGACTGCCTTGGGACTGGCATAGTTTTGGATGGTTAAATTCTTCCACAAAACTCTAGGCAATTGTCCAATCTGGTGTAGGTATATCATCTTTATAGTGCAAACGGATTGATTCATCAACTGAGACTGCTGCAATGTAACAGTAGCTTCAATAATCTTCCTGACCATCCAACTGGCTTGGTTAGGAATAACTATGGAATGTAGCTGCTGCTGTTTTATGTAGACTGAATGAATCCAGCTTACCCATAGAGCATCCTTCTTGTGAGCCAAATCCCATCCAAGCTTGATAATTGCAGCTTTGTTCCACACTAGCAGATTCATAACATTTAAGCCTCCAACTGATTTAGGCAAGCATACTTTATCCCAGGCTATATATGCTTTCTTTGATATACTTGCTGAACCTGTCCATACAAAGGATCTACATACTGCTTCTAGCATCTTTAAGATTTTTGAAGGAATAAGGAAGAGTTGAGCCCAGTAAGCTTGTATGGCAAATATGACCAGTTGAACTCTACCAGCATAGGACAGTTTTCTGGCAGTCCAGGATGTGATCCTGGCAGTGACCTTATCCACCAATGGCTGCCATTGTACTAAAGACATTTTCTTGGTAGATAAAGGAACTCCCAAGTATTTGAAAGGTAACTCCCCATATACATAGCCAAGATGTTCTACAATTTGATGTTCGATATCAGTAGGAACACCACCAAAGTAACAGAACTCTTACTCAGATTAGCTTTCATCCCAGAGGCTTCAGTGAAGTGAGAAAAGTACTTAAACATGGCTGCTACAGACTGATGCTCTCCTTTAACAAACAGCAAAAGGTCATCTGTAAAGCTAAGGTGAGTAATGCCTAGCTTTTTACAGCCAGGGTGAAACAGGAACTCTGTATCCTTCTTCAATTCAGCAAGAGCTCTACTTAGATACTCCATCACCATGGCAAATAGAAAGGGGGAGATTGGATTACCCTGCCTCAAGCCTTTAGCTGCTTGGAAGGGTTCAGTAGTTTCCCCATTCACCATCACTGTATAGCAGACTGTCATGATCCACTTCATAAATCTGCCTGGGAAATCTAGGGCCTCCATTACCTGCTGTAAGAAGATCCATTCAACAGAATCATATGCCTTCTGTAAATCTATTTTAATCATGCATCTAGGGGACACATGAACTCTTGCATAGTGTTTAATTAGTTCATGGGCTAGTATAACGTTATCTGCAATCCTCCTGCCTGGGATAAATCCTGCTTGGGCATCACAAATGATACTGGCCATGCATTTCTGTAGTCTGTTGGCCAATATCTTAGAAACTATTTTACATAAGACTGAGCAGCAAGCAATTGGTCGAAACTCCTTGACTGATTGTGGATTAGCAACTTTAGGAATCAAGGTGAGGGAAGCACAATTAGCTGGTTTAAACATTTTGCTGGAGTGAAAGAAGTTCAAAACTGCCTTGATAATATGATTGTCAGTGATACTCCAGGTCTGCTTGAAGAAAGCAGCATTATATCCATCAATCCCCGGTGCTTTGTCATCACCTATGGATTTTAGACTATGCAGAATCTCATCAGCAGTGATATCAGCAGCTAACTGTTGCTTATGGATATGTGTGAGCTTGGACCATTACTCATATACAACCTGTTAATTGCTGGAAGTGAGGCAGCTGATATTCCCATCAAAGACTTATAGAAATCCTTGATCTCCTCCCTAATGTCATCAGGATTGGTAAGTCTGGTTCCCCCTGCTGTAATCAGTTCTGTTATGCTTTTATACTGATTCCTTTCCTTCAAGACATCATTAAAATATTTATTATTAGAGTCTCCCAGTTGAATCCATCTGGCCCTGGACTTCTGTTGCAGGATACTCTCTTCTATCATTGACCATTTTTCTAACTTCAAGACTAGTTCCTTCTCTTTAGTCTGCAAATCATCAGTGTAATTCACCATCATCTGGTTCTGAATGTCCTTCAACTCTCTTCCCTGCTAGACTCAATTTTCTGTGCAATGTTCTTAAAATCTCTAACATTTAGAGATTTTAAAACAGGTTTCAGTGCCTTGAGATTATTCCACACCTCCTTGACAGTACCTTGAGTTGCATTTCTCCAATTCTCCTTGATAAAGTTGTTGGAAGTCCTTGTGATTAGCCCATGCATTATAGAATCTGAAGGGGGCCTTCCTGATCATAGTATCTTCAGTCAGAGTGAGCACCATTGGATTATGATCAGAGATTAGAGAGGGGTCATATACAGTTTGTACATGACTCCATTTAAGCATCCAGCCATAATTACCAAATATTCTGTCCAATCTGCTACAAACTCTATCATTGCCAGTTTGTTTGTTGGTCTATGTGAAGAATTCCCCTTTCCAAGGAAGTTCTGATAACTCAGCCAGTTGAATACATTGAGTGAAATCCAGAATTTCATCTTGTTTAACTTGATTACAGGATTGTCTATCATTGATAGACATAACATCATTGAAATCACCTGCTACTAGCCAAGGATCAGTAATACCAGCAGCAAGAGTCTGTAGTTGTTGCCACATTGTTCTCCTTTGATCCAAGCCATTGAAGCCATACACCACAGTGAGGAGGCAAACCATATCACCTGCAAGGGTGTTAACACTACAATGAAAGAATTGAGCCTCCTCCTGAATACCAGTGATCCTAATCTTCTGAGCATCCCATAAGATCCAAATTCTACCCCTTGAAGAGTCCCTATAATTAGATAGCATATCCCAACCTGGAACCAACAGTTTAGCTATTTTCTCTGCATTTCTCTCCTTAACCTTTGTCTCTATCAGACCAACAAGGTTAAATTTATTATGTCTAAAGTATTCCTTAGCTTCCTTCTGCTTATACCTCTTATTCACACCTCTAATATTCAAAAATAAAAACTTCATTAGGTATGACTAGGATCCCCTTCATCTGGGGGATTTCCTGGTCTACTAGCTGACATTACTTGGAATCTTTACTCATCACAACATGAGATAAGGGGGGAAAGTTTGCAAGGTTGAAAACTGGAGATTGCACCTGTTTGCCTCTATCTTCCTGTTTACTCAAATTTGTGCTTCCTAAAGGATCAACATCCTTAGGAGGTACTTCATTCTGCTTTGGTCCTAACTGTTGTTTGGGAGCCTCCTGATGCTGCATAACATTCTGGTTTGGCATTTTAGCTCTCCATTCCTGAACTACTCTAGGCTTTTGTATTTGATTAGGTTGGGAAGGTTTGGGAATAGCCAGACAGTTATGTCCAACCATAAGACACTTCTCACACTATGTTGGTTTCCAATCATATTCCACTTCCTGCACAAATTTCTTCCCATTTGGATCTATTAGCTCTATCTCACTTGGCAATTCTTTAGAGACATTCACCTCAATAAGCATGCGTGCATAAGAAATTCTAGTCTGCTTAGTAGTACATCCATCAGCAAAAATAGGCTTACCAAGGACACTGGCTATCCTACTCAAAGACCTGATTCCCCAGCATGACATAGGGAGCTTAGGAAACTTGACCACACAGAGGAATGTCAGTAGGAAAAGCAGCATTGAAATCAAAATCAGTAGTCCATTGCTTCAGTACCATAGGTCTATTAGCAAGGGAGTATGGCCCAGCACAGAGAACTTCTTTGGCATCTTCCATGGTTCGAAATTTGGCTACATAATAGCCCTCCTCATGATAGTATAGATCTGGTTCTGGAACATGGGACCAATGTAGGTTAATGAATCGTTTCATTGCATTGTACCCTGGTCCAGTCCCTAACACAAAAATCACTAGGGCACATTTCCATTTCTGTTCTTCCACCTCTACTTCCTCTTTAATCAGATGACCTACAGGTTTACCATCAATTAGAGTCGGTGGGATATACTCCAATGTCATACCATTAGAAGCAAATCGATTCTTCTGGAAGAGATTTGCCCACCCTTTGGCTACTTCAGTAGTCCTCTCCTCTGGCTCTGTCACTGGAGGTTGAGATGGGTTCTGCATGTGGTCGATTCCTCCATTTCCTTGTACCATCTGGGGTTGAGGAAGCAAAGGAGCTTCAACTGCTTCAGATACCTCATCCGATTGTGTCAATGGAACAGTGATATTCAAAGGAACAGTAGCAGATACTGGAACATTGTCAATGGATGTATGGTTTATCGTTGAAATGATTCGATCTATGGTGGTAATCGGCAGTTTCCGAGGTCGGCCCCTGCCTCGTCCTCTTCCTCTCGCCATGGAAACCAGCTCGGCGTACGTTAACTAACGTGCGCCGAGAGGAGAGTCGAAAGAGAGAGAAACTTTTTAAGTAAACTATTTTTACAAGAACTAGGCAAAGAAATAACTAGATGTTCAAGAACATCAAAACCCACAAACAAACCCTTATTATCCCTTGTTTGGTTATTAATGTTGATATACGTTATTGATGGATTAAAAAATAGTAATGGCATAACTTATATCTGTCAAATGGTGAAATATTAATTCCAAGATAAGTTATCCTAAGATAGAGCAGTAAAATTGACAATCCCAAAATCAAGACAATATACCAAATAGTCAGCAAAAAATAATATTAGGATAACTTTTTACAATATAATTACTCTCAAATTCTGATATAACTAATTCCAACCTAACTTATCTTCAAATCAAAAGACCCCTTAGTTCAACAGATTTAATATCTTTACTCCCTTCTTATTCAAATTTCCAACTTTTAAACCTGGGCTAACAATACCTTAAACCAAACTAATTGTTTTTAATTCAGATTATGTGTATTTTTAAAGTAAATGACATTTATTATTATAATAATAAAGAAGACATAATTACATAATAATGCACTTCATAAGTCGACCTTGCATTATTTTAGCTCACTTATAAATTTGCAAATGTATAACCGAATATCAATAAATTTAGATCTGAATTCTTTTTCAAGTTTTTTTATTATCTATATCTTCAAACGTGAAATATTTTCATTCTCCTTTTTCCTCAAGTTTCTACATACCTATCACAACTGCGAAAATTCACAAACAAACACGAGAAATCTAAAATCCCATCTTCTTTAATGCTAATCTTGTTAGTTTTTTACTAAGATTTTATGAGAAATTTAGAGTGGGTATTGTTTGAATTTATTAAAATTAGTCTAAATAAACTGTATACAAAGTTTGAAGACATTTAGTGGAGATTTGGATTAGTCTTAATCAAGAATTGCAAGTGAAAATCGTAAAAAAAATTCGTTAGAGATGCTTATACACTTTTATACAAAAAGGTATGTTATATATATAGTTGTATAAAAGTGTATAAAAAATATATATATATATAAATGTATAAGCACAATAGTGAAAATATTAGTGATACACCATGTATATAAGTGTAGCAGTTGAAGAAGAAGAAGAAGAAGAAGAAGAGGAAGAAGAAATGTGAGAAATCCACCAAACACCTATAAATAAATATATCAGCCTTGTATAAAATAATGTATAAGATGTGTTTATACACACTATCATATATTACTTATATAATATTATACACTATTATACAAATGAATCCTATTAATAGAGCTTCACTGGTTCTTTTCTTCTTTGGACATCTTCTGAAATTCAATTTAAATCTACCTCAAATCTGTTCCAAATCACTTCAAATTTGAGTTTTGAACTTCCCTTGACGATCCCAATCAATTGGGCCAACATCCAATCCTAATAACTAACAAAATCGAAAAATTCAATTTCTGAAATTCAACTTACATCTACCTCAAACATGTTCAAAATCACTTCAAATTTGAGTTTTGAACTTCCCTTGACGATCTCAATCAATTGGGCCAGCACCCAATCCAAACAACTAACAAAATCGAAAAATTTAATTTCTGAAATTGAAGTTTCGAATGACCTTTAATGATGACTTCAAAAATAATAATTCTCTTAAGTGGTATTTTTTCTTCTTATCTTAACAGTGATTATTATTTTTGAATCTGGAAAGAGAATTGAAGAATATATAATAATAGAAAACTTTGGGGGTGCACAATCGTGAAAAAGAAAGAAAAAAACGAAAAATAAAAAATAAACTAACTGATAAAAATTATATATAACTTGAGCCATATCTTCAAAGATAGGCTATTTTTTGATGGACTATTGGGCAAGTGATAGGAGCTTAATTACCCGTAAAAGAATAATACTAGTACTATACTATTTGACATTTCCTTTTCCAAAAACCTGCTGTGAATAAGCTTCTTGTCTAGACATGGAAAATATATATATTGAAGGAAAATGGAAAGTGTGGGGACTGTGGGGGTCTGTCCTTTCAAAGTCTACAGTCAGTCAAAAGCCGCACTCACTTCTCCTCGGACTGTGCTCACTTGCCTTTGTTCACAAGCGTTCCTAATTTGCTAAAATAAGCTGTTTCTTTAGTGTTCCCTAATTTTCTCACTGTTCCCTCATTTCTGCATCTCTTCTTCAAGCTCTGCCATGACATTGTACGGACCCGCCATTTTTCTGGGGTTTTTGCTCTTTCTTGAAATGCCGGTTTTTTCAGTAAATGCTGCTTCAGGTATACATTGTTCACTACTTTAGTAATTTCTTCAATTTCCTCTTGTTGGGAGCTTCCCCTTTTTCTTTTTCAACAGTGTTATGCAGTTACCTTTTGGGCTATGTTTTTAGTTCTATCCTCTCTTGAACTTTCTTTTTCATTCAGGTAAAGCAAAAAGTTTGCATTTTTATTATTATTTGGGTTTTTTTTGTGAGTGTTTGTTGAGGAAGTTATAGGAAGTTCCAAGCTGCTATGATTTTCTTGAATTTTTTGGGGGTTTATTATTCTTGATTTTGTTATGTTTGAGATTCATGAGAATTTAAGGGGGAAGTGAAAGAAGAAAGGTATTTTGTGCCTGCATGCATATTAAGACCTTTCAGAGATAGTTTGCTTTTTTCTTTGTTGGAAATGAGAATGAGTGCTAGCCAATATCAGTAGTGAAGCTCAATCTAATTCAATTTATGTTTGCTTTGAGAATCTCATAAGGTTCAATTTCACTAGGATGCAGATGGATCAGCAATCCTAGTTCAGTTTTAATATTGCTAATATAAATTAGTTCATTTAAATGATTGTGTTGCTGCACGTGTTATAGATGTTCTCTTTTAGAGCTTGAGTTATATAGAATGACCGTGGAAAGAATTTTTACATTATCAAGTTGTTAATCTATTTTTCGTGTTAGAATATCATACTTACTTGACATGAAAGTTACCTATTGTTGTGTCTTGTAAGTCAACTTAACCTAATAGTGTAAAATTCTTTATAATGTCAGTGCATTTCGATAAGTACATTAGCCTTATTCCTTCTATAGACCTAGCTGCCCTACAACATCCTGAAAGTATGAATATTCTAAGTTGAAGCTAAGAATCCTTTTCTAACCTCTTCAGGTACCCTTTAATTGATGGTGCCTCATCATTTCTGGATTAGTGTCATATGAAACGAAGTATGGAATTTCGTATCTGTTGCATGTGGTATTTGCTTCAATGGTTTTCTCATTGTCAGAGTAATATACTCATGATTACAATCTTCAACTTTTGATGCTTGATCCAAAATGAAGAATTTGATTGCCTTTTTAGATAAATGCTTTGATGAAGTAATTGCCTTTTAAGACAGTTTGTTCTATTTTCACGGAAAGTATTGCCAACGTGATTATTTTGAGAAAATACTATAAATCATTCTTAGATTGCTTCAATGTCAGGAATGTAAATTTGGAAAGCAATGATGAAGTATGCCTATTTGGGAAATTGCAAAATAGATAAAATATCATGGCATTTGAAGCAGAGGAAGGTTAAGTTATGGAACATTGGAAAGTACAGTCGAAGTCCGACTTGTCCTCTCCTGTCTGAGGTCTAATGGTCTAGTTTGCATAGGTAGTCTAGGCTTACTAAATCAGTGTCCATATAACTGGCTGCTAACACTTAAAATTGGAGATATTCAGGCTGCACCCCCCCCCCCCTCGTCCACCACCACCACCACACACACACACAAAAAAAAGTAGGCTCGAGCTCCTGCTTTCCACAAGTTGAGCTTATGTAAATACCATTACAGTAACTATAAGTTGGTTGTTTCCCTTTGGGGGGGGGGGGGGGGTTCTTTTAGGGAATGTACTGAAAAAGGATATTGGATTTTCACAGCGTTACTTGTTTTGTTAACCCTTTAGCAAGTTTTGAATTGAGCGAATGCATGCAGGAGTTTGGACATGTTTCATGTATCAATTCTTTCTATGCATGAATTTACCTCCATCGGGCTTTTCCAAGCTTGTCCTATTTGAGCTCAGCCTTTATTGCAATCCTTGGATAAACCTGAGACATCTCTCAACAAATTGGGATTTGAACAATGATTATCTACCTTCTCTTCTACATATGCAGAGTGCCCCTTAGACATGGCTGGATCCAACTATACTCTGACTGCCTCAATCTGCTCCAACAAAGAAGAAAGAGGAAAGTGTTGCCGCTACATCAATGCCTTGGTTGCAATTTCTGTTGCTCGATATGCAAATTCAACAAGCAACTTGGGGGTTAATGCTGAGTCATCAAAGATTTGCCTAGATAAAATAGCAGAAACTTTCCAATTCCATGGAGTGACCAGAAATGCAACGGTATTCTGCGGGTTCGGTACAAAAATTCATGTGAACTATGATTGCCAAGGTCGAACAACTGTCACTCAGATGCTTCAATCTCCCCAGTTTTCAAGTGTTACTAAAAACTGCCAAGCCCCCCTCTCGGTGGAAAGTGATTGTAGGAAATGCCTCAATGCTGGCATCTTGTATCTCCGCAATCTAGTTGGTACAGCTAATAATATGACATTTAGTACTTGCCGAGATGCAGCTTATGCTGCTCTTGCAAGCCAGGTTGACAATGCATCAGCTATTGATATTGCTCGCTGTTTCTTTGGGGTTCACGGCCTTAGTATACCTCCAGGTACACACTAATAGGGAAGTGGTGTGATTCATTATTGAAGCCTAGATAGAACAGTTGTAGGAATTATACCAGATGCTTTATGCAATGGGGTATTTGTTAGCATAATTGAATTCTTTTTCTCGAAATTCCCTCGAGTTGCTTTCAGTTATCCATAATCGTTATAAGATATTCCATTGAGGTCTACGTCCTGCAGGGACTCTTCCATAAAAAGATAGGGAAAAGAAAAAAGAAAGAAAAATGAGTAGCAGATCTTCTTGTTTTCGTTGTGCTGTCGTAACCCCTGAAGTAATTACTTCTCGACACAAATCTTCTGTACTTATTAACTTAAATTAGTCATAAAATCCTTAAATCTTCTATTCCTAGACTTGAACATTTTCAGTTTCTTTCCAGGAACATCCATCATAGTGTCAGTGTCTTCTTTTGACTAGGCTCTGATATTATATAGCATATTAGCTTCACTTTACACTCAAAGCAAGCTGCTGTTATGACCCTTGTTTGTCAGGCAGGGAATTAGTGCTTGTTTTTGTATTTCTGCATATGGATAAAATTCCATAATTGTAGGTCTTTATGGATCATTTAGTGACATAATGCACTTTCAACCATATCAAAAGTTCTGACGTCCATTGTACGTCCAAACCAGTTTCAGGAACATCTCCATCACAACTCTCACCAGAGGTCTCTCCAAGCCCTCCTGTTGCTGCTAGCCCGACTCAACTTTCCTTGCTTACGCCTGTTAAGGAAAATCACCATCATTACCACCTTACATTGGTACCAGCTGTTGGCATAGCAGTTACAGTCATGGCTGTCATGATGCTCCTTGTCTTGATTGTTCTGATTTGGAGGAAAAGCAAACAGCTAGAAGATTCTGATGCAACTGATAAGAAATCTTCCAAATCCTTTACACAGCCGCCGAAAAGATTTCAGGAAGGTAATTTTTGTAGTTCTTTTAAACTAGTTATGTTCTCGTCAAACAGGATACTGCAAAATCTGTTAATTTATCTCTACTGTTCTTATCCAGTTGCTTAATTGTTGTATGAAATGCACACAGGTACAGCTTCTATATTTAAGAAATACAGCTACAAGGAAACAAAAAAAGCCACCAACAACTTCAGCACTATTATTGGGCAGGGAGGATTTGGCACTGTATACAAAGGTGAATTTAAGGATGGTTATGTGGCAGCAGTGAAGATGATGAACAAGGTTTCTGAACAGGCTGAGGATGAGTTTTGCAGAGAAATAGAACTGCTTGCTCGACTGCATCATCGTCATCTCGTTGCTCTAAGGGGCTTTTGCATTGAGAGGCATGAAAGGTTTGGGATTCATAAATATGACTTCTTGTTTGTTTTTTTCCACCTTCTTATGTTTCTGTCCAGCATTCTAAATAAGGTTACATATTAACTAGTTCACGTGTTAGTAAATCTTGATTGAAGAAATAAACTAGTTCACATGTTTATATCTTCTTTCAAATACTGAACATTATTAACATCTTCCGTGCAATACGGAACATTTATTATGGAGCAGGTTTCTCATGTATGAGTATATGGCAAATGGAAGCTTAAAAGATCTTCTTCACAGTATGCTCTTATGCTTTGAGTGTTATTTAGTATTATGTCTTTAAGATCTGCTTCACACTGCTAATCTGCTCAACTGTTCTCTTAATATATGTAAAGATCCAGGTAGAACTCCCCTCAGTTGGCGTGCAAGAATTCAAATTGCTATTGATGTGGCAAATGCTCTGGTAGAGTTTTGATTACGTACTATCCAATTATTATAACTTTATAAGCTGCTTAACATTCAGTGCCTCCTTATTACGTTTTGCCTCCGTGTAGGAATATCTTCATTTTTACTGTAATCCTCCGCTGTGCCATAGGGACATCAAATCAAGCAATATATTACTGGATGAAAACTTTGTCGCAAAGGTAACTTACATTAACTCAAGGGTGGACCTAGATTCACTTTACTACATGTTCAAATTTTGAATCTTTCTCTTGTTTTTGCCTATCTAATTGGTAAAAATTAACTCCAAAAGTCAAGAGGGGTTGCTCTAATGGTAAGCAACCCCCACTTCCAACCAAGAGGTTGTGAGTTCGAGTCTCCCCAAGAGCAAGGTGGGAAGTTCTTGGAGGGAAGGATGCCGGGGGCCTATTTGGAAACAGCCTCTCTACCCAAGGGTAGGGGTAAGGTCTGCGTATACACTACCCTCCCCAGACTCCACTAAGTGGGATTATACTGGGTGGTTGTTGTTGTTGTTGTTGTTGTTGTTGTTAACTCCAAAAGTCCAAAACATTTTTTCCGTTATATAAGCTCTTTTGGCAAGGCATATTATTCTTTTACCTCTGTAATATAATGATCACGAAGTACCTTTTCTCTCACTTGAATCTTGTTCCAGGTTGCAGATTTTGGACTTGCACATGCTTCAAAGGATGGTTCTATTTGCTTTGAACCGGTAAACACAGATATCAAGGGAACTCCAGGTTGGGGAAAATTATATTTATGAGTAAAACTGAAGCATCATTTATTACTTGATGATGAAAACTTTGCTTTGTTATTAGGTTATATGGATCCTGAGTATGTGATCACCCAAGAGCTTACAGAGAAAAGTGATGTATATAGTTACGGAGTGGTATTACTGGAATTAATCACATCGAGACGGGCAATTCAAGATAACAAAAATTTGATAGAGTGGGCTGAAATACTCCTGACATCAGAATCTAGGATAACCGAGCTTGTAGACCTCAACATTGGAGAATCTTATGACTTTGATCAACTTCAGACCCTTTTAGCAATTGTTAGATGGTGTACACAGAGAGAAGGACGTGCTAGGCCTTCGATCAAGCAGGTACTTAGGCTTTTGTACGAGTGTGCAGACCCGATGCACAGTGGCTTTGTGCAATCAGTGGAGGACGAAGACTATGACGAGATTGAAGGTAAGGGAAGATCTAGTAGGTCTAGGCAACACAAAGGTGAGGGAATATTTCACAGTTGTGATGGAAGATGTTTCGCTTCTTCTTCAAGTACCTCAAGATCCTACTGTAGTAGGAGTTTCCTAATTGAGACCAGCCCCCCTCAGTCTCCACTCTAATGTACCAGCTATTAGTGACCACTGCTTTCTTTTCTTTTCCTTCTTTGATAATCGAGAAATATCCAGGGTCAACTAACACATGGTTTGCAACTCGATGGATAATGGGCCGGCCCACCCACCCTTTTGACTGTTTAGTAACTTAGAAGCAGATTTCTAACTGTAAAGCCATCCTGACATTGATAAGCAGCACGTACATGCGACACCAGAGGCTGTACTCCAAGGTCCATGAAGTTGCTTCATTTCCATCAAGCAAGGATTTTGCCCACCATATAAAGCAGCCAGTGTCTACAAGAAAATTTTATGACAACCTGTATTACAGAGCCATGTTCCATTTTATTCTTTCATGCAGTTTTTTGAAGAGGGACAGACTAACAATTTGGTTTTCCTTTTTTCTTGGTTGGTTTGTGAAGTTTTGTAACATTCTTTAGAACTTTCCAGGCTGGTACTTCTTGGAAGTTTTTGGAGTTGTAACATATTGGCGTGTGCTGACTCCTTATCTCTATGTTTCCAACAGGCAACATCAGTACATATATTGCTACTGTTTTCACATCTTATCTGGAAATAAAAGGAAGTTTTTTAATTTTACGCGATTCTTCAACGCAGTGTTGGGGTATCGAATGAGCCCTTTCTTTTCTTGCTTTGGCTCGATCCATGCTTGGATGATAGCATAAAGTATTTTACACCTTCAAATTAAAGAGACCTACTGTTTGACCAAAAAGTATAAACTTTTGGTTAAAACGATTATACTTGTTTATTGAAGGATTAAATTTAGTTAATGATAATATAGATTTCTAACAGAATGCTAACGTTTAGACAGATTTGGTGTGGGGTTGGCTATAGTATTTATTAAATGCTCCAAAAAGTATTAGCAATAAAGGATATATAACTAGCAATAAATCGCAACGACATTTATGTAAATAGAAAAAGGGGTTCAGCCGATAAATAATGAAGTTCCTCCTGTCAGTGATGATGAATGACAAATGATCTTAGAATGTAAGAAATATCCTTGGATCTCATGGAAAAATGTTGAATAACATAAGCAAGGATCTTGATAAAAAGGTAAGAATCTGTAAAGTTTGCTCTTACTGCAATGAATGTCACATGCCCTTTGTCATTCTCTTTTTTCCTATTAGTACGGGAAACAACCCCAACAAACCCTAATAATATAAGTGCCAAAAATATTTAATTCTCTTTAATATCGTATTCTAATAAACTAGCCGTTACCGACCATCGTTAGCATCTCGATCGTGAGCGTCTATTTCCCGATCAACATCTCTCGATGTTATTTTACCCTAAGTACTGAGACAAATTTCGACCTATACACCTACAACATGTAATTCTCTACAATAAGCCTAATTTAGTGAAAGAGAAGCACTGATACTGTAAAAATAGATTGTACAATCAATGCATTTAAGTTGGATCCTCTTCGGAATTAGACAACTAAGAGAAAACTGAGGTTGGATTACCTTACAATTGCAATCTAGTCAGGATAGACTTAAAGTGTGAAAGTTTCACAGTGAAACTCGGAGCTTGGGGGAAAAATAAAATGAAGCAAAATGCATTTACTGAGGTGACTTTTGATAAATCAAACAAAGATCAGCAATCTGCATATACTTTCTAGCATCTGAATCTCATAGATAGCTGATAGCCCCATACTAGTATTTCAATGACCCCAAAAATAATGTAGGGGGCCAACCTATCGTCCTTTTTGATGCCAAAACAGTTGGCAAATGCTCAGTCCTCAAAATATAAGTGTGGAACTACAAATCTTGCTGACATATTTTTTTTTCCTGTCAAATGATTACACCAAAGATATTTTTGTAAGACTAACCTGTCAATTACAATTTTTCAAATTTCAGTCTAACATCCACTAAAACCTTCCACAGTACAGGAAATACAAGAATCAGCATTTCCTTTCAGACCCCATTGTGATACCCCACCCTCTTCTTAAAGATTTACACCATATTATAGGAGACAAACCAAGTTCCATCAAGTAAATTCCTATAGCAGGAACCAAACATGGGTATGGAAACATAAGTTCTTTAAGCCTTGCCTGAACAGGGGTTTGTGAGGGGTTTGGGGGGGGGGGGGGGGGAGCGTCATATGTTATAGTATACAACAAGCTTGCCAGGGGAGAACGGACAAAGAAACTTAAGGAAAACCAATTCAATAAACAAGAAAGAGTTGCCAAATGAAAATTTACTGACAAATGAACATCTGTTAGGGAGATAGAACAATCCTTCCAAGCACACATATAGCATAATTCACCTTATAGAACAAATGTTTCATACAAACGTAAACAAATAGCTCCAAGTTACATTGACAAAGAGCAATAAAAGTCGTTAAACGATATACCTTGCAAAACCACAACCTTTGGAGAGGATATCTGTTTCAGAAACCTTTCTATGATGCTTCTGCAAGTAGCAAGCATCAGTTACACGGAGCAAGTGCCCCTATCAATGTCTAACCTAAATATCCCAACTATGCGATCAAAGTATTGCCATGATTGTCCACAAAATGAAAAAATTCAAAGGATAAACATAGCTGGAGTCATGACTTACACCTCAAGTAGCAATATCAAAGTGCATACAACTATATGACTGAAGTCCTCGACCAACTGTTCAAGCTACTGTATATGATGTGCGATCATATGGACTCTACGACTCTATGCACTATTGCTGCTGATAGCCAACTAATCCTTGTATAGTCAGTCACATATCTCCACCAATTTAGATGTTCGAGCGACCAGATTCAATCCTTTATAGCTGCTCGACATGCACTTAAAGCTCATTTCAGATATGGATGGTAATACGAGGTAAACTAATGACCACATTCGGGACTTTTACCCTTCACGTATTTCCCAAACCAAAGTTTACTATCCTTGCCATTACAGACTTCTGCAGGAGCTTCAATACGGTACACAAACCGTCACCTAACTGAAAGAAGTGACAAAAAAATCTGCTTTTGCAAGACTGGCCTGCCATAAATTGACACCATCATGGAAGCTTCAGAATGGAGAGGTCTTCTATAACTTCAACATCCCTCCAATGCACAAGGCTTAAGCTGGAAATGCCAATGCAGATAAGATAAAATTGTCAGATGTAACTAAGAAGGGACTAAAAGTAATATTAAGAATTTCACATTAGTAGTAAGATACACCAAGACATAAATTTGGCATGCAGCTGTGAATCAGCCACACGGCCAGCACGCAATGCTTTCCATCATGAAAGCTCACCTCTTTCCTTAGCAGGTGAATACATCCACATTGTCCTTCCATATTGCTCAACAATCAGAATATACCAAACAAAATGGAAAAACGGATTCATAATAGTAAAATATTTAGGCAAAATACCTTAAACCACTCCTAAACTTGGCTCAGATTATTAGTATCCTCCCCGAACTATGCCTGGTCTTAATTACCCCCTCAACTTGGCCTTCTGTGTGGCCTTCTTTTGTGATGCAATGACTATTTATTTCAACTATGTATTTTTTTATAACTTTCAGATATCTTGACTATTTAATTCAATTGTATAAATCTTTTATCTTCGGGTCAAATTAAAAAAACAATTAACCAAAAATTTATTATTTTGGCCAAATAAAAATATTTAGCCTAAATAATATAGTTATATCCAAGTTTTATTATAAATTGTATTCGAAAAAAATTATCTAAAAAAAATAATATTCTTAAAAAGGTGAAAAATATTTTATTTTTCAACAAAATGCCACATAGACAGAAAAATCCATGTGGCAGGTGAGTGCACCCATACTTTTTGTCACATCAGCATCTAGGAGGTAATAATCTCTCAAAAGGCTAAGTTGAGGGGGTAATTAAGACCGGGCATAGTTCGGGGAAAATATTAATAATCTGAGCCACATTTAAGGGTGGTTTAAGGTATTTTGCCAAAAATTTACCAAGAACTTTTTGGAGCATGCTAGATATGGTTCTTGCATCTCTTACCCCGTAAGCTTAAGAACCTTCACAAAGAGGTAGAGTTTCACTACTTCCAACAACTTGACTCAATCAACCTGGTAAGTATTGTTCTTTACTGTCTAGAAATATAAAGGCTACTAAGATGATAAAACATAATATAAAAGAAAAAGGTCTTAAATCAAAATGAGGACAGCAGCCCAGTCATAATTAACTTAAAACGGAAGTAAGTTGACGTGATTGGTGATTCCAACGAAACCCTTCCAAGATGCAGCTTCACGTTGGACTTGAAAGTTACAACTGTTTGTAAAAGAGAGTCCAAGAGAAAGCACAATCAAAATTCTTTTGGAAAAAAGTAATCTAAATTTCCAGCTCTTTTTTAAGAAAAAAGTATTCTTTATACTAGAAAGATAATGGTTAAGCAGTTGTTCCTTAGGAACCAAACTCAGTTTACTCAAAGTTTCAAAATTGAACAGCCAGATTGCTTTCCTTCGATAACAGTCTTGACCCTCGGCTCAAGAAAAGCTTTCTCACAGCAAATACACTTCAGAAAATCTTTGAGTATTTCATAGACTTGGGAAGGAAATGGGGAGAGAAATGCATCTCACTGAATTTAGAAGCAAAATTCAGATCCAAGTTACTACCATAAAAAAGCAATTCCTAGAATGAAAATTTTGCTTTACCACGATGAGGGAAAAAAAAGCACCTCCTGCGCAGATTAGCTTGTATAATTTACACCCTCTAGCATGTACTTAGATGAAAGCAGCGAGAGGTAAATATACACAGAGATCTCCCATTGTGGTTAGATCAGTTTCAGTATTCTGGTGTTACATTAGGACCTCTGACATTATTGAACGAACATGACTTCAGCTTTCCTCATCATACTGAAGAGAAAACAAAAAGTACAAGGACAAAATAGCAACAACAAATACCTCAAGCCCCAAGGAGATAAGATAGTAAATAGTCAGGAAATGAAACGACAAACACTTCTAGCCACCAACAGCAGCCAGAAACTTCCTCTTGCTAACTGGCTCCTCTTGCACAATCACTACATCTTTCACCTTTGCTAGTAGCTGCTCAAGTTCTGCTACTCCAAAGCTCTCGTAGTCTAGTTGCCTCTTGTACCTTTGTTGATATATTGCCTCAAAGCAACCAAGAAAAATCCGACAAGAGTAGCTCACAAGTATCTCTTGAAGCTCAAACTTAAATTTTTCAAGACTTTTTTCAACTGTTGCACCCATATCAGATTTCTCACCACTCCTTCCACGCTCTTCTATGAGTACTCTTTCATCATCGGAGAACTCATCCGAAGATCCAACCCCAGTCACAACTTCAGCATTTCCCTCTAGTGTTCCTTTTCCTTTATCCCTCTTTAATATAGTTATGGGAGGAGCACTTGGTACAGCACATGAATTATGGAGGTAGACAAACTTCTTTTGGCCTTTCCCCCCGACAGATATTGCATCACTCATCTTCTTGAAAAGATTCACGAGCTTAACTGCCCCATATTCTGAAACATACAGTGGCCTCCCATAAATTCTCTGGTATTCAGCAGGAACACGTGTAAGAAGCAAGCAGCCGCCAGATAATTCAAGCAGCTTCACCAGCTGACACTTCAAACCATTTACATCCCCAGGCTGCACCCACGTCAAGTCACTCTGGTCATGTGAAGATGGACCTCCAGCTGAAACTTCATTTAAACCAGGTGGAAGACTCTGAGTTCTCGTACCCGTAGGATAACATGGCGTGGATATTGAAGTGCTATTATACTCCGCCAGCGAATGTGATATCATTGAGAAATCCCTTGCATTATAGTAGCTTTGCGAGAGGCCCCTATACACTATTGCTTCATCTTCATTCTGACCATATGGGCTGTCATTTATCTGGCAACAACCCATTAGAATCCCAGCAATGTCTGAGACACCACCGCCACGACAAGGAATCAAGGTCTTTGCAGGGGGCACAAAACCTTCACCTCGAGCCACACTTGGCCAGTCCCATACAAATCTCCCTGCATTACATAGAGCAGACGAAACGCCAACCCCCCCAGGAATGACAAGGATCACAGTGTATCCACGTTGACCAAGAATGTGAAGTGCGGGAGCAAAATCAACATCTCCTGATATTAGCATAATGGACGAAGGTGGGGGATTGTCAAGAGCAAAAAGGAACATGTCAACCAAGATGGCCTTGTCGGCTGCATCTTTCCTGCCATTGGGGACATCTATAAGTTTAACACCAGTTCTCTGGCAGCCCTCTCTTAATCGTCTGGGGAAAGCATTAAAATCTCCAAAGGCAGAAAACATTGTAACTGCTCCTCTGATCACAGGATGTACCCGCAGAGCCATTCTGATGTTGCCAGCGACATCCTCAGGGCGTACATCACTTGGAACAGGACAGTTTTCAATGTCCCAAAGAATTGCCACTGGTCCCTGTGAAAAATTTGAGCTTTGCAGGGAGAGAGGTGCTAGTGCTTTCGTGTTTATGTTTTCCATCTGCTTCCCACTTTGTTCCAAGGACTCTGACGACAATCCAAAAGATGACGTAGGAAGAAGTGCCATCAGTATATCATCCAAAGCTGTCTAGTCACTGGCTACATGGCCAATAAAATACAACTAGCTAAATGAATGACAAGAAACAAAATCCATGGAAAGAAGTATTTCCAAAACACTTTCATTAATACTGATGCAGCCTCAAGAATAATAATTTCACAATCAGTCATCACAATTTGCTCAGGAGGAAAACTAATAACATTTCCGGCAATCTAAAAGAGGAACAACTTAACAATGCGCTATTTAGTTCTCATTAAAACTTCTACCGAGTTCTGTTAATTTTTCCAAAGCATACTTTGCAATGGATTATGGGACTTGGAACTCACACTAGAATCATTGATTGGAATGATGGATTTAAATACCCTTGGGCTCTAAGCCTGCATAGCTAGCTTTGGGTCCCAACTCCCAAATTCTCCAAAATATTATTTTTAAGAAAGTAAGCTAAAAAAACACTTTTGAATTCTCAAATCATCAACACAAAGTAAAGGCCGGCCAGAAAACTGAAGAACATCCCAGAGTTAAAAAAAAAGAAGAAGAAAATGTTCCTGCAGCAGCAATCACTGATCTGATCAAAAGACCAAAAAAGAAAAACAGAAATTCCAATAATGAACTCAATCAACCATACACCAATCCCCAATTAGTATTCAGGTGAATCCCAAAATTCTAACAACTCGAGACAATTCAATAAAGTAGTTTCGTAACTTTAACCGGAAGTCATTGAATTTACTTATGGGTAAATTCAAGAAAATAACGGCAGACATAAAGACGATCATCTTACATCAAGAAATCAAACGCGTCATTGTGTGTGTGATCATGTCGAGTGAAATTGGAAATTGAAGGATCTTAGCGGGGGATGGGATTTAAATGCGGAAACCCACGTGAAATTAGCAAATAAAAGAGAGGGGGAAAGTACCTGAAGAAGAAAGAATTGATGAGCTGCAAAAAACAGATGCTGATTCTGAAGTACGAAAACCCAAAAAAAAACTGTGATTGTGAGTTTACAATATTCTTCAGTAGACTTGATAATTCTTCCCTTGCTTGTATGTACGCGCTAGAAAAGGGCTGACATATGAATTAGATTATGGGCCGTGGAAACACACCTACTGCTTACTCATCCATTTTATTACTAAACCGACATCCACCTATTAAAATTCATCCCAAATTAGCGCTTTTATACATTAATATCATATTAAAAATTAATTAATACTCCCTCTATTCGTATTTAATTGTTCTTTAAAAAATAAAAAATAAAATACATATTCTATAATTTTATCCACCATAATAATAATATATTTTAAAAAATTATGATAAAGAAGTTTGAAAAATTAGTAGTTAATGATAAGATTAAAAGATTATCTTTCTCTTAATTTACTAAAATAAATAAATAAAATAAATATAATATTTTTAATATAATTGATAAGTAAAAGGGAATAGAGAAAGTAATACATAGTATCACCTCAGTTTTATTACTTGACCATAGTTAAATACTTAAGTTTGAGATATGTATGCATCGAGTGTGGGTAAGTTATACGTTAATTTTGAAAAACAAAAAAATTTCTTCTCTAAATATTACTCCATAAATGACAAAAATTTCATTTTATTATCTTTCAACACGGTGGAAGGGATATCATTTGGTAAATATTTAGGTTTTCTTATTTTTAACTCCAAACCCACAAAAAGAACTACCAATTCGTCTTAAATAATTTCAAAAATAGGTTAACGAGGTGAAAAATAAATTATCTTATAATGACAGATAAGTACCACTTTAATTAAAGCAACCTTAAATACCATTTCCAATCATGTAATGCAGATTATATCACTATCCTCTAATATTATCAATATATTACAAAGCTTTAAAAAAAATTATAGGGCTCTACCTTTTAAAAAAAGAAGATTCACCTCTTAAATTGGGAAACAATTACTACTTCTAAGGAACAAGCTGGACTGGGTATTCAGATACTTCATAAAAAAATGTTGCATTACTAGCCAGTATGGCTTGGAGGATATTTCATCAACCCTATACCTCTTGGTCATCCTTCTTAATCTCTAATTAAATTAATCCTAATAAATCTCCTACTAAACGAACCTCCATCTTATGGAAACATATGATGCATGGATGATAAATTTGCCAAATTAGATTAGAATAGAATGTCTAAGTCAATTTTTGAAATGATAATTGGGTTACACCAAATATGAATATTAGGAATCTTATATATGGACTTTTAAATAATAATAAACATTTACTTTCAGTAACAAATGTGCTACAACTTAACAGATGCTCTAGCATTACTCTATCCTTTGAACTATCACAATAGATAATCCACATAATTAATAACACGTACCTCGGTGCTTATGAGACAAACCCTAATCATATAATATGCAAACTAATATCCCCGTCAGCTCTTGCTATAAAGCTCTCACTAATTCCTCTCATAATGACAACACCCGTGGTTAGATTTGGCAATTAAAAGTATTTCTCAAAATTAAACATTTCCTCTGGCTTATTAATCACAATAGATTACCTACCAGAGAATATCTGCATAAATTAGGAATCATCTCCTTAAATATGTGTATCATTTGCCACGTAGAAGAAGCGACTATTACACACATCCTACTATGTTATGTGCATGCAAAATATTGTTGGCAAAATCTTAAATTACTACACCTTATTCGATCAATTAACATCCTTCTTAATTCAAAACATATCTGGTTTCGAAACTTGTTAACCAAAAGGGCACGTTCCACACACATGCCATTCCTCTAAGACAGCTGATTCCTTTTGCCTTATGGCACTTGTGGAATAATAGAAATAAAAATTGTTTTGAAATGTAGTGATACATCATTCGATAAATTCAATTAACTACAAAATATCTTTTTTTAACTAATACATACACCCATAAAAGAATTAAAATATCTTTGTATGTCAAATAGAATCCACCTACCAAAGGGTTCATCGATCACTTTAAATACAGATGGGTATTCCAAGGAAACAAATTACTAGCAAGTTTTGGGGGCTTATTTAAAAATCACTCGGGTGATTGGGTAATGAGATGTGCTAGTCACAACAAGCCTCCAATGTCATAGATATAGAACTTATAGCCTTACTGCGAGGTTTGCAAATCGCACTACATTACAATCTAACATCGCTGGAAATCCAGATGGATGCCCTAATATCTGTGTTGAGTATAACAACAACAACCCAGTATAATCTCATTTAGTGGGGTCTGGGGAGGGTAGTGTGTACGCAAACCTTACCCCTACCTTGGGTAGTTTCCAAATAGACCTCCGGCATCCTTCCCTCCAAAAACTATCCACCTTGCTCCTGGGGAGACTCGAACTCACAACCTCTCGGTTGGAAGTGGGGGTTGCTTACCATCAGAGCAACCCCTATTGTCCTATGTTGACTACCCATACCATATAATACTTATCTTTGTTAACTGATTGCGGGTTCCTGATCCGGCAACTGATTAATTCAAAGATCTGTTATTCATTCAAGGAGCAAAATATGGTAGCGAATATACTAGCGCTTTTTGAGATGAAATTATCGGACAGTAACATCACCTTTTTGGCACACATCTCCGTCCATCATCAACCTTCTCATGCAAGATAAAAAGGGTCATGCAACACCTAGAATGAGTAGTACCAAAAATACGAGCAATGTCATCTACGAGCAATGTCATCTACGAGCAATGTCTCCAACAGAAACCCAAACCATAGTAATAGTAGTACTACTAGTCAATAGTGTAAAAATGCACAGTAGTGCACTTATTGTTATTTCCAGCACTCCTTGTAATGCTGCCCAAGAGCAGCCGCTCCCTGTAACATCTTTTTGACTATAATATAAGCTAGTCGATCAAACCCAAATAAAAAAAACGAAGGGCTTTCACTTTTTACACTTTCCTCATTGGAAATAAAAATATTAGTTTTAAAATTGAGTCATCGCCCTCCCCCAACCCTAACTGCTCAATCCGAAAATGAACAGTTAATGTGTTTCATTTATTGAACTAACTATTTTGGTGTTTAATGCGTGCATCAAAAGAGACTAACATACTATGATTAAGTGATAAATTGAGATAACATTACATATAAATTAATAACAATTAAGAGATAAAAATAATAAGAAAACATATATCTATCAGTTACTAATTGGTGCATATTCTAGGTTATTCCCCATGCACTAACCGAAATGTTAGGGTTTTTTCCCTCTCCATTATGCTTTTTTCTACTCATACATTTGTCATTAACAAATCATTTTGTATTTGTTATCGTGTTAATGGAGCTTTAGCGTCAAATGGATGAATTCTACGTGTCGAAATACTTGAAAAAATATATTCAAATTTGCCCTTTTGCTTTTGAGTTTTGACTCTTATTTAGAATTACCTTCTGCCATGCTGAGAGGCATTTTCTCTTCTAAATGTGAGTAAAATTAGAGCAAAAGATAACGGAGTGTAAAATCTAAAAATTTCTATTAGTAGTAGGACCAATTTAACCCCTTTCTTCCTGGATAAAAGCTACTCCCCTTGCATACTACAAAGCACCTGCTACAATTCGGTAGGAAAACTAATTCTTTGACAATTTCTTGCCACTGAGTGACATTCCAGACCTGGAGATAATCCCGCGTTCACGTATCCATAAGGCGTTTAGTAGAATGTTCAGAAAAATACTTATATTTCTCAACAAAGCTCAATGTAGTAACTCACAAGTCACAACAACAACAAAAAGACATGTTTTAAGTAAAAAAATGCAGTTATTATTCGCAAGTTCACCGACACTATACAAATTTCATTGTGAACAAAGCGGCAAGAAGTGATTTCGTGGAGAGCCAATGATTCTTCTTAATATGGAAAAGGAAAAAGAGCCGACAATTCACAGAGAAATAACAATACAAAAAGCAAATGCATAGAATATTACAAGACATTAGAGGGAAAGAGAATTGAAAAGAGAGTTATTACGTTTGTGTTGAACTTGCTATGCTATTATGACGGTCTTTTTGATGGAGGGAATTGCATCTAAGAAGCTAGAAGTCTTTCAATCGAAGCCACATAGAACTCCTTGGGCATTGTTCCGATGACAGAGTCGCATTTCTCCCCATTCTTGAACAGTAAGACCACAGGAACAGCCTTGATATCATAGTCCTCAGCAATTTGCGATTCACTATCTGCATCGAGTACGTAGCATTTTAATCTCCCTGAATACTCAGCTGCAATCTCATCAATTACCCGGTGAACCATCTGGCAGGGGCCACACCAAGTGGCATGAAATTCAACAAGAACAAGAGTATCACTGCTCAGAATCAATTTCTCCCAAGACTTAGCGGTGACAACTTCAGCTGCACAGTACAAGTTAGGAAACAATTGTTAGCATAAACTTTCCAAAATCAACTTGGATCAAATAAATACCAAAAACATGCTTCATATATTAATCCATAAACAATCCACTTTCCCACACACTAATGAGCCAAAACTCTTACGACCATATTCAAACACATTGCCTAATGTACTGGACATGTTGCATAACAAAGAATGGATGACATATTAATATTTTTCTGCTCCTTTGCAGCAGAATTTAACAAAAGTATAACAACTTTTGATAGGTAATGCAAATATAACAAATGCATAACATTGTGAAAAATAATTACGTCAACCTTCTCTACATAGTATTATTGCAAGTATAATTGCAGTATGATCTCGACATACTAAATCTCTTTAATCCCTCCAGAGATTCCAATTCTCAGGGATACTGTTGAGTTGTCCCACACCGGAGGGATTTGAGGTCCTTGGTCTCCTTATATGGCTTGGGCAATCCTCACCTCATAAGCTAGCTTTTGGGGTTGAGTTAGGCCTACGGTCCTTTCCAACAAGTACCCTATAAGATAGCTGAGAGTGTGCAGTATTCTGATACTGCACAGAGTATATGGGCACAACTCGCAGCTAGATATGGTACTGCTAACAGAACCAAAATTTTTGAACTAAAAAGAGAACTCTCTCATACTTCTCAAGGATCTCTAGATGTAGCCTCATATTTTAACAAACTTAAAGGACTGTGGGATGAATTAGGAACAATGTGTACAAACCATGGACAAAGATGCATTTGTCCTGCCAGAAATGGCATCATACAGGAAGATGATGAGAATAAGGTGTTTCAGTTAGCCCCCTCCTACCCTTGACAGTGTCTACAATATGGTCCTCAATGATGAGAAACAGAGACAAGTCCAGTCCCTTTCTCAGTTTAATCCAGACTCTATGTCTTTCAATATCCACACAAATAGACATTCAGTTGAATTCAATAAGGTCACCAAAGAGAGATTTTTTCAACTTACAGACAAGAGGAGGAGATGCAAAGGAAACAGAATCAGTAGAAGAGACAGAAACAGATAAACCTGGAGGGAGCTTCATATAGACCTCCTCATCCAAATCACCATGCAAGAAAGCATTGTTAACATCAAGTTGGAAAAGTTTCCAATGGTTCTTAACAGCCACTGCAATAAGACACTTCACAGTGGACATTTTAACCACATTAATCTCCTCATCCAAATCACCATGCAAGAAAGCATTGTTAACATCAAGTTGGAAAAGTTTCCAATAGTTCTTAACAGCCACTGCAATAAGACACTTCACAGTGGACATTTTAACCACAGGAGAAAAAGTGTCAGTGAAATCAACCCCTTCAATTTGAGTATCCCCTCTAATAACAAGTCTAGCTTTGTATCTTTCAACACTACCATCAGCCTTATATTTGATCTTATAAACCATTTGCAGCCTATGGGTTTCTCGCCAGGAGGAAGGGGAACAACATCCCAGATACAGTTGGCATCCAAAGCATCAAACTCCTTTCTCATGGCATCCTGCCATACTGGAACTGATGCAGCTTGAGAGTAATAAAGAGGTTCAGTCTCCAGAGGAGAAGAACAAGACCCAGAGAAAGCAGAAAGATGACAGACATAATCCTTAAGATAAAAAAGAGGATTGTGCTGTCTTCCAGATTTCCTGGGAACAGTAGGTGATGTGGAAGAAGGCAAAGCAGGAGGGGAAATATCAGGGTTGAAAGGAGGACGGGAAACTGGATAGGAAGAAGGAGAAGCTGAAACAGAAGGTGAAGGTGGAGAGGAACAGATGGGAATAGAGAAATCTGGCTCAGAAAGGGAATGCTCAAGAGGAGGAACAAAAGGAAAAGAAGAGGGAGAAACAGAAGGAGTAGAGTTAACAGAAGAAACGGATTTAAAAGGAAAAGAAGTTTCATGAAAGATAACATCCCTGAACACAAAGCACCTTTTGGAACTGAGATCATACAGTCTATAACCCTTTTTTAGCAAAAGGATTCCCCAGGAAGACACAGGAAATGGCCATAGGTTTCAACTTGTCCCTTTGAGGAATTGGGACAGTAGCATAGGTAAGGCAGCCAAAAGCCCTTAAATGGGAGTAAGTAGGTGCCTTTCCATGCAAAATTTCATAAGGGGATTTGCCATGAAGGAGCCTGGAGGGTATTCTGTTAATGAGGTATGTAGCAGTCAATAGGCAATCTCCCCAGAAAGAGATGGGTAAACCAGATTGGAAGAGTAAAGCTCTACAAGTTTCAAGAAAAGTCCTATGTTTCCTTTCAACAACACCATTCTGTTGATGCGTATGTGGGCAAGTGGTTTGGTGAATAATGCCTTGTTGACTAAAAAAGGATGCACCAACAATACTAGACCCCAATTCCAAATCATTGTCACTCCTAATAGTTTGAACAACAACATTAAACTGGGTTTTAACCATGCACAGAAAAGACTTAAGCATGCAGAAAGCATTGCTTTTAGACCCCAATAAATGTGTCCAGGTTGCTCTAGAAAAGTCATCAACTATTGTTAGAAAATATCTAGAGCCAGAAGAGTTGGGAGTGTGATAAGGGCCCCAAGTATCTACATGGATCAATTGGAAAGGTCTAGATTTACTTGTTGTGCTTTCAGGAAAGGGAAGTCTAGTTTGACTAGCCATTGGACAAATAAAACAATAGAGAGGCTGTTTAGAAGCAAATGGAAAAGATAAGGCAAAAATGTGTTTCATGTTTGCAAATGAAATATGAGCCAATCTCAAATGCCAAATGTAATTCATGTTAGTGTAAACAACATTATTACAGATGGAACTGTTTGCATTTGAAGGTAAAGTAACAACTTCATGACTAGAACAGTCAGGATTACAAGAATTAGAAGAAGAACATACAGAAGCAGAAGAACAACAATTAGAAGAAGAGGAAGGTGGCACCCAAGCAAGCTTGTACAGACCAGCCTCCTCTTTACCAAGATCCAGAGGCATCCTCAGAAAAGGGGCCTGTAACATGTGGAGGAAACAGGAAGTTGCAGTGAACAAGACTATGCAATGCAACTGTTTTACTAATTTGCGGACAGAAATCAAGTTGTGTTTGAAAGAAGGAACAAGTAAGACATCATGAAGAGTGATGAATGGATTTAATGCAAAAGATCATGTGCATGTCACTTTCACTTTATATCCATTAGGAAGAGTTACAAGATAGGGTACAGTTAAAGGTGTGAGATTGAAGAGTAAATCTTTATTAAAGGTCATATGGTTAGATGCCCCTGAGTCTATTATCCAGGTGGCAGAATTAATGCGAGTAAGCATGCAAAATTTGGAATCAGAAACAGGGCTCTCAGTTAGCATAATACCAACAAAATTGGCAGCATACATGGGAGGAGGAGTCTGGGCAGTGGAGTCCCCTAACTGAGTTTGTTGTAGCAGGGTCATCAATTGGTCATATTGTTGTCTGCTCAACTCAGGTATCACAGAACTCTGGCCATCCATGTTTGGAACAGGGTGATGGCTTTCAGGAGGATTTCCTTGAGGAACAGACACATTTCCTTCATAAGAAGGGAAATCCACACCAGCAGTTAGAGCAGCAGCAGGTCTCCTCCCATTATTAAATGTTGTACTTTGTGGATACCCATGATATCTTGTAACACTTATCAATTAAGTGCCCAGAGTTCTTACATCTACAGAATAAAGAGTCTCTAGCTTGGTCAAAATTAACTCTTTGTCTGAAATGAGAAGAATTAGGCACTGTGACCTTGTTGAATCCAGCTGATGTTTATTTGTGTGGACATTGAAAGACATAGAGTCTGGATTAAACTGAGAAAGGGACTGGACTTGTCTCTATTTCTCATCATTGAGGACCATATTGTAGACACTGTCAAGGGTAGGAGGAGGCTGCATCATCAGTAAGTTACTCCTTACCCCATGTATGCTTCATTAAGGCCCATGAGGAACTGAAACACCTTTATTCTCATCATCTTCCTGTATGATGCCATTTCTGGCAGGACAAATGCATCTTCGTCCATGGTTTGTACACATCGTTCCTAATTCATCCCACTGTCCTTTAAGTTTGTTAAAATATGAGGCTACATCCAGAGATCCTTGAGAAGTATGAGAGAGTTCTCTTTTTAGTTCAAAAATTTTGGTTCTGTTAGCAGTACCATATCTAGCTGCGAGCTGTGCCCATATGCTCTGTGCAGTATCAGAATACTGCACACTCTCAGCTATCTGAGGGGATAAGGAAGCAGTCAACCAGGATATTACCATATTATTACATCTGTCCCATAACTTTTGTTCAGCGACATTAGTGTCTGGTCTGGGACATGTACCATCAACAAAGCCAATTTTACTTTTAGCAGACAACGCTACAATCATTTTCCTTCTCCAACCCCCATAACCACTACCCGAGAAGGGAGTGGACACAAGAGAAACACCAGGAACATCAGAGGAGTAAACAAATAGGGGACTGGTAGGGTCAACAGGAGTTGTATTAGCAGCCATGAAGAACAATGAGTTTAAAATCAAAAGATAATCTCGGTAATTAGCTTGAAAAACTAAAGTTGTATCAAAAACCTCATGCAAATCATATAGCACCTAAAACAGGAGTAGATTTACCCTCCTTCTTCGCGACCGGAGAAGATCGGCCTTCAATTAACAGAAAAGTGCCAGTTCCGAGCAGCAGAAAACCTAAAATCTGAAGTCTCGCCGGAATCGGGTCAAGGACGTCGGAACACCAACCCAAAACGTCCAAGTAGTGAAGATGCAACCAGTTATCGGTGATAAAGGTCTCAGATCAACACTCGATTTTGATCGAAATCATCACTGACCAAATATCTCACAAACATCCGAAAAGTTTCCAACGCGATTTCGACTGGGATAACAAAATACAACAGAGAATCGTCGGATCATCGTCCTGCTCTCTACTCAAGAGGATATACTCATTCATTGAATGACTATTCTCTGTTTATCAAAGGCCAACTTGGTTGTCTGGTTGTTGTGGCAGTCTATGTGGATGACATTATTATTACTTGGGATGACAATGATGAGCTTTCTGCCCTAAAGCTGTTTCTGGATGATCAGTCAGGATTAAAGACCTGGGGTCTTTGCATTATTTTTTGGGCATAGAGATGTCTGTTGTTCCTGGTGGGATGCTCCTTAATCAGCATAAATATGTTTCTGACCTACTGCATCAGTTTGACTGTATGAATGTTTCTCCTGTTGTTTGCCCTTTGGATCTTAATGTAAAACTCCATGCTGATTCTGGAGACATCTTCTCCTCCCCTGATCAATATAGGAGCATTATTGGTAAGCTCTTATTTTTGACTCACACCAGACCTGACATCTGCTTTGCTGTTCAGCATATGAGTCAATATTTGAAGTGTCCCAGAGTCCCTCATACGACTGTTGCACTACATGTCCTCAGATATCTTAAGAGGACTATGAATTTGGGTCTCTTCCATTCTGACAGTTCTGATTTCTCTGTACATGCTTATTCTGACAGTGATTGGGCTGCCTGTCCAGATACTCGCAGGTCTGTGACTGGTTTTTGTGTTCTTTTGGGTGGCTGCTTGATTAGTTGGAAGTTCAAGAAACAACCTGTTGTTTCTTTATCCTCTGCTGAAGCTGAGTATCGGGCTCTCAGTAAGGTAGTCGCTGAATTGTCTTGGTTTTCCCGTTTGCTCACTGACATTGGTGTTTCTGTTTCTCTTCCCTTTTCTGTGACAACCAGGCTGCTATACATATTGCCAAGAATCCTGTTTTTCATGAGCGGACCAAGCATATCGAGGTAGATTGTCATTTTGTGAGAGATCTGTTAGCTGGTAGGCTTATTACTCTCTCCCATGTCCCTACTTCCGCCAGCTGGCTGATCTTCTCACCAAGCCACTTCCTGGCACTATCCTACATCCTTTGCTGGTCAAGTTGAAGGTGGTCTCCCCCTCCAACTTGAGGGGGGTGTTGAGCTTCAAGATTATCTAGCTTCAAAACCTAGACACATACATTGATTTTGTAGTGTATACTTAATGTATTTTGGGCTACAATATATCTGAGCCCATTTTCTTCTTTTGGTATCTGTTTGGCCCGAGTTGGCCCAGATGTATTATATACACAACTGACCCATTTTTATTAGGGTCATTCGGGATATTTTGTTATTGAAAAGTTTTTCTCTCTCTCTCTGAAGCTCTCCAGAAGCTACTCTCAAACCGACTCATCTTCTTCTTCAATTTTCATCTTGATTCTTCAATGTTTTCATGGTATCAGAGCGGGATGATGATCCGACGATTCTCCGCTGTATTTTGTTATCCCAGTCGAAATCGCTTTGGAAAGTTTTCGGGTGTTTGTGAGATATTTGGTCAGTGATGATTTCGATCAAAATCGAGTGTTGATCTGAGACCTTTATCACCGCTAAAGGTTGCATCTTCACTACTTGGACGTTTTGGGTTGGTTTTCCGACGTCCTTGACTCGATTCCGGCGAGACTTCAGATTTTAGGGTTTCTGCTGCTCGGAACTGACATTTTTCTATTAATCGAAGGCCGATCTTCTCCGGTCGCGAAGAAGGAGGGTAAATCTGTTTCTGTTTTAGGTGGTATATGATTTGCATGAGGTTTTTGATACAACTTTAGTTTTTACAACTAATTACAGAGATTATCCTTTTATTTTAAACTCATTGTTCTTCATGGCTGCTAACATGAGTGCTAATACAACTCTTGTTGACCCTACCACCCCTATTTGTTTACTCCTCTGATGTTCCTGGTGTTTCTCTTGTATCCACCCCCTTCTCGGGTAGTGGGTATGGGGGTTGGAGAAGGAAAATGATTGTAGCATTGTCTGCTAAAAATAAAATTGGCTTTGATACCATGAAAACATTGAAGAATCAAGATGAAAATTAGATTATCTAGCTTCAAAACCTAGACACATACATTGATTTTGTAGTGTATATTTATTGTATACTATTTGTATATCGTGTATATCATGTGTGTTGGGCCAGAACATGTCTGAGCCCATTTTTTCTTTTGGTTTATGCTTGACCCGAGTTGGCCCAATTGCATTATATACACTCCTGACCCCTTTGTGTTGGGGTCAGCCGGGATATTTTGTTATTGTAAAGTTTTTCTCTCTCTGAAGCTCTCCAGAAGCTTCTCTCAAACCGACTCATCTTCTTCTTCAATCTTCATCTTGATTCTTCCATGTTTTCAGGTATTAGTGAGAAATACAATCAATTGCACTCACTCTGGTTAAATGACTGGCTTTTGCGGAGATTATCCTCATTCAAAACTTTTCATGTTAGAATTAAGTAAATTTTAGTAATTGTTTCCCTAAACAAGATATAGCTATTGGATAAACAAGCAAGTAAAAGAGAAATCTATTTCTAGGATACTGACATTGAATATTTTCTATTTGGCTTGATATGTCTTAGCCTGGTCTATTTGGTAACACTTCTTCTTTTCTGGTTTCCATTTTCAAGTACATGGATTAGATTTATTCATCAATTAAAAAAGTAGATTCTCCTGCAAAGATTTTGGCTCCACCATTAAGAAGTACTTATAGAAGGATCTAGACGGAAATATTTATTCCTACCTATAAATTGGAA